>OZ026526.1:44760617-45960617 GCA_964019695.1 Loripinus fragilis
TGACCCAGGACACAGTGTGGAAAAATGACAAAAACACAAGAAAACATCACATACAAGACAGCGAAGAGGTCAGCCTTTTCCCAACAGGTGACCACAAGGCTGCAAGAAACAGACATGGCAGTATGGCAAAGACAAGCACAAAGAACAGATAAGATCCACAAACCACAAACAAACACCGCCTTACTGGAGAGCTTAAACTAGATTCAGGCTACCAACCTCACCCTTAATTCTGATGTGGATCAATACACATATATGTTTGCTTGCATGAAAGATCCCTAACTTATCCATGTATCATCTCCTAGTCTTGAATTCCAGCTCATATAATATAATAAGATGCAAGGCATAAGGTAGCTGAATTGAATCCATTTTGAATGAAGGTTGACAAACTTTTCTTCAAAGGGGTACGTGCATTAAGAGGCTATTTTGGCCCCCCTATGAGGTCAAAAGATAAAAGTTACTCTTCACAAGTTTCTTCTTATTAGTTTACTAGAACAATAGCCAAAGTGTTAAGGTCTGGTAATGATTCTACTTTTACGGTTGCTATGGTAACAAAAATGGCCGCCAAAATAGGCTGAAAATAGGAAAATTACCATTTTGGAGCAAAATTGGGACATGTAACAGAGGGATTAATATAAAGCACAAGCAAATACCAAAAAAATATTTTAACAGATGATGAGAATTATCACAGCACACAAAATTTATTGAAAGTTTTTTTTTGGTATTTGCTTGTGCTGATATCTAATTCTTGAAAAATCGGTCTCAAAAGGCCTAAAATTTGGCCTAAAATGGCAATTTCTCTATTTTAAGCCTATTTTGTCCGCCATTTTGGTTACCATAGCAACCGGAAAAAGTAATATAAATGCCAGAATTTTACACTTGGGCTATTCTTCTAATAAACCAATAAAATGAAATTGGTGAAAGTCAACTTTCAGTTTTTGGCTCTAGACGGGGCCAAAATAGCCCCTTAATGCACGTACCCCTTAGTAAACTTAATCACCATAAAACACAGACCCTGATAGTATAGTCTCAACCAAGCGTATTTATGACAATAACTACAAATGTCATTGCATTTATTGAGGTCTGTCAATCTGATTGGTCAAGAACAGTCATCTGATCATATTGACCTTCATTTCGTTTTTCAATGAACTTCCGTTTGTATTCATGAGGGGCGGGGACATTCACGGCAGAACTTCTTTTGTGATACTGTGCAATTCTTCTATGAAGAGAAATGGACAGCGGCATCTATTTATACTTTACTTTACACTTACACAGATATTTCAGGTGTAAAAGCAAAGATTTACTTACATACAACGCTTAAATTAACTGTAGTGATGCTGTTCAGCTGTCTTATTTGATCTAGTCGCCATCTTGTTTTTTGAACGTCGTAATGTCTACGTACGCAGGTCATAGTTTAAATACGTGAAACATTATTAATTGGAAACGTTATTTTAAGGAAAACATAATTAAAAATACTAAGGAGAAAGAATAACAAAAGAAGTTGTAATAATTAGAATTGAAAGTTATTTTTCTGCGTTTCACTGAAGTATGAAATGTCGTTTAAATTACATCTAATTTTAGATGTAATTTTCCCAACATCTCATATCTCAGTGAAACGCAGAAAAGTAACTTTCAATTCTTTAATAAACTCTGAATGTCTGCTACAAAATTAAAAAAAATGCTTTATGAAAGTTTGCCCCATATCTTTAGGTCACCGTTACTCTTATCAAGATAAGAACTACTTTAGCGAGAAACGAAGAATCTCACGTGAGTGTTCATGTTTTATTGATCTAATTAAACCAGTTGGGGAAAAGAGATAAAATGTGAGGCTTGCCCAGCATTTAATCTATTTTTCGCAACGAGCTTAATAATTCAATAATACAGGACCACCAATGTTTGATTCTATTTACCACATGACATAAAAAATAATTAAAAAATTGCATTCTTGTTGTGAAAACGTCATTATTTCCTTATTTATTTACGCAAGGTTATAATGGACGCCATAACGTTTCACAAAAATCTGTAAACCACTAGTGGTTTATCAATTTTATTAAATAGCGTTATATCACAATTTTAAATATTGAACTATATTGACTCTTTCTTAATTTTATGTGGATGATAAACTGTCAATATCATAAGCAAAAGCGTATTGAGAATAGCATACTTTTCTATTATCAAGTTTGCTCTGATGGATTCTATGGTGATCCATGCACACCATGTGGACAATGCTTTAATGATGCAGCCTGTGACAAGACGTCAGGCGCCTGTCCTGGTGGATTCTGTAAACCTGGTTGGCAAGGACCGCGATGTGACCAAGGTAAATGTTGTGCAGTAAACCCTGTCTAAAAGGCCACTCACAAAAAGACCAACAATTTGTTTTCAAGACCAATTATCACGTAATGCAGGTCAAAAGTATTGCAGAATGCTCCGAGGAAAAAAACATTCTGCAATACTTTCGACCTTCATTAAGCTACCCTTTGTCATTAAGATCTTTATTTTGTTTGTTTTTGAGAGTGGCCAGTTTAGAAAGGTTTTAAAGTTTATCATTTGTTTTATGTCAATATCGTCTGGATGTAAATCCCGGGGTCATGCAAGCAGTGATCGTATTATATATTTAAAACATGGCGGATGAATGGCGGTTCAATCCCAGTGTGCACCAAGCAAAAGGCGACAGATTAGAAGGTGCTAGAGTGCTTCCTGTCTGCGACAATGCAATAAAATGACATTCAGAGGACCGCAAAAATTTTTTCAATAAGCGAGATAATTGCAAAATGAGGAAGAACACAAACAGGTACATTCTCCTAACACAAATGGTCACCCCTCATAAAAAGTACTAGAAATTAAATACTTTAACACACAAATTACGCTACTGTTATTTTCTAGGGGACAATATAATTATCTGAATTTTGTTTGGTTTGTGTTTTTACCTCCCAGTCAACAGCTATGGTCATTCCCAGACAGTAACTATAAGGATTAAACTCCTAAACTCATCACATACAAGTGTCGTCTGCAGATAAACGTTGCAAACATATTTGAACCAGATAAGGCCCCACAAAACGTCAGGCCTGATCTGGATCCAAATTGTTTGATACTCAGATGGTATTCTTGAAAGAATATTTGGATAAAGTTGACATTGAAAAAAAAATCAGCAGACAACAAAAAGGCATGAATTATTTCCCAGGGGGCTAAGGGTCAAAGAATTAAAGAGAACAAACATGAACCTCATACATTGAACAATAACATGCTCAATGGTAACAATGGCAAATGTATTCAAGCCTCTGTGTCCATCTGATTGAAATGTTAAACAGGAGTGTAGCTAGTCTCAAATGAGAAAGTACACACTATAGGAACAGGCTTAGTACATACAAAAAGGAACATATACAAACAGCATAGACCCAGATGAGATGCAACAAAATGCGGTGTCTCATCAGAGTCTGCGCTGTTCTCTAAGGTAAACACGCTCTTGGTAATGGTAGATTTTAAAAAGTGTACACTGAAATGAAGTTCTAAGTGGCCACTTTTCAATTTCACTTTTTGACTAAGTTCTAATGATATACCCAAATATGTGCATTTCAAAGGACTAAAGTTAAGTGATGCTTTGGAAGAGTTTTTTTTATCACTTCAATATTTTTGGGCACAAATTTGCAAAATCAATTTTTTGAAGAAAATAAGGGTTTTAAGTGCATTTATTTCAAATTAAAGTACATGAGATTGCATCAGACTTAAAAAAGCCCCACCAAACCCAGAATTTTTGTTTATGAACGATTTTTTATGATTTTTTTTTAGAAAAGCTCATTTTCTGTTTTCAAAAATAATCAACTGCACATACTAAAAGCATTGCATGAGTTTAATTTTATGTAAACAAGTTAGACCAAACACAATACAGCTTGATAAGCCCATCTTTAAACATTTATTCTTTCAAGACTGGTGTCCACTTCTGGTTTTAATGTGAATCTTAAAAGGTTATTTAAATGGTATATGCCAAAGTTATTTTTGATTTTTAATAAATCAGTGAATTATATTCATGACAAATAATCGCTGAAAGTTTCAATGCCGTGCCACAGATAATAAAGCATACAGAGCAATGCAAAGTTGATATGCAATGAGTTGGGGAAAAGAGATAAAATGTGAGACTTGCCAAGCTTTTTATCTCTTTTTCACAACGAGTTTAATAAATTCAATAATACAGGAGCATGATTGTTAGATTCTATTTATCACATGGCATTAAAATTAATTAAAAATCACTTTTTTGGTGTGAATAACGTCAAGTGTTTTTCCATCTTTTATGCAACGTTATAATGGACGTCATAACGTTCTTAAAAAATCTGTAAACCACTAGTGATTTATCAATTTTATGGTTTAGAGTTATATCACTCCCAGACGCGACGTCATGTGATAATAAGAATATAAGTGAACAAGACCATGCTTCCTGAGCCTTAAGGTTACTAAGACTTCACCAATCTATGTTTTTCATATCATAAACCAGTGTTGCTAGTATAGAGCCTGTATTAACAAATCTACATAATGAGAAAACCTGATTTTGTTGTATGTAAACAACAAAGGAAATGACCAGCCTGCGCATCTGCGTAACCAGAACAGTACCTTTGTAAATCACCTTCTGCATAAATTAATAACTAAACTCCCTTATTTCCATACTTCAATAAAGCTTGTCTCCGTAGCTGTGAGGCTGGTTTTAGTATTACCAAGGACATTTTTCGGGTTTAATGTCTGGTTTTTGTTTTGCAATGTAGTCTTTATTGTAGTGGTTCTGTTGTTGTTGACTTGTTGTTTATTGTTACTCCCATTCTGGGATTCTGTTATTGTCCAATGTTTTGTTGTACGTTACTTAATGTCCCTTCTAGTTTTGTAACCATCTTGATGGGGAAGAGAGAGCTGGTTGCTTTGCTTAGTTTGTCTTCCTGGTGTCTCGTGATTGTTGTGGTGCTCTCCTTCGCGTTGCCAGGGGTTTGTCTGCAGTTAGTGATTGTGGTATTTCCTGACCATGCTCACTATTTTTCTTATTTTTTTTAAGTTTTGAAATCATGTAGCAAAGAGAAAAATCTGAAAGCTTTGCCTAAACTGTGCTCTTTCAGGTACAGGTGTCTGCGTTCCTTCCCTTCCTTGTGGTATGGTCTTTAGTTGATGATAATGGCATTTTCTGGTCATACAATGTTCTTACTGCATTTTTGTCTATATTACACAATTCTTTTTTTAGATTGAAAATTTAATTGCAATAAATATATATTGTAAATTTCATTAGAAAGAGATGGTTGCTTTATTAAAATTGTGTTCATGGCAAAGTGTGGCCATCTATGTTCTGTGTTTCTACGGTGCAGTGAACTTGTTGTGAAGTTAAGGTATAGACGGGCCTGCACACCCATTTTCGTGGGGGTTTTGTGTTTGTTTTGATGTAGTTCTTAGTGTCTGTATCTTCTTGTTTTGTAATTACCTTGCTGATGAATAGACAGCTATTGTCGTGCCAACCAAGAGTGACAGTGACGTAATATTTTGTTTACAATTATTAAGTAAAACATAAACTTGTACACATCACTTGAGCTAATGCAAATCGATATATCGTTTGTGTATTAATCCTATCCTGTGGAAAAAGATTATTACACAAGTGATCTATCGATTCTAAGTCCCTGATACTTTTGTAAACAGATATGACGTTACTGTCACTCTTGACTGGCAGGTCAGTAGATACTATACTTAAGCTGTGTTGTTGTTGCTATACACGTACCTGTGTCTCTTGTTTGTCTGTGGGTTATAATTGTGACTTTTCCTCGCCATGCTTGCTGTATTAATGGTCTATATCATAAATTTCAAATTAACGATTGAAAATGCAATTTCAATTAGTATTAATTGTAAAATTTATTGGTAGCATTGATTTTGAGTTTTGACCAACCAATGAAAGGATGTTTTCCCTGATCAAGGATGCAATGGTAACCAAAACTTCATATGCAGGCTCATGCATTTTCATAGGTTGTCTAGAAGTTAATCAATAGTTTTGTTTCATTAACCACAAAGACAAATTTATAAATAAAAAAACAAAATTGCAGGCCCCATGTAATCAAGGCCAGGTAAGTCGACTATATATCATTGGGGGTGATCATACATTATTCAATTTTATTTCATCCTACTCAATAGCATGTTCGGATGGTGATTATGGTCAAAATTGTGCTATCACATGCGGTAACTGTGCTAGTGGTGAGGCTTGTAATCATGTAGATGGAATGTGTCCCTCAGGATGTGAGCCAGGATGGGTTGGAGGGCTTTGCATTCAAGGTATTATTATTATATATATGGAAATACATTTCAAATTTAACTTAAAAATTAAAATTTACGACACCAAACTCACTTTTCAGTGAAATGCATTTGCTTAAATTGATTATTTCAGCTGACCTGATCTTGCCTCCAGGTTATAAGACTTGAGTACATTCTACAACTCAAAAAGGCGCAATGATTAGTTGCTTGCGGACAGGTGTCTGCAAGCAGCCAATCATTGCGCTTTATTTTGAGTATGAGAATATACTCAAGTTTTATAACCTCGATGCCTGTATGATTACAAGTTGAGCGTATAATATAAGCTTGCTCTTGGTTGTATTTTCTGTCCACCATGTCAAACACAAACACCTTTAAGAAGACTCAGCCAAGTGAATTTGCTCAGGAAATGTCACACTCAATGACCACAGACCAACCCACAGCACTGTCAGGAAGAGACAAAAATAAATCAAAATCAAAAAATAAAATATAGCACCAAGCTCTCTCTTCAACATAACTACTGCATCACAAGTTTGGACACTATAAACTAAGAGGTAAAACAAGGATTGAACACAAAACCCCGACATATATACTTAAGGCCATTAAAAACGCAACTTTTACAGTATAACCTTACTCGAGATTTAATGCTTTTTTATCATTCTAATAAAATTAAAGCATAAACCTATGGTCGCGATATCAAGCCAATACTCTTTTGGTGCAGATAAAGCAGTCCAGATAAGCTAGGCTGTATTTTTGATAAAGGGGCACAACCCGAACTTTGACACAAAAACTGCAAAATCACCTTATTAATCTGGATATCAGGTCTTGATAATGAATGGCTCTTTTGGATTCAAACTTTCGGAAAATTTCAACATCGCTCTTCTCTCTATGCACACGCAACAGATTTTTTGTCTTGAAGTTTTGACCTTCAAAATGGGCATCAAAGTTTTAGCATGAACACCGGAAGTTAACGAAACTGCGACACTTTCGACGGTAAATATTGTGATAAATGATAACCATAGGTCATGATCTTACAAATTACATATGCCAATTTTTTAAATGATTCGGTTAAATTGAAGCTTTAGTGATTTCTCAATTTTGGGAAAATTTCACGAAAAATGACATTTAAAACAAAAATTTTAGGTCCTTCCAGCAAAGTGAATTTTGTGTTGTAATACGTTTTTTTGCTTGTTTGAGTGAAACGCAGTATTTGCAAGCTGAAATTGAATAAAATTTCAAGATTTGATATGGTTACCAAAAAATTTATTAAATTTGCCATTTTCACCAAAAGTTTTGGCAGAAGTGTGCAATAGAGCTCAAATTTTGGTGAAACGTCCTCCTACATTAGGGACGCTTGTTAGTACAAAGACAAAAGTTATCAAGATGATATTTATAGGAAAAATAGCACTTGTATCAGTTGCGTTTTTAATGGCTTTAAGTATAGATATAAAAAACTACAACATTATGCTGCATTTCATCTGGGTCTTAACTATTTACAAAAGTACTCCTTTAGGGTTACCCTGAATACAAAGGGTTAAATTGTTAATAAGCTGGTTATATTAACAGGTCCAATCCGTTTAATTCGACAACATATACATTGAAGTAAACATTCAGGACTTAAAGTATAAAGATTCGATAATATTTCATTGGAGGTAATATCACATTAGCCAATATTATTTCATTTTACTCACAAGCATGTGCAAATGTTGTGCATGGTCCAGGATGGTCACTGTCCTGTGGTATCTGTGTTGGTGGTGAAGCGTGTTATCATATAAATGGAATGTGTCCATCAGGATGTGAGCCATGTTGGATTATAGGACTTTTAATCAAGGTTCAAGCATAATATATACTCATGTCCAATGAAAACGCACCACTCTTTAGATGCGCATAGTTGTGACCTATCAAAAGCTGTGCAAAATTGTGTTATTTATAATTAATATTTAGGACAAATCCTATGTTTTCGCACAAAAACTTCAATTCCAGTGACTCTATTAACACATGACGTAACGTCTGCCTCCAAATTGCGTTAATCGCACTTTGTGCGTATACAAAAAGACCCAAAAATCTTGTTTAAATGTTTTCTGTTTGCCAGTAGATCCCCTGTCATTTCGCCACATCTTTGACAGTTGTGACGTAACACTTAACACTACACTAACGCGAACAATATCACTATGTAAGCTTAAATATGGCGTGGTCCGACAAAACTCGACGTAAAATGTTAAATTGCGATTTCTACAGTCCTAGTGTTCTACACAATGCTTATTTCCGTCGTACAAACTCACCCACATACAAAACGTCATAAATATCCTCTAGGAAATTGACGTTGCATCACTGACGTCAACTTTGAGCGCGTCGCCAGCCATAGTTTGCAACGCTAGCGTTTTAAATCTTCTAAAATTTGTGTTCATCTGTTGGTGCGAGTATTATCTAACATTAAGTTCAACACAGATACTCTATTGTTTGTGTATACGAGCGTTTAGAGATCAACGCTTATAACAAAAACGTTAATATCTACGCCCCATGGATGTTAGCGACCCGCTACACGAGCAAGAAATGTTTTTGCTACGACCTTGTCGTAATTTTGCATCAGTGAAAGAAGGATTCCTTAAATGTCTCGATTTTACGTGCTAGTCAAAATGCTGTAAGTGACGTCACATCGTGACCTCAAAGCTGCTTTCAAGGCAAGATGGCCATTCCTGGCTATCAATTTAGAGATTCTTTGCAATGTGTGCACAGAAAAATGCGAGAATAATGCTTTTGAAAATTCTGACACATTCGATGGCTGGTTGTGTGACTTTTTGTTTTGACGGTTGTTTTGTTAAATGCTTCCAGCACGTACCATCAGTGATCATTCGGCTTTAAAGACCGACCAATAACTTATGGAATAGCTACAGTACAATAAAACGCAATTGCAAAAACAAAATGTCATGCCGTTAAAAAAGATATAGTCATTATTGTAGGTGGTGCGTTTTCATTGGACATGAGTATATATAGAAATTTATTTCATATTAAATCTTTACTTGACTTTGCAAACGGAGAAGACCCAGATAAATGTCGAAAAGGGAATACACATAAAATTACAAGATGTGGCTTTGAAAAGAGACCCGTTACTGTGGGGCATTCCTATCAGGAATATACGCCCCTCCTTTTGCAAAATTATGCAAAACTAATGTAAATTATGAGGTTCTTAGGCGCAATCAAACTGTGATCAATCTATTAATCCGTTCGAAGATGTCCATAGTAGTGAATGAAACTTTCAGTGCTACAAACAAGAATAGATTTGTGTTTTGAAGAGAATTATATTCTATTATGAACATGGTTATCTTGAAATTACATATCTTTAATGGAGGTGGTAGCAGAATATTCATTTATGTTTGTTTTTTATTTTACAAGCATGTGCTAATGGTGCTTATGGCCCAGATTGTTCATTGTCCTGTGGTAACTGTGCTGGTGGTGAAGTATGTGACCATATAGATGGAACGTGTCCTTCTGGTTGTGAGCCAGGATGGGTTGTAGGAACTTGTAGTGAAGGTATTACCATGATCTATCTAGTAGCATTCACATTTTCTTTAAGTCTGAAATAAACCATAAAAATATTATTTATTAAGGTTACTTCTAAGTGAAAAACTTAGAGCCAGAACCTGAGAATTTGCTTCTTATCACGTACAAATGTATGCGCAAAAGTTTCCAATAAATGCACATGTTGGCATATCTAGTTGAGCTAAATATTAAAGGTTTTGCTGGGGTTTTATCTAGTATGAATTTTGTGTTTGTAAGCAGGGAAGGCTCTGGGTAGCATGCATGGTCGTCCAGGCTAGCTAAAGTATACTGAGGGAAAATAGTTTAGCAATATACTTTGAGAATTCACAGTTTATAAGAAATAGGACTTTTAATTTCATTAAATTAGTGTCAAAAATATATGTTGACAAACGTTCACAAGTACGATGACATTAACAGGTTGCTATCTCACATAATGTAAAGTCTGATTTTATGCCCCCTTGCTAAAACAGCTTATCTGGCAGAAGTGCGAATAGTTTTCGACTAAGAGTTTCAATTTTCTGTCAAATGTTTAGATCCAAAAGCAAGAAAGTAAAAAACGGTTCAAAACTGAATGTTATGTTCACCCTTTTCATACAGTTTTTAGTTTGAAATCGTATTTTTCCAAATTATCTCCCTTTCAATTGAATATCGTTTGAAATTAAAATGCATGGCAGATCAAATTCTCACAATGAAGATGGATTTTGTTTCTTTTGACCACTTGCTGGTAGCCATTAGGTCATTTTCAAACAACCTACATGTTTGCGAACCTGCATATTACAAAGATTTAATGCTTTAAAGATCGCCTATGGGAAACCCCATTATAAATAATTGCTAAACTTTTTTCCCTCAGTATATTTGTTTCTCCACAATGCAATATGTACCAAAGTCGCATGTACTTGCTCATTTATTTACTTTATCTATGTTAGTAAAGTATTTCTATGTTAGAAGTATGATCTTTATTAATAATACCCCCTGTGTTCCAAGAAAAGTTATGTCCTGAATTAGATAATTAAAGGTTTACTATTATTGTTAGTTTTCTACCTTTGGGTAACATGAATTTGTCTGTGGTCTTTAATCAAACAAAACACCTTAGAATGTATTTATTTGCAGCTGAAAATGTGTTTTGTTTCATATATTTTGATACCCTTTTTCTTATTTGCTGCTTTTTAAAACTCTTTGTCTACCGGTGTTATCTACTGATAATGTTTGTAAACAGTTTGTACCCAGATCAGGCCTGACAAAATGTCAGGCCTGATCTGGATCCAAACTGCCTGACACTCTGATGGTATTTCTGACAAAAAGTTTTGAAAACGTTGATTTTGAAATTTATCAGCAGACGACAAAAAGGCATTAAAAATTACCCAGCATGCAAAGAGTTATACATGTAAGAGCTAAGAATATGTAAGTGTACAACCCTTGAAATATTAAACATTTGCACAGGTTTCATATTCTGTACAAATTTACAATTTTAACAGCAATAGAGAGCTGTTAAATGTACATGTTTTACCTACATTAATTCTTTGAGAACATTTACTGGTTCATTTCTGAACATATTGTTAAAGTGCATATGATGTGTCACTGCATAATTATATAGAAACGTATAACAGCTTATTTATTTTGCCAGCTAGAAATTAGGCATTTTTAAACAATGTAGTTTCATTGTGGGAAAATGTAATTTTGGCAGGAAAGGCTATTCCCATTCAGTTGGTATGTGTTTTCTTTGCTTTCAAAATATAACCATTTCTTAAGAACATATTTGACTCCACAACAGCTGGTGATTGAGACTGTGTGGTTGCGTCTGTAAAATGTCTCTATGTCCTTCCCTATAGTGTAAGTCCATTAAGATCATGGATTCCATTGTGGATTTAACACTAATATGTGGCCAAATTGGCAAAAAACTAGCCAGTCTGGCCCAGAAACTTGCACTCTTTACACTATCAGTTCTTTTTTTGTATTCTTTGCATCCAAATGGATAACATTTTTCTTCTAAGAATATATTTGATAGAAGGAAAAATGTTTAGTCTTGTTTTTTCAATATTCACCTGAAAGCCTAGCTTATCAAATAAAATCAATTCTTAATCAGTTTCTTTTTAAAATGTTTTCAAATCCATGAGCAGAGATAGTTTATGAAACATATCTTTAATAGAGGTGGTCGCACAATAATCAATACTGTTTGTTCTGTTTAACAAGCGTGTGTGAGTGGTGCGTATGGCCAAGATTGTTTACTGACCTGTGGAAACTGTGCTGGAGGTGTAGCTTGTAATCATATAGATGGAATGTGCCCTTCAGGTTGTCAGCCAGGATGGGTTTTAGGAACTTGTAGTGAAGGTAATATCATTTCACACATACAATAAAACCTGCTTAAGCGGCCTCTCAAAATATACAAAACAGAGATACATATGGCAGATGGTAGCTTAATGAAGGTTAGAGGTACTGCAGAATGCTCAATGGGAGCATTCTGCATCACCTTTGATCTGCATTTAGCAATAATCAGTCTTAAAAACCAATTTTGGTCTTAATTTTGAAACCTTCCATAAGACAGGATTTAGTGTAGTCAATTAAATAACAATATTGATTCTGCTGTTCTGTTTCCCTATTAGATACACAACTTCTTAATGGTGTTTCTAATAAACGGAAGATTTCGCCTACAGAGGAAAAAAATCTGTTCTTTTAAAAGAGTCCCTATGAGGATAGAAAATTGAGTTAAAGAGGAAAAAATTAAAGAAACCACAAACATAAAATAACATAAAACATTAAATATCGACAATATATACTATGCACAATATATTTAGCAATTGTTTTGTATGGGCGAGCCCATCCACATCAGATCTCGAGTTTCATTTGCTGTCATGAAGATAAAAGCGCCGATCATTTGATAAGAATTTCCATTTAAAAAAATACAGAATTACCAAACACAGCGGCCGTGTTAAAGTGACGTTTAATTTTAAGACTAGCGGGTAACATGGGTATTTCTGATCATTGGGGGAAGCCAAAACCATTTTCAAACGATTGTTTGGTCTCTTAAAACCAAACAAGCATCGCAAATGCTGCAATTTTCTGAACTTTCTCAGAGAATTAAAGGACGAAGTTTTCACAATTTGACGTTTTTACTAATACTTTTACGTTATCACCTTTATACGGTGTTTCTAGTCGGGTTTTCTTGAACCACATAATAGTCCACATTAACAAGTAAAAGTGATTGATGCCTTCCAACACATTCAGACAAATTCTGTTGAATGAAACATTTTCACTACTACAGTGCACGAGCCGAAAGATAAAAATCTAACGTCACCGTTATCTCGCAAATGCGGCTCAGCATTTTTCAGTAGCTCTAGGTTTTAATCAACCATAAGATGAGTTTCATTGTATGCCTATGATATCTTTGGAAGCTGGTACTCTGTTGAATTGAAATGCCAATTAACATTGGAAGTTAAATCAAATGATGACTACGTTCTGACGTCATTGATGGCAGCTGATTTTTTTCAGCATGAAATCATTTCATATCTGTCACATAACCAATAGTTTTTATTGGCGTATGATGCATGAGGAAGATGAAAGACCACCAAACGAAAAATCGTATGCTTATCATTTTAACATTACTTACAACGGGTGTGATTTTTGCTTACTGACCCCTTCTGCAATTCTTGCTCTCCCCAAATGCCTATTTAAAGGATGGCGTCTGAAATTTCGTGGTTTCATTTGCCTAAGATCCTGTTCTCATCTTTGCAATTGAAATTGATCGGCACTTCACAAAAATGAGCACAAAAAAGATGCGAACCATAAGAAATTGCTAAACTTATTGTGCATAGTATATGTCAATTGTACATATTCTGGAAAACAAAGCCATCAGATATAGAGAGACTCAAAGATTAGAAAAAAACAGACTCCTTTTTATTGAGTCTATTTATGAGAACAACTGGAGAATGCAACAAATCTCACACTCCTACTACCAGCTTAAATGGTATTCTGTTTTCTGTCCAAACCCAATATTCCCAAAGGACCAACATATTGAAAAGTATCAACACTATATCGATGTGTGGGGGAGAAGTTCGATCAACTCCACGTGGCACAACAACAGCTGTTGCGACCTGTAATCTAATAAACGGGTCCTTCAGTTATAGAGAGAACCTACAATATTAGAAAACAGAATACTCGGTTTTATTTAATTTTGAAGCAACGACTATTAAGTGTATGACATTAAATAAAACTGTAAAAGCCTAACAGTGTATGTTTGAGTTAAAATTGACTCTTAATAGTCACTAGTATATGACGTCGCGCCTGGGTGCAACAAAATTGATAAACCACTAGTTGTTTACAGGTTTTCAGGAAACGTTATAACGTCCAAAACAACGTTGCATGCATAATGACAAAAGTATAACACTCTTACGGAAGAAATGAAGTTTCACAATTATCTTAATGTCATTTGATAATTAGAATCTAACATTCATGCTCTTGTATTTATTGAATTTATTAAACGTGTTGCAAAAAAAGAGATAAAATGCTTGGCAAGCCATGCATGATCTCTTCACCCAACTTGTTTGCTAAATTCAATGAAACATGATCACTCACGTAAGATCCTCTATATATTGTACTGGTCAATTTTTCAGCATGTGCAAGTGGTTTGTATGGCCAAGATTGTTCTATGGCATGTGGTAACTGTGTCAGTGGTGAAGTGTGTAACCATATTGATGGAATTTGTCCCTCAGGATGTGAGCCAGGATGGGTTATAGGACTTTGTAGTGAAGGTAAGTCTCGCTACTTCATGATCATTTTATTTGCTCAGTTAAGCAAAATTTGTGAGTGTAAAGGTGTTATATTATCCTTTTATATCAATTTAAACATATTGGAATGCTAACAAGAACCGTTCTTTTGAGTCCCACAACATATATTTGGTTGAGAAATAAGAAAATATGTGTCAGTAACGATCTTTTATCAGGTGCTGTATTATCCTTTGCATTTTAGTTTTACAATAAAATGACTATACTAAGTCAAATTTTCCTCAGTCGTCCCAAAGACATATGTATTTAATAGATTCCTGTACATGTATATGATGTATATTTATTATTATTTCGAAATATGTTTTAATGATTTTCAATTGCCTTGAAATGCAAACACTCATCCTAGGTTCTTTTCTGTTGAAGATCATTCTATACAAAATATACAAATTAGAACAGCAACATGTATAGTTGATCATTAAGGCATTTGCCATTTTATTAGATTTGACATAGCATACTTCTATGGAAACTTCATTTAAGCCAAAATCGCTAAAATAAAATCTGACATCAAAGTTGTTTTCATTAGTTTCTGTAAATAGTGATGTTTGCTTAATACTTGTCAGATGTTGTATTTATTATGTTCATAAATGTTTAAAATTGAACTAATAGTTGGTATATATGAGTATAATAAATCTCATGCTCATTTGAAATAGATTTAAAAAAGAGAGTCCATCTTTTAGGCTACAGGAAACCTTGGTTTGAGTTTTGATGTAAAATTGTAAATGAGTATGATCAGGAAATACCACAATCACTCTGCAGACGAATATGTGGGATTATGAGGAAGAGCAGCACAATAATCACCAGACGCTAAGAAGGCAAACTAAGTAAAGCAACCAGCTCTATCTCCCCCATCAAGATGATTGTAAAACTAAAATGGACATAAATTGACGTATAACAAAACATAGAGCAATTGCAGACTCTCACAATGGGAGTAACAAAAAACATCAAATCAACAACAAGAGAACCACCACCTTAGAACGTACAGCAGCCAAAGACACCATGGGGCCTTGGATTAAGTGACCTTATGGTAGGGATTCAAAATAAATGTTGACTTTATCGCAATTTTATATTGATTTTCTTTCATAAGTAGATGTCACAACCCATTTTACATATGAGAGGGTGGTGAGTTTTATTTGGTAAAGTAACTACATTATACATTTTTAATTTGTGGCCACAATCTTTTAAGCAACAATATAACGTTCTCTTTTCGTCATAAGAATCATAACATAACATGAATTACTTGGTAAATTCAAAGTTTAAACAGTATTCAGTCATCTATTATTCATTCTTCACAAAAAGAATATTTTTTCAACACAAAAATTATAACATTTGATTTTACTCACCAGCGTGTGCAAATGGTTTCTATGGTCCAGATTGTTCTATGACATGTGGTAACTGTGCCAGTGGCGAGGCATGTGATCATATAGATGGAATGTGTCCCTCAGGATGTGCGCCTGGATGGATTGGAGGACTTTGCAATCAAGGTATATCTAGTATGGACCAGCAAACGAGATAATGGGACTTATCACATATATAAGCAGCCAAAGCTCAATTTAGCTTGCATGTTGGGGCAGACTCACCAGACCCTACACTTCTCTCAAACATTAAGTATAAAGCCTTTATATTCAGAAAAACCCTAAACGAGTTCTAATGCAGACAATGAAGACCCAAATGAAATGCAGCATAATGAACTATTTGTGAAGGTAAAAAGGGAATACAGTATTGTTTGAAAATTATAGCCTGACACCAATATATTTGTTATATGGACTATCTCAAGTTTATTGTTTCAAATCAGTAGGAAAAAACCCCAGTTGTATACAAAGGATTGATAGAGGCTTTTGTACAAATGCAAATGGTACCAAAATCTGAAGTGTGGGTCATTATTATAAAGAAATGCATTACCTATCTCATAGAAAAAAAGGTGGAACCCTGTCCGCTAAGATCTTTACTTAGTGAAGAGCAGTTTTTATTCATAAGATCTATGCTTGACTAAGTTTACCTACATTCATCCAACTCATTGTCAGAATTTCCAACACAAATATTATCATTAACTGTTATTAAATATGAGTCATTAATTAGTGAAAAATAATTAAACACCTTTATCAATATTGTGTCATTTTTCCTGGCTGTAACCCAATTTTGGTTTATAGCTATGGTTTCCTCTTTAATTGCACGACTGTGAGTCAGTCATCAGACTCATCTGTTGGATTTCTTTTGCTCAGGTATTCAGTTTTATTTACTGTTGAGTCCTTATCTTTGCTTTATCTCCTTGTTATATCTTGATTTATATGTTTTAGGAGATGATGCATTGATAAGTTAGGGGTCTTTCATGCAAACCAAATATCTATGTGTCTTGATCCACATCTGAATTAAGGGTGAGGTTGGCGCTATTAAACCGGTTTAAGCCCTCCAGTAAAATATTTTACTGACCGTTCCAAGGCGGTACTTCTTTTGTGGATCTTTTATGTTTTTTTTCTGTCTTGTGTTTGCTATGTCTTTGTGCGCGTCTGTTTATATGTGCTTTGTGGTCACCTGATGGGAAAGGGCTGACCTCTTGGCTCTAATTTGTGGTGTCTAACTGTGAATTTGTCACTTTCCCATTTGTATCCTGGGTCAGGTGTGGTACCTGATTGTATACTTATTCAACCAGTGAAGACAGTAAATCATCCTGACATGACTTAAACATAGTTTACTGGCCAATAAATCATAAAAACTACATATTCTGTGTTTTACTGTTTTCTATTTTGGCGAGAGGTATCACACCAAAATAAGAGTATTGCCAAATATTGGTGCTTTAACAGTATGATGATTGCTCTAAAGTGAACATCTATAACTCTACTTACCAGCATGCGCAAGTGGTGTTTATGGCCAAGATTGTTTACTGTTCTGTGGTAACTGTGCTGGTGGCGAGGTGTGTAATCATATAGATGGAATGTGTCCCTCAGGATGTGAACCAGGATGGGTTGTAGGAACTTGTAGCCAAGGTAAGTCTTGAAACCCCATCATCTTGGTGTCATTATTTGAGAATAAATAAATCTACTAAAAAGTAATAGAGTATGATCAGGAAATACCACAGTCACACACTAAAGACCAACCCACGGCACCATGAGGAAGAACCACAGATCAATAATTATCACAAGACACCAGAAAGACAAACAAAGTTAAGTAAGTCAGGTTCATTTTTCTAATCATCTCTATTTCCTGTAACACAGTAACCCTCAAAAGGTCAATCACAACAAATATTGTCTGTTTTTTCCTCCTGCTGAAATTAAAAAAAAGTATGGACACATATCTGACCGCTGTTGCTAAATTTGTCTGATCTTGATTTAAACTGTTTGCATTTATACTCCCACTAGTCTATAATGTAAGCAAATATATACATGAATCTGACGTCAATTCAGATACATTTTGCTTGCTTTAAATGCTGTTTTGACTTCCTGATCATTATCTACTTGTTACATTTAATACAAAATTAGGGTTTTGCATATTAAAATTGAATAGAATATTTACAAAGCAAAGAGCAAAGATTCCGATCTAAAACCACATCATCGGTGTTAAATTTCCATCAAACATTTATCTGTTCAGTGTTTTAGTCATAAAAATTGATAAAATAAAACTTTACATGACTGAAAAAATAGTTCAGATAGTAAGTTGGTCATCTTTTTTACTACCCTTCTAGAATATTGGGTTTTGATGGAAAGCAGACTACCCTTAAGCTGGTGCTAGGGGGTATAAAACTGTTGCATTTTCCATATGTTCTCATAAACAGACTCAATACAACTGAGTCTGCTGTTTTCTTATACTGTAGGTTCTCTCTATTCTGAATGATCTGTTTTTTCCAGATTATGTTGTCATTGTTTCTGTGTGGAGTTGGTAAAACTTCTGCCTGTGCATCATGTTGATAATTTTTTTCATATTCTGTTCCTTCTGGAATATTGGATGCTGCTGGAAAACAGAATACCACTTAAGCTGGCGCCAGTGGGCGTGAGAACTGTTGCATTTTCCATAGGTTCTAATGAACAGACTCAATAAAACCAGTATGCTGTTTTCTAATACTGTAGTCTCTATTTCTGAAGGATCTGTTTTTCCATATTATTTTCAAATAGTGTTATTTCCTCTTTACAATATTCAATAGTGTTTAACATTACTCAACAGCATGTGCAAGTGGTGTTTATGGCCAAGACTGCTCAATGTTTTGTGGTAACTGTGCTGGTGGTGAAGCGTGTAATCATATAGATGGAATTTGTCCCTCGGGATGTGAGCCAGGATGGGTTCTTGGTACTTGTAGCCAAGGTAAGTCTTGAAAACTCATTATCATGGTATATTTTTTTTTAAGATTAAATAAATCTACTAAAAAGTAAATGAGTATGATCAGGAAATACAATAGTCACACACTTAAGGAAGAGTGGCAGTTCAATAACAGTCAAAGACACCTGTAAAACAAACAAAGTCTATGTAAATGTTTCAAGTTAAATGAGGTTCCATTTTACTGATCATCCTTTTTCCTGTAACACATGAACCCTAAAAGCGCCAATTACAACAAATATTGTCTGTTATTTTCTTATGCTGAATTAAAAATAATTCAAATAGCACAGACCCATATCTGACTGCTTATGTGATCGATCTGATCTGGATTCACAGATCTATACTACTGCTAGTTTAAGATGTAAGCAAACATATGCATCAGGCTACATTTTCAGAAAGCAAATATTCTTATCTTAAAATGCATCATGTTTTTTCAACTTCCCAAAGCACATCGTCTAGGTAGGTTTAATTCCCAACCAGACAATGCTCTTTTCTGCCAAAAAAATGTTCGTTTGAGTGTTTTTATTGTGGGAATTCAACCATACAAAACTTAATGGATATGGAAAAATAATTGTTTAGACAGTAGTTGGTCATCTTTTTCCAGTATCCATACTTTAAAACAGTGTTATTTATCTTTTTACAATATTCAATAGTGTTTTACATTACTCAACAGCATGGCCAAGACTGCTCACTGTCTTATGGTAACTGTGCTGGTGGTGAGGCGTGTAATCATATAGATGGAATTTGTCCCTCGGATGTGAGCCAGGATGGATTGTAGGACTATGTAGTCAGGGCACATTTATTGTGTTCATTACCATGTTACGTATTCTAGCAATCATGATTAATTACCATGTTTTAAATTTCCAGCATGTTTGGAAGGCTTCTATGGCCCAGCTTGTTCAATATCCTGTGGTAACTGTGCCAGTGGTGACGTGTGTAATCATATAGATGGAATTTGTCCCTCGGGATGTGAGCCAGGATGGGTCGCAGGAACTTGTAGTCAAGGTAAGTTTTTAAAGTATTCCTAATACTGTGCATTCCCACTCCCTACCCCTTTATCATCAAGATAAGTGTAACAATATATTCAATGAAAGTATTGTTCTATTTTTTCTCAATCTATAATATCCTTATTGCACATATTTATCTAGATCTTTTGAAATTAATCAAAAAATTAGGTTTACCATAATGAAGTCACAAAGAACTAAATATAAACCGTTCTCTATCATTTTTTTTAAAATTGGCTGAAAAGATGTGTTTCTGAAATGATTTTCACAATGAGAATTAGTATTTGTTTCATTTGATTCTTTACCTCCCATCAACAATCTTTCAGTTAAACAGGGATGAGTCTTCCTTGGTTGAACCAGTTCTAAGCTTGGATAAATGTGTCTTGCTTAAGGACCACAACGCAGTGACGCCGGTGAGGCTGGAACCCGTGGCCCCTCTGTCTCGAGTCAAGCACTTTACCACTGAGCCACTGGGCTCCCTATGAGAATTAGTAATATTATCCTTATTTGTGTTCACTCATTAAGTCAAGTACCATTTCATTTATTTCTGTTATTTATTTTTTATCACAAATGTGGGGACAGAAGACAACAAGAAGGATAACTCTGGATTAAATATTTTATCAGGTCTATCCATCAAACTTGAAACCACAATATCTGGTGAGCTCAGTGACCAATAAAACCCATCAGATATATTTTCGTGATACATTATAAAAATGAAAGTTGTCTTTAGTGAATGGTCATTAAGGAAGTGAAATAATTCAGGAATTGTTATTGTTCAGCTATAGCCTTCATGTGTTTTGGCTTTTAGCCTACCTGAGCCAAAGGCTAATGCTTGAGCTAATAGTATACCAAGGATTCTGTTGTCTTTTGTCTGTCCTTCCCGCCATCCATCTTTTAATATATACAAATAACTTCTCCATTGAAGCATTTGGTCAAGTAAACTCAAATTTTCATTGAAAAAGCAAGTGACTATGGTCAGGGAATACCACAATCACACAATACAAAGCAACTCACGGCACTGTGAAAAAGAGCCACAGAACAATAACAATCACACGACACCAGGAAGACAAACAAAAAAGCAATCAGCTCTCTCTTCCCAATAAAGATGATTGCAAAACTAGAAAGGACACAAAATAATGCACAACAGAATATGGAACAAACACAGAACCCCAGAATCTGAGCAACAACAAATCAACAGCCTTAGAATGGACAACAGCCTAAGCCAGACCGGGTTTTAATGCATTTAACTTGTACCATATTTTCGCCCATGATTATACTGTTGTAAAGACACAAACATTTTAGTTTCTTATATTATTTCAGAAACACAATCAGAGTGTCAAATGGTTTGTATCAAGATTGTGACCAATTTTGGGTCTGATCAGGGTATCACTGTTTGCCTATGCCCCACTGAAAAGAAGCTTAACTTGTATAGTTAAGAATACTTAAGTTAGCACAAAAACAAAGTGAATTATCCCTTAAAACTTATGTCATGGTTATCACCAAAAAGCAGGGAAAGACTTCTGTATTGAATTATAATTTCAAGTGGTTCTTTTCTTTAACCCTTTATTTAGTATTGACTCCAAAATGTGTCTTTGGCAAAAGATGAAGACCCAGATAAAATACCACATCATGTAGTATTTCATCAGGGTCTACACTAATTGCTATGACAAAAACAATATTTTTCAAAAGAAATACATTGTTATGTGGAAACTATAACCAGTGATTCCTCAGTATATACAATGGACCATCCCAAGTTTATTGTATCAAACAAGAAGGAAGAATCCATTAGGACATAAATAGTTAATTGGTCACTATGTTTGAGCCTAGAAATAACATTACACAATATTGAATTTTGTTTTGAATAAGGTTTATCCCTCACTTTGCAAGAACACAAGATGTGATCATCAATGTAATCAAAGTTTTCTTAGGGAGTGCAGTGGCTCAGTGGTAGAGTGCTTGACTCGAGACAAAGGGGCAACGGGTTTGAGCCTCACTGGGGTAACTGTGTTGTGTCCTTGAGCAAGACACATTAATCCTAGCTAAGTACTGGTTCAACCCAGGAAGACCTGTCCCTACATAACGGAAAGATTGTTGATGGGATGTAAAGAATTAAATCAAACAAACAAACAATTTACAAAGTTTTCATTATACTCAATAGCATGTGCAAATGGTGTTTATGGCCAAGATTGCTCCATGTCCTGTGGTAACTGTGTAGGAGGTGAATCATGTAATCCCATAGATGGGATGTGTCCCTCAGGATGTGAGCCAGGGTGGGAAATAGGACTTTGTAGTCAAGGTAAGGATTATGTGGTCATTATTTTATTCCTTAATTATGTACATTTTTACTGTTCTATAAAAACAGAAACAATACTTAGCAATACAGTATATAAAGTCAAAAAGATTATTTTTCAATGCACAATACCGTGTTTACTATAGCTAAAAAGACAAGGTAAAATGACCACCACTTATTCCGCTAGATGATTTGTTAACGTATTTTCTGTATAACTGCAAATGCACACATCTACCCATTATTGCATTTTAGAATGTTAAACGTAAATAACTTTATTTTAGACCCAAGTTCACCATATACATATTCCATTTACACACATTATAAGTAAATTTCAACTAGATCATGACATCAGAGCAGTTAAGAGTAGACTTTTTGAGGAGGGTTTGACATAATGCGGAAACATACTTAATTTTATTAATAAATATTACTCTATTAAACATTGTTTAAATAAATTCAAAACTATGCGTACCTTTTGCTGGCTTTTAGTTAATTTTTCGCTTACATCACCTATAGCCATGATTTTAAATTATCATCATAAATAATTGTTTTACAGTAGATGCTCACTTATGGTTTACTCCACTCCTTCCTGTGCTTCTCATCTAATCCGTTTGCAAGGAAATTTATTTATTTATTTTGCCAACATAATCACATATTTTGTCAATATGTGTAGTATCTATGTAGAAATCATAAAGTAAATCCATGAAGTGCTCAAATACGCTTGCTCCAATTAATTCCTTTATATTTGTAATTTATTATCTATAACCAATACATATTGGTTCTGTGAGTTAAATCCTGTGGAATTGTTATAGAGGGTGGTTCTGTTTATGCTTATGGAAACGGGATTATTGAGCCCATTTTCAAATCAGCTCAACGACAAAGCAACATAACCAAATCTACCACTAAACTGTTTTACCAAATAAGTTCACCACCAAAGCACCAAATTGGCATTGCTGCGCATAGCTGTTTTAGAGCATGCTTTCAACAACTAGTTTAAAATCAAAACGCCACCATTGTACATAACTTAGAGGAGCATAGTTGTTTAGTGGCAAAGAACTTGACTTTAGATTAAGGGATGTTGATTCAAGCCTCATTGGAGGCAATAAGTTGTGTCAATGGGTAAGACCCTTTATCCTGTTTATATAACAGGTTTTGCCCAGAAAAGGTCCCAATGTAACTGAAGTATGGTTGTCTGTTATGTTAAGCATCAAAACAAAACTAACAAACAAATTTACATAACATAATGAATGTAATAAGACTAGTCCAAAAGCAATTTCGTATGATTAGGAAATGCTAAAATCATACACCACAGATCAACCCAAGGCACTGTGAAGACAATAAAAGTCAAGCAACCATTCCTCACTTTCCCAGTGGGATGATTTCAAAAGACTAGAAAGGAAACTAATTACTGCACAACAAAACAAGGACCAAACAGAAAGTCCAACAAACAGTGGGAGCAACAATAACCAATGAATAAACAACAACTATTTATAAAAATGTTAAAGATTTAAAAACTAAATAACATATAACAACTACCAATGAACAGGACATTTGTGGCGATACATATCATATCTAAGGTTGTAAACTGTTCGTGCTATAAATAAAATCAATTCAAGTCGTATGATTAGCAGTGCAAACGTGGTATGGTATTCAACTTTAATTTGGGCCAGGATATGACAAAAGGTACTTTATGGTTGTGTTCATCAAAATCTAGCAAATGTTGCCGCTTTAATGTACTGTCTCTTAAGAGGATTTTCTGAACATTTGAAGCAGTTATCGTCAATATTGACGAATATATGGAGGTTCGAAGCAACATATGTAATCCAGTTTGGAATAGGACATAAAAATAATGTTAAACCTAATATGATGTCAGAGTGCTGTTCTCCAGGTGCTTGTTGGTTATGTTATTGACTCAGTATAACAGCTAACAAATATAATGTACTCACAAGCGTTATCTATGTTATAAAGTAAACGCAAATGAAAATGTTTGAATTTATACTTTCTAAGTTGTCTTATAGGCAATTAAAGTGACCCACTCTTCATTATGAGCCCGTGTAGGTATTATGGCCTAATTGTTACCATGACAACATGCAGCATACAAAACTTAAAATATAATCAGAAACATTTGCTACTTGATAACATCAAGCGATAGGAACTTTTTCGTGGTAATATAAAAGCATGTGAAATATCGTAATTTTATGCGTTTTTCAAATGTCTATTATGTAATAATTGCTAGAATACCTTAAGGATCCTTTTCACAGATCCGCGCTCATTTGTATTTGATCATTGGAAATATATCACAACAGGAAGGCTAATTGTCACCTAATTGTGCATATGAGTCGTAACATATGATTTCCAACAATGTGGCATTTTGACAATTGTAGACTCACGCAGCCTCCTTTTAAGCTTAGAAATTTCAAATGATGTTCTGTCAGTACCTTAACAGTCCTAGAATATTCAAGCGACCAGCAAAGGTTCGGTTTCAGTCTGCATATATGCGCAGCTTGATCTGAGCATACCACATTGTTGGAATTTTCATGTGGCGGTTCAAATGTGAAAACCTTTGCAAATAGTTTGGACTGAGATATGGACAAACAAAGCTAAATCTAAATTGTTTGACACTCTGGTGATAATTATGAAAAAAATACTTGAACGCGTATTTTTTTAAAAACAAATCTGTACAAAAAGCATGCAAAATTAGTCAACATGCAAAGAGCTCAAGAGAGACTTAATGTATGTGAATTAAGGACCTTTTCTGAAGGGCTAGCACATATATTTTTCTTTTTTGGTAGCATGTGTTCCTGGCTCTTATGGTCAGTATTGTTTAGAGACATGTGGAAACTGCCTGAATGCTGCACCATGTCATCATGTAGATGGATTCTGTCAGAATGGCTGTGCACCTGGTTGGATAGGATACACATGCACAGAACGTAAATAATATTAATTTACTTACAATTTATTTTAAAAATAGCTTAGCTCACAGGTTTAGATAAACAGAAATATTCAGTTTAAAATTGTTAATATTTTCTTACTCATAATTTTTAGCATATGTTGTGGGTGCTCAAAACAACCGTCTCAATGAGACGGTTGTTTTGAGTACCCACAACAAATGGTTTGGTTGAAGGATAAGAAAATTGTATTCTTGCCAAAATTAAAGCTGCATAGCATATGTGATTTTCATACGTATCATAAGCAGTCAATGCACGCATTGTCTCTCCAGAGCTTTTGCTGCTCATACACACAAAGTATTAGAGAAAGGTCAAACTTTGACACCAAGATCCACTAATTAGCTGAGTGTACATTTTTAATAATGAATACTTAAATCACATAAGCTTGCTCAATATTGAAAGCGCTCATTTACGTATTAAAATATGAGAACTGTGTCACTTCTGTTCAAATATTATAAAAAATTGATTGTTTAAATTCAAATTAGCCACACTATGAGAAAACTGTTTTATTGTATTCATAAAACAAAGATAAATATCCGCACAGTCTAATTTGTTAGATGACATATCTAGTAAAAATTTTAAAACTCCACCTGGTCTGTATTGATTAGCAGACTAGTTGAACCATATGGGAAAATCCGCCACAATTCGAGGATCGAATCATGGCTTGGGCGTATGTAAGTAGCATTACACATAGTGCTTTGTACCAAAAAGCTCCATTTTGTTCGCCAGAACTGGCGTATGGAAAATTAGTTTTGTAGCATGTGGGTTCAGCTCTATTAAAATCAATTATTATGGTTAACCAAAAAGTCTAATCAGCAGAATAAACGAAGTTTATGTTGTTGTTTTTTTTTTCAATAAAATATCGCTATAGCAATATTTTATTGAAAAAACATTAACTTCATTCAGCTGTTTGTATTGTTGCAATCACAATTATTATTGTGTTGACATGGTTTCTGTGACATCAGCGTCACGTAATATAAAGTCAGAGTCAAGTTATCACCTGCGTTATCAAAGTAGATCCTAGATGTACATCCATGGTCTGATTCCATGGAATTTTGCTGAATTGCCCTTGGCAGTTCTGATTGTAAAGGGTGTTAAGAAAGTTCGTTCCGCTCTTCATCATAGAATTTCGAATCATTTAAAAAGAAAATGATGCTGAAAAAATACATTTTCATTGAGCCTATTATTCCTTGTGATACTCTATAGCGTTTGGCATCGTGCCTGACATCTAATTTCTTCATACAATTATGTTTACTTTGGGTACTGTCTTTCAATCCTTCTAGAAAAATCTTAGATTTTCCAAAAATTCTGACATTTTATTTTTATTTTGCATGGTTCTTTGCAGCCTTGCTGCTTAGTAAACTTATTAAAGACCAATATAAGATGGATAACAACTCCATTTAGGGTCTCTTAACCAATTCGGAAATATTCTTATCACTATGGCCATTACATGAAAATGGTTCTTTGTCATACACCCCCATTTTGCTCCTCGAGCCCAAACATTTCCGAGGGGTACTTAATTTTGAAGATCATTTATTCCATGACAAAATAAATTATTAATCATCTCCTTGTTTATTTATTATCAAGTGTGTGCACTTTAAAGAATTCCAGTGACATTTATGCCAATAGAAACATTATAATTAAAACAATAGGAATACAATTTTATTGCGGAAAGAACTTTCTTAACACCCTTTAGTTGAACAGATCCTTTCACAAAACCTAAGTAAGAAAGTTGGCAAAGATCAGGAATCAATACAATCAAGTTTCATACCTGACCAAGGATACCATACGGAAAAGTGACAAAAACACAATTGAACATCACAAACGAGAGCAAAGAGGTCAGCCCTTTCCCAGCAGGTGACCACAAGGAAGTAATGAACAGACGCGAAAGCATTGCAAACACAAGGCAAATTTTACAGCAAGTTCTACTACATGTCTACATGTACTTGCGCTCTTCTAAACCCAAATAAGCACATCTTCCTTTGTATGGTACATATGCAACCAGTGCAGACTCAGATCAAACATCTCATAATATGGTGTCTGATCAGGATCTTCACTTGACACCAAATAATTATAAAATTGCGTTTTGGCATGAAAGTGTCAGTAAATGATTTTATTAAACAAAGTTACCAAAATGATTGATTAAATACATTTGTGCATCATCTTTTCAGTACATGACTTTTTTACTCTTAGATAAGAAGTCATATATAAAAATTGTAAATAAAACCTATTAAGTAATGAAGGGGAAAATCTTGTTAAGTGTGTAAAACCAAACAATTAGTTATGCAAATAGGGCCTTTTTATTCTACACAATGCATTAGTGTAAATACACCAAACCTCAAACATCCTATTCACAATATCATTTATTCTATTCACAGTCGCATCTATTTTATTCAATTAATGAGGCTGTAGCATGCAATCACAACATCTTTTATCCTTAACATGTGGAGTTTACAGTTTGTAAAACAGGCTGATTGCTATGAGAATGCTTGGATGTTATCTCTGCTGCAAATACAAAACCTAAGTAATCCAACTATTCATGAGTTTCCCGTTTCTGTCTGTATTCTAGCTAATATGTTTAACCCTTTATGCCTTGTGGAATTGTGTGCCCTTTTTAACACTTTACCTCATATGCTATATTTAGAACATTGCATCATTTTCTATAAATAATTCAAACTTCCAAATATTTTCATAAAATATATTTTCAAAAAATATTTTTTACATTTTAATAGTTTTTATAATATTATGGAAAATAGAACATTTGCTCCTCAGGAGCAAATGCTCTATTTTTCATAATATTTAAAAAATCTTACATTTCAAACGCGTCTAAAGACACTTTTGTGGAGTAAAGGGTTAATTGGATTAATCTGTTGTTAATTTAAAGGTTGGTAAGTAACTTACAATTTCATCTAAATCTTAAAAGGACATTCCCTAAGCAAACGAGGAACATTATTAGACGTTGCATTCTGTGGCATCTGATCTGGTGCTGCACTGTTTGCTGATGCCCCATAAAATGAACGCTGGTTTTATATTAGTTAATATCATTATTCCTAGGAGTGACAGAAACGACTACAACCACTACTATAAGTGTTTCAACTTCAAAAACAACAGAGTCAACTATAGAATCAACGATTTCAAGAACAACTGAATCAACTTTAGAATCTACCGTTTCAGCAACAACAGAATCGACTTCACCTGGTGGTCTCGTTACATACAGCTCTACATCTCCAACCATGAGCGATGATTCAGGCACGACAAGTAGTACAGACGACACATCCTCTCAAGCACCTGGCTCAACTAATGCTGGCGCTACTGACTCTACTGGCGCAACAGATCACTCCACATCTTCAGTCTTGACTACACATGGTGGTAACACTGCAACTGGTTCAGGTGAGTCGCCAACAACGTTGCAAACAGGTCAAACTATGAGCACGCAAAGTCAAGGTAATCTATATACACGGCATCAAAAGTTCAGCACAACCTATATTTGTGCTGAAACAATTTTCAATCTACCAGGATTAAATTTTATTGAGCATAGAATTATACAAAGGGTTAAAATACATTAAAAATATAGTCTCATTTAGAGCAAAAATTGACACAGACCTAGGCAAATTCCACAAGTACAGAGTATTTGTTGTTGTTTGTTTGTTTGTTTGTTTTTGTTGCTTTACGTCCCATGTCAACAGCTATGGTCATTGCGGGACGGTCAGTTCACTTAACCACACTTTTTCCTGGGCAGGCTTGAGCAAGCAGTTAACCAGTAATTTGTGCACATACTTTCGCTTGTAACTGACAACAACCCTTCTTGAATAAATCAGTGGAAGGGAGGAGAATGACCGTAGAAATTATTTCATGATCAATCTCCACGAAAGTATGGTACCGGGCCGGGATCAAACTCGCGACCCCTGGATCTGCAGTCAGACACGCATCTGTAGCCAGACACGTTACCGGCTGCGCTACACGGCCCGGTTGTTGTTTTCAATAGAATCAATCAACAGGAATGTATATGTTCCACGCTAGAGAACCACTGTACTGGAACAGTGCAGTCATTGCGTGGTGGTTGCAGTCAACGAGTACACAGAAAAATGTACCTAGCTGTTATAAAAGAGTAATATTATGGTCATTCTTTTACTTCTGAATTTTTTTTTCCACTAATTATTGTCACTTATGATTCAAGCTGTGGGCCTGAACACCTAATATACAGAAATATGCGTACA
This sequence comes from Loripinus fragilis, assembly GCA_964019695.1. Taxonomy (NCBI): domain Eukaryota; kingdom Metazoa; phylum Mollusca; class Bivalvia; order Lucinida; family Lucinidae; genus Loripinus; species Loripinus fragilis. The sequence continues at coordinate 44,789,952 of OZ026526.1, forward strand.
GTATAAACAGTTTAATAGCTTTCAAAATGCTCTGGGCTCAAGATTCTGAACCTTTTTCACATTAAAGTACTGTTATTTTGCAGTTTATCTTAAAAAAGCATTCATTCCAGGACATAAACAAAAATGCCTTTCATCCTTTATTCAGGAGGAAAAAAGCATTTTTATCATACTAAGGGCGCTGTATCGACTATCACTTTACTCACATAAATCTTGTTAAGCAGATACAGAGCTGGATTCATCAGTTAATAATTAGCAAAAAATAATTTTAGAAGTAAAATATTGACCAAAATATTACTCATTTTAACAAGTAGGTACACTATTCTGTGCACTTGTCGAATGAAAACAGCACATGATGACTGCGCTGCTCGAGTATAGTGGTTCTCTAGCGTGTGTTCTGTGTCTCTTCCTCATTGTGCAATGAGTTGGTATACAGTGGGTATTTATGGCACTTCCTGATCATACTCAGTTTAAACAGCAATGAATCAATCAAATCTGTTATTTTCATTAATCTCTATCAAAAGTTATTTTTTATTTGAGCCCCCTCAATGAGAGTGTTCTTTAAAGTAATGAAAACATAGCTTCATATAGGCAATAACAACACATACTATTCTGGGATCAAAGGTTTAGATAAACACTTTTTTTCAGCGAAAAGTGTAAATATTTTTTTACCCATCAGTTCTAACATGTGTTTGGGTGTTCAAAAGAACCGTCTCATTCAGCTGTGATTACGCTGAGAGTTTTTTTTGTAAATTCTTGTGTCTGTTTATGGGACATAGATAAACAGTTTATACCAAAATTAGACAAGCTTCAGACAATGCTGAAAGTGACTTCCGATCTAAGCATTCACTATTTGCTAAAAGAATGTTCAATTAGAACTTGAATAAAAAAAAGACAAATGCCTTCTTCATACCCTAATTTAGAATTGAACAGGTCAATTTATTGAGGATGGGAAGGCCTTCTCAGCTTAAATGGGTAGAACTCAGGCGCATAGCCAGGCGGAGGGCAGGAAGCCTTGGCTTCAACATCATATGTGCATAGACACGAGAAACCCTGACTTTTCTTGATTGCGAACAACAAAGGCGCAGACCAGCCTTCGCATCCGCGCAGTCTGATCAGCGCATTTATCATTCTCTATCTGAAGAGTAAAGTAACAAGGTTAGATATCTCCTAATTCTCCAAATGAGCCGCGACATATGATTTCCAACAAAGTGGTATGTGCGACTAGCAAAGCCTCAGATCAGCCTGCGCATATGCGCAGTCTGATCCGAGCCTTTGCTAGTCGCTTTAATATTCTATGACTGTTAAGCTACTGACCAATCATCATTTTGGGTTTCTAAGCGTAAAGGTGGCTGCAGAGGCTCGTCTGAGATTACACTTTCCAAAATACCACATTGTTGGGAATCACATGTCAAGGCTCGAATATTTTGGTGGGCTTCAACATGATAAAGCCACCAGCTACACTGCTTGAACTTATTATTTTTTTAATTTTTTTTCAGGGTTGTATGGTTCAGCTGTGTCGATAGTGCCACTACATTCTTTAATCTTTCTGTCACTGTTCCTCATACTCTGCAGCTTATGGCTTGCATAAAGAAGAAGTCCATTTTAACCCCTTACTCTATAAGCTAATTTTAGATCATGACATCATTTTCTATTTTTAGACCACATTGAAAAACTTAAAAATACATTTAAGTTAAATTTTGAATACTTTTGAAAATATTATGGAAAATGGAGAGCAAATGCTCTCAATTTTTCATAATACTTTCAAAAACATGATATTTTAAAGGTGTCAAAAAGGCGTTATTATGGAGTAAAGGTGTAAAGTCATGTGATGGTTGAATACATTTATTATAATGTTTTGGAAGTCAGAAGAAATAGCCCAGTTTAAAGTCATATTACAGTTGAATACATATACTGTTTTGGAAGTCAAAAGTGGTACCACTGGATAATTATTTTATGACAATGCTGCATCACTTTGCAAGGCAGATCAAATACTAGACCTGATTAGGAGATTATGAGCTCTCTGCATAGGATCATTAAGAGGTCCTTGATGGCCGTTGTTCTTTGAGCGGATAATCACACCGGATAGACAGCAACCGAAAATGCTCTTAACAGTCAACGAGCTCGGATCAAAAATCGATAGAAACAGTGTTTTCGATTGCCATTAGTTGTCAGTCGGGCAACAAATAGCAATCAAAAACTATGTTTCTAACAATTTTTATCTATGCTCATCGATAGTACTAAAATTTTTGACTGCCACCTATCCGGTGTGATAACCTAAATTGACAATATACATACCCATGTTATACAATAAGAAAATGTAGAATATATACTGACAGACAAAAGAATCGCTACTTGCAAAATTTTCGATAAATTACTCAGATGGAAATAAAATTAGTGACAGCAGTTAAAATATGCATGTATATTAGCCAACATGCCTATTAAGCAAAAGACGTTAAATTCAATTATTTACATTTCCACTGCGAGTCTTTAAATAAACCTTTACATTTGAGATGTGGCTCTTTCTTCATGAACAAATGGATTTACACGCCATTTGAGCAGGCTAACGTCAAGTCCATCCAATAACATTGCCAATAAACCGGCCTAGTTAGGCGGAAATTGAAAATTGATACTTGACTGATAAAATAAAATGCAATGTAAGTTATTAATTGATTTTGTGGAATGTTTATGGAATCGTGAATACTTTGGGTCTCTTGCAAAGCCCTTCAGGCTTCACTTACTTTGCAAGAGACCCGAAGTATTCATGTTTCCATGAACATTCCTAAAATTGAATTCATTTCTTAAATAACCTTGATGCTTTACTCAATGTTCTGGTCATGGTAAGCTCGTGCAGCTGGCGTTTGGAACCACATTTCAAACCTGCCTATATTCTATTGTAGCCTTTCTTTTGTCCGTCAGTATAGTTAAAATGCGCAAGAAGACCGCTTAAAGACTCTTGTCAAATTGACAATAGAAATATGTTCACTTAATAAATCAATTTCGTTATAATCGTTGTTGTTTTTATCTTTTGACTTAATGCCCTCTGTGAAATACGTTGATAACTAAAACACATTGTCTGAAGCCCCCTCCCTTGAAAGATTTTTTTGGACCCGGGCATGATTAGCTCCATATGCCGTATGACTTTACTTCCAGTTAAAGGTAGTTTGAGTAGAAAATAGTTAGTCTGTATGAAACATATTACCCATTGGTGATTTTTTTGTATTCCCTATCAAAATGTATATTATGCATGATTAAATCCTTGCTAGAACTGATTTAACCCAAGAAGACCTGTCCTTACATTTTTGAAAAATTGTTGACCAGGACGAAAATGATCAAATCAGACAAAAATTATGCATGATTAAATGAGACGTCTAGCTGAGACGTTTCATTTTATTATGCAGAATATATGCTTTGATTGCAAATAATTATGGTAGGTCATACAAATGCCCTATTGTCTGAATCAAATATGTCCCAAATTGATTAATTTAAGTTAGGCCACGAGTACTAATGGTTTTGCTCCCCCAGAGGTAATTTTGTAGACCATGTTTTTCTTAAAGCTTTTTATCTAACGAGCTTTTTCAACATGACATGTTTGCTATCTGGCGTTTGGGTGTTATAGCTTGTAAAATACGTTACCCCTCATTTTTTAAAAAAATATGAAATTTAGGCCGTAAAAGTAGTACTGAAACTATTCAAATTGGCTTAACAGTCGTCTAATGTGTAAGAACATTTAATTTTCTAAAGATATTGATGTTTTAGAGTGATTTAGTCTAATTATGGTATCATTTACGTTACAGTTTTACTACACCATATAAAATCATTGATATTGTATTATATGTTTTCATTTTATAAACTTCTCGATAAATATTTGGATAAATATAACATGTCTCTAAAAGACAATTAGCTCAACGTTTCAAAACTGTAAACAGCTTGCTTCTACATTGTATCACAAACTTCAAGACTTATAAGCTGTTGAATATGACAATCCAGAAGAAAACGTTATGCTAGGTTAGAACCTTTTTCATTATAATCTATCTGTAAGCGTTTAAAACCCATATATGAGTATTCTATTGATAAAAAAGAGTGACTGAAAATATTCATCATTGTTTCTGGTGTAAAGTATCTTCTTTTGTTTCTTTGTCTGGGCAATATGTAACGTATGTTACAAACTTGAAGATGACCTATATATTGCTTAATTCCCTAAATGATAAACCATTTGGGTATTTTGTTTTATTTCAAAACTGACTTTTATGTTAATCCTTTACTCCATGATAACCTTTGAAATACTTTGTATTTGGAAATATTATGTAAAATCGAGCATTTACATAATATTTTCAAAAGGATTCAAAACTTTACTTAAATTTTCTTGGTTTTTTTTACGATGTTGTCTAAAAACAGAAAAGATGCCATGATCTAAAAATAACCTTTGGAGTAAAGGGTTAAATAACAAAATATAATTTATCAGTTCTTATCAAGAGACTATGTCAAATTTTCAAAGCTTATTTTCTATTGTGAAATAGTATATTATTTCAGAATTTTTTTGAAACATCAAAACTACTTTTATCGATTTGTCCAAAAGTATAGGTTTTAAACCTCATTAACAAACACAATTTGCGCTCTCTAGTACCAGCTGAATAATGATAAATTCCCATGTTCTGTCAAAATTGTTAAAGTAACATATATTACTATGAAAATATATAATAAGGTCCTGTGTATGTCCAAAATGGTAACGTGTCTGACTGCAGAAGCATGTCTGACTGCATATCCAGGGGTCTTGAGTTCGATCCCGGCCCCATCCAATACTTTGCGGAGATTGATCATGAAATAATTTCTACGGCCATTCTCCCCCCTTCCTCTGTTTCAAGGAGGATTTTTGTCAGTTACTAGCGAAAGTATGTGTATGAAGTACTGGTTAACCGCTTGGTCAAGCTTGTCCAGGAAAAATGTGTGGTTAGGTTAACTAACCATCCTGAAATGACCATAGCTGTTGACTGGGACGAAAAACAACAAACCAAACCAAAATGCTGTGAAAGACAGTTTAAATGGAGTCTGAAATGCTTATATATTTGTTTGTTTGTTTGATTTTATTCATTACGTCAAAGTCAACAATCTTTCAGTTACATGTTTGTCAGGATTGGTCTTCCTGGGTAGAACCAGTTTTTAGCTAGGAGCTAGGATTTATGCATCTTGCTCAAGGACACAACACAGTGACGCCGGTGAGGCTCGAACCCACAACCCTCTGTCTCGAGTCAAGCACTCTACCAATGAGTCACTGCGTTCCCAAAACGCTAATATATGGTGGATGTACATTTTGTATTGAAGAAAACTAAATTTTATCCAGTCACCTACTTAACAGCAACCTATTGTTTACAAAGACTACCATAGCACCAGCAGATGACCACGCAGCGGCTGGCAATTGCAAATTTTTTATGGCTGGGAAATGGTTCCATTGAACTGTTTATCAATCTGAGCCTGAAAATAAATGTTTTCAACGTACAGCAATGTGCTGGGATATCCTCGCTTGTTTTTATTTTCATTCTTGCTTTCTTTATTTTCTTTTTTTTTTTGACCATAAGATCGACAACACTGAAATGAATCATTTTGATAAGCTTCAATTCATTTAATTGGCGGATCCATGACATTTTGCTTAAAGATCATTTCGTCTGATAGAAATTTCATCCAATAGACAATTCGTTGAATGCTACGTAAATTACACATGCTCTGGCTAAGTACTATATACTGCAGACGATTTAATGTATATGAATTGATGTGTGAATAAAATTTATGTTTTAAATATATTTTAGCCGTTTTAGACGAAATTTAGACGAAATGTCCTATTCCACGCCATTCGATGGGTTACGACGTTTGGTCTCATTGTCGCAGACAGGTAGCGCTCTAAACTGTCGCCTTTTGCTCGAGCAGACTGGGATTGAACTTCCATTCCTCGCCATTTTTAGTAAAAAAATTTATGCGTACATCCGGAAAACATTGACTAATAAAGAAATGCTAAACTTTTAAAAATTGGACTTTTTGTGAATTTTCTTCTACAGGAGCGCAAGAATTGAACCGGATAAGGTAGGCTGGGCCGCGGAGTAGGTCACATAAGTCAAAAGCGCGAAATGCGAGAGTCCTAGACGAGATATGGTCAGGTCTCGCGAGAATGCGTTTGGTATGAAACAAAATGAAGAAACAAAATTGAACAATTAATTAGACTTACCTGTTAGTTGACATTTGATATAGATTTTGTTTATCCTAAACTACCAAGGGATTATGGGAGTGAACGTGATTGGGTCACGTGATCAGCTTCAGCCTTTAGAGCAGTACCAGATCAGGGTGCAAGGAAAACCTGAAGAGAAAGGGGGGACTAGGGTGGGCCCATAATCCCTTGGTAGTTTAGGATAAACAAAATCTATAAGGTAAGTCTGATTTAATTGTTCAATTTTGTTTATCCTAACTACCAAACGGGATTATCGGAGTTTCAGAGTCCTTGCATCCTGATCTAACATAAAAATGCTAGAAGGTCAACCCAACTTGATATCCTTCCAAAACAACATTAATCCAACAGGTAAGATATTATTCTGAATTAACTTACCAACATTTTTCCTTACTTTGACCTCACACTTTGCAATTTCCAAACCTCGTCAGTCATTATGTCATCTCTGTATTATGTGCTATATACAACATGATGGAATACAGTCAACTCAGCATGAATACCATAATAAGTATGTACAACCACATCCACTCAGCTCAGCAAATCTGAAAGATTCTTCAATTAGCCATATCCAAAATAGTTGCACTAAATACACTGTCATTAGTGATTGGTCTATTGTAATGTTTCCTAAAACCACAGTCTGATTTCCACCCGGCTGTTCGAATAATAGTGTCAATAGGTACTTTATATCTAGCACTGCACTAGTAGCAGCAGCTCTAGTAGAATGAGGTGCGAAAATATCCAAATTTATACCACTCTCTTTCAAAGTAAGTAAGGGTGCAAAGATCAGGAATCGATACAATCAAGTACCACACCTGACCCAGGATACCGATGGGAAAGTGACAAACTCACAGTAGACACCACAAACGAGAGCCAAGAGGTCAGCCCTTTCCCAGCAGGTGACCACAAAGCACATATAAACAGACGCGCGCAAAGACATAGCAAACACAAGACAGAACAAAAACATAAAAGAACCACAAAAGAAGTACCGCCTTGGAACGGTCAGTAAAATATTTTACTGGAGGGCTTAAACCAGTTTCACGGCGCCAACCTTGCCCAAAGTCTGCCTAAGCTAGTTAGAAATTGTAGTTTTGCTAGCAGCTTGATAAGACTTGATTTAATTGTAGAAATCCAGAATTTTGAGAAGATCGTAATGTTGCCATCTTCTCCAGGTAAATATTTACACATTAAACTACACATAATTCTGCATTGCTAAGAAAACATTCAACATAAAGTTCCTGAAGATGATTTCCAGGCTTAGACTGTTTAAGAAGATCTCCAATCCAGATTTTTACATATTTACTGTCTACATCCATATTTTTTTTAAATCCATCATCGAGAGAGTTTGGATCCTTTGGCCTGTGGTAAGTGCCAACAAAGTCACCAGTTTCTTGGAAATGTCACGCAAAAAACACGAATCATTATCTTACGACTGATTGAAATTTAACACAGTATTTACAGGCCATATTATATTATATACAGCTGCTTTCCAAAAATTTTATAGATAGCGATTTTTGTCATAATTATTTACATACCCTATACGTGTTTGCGTGTTTGTTATAAACATATGCTTTGTTTGATGTATGATTTTTTTCTGCCAATACACGAACGATATATCTAGTTATAGTGAGTAATAATATTTATTGCTCTTAGAGATTTTTTGTATCAAGTTTTAACTTCTGAAAAAGTTGTATATATTTTTAGTAAATCAAAGTTGCTTATCAAAACTCTATTTCAAATTAAGGGCTAATAAGGAGAGCAGCGAAGAACACTGTGGTGACCATCTATAATGTCATGTGTACCAAGCATTGTGAATATATTTTGAGAATTGAAGCTATCCAGTGTATCGACAATGAATCACTTAATTGACTTGGGTGTATGTGCACTAGTGGGTTGTACAAATTTTATAACTTAACAAAATGACTTTTAAAAGATATTTCAAGCGCCGTTTTGGATGTTCAAAATTGATACTACATAGAAAGTGCCCTATATTAGGAGAAAGGCCAAAAGGAAAGAACTGCCAAACAGTTAGAATGGACCAAATGGGTTTGAAATTGTATTAAGATTGGGAAATGTCATCTTTTAAGATGAATCCACACTCCATACATATTCTCATCGCAAACCCAGAATGTCTGGAGTCTGAAACACGAAAATGTTTATCCATATTACATTGATTGGTGTGTAAAAATCCACTGGAAGTCGTAGATAGGGGGCTATCTCATGACTTTTAAAGGGGTCCCCCAACTGAAGCTTGTAAATGAAACAATCACCAGTGTCATGTGATAGCCCCCTATCTTCCAGTGGATTTTTACACACCAATCAATGTAATATGGATAAACATTTTCGTTTTTCAGACTCCAGACATTCTGGGTTTGCGATGAGAATATGTATGGAGTGTGGATTCATCTTAAAAGATGACATTTCCCAATTTTAATACAATTTCAAACCCATTTGGTTCATTCTAACTGTTTGGCAGTACTTTCCTTTTGGCCTTTCTCCTAATAAAGGACACTTACTATGTAGTATCAATTTTGAACATCCAAAAAGGCGCTTAAAATATCTTTTAAAAGTCATTTTGTTAAGTTATAAAATTTGTACAACCCACTAGTGCACATACACCCAAGTCAATCAAGTGATTCATTGTCGATACACTGGATAGCTTCAATTCTCAAAATATATTCACAATGCTTGGTACACATGACATTATAGATGGCCACCACAGTGTTCTTCGCTGCTCTCCTTATTAGCCCTTAATTTGAAATAGAGTTTTGATAAGCAACTTTGATTTACTAAAATATATACAACTTTTTCAGAAGTTAAAACTTGATATAAAAAATCTCCAAGAGCAATAAATATTGTTACTAACTATAACTAGATATATCGTTTGTGTATTGGCAGAAAAAAATCATACATCAAACAAAGCATATGACACAACAAACACGCAAACACGTATAGGGCATGTAAATAATTATGACAAAAATCGCTATCTATAAAAATTTTGGAAAGCAGCTGTATATTTTTGGGTAAAGATAGTTTCTTGTTAAAAAATACCTTTCATAAACCGTCTGACCAGTAAATAAGAACCAACATCAGTATTAGTCACAATATCTATAAGACTTGATAAAGCTGATTTTGAAGTGTAAATACAACTATAACCGATCCCACTATTAAACAATTCTGACAAATAAAGTAAAACATTGTTTATATCGGAATTAAATTGATCAATATTCTGACAAATAAAGTAAAACATTGTTTATATTGGAATTAAATTGATCAATATTCTGACAAATAAAGTAAAACATTGTTTATATCGGAATTAAATTGATCAATATTCTGACAAATAAAGTAAAACATTGTTTATATCGGAATTAAATTGATCAATATTCTGACAAATAAAGTAAAACATTGTTTATATTGGAATTAAATTGATCAATATTCTGACAAATAAAGTAAAACATTGTTTATATTGGAATTAAATTGATCAATATTCTGACAAATAAAGTAAAACATTGTTTATATCGGAATTAAATTGATCAATATTCTGACAAATAAAGTAAAACATTGTTTATATCGGAATTAAATTACCCAATATTCTGACAAATAAAGTAAAACATTGTTTATATTGGAATTAAATTGATCAATATTCTGACAAATAAAGTAAACCATTGTTTATATTGGAATTAAATTGATCAATATTCTAAAAAATAAAGTAAAACATTGTTTATGTTGGAATTAAATTGATCAATATTCTGACAAATAAAGTAAAACATTGTTTATATTGGAATTAAATTGATCAATATTCTGACAAATAAAGTAAAACATTGTTTATATCGGAATTAAATTGATCAATATTCTAACAAATAAAGTAAAACATTGTTTATATTGGAATTAAATTGATCAATATTCTGACAAATAAAGTAAAACATTGTTTATATTGGAATTAAATTGATCAATATTTTGAGAAATAAAGTAAAACATTGTTTATATTGGAATTAAATTGATCAATATTCTGACAAATAAAGTAAAACATTGTTTATATTGGAATTAAATTGATCAATATTCTGACAAATAAAGTAAAACATTGTTTATATAGGAATTAAATTGATCAATATTCCTTTGCTCACAAAATAACAGCCATTTCTTGATATACGTCCAATATTGTTTTTGGGTTGAATCTCTCCAAGAAGAGAGGATGATATCTGCAGATTCTCTCGACAAGCCTTTACTAATAAGGGATTTCCTGATACTTTGAAAATACCCAACCTCATTTTCTTTAATAGATGTATCTTCTTGTGGGGAGATGACAGACACATTCTGGCTTGGGTAGAAGGTACGGCTGTTGACACAATAGACTCAGTAGTGTTGAAAACCAAGGTTGAGTGTGAAAAATTGGTGCTAGCAAATGGCTGTTGCTCTGTCTTGCTGAATCTTCTGCAGGATCATCACAATCAAACTGAAGGGAGGAAAAATATATGCATTCAAATTAGTCCAAGACAAAGAAAAAGTATTGACCAAAGCTTCACTACAGCTGATGACTGGGACTGTGTGGCGGAGATAGAACGTCTCCCTGCCCTTCACTATAGTGTAGATTTTATTTTCTTGTCCTTTGGGATCATTGGTTACATCGTGAAACTTTGAAACTATTAGAGGGTCACTGATGAAGCCTAAATGGCAGAAACTAGCTAGTCTGGCCCAGGAAATATGCACACTCTAATTTCAGTTCTTTGGTGCAGTCTATCCAAAGGATACGCTTTTAAGCACATAATTGTATGATACAAAGTTAGGAAGTTTACAGTTGTTACTTTAGGCAAATAAATCAATTTCGAAAGTTCACAGACGTGTTTGTATTATCTGAAAAACTTCATCACATAACATACATTCTAAATCATTTTCTTACTGAGCGGGCCAGCAGCAAAATTATCTGCACTAGAAATATGTTAAACTGAGATCCAAATGTTACAGCCTTTACACCATTCCCAAATTTGTTTTGTAAGCTGATTGAGCCTAGATTCCCCCCCCCCCATTTTTTGCAAATACTTTATAGCGACCTGGTTATCAAGAAACAGTTTAACATGCTTGTCAGAGGTTGTACTGCAAAATATCTTGAAGGCTAAGAAAGCTGCTTTTATTTCCAGAAAGTTAATATGCAAGTTTTGTTCTGTCACTGACCAAATGCCACTGAGACATTTCTTGGTCCTAGTAAAATGAACAATAATAACACCAGGCGTGCGCGGTGGCTCAGTGGTAGGGTGCTTGACTCGAGATAGAGGGGTTGAGGGTTCGAGTCTCATCGGAGGGGCTGTGTTGTGTCCTTGACACTTTATCTTTTGCTTAGTATTGGTTCAACCCAGGGGGACCCATCAATACATAACTGAAAAAAGTTAAATTGGACGTAATAATCCAATCAAACAAACAAACAAAACCACCTGGGTGCAAGTAGTGGATTTAACTCTTTGCTTCCTGGGGAGTATTTCATGGTTATCGTCTGCTGAACTTATTTTACTTTTTTCTTTTCAAAATAAAATAGGCTCAGCCACAATCAGAAGCATTTTTTGTTTCACCAGAGGTCAAAAATAAAGTTCTTACAATCCACTTTTTGCATGCATTTCACATTTTATATACATTATATTATCTTAAACCAGTTGGTGTTATAGAGTGCAGAAAGTAAAAACTCGCACATTTATGGTTAAAAGAGGGTGTTGTAAGGAAAAAAAAGAAGACATCATACTATCATAATATGAGATTTTTTTTAATCAAGATAAATCCATACTTAAATGTTCTTATGTTTTAAAGGGCACACTATATGGAAAATTATGGCATCAAAATAAATGTTATGACGTTCATTTTCCTGGGGTTTTTGGCCGGTAAAATTATAAAATAATATACAAACTCAAAGAAATGACTCCTTTCAGTTGCTATAAATCTCTTTTAAAGGAAATGTTCTATTCACATGATACATAGTGAAAAACTAGACCATCCAACAAATCCAAAGAGCTCTTGGTTGTTATTCTAGGTCGTCTAGTTGTAAAGTTATAGGGTTTCATAATTGGTCTTTGAAATTTAGCCAAAATGTCTACGGACAGGACATTAGTTACCTGTTTCAATAAAACTTTGTAAGCATACATGATAACTTCTTTTTGTGTCTCGAAATGATAAACAAATCAAGTAATATCACCAGAGGATTGAATATACATGACTTGTAAGTTTTTATTTTGTTTTGGAGTGATATTGAATCACAACTATAAGCAGTATGCAGTTTTTCTTACAATAAGCTTGTTATATGCTTCTGTGTTGCAGACAAAAGTCTGTAAATACTTTAACTTTGTTTAAGAGAAATTCTAAGGGACTATATCAAGAGGGCATATAGCACTGGACGACATTGACAAATTATGTTTTTACTTCTAATCAGCACATAAAGGGAGCACAGTGACTCAGTGATCGAGTGCTCGACTCAAGAAGAGGGGTTTGGGGTTCGAGCCTAACCAGCGTCACTGCATTGTGTCCTTGACCAAGACATAAATCCTTGTCAAGTGCTGGTTCAACCCAGGAAGACTCTTTCCAGCATAACTGAAAAATTATAGACTGAGATGTAAAGAATCAAATCCAACAAAATTTGGCGCATAAAATAGTAAAAAAAATGCTTCATAAGTGCTGTTAAACTGTTTCATTTAAAAAGTACTGTTTTCAACAAATAATTACATAACCATCTCTCAAAATGATCAGATAACGATATCAATTTCTATACAAAATTGACTGTCTTCTTCCTTTTGCAGGTTCAATTATCAAGCTATGTCAAATAGAACCAAAATGACATCAAAACGACCAAATGTCTACTTTCTTATATATTTCCCAAATTTAGGGAGTGCTATATAGCACAGCACCTTTTACCAAGGCAGATATGATTTAGATTACAATTACAATTATTTTATGAGTTTGTGTAACATTATTGTATGTCAGGGTACAAATAAACTTGCCATTTTTCTTGCAGTTTTTGTTGTGTTAAATGGTCACACAGTCCAGTCCGTAGACACCCTTATTTTCATTGAAGGCTTTGAAAGTGTAAGGTGATATTTATGTTTGAGATACAATCCCACACTGGTAAATGTATACGTCGATTTGGTGGTATTTACGCGTATTGCCGGTACTTTATAGACCGGAAGTGGTAGATATTGGTGTTAATACTATATAGAAAAACATTCCATATGCCTAAAGGACTATATACTTCAATCATTTTTAAGCATTCAGTATGTGCATGGCGATTTATGTAAGCATTTAGGAAAAGATTTGAGTACCGATCATCCAGATCAGAACTCGAATCTATACCTAAATGCTTACATAAATGGCCATGTGCATGCCAAATACTTAAAATGATCTAATTCTATAGTCCTTTAGGCATATGGCATGTTTTTCTTTTTGGTATTAACACCAATATCTACCACTTCCGGTCGATGAAGAACCGGCAATACGCGTAAATACCACCAAATCGACGTATACATTTACCAGTGTGAATCCGGCACAAAGACTAAGTTCAAATATGAAGTACAAGGATTGCTCATAACAGAAAGGATTTACCAGTCTTTGAATATAAAAATGTCTTGGCCGTAGACGAGTCTCCGCCGTCGGCACAAATGCTTTATGAATATTAAGAAGAGAAACAACCAAAACACTGATTCAATCTACATTAGATTGGTTTATTTTGTGTTATTTGATGATTACTTTGAATTACACCTAGATTTTGTAAGGAAAACATCATAAATTTGAAATAACTATTTCTCACTAGTAAGAGAGAAATTATATAGTTTTCTTTCCAGAATCTAAGTGTAATTCAAAGCTATAATATTTATAATATAAGAAAACTAGAGCAGCTGTTAATGGTAAATCTTCGTAAATATCACATTTTATACCTTTGACCTTTACTTTGTGACCAAGGTTACACAAAGTGTTGCCCAGTACCCTCTACACCACGTCACCTATGAACCTGCAAAGCTTGAATTTTGGTATGTCCAACGGTTAAGGAGGAGATGAGATATTGCCTAGTACCCTCCACATATGACCTATGCACCTGCAAAATTTGAAGCTGCGACCTACAACAGTTTAGGAGAATATGCATTTACAAGAACGACATTATTTGATCTTTGACCTTGACCTAGTGTTAAAGGTCATATGAACTGTTGCCCCAGTACCCACAACATCATGTGACATATATACCTACAACGTTTGAAGGTGCTATGTTGAAGGGTTAAGGACAAGAAAATTCATCATTTGACCTTAAACCTAAGGTTAAGGTCACAGGAATTGTTGCCCAATACCCTCTACATCATATGACCTATGCACCTCTAGAGTTTGAAATAAATACATCTACTTGTGGAGATGAATTTTCAAGAAAATACATTATTTGACCTTTGCTTTGACCCTGACCCCAGGTCAAGGTCACACAAAAATTTGCTTCATTCAATGGTTTAGGAGGAGATGCATTTACAAGAAACGTTATTGAAGGACTGATGAATGCACTCACTGACGGACAGACGGAGGATGGACCGACTCGGTAAGAAATTAATATAGTCTTTTTTTAAGAAAATGGGTATCATAAACAGATTGATTGAGATCAAATCAATACTAGTGTAATTATGCTTCTAAATATTCATTTAAATATAAGTGTCTACGGACAGGACGCGTCTATGGACAGGACATTTTTGCATTCAAGGACACCTAAATCCTTTCTGTTGCAAACAATCCTTTTATTTCATTTAGTAACTGAGTCCTGACACCCACTTGTATCACACACATGAGAATGACCTTAATCTTTCAAAGTCTTCAATAAATACAAGGGCGTTTACGGATTGGACAATTTTTTGGACCATTTTACACCATACCAGCCAAATGAAAACTGTAAATTGATTTGTTTCCGGAGATACTTAATGTTATACAAACTCATAAGCTGGTATGTTATACTTCGCAATTCAATGTTTCAATAAAAGTATTTCAGGAACACTATCAAAGTGTTTAACGGGTTGGATCCAGATCCGTCCTGATCTGTGTCCAAACTGTATGCACTTTAATTTACCAGCAGACGACAAAAGGTGTTGAGGTCATCGGTTTCAGGGTAACAACGCCGCGAGCACGACATTTGAGTTACATACAGGTTGTCAATGCAAGATAATCTCTGTATGCGTTTTTACCATGTGTCAACACCTGAACCTTCATCTATTTGATATGCACTATAAAAAGTAGATTCAAAGATATAAATGGTTTAAAAGCATTAGGGCGTGACTGTCATTGAAATAGTGAAGATTTGTATACAGGTAAATACCGAGAGATCCGAAATCGATTAGAATCGATGTAAACAAACACGGGCTAGTTTACCTTGATTTTGGGCGAGCAGGAAGTCTCAGTTTATAGTTATATTGAACCTATCACAGATTACTGCATATGCGCGTGGCAGTGAATAGTCCATCTTCGCAAGCCAAGGGTACTAAGTCCACTTCGTTCCTTACGCAAGGAACGAAGAAGCCAAGGGTACTAAGTCCACTTCGTTCCTTACGCAAGGAACGAAGTGGACTTGCGAAGATGTTACTTGTTCATAAGAAAAATAGAATCGCCTCATATTACTATGCATCTTTGAAACTACAATAGACATGTCTTAGACAATTTTAAATAAGTGGTTACTTCGTGCATATACTGACAACAGATGCAGACCGGGTAGGTGACAATCGAAAACGTTAATGCTATCGACGAACGTAGATAAAATAGTTAGAAACAGAGTTTTCGATAGCCATTTGTCGCCCAACTGGCAACCATTTGGCAATCGAAAACACTGTATCTAGCGATTTTTGACCCGCATTCGTCTATTGCTAAGAGCGTTTTCGATTGCCGCCTATCTAGTGTGGGAAGGAGAAAATGGCCGTAGACAATATTTCATGATCAATTTTCATGTAAGTATGATACCGAGCTGGGATCGAACTAGCGACCCCTTGATCTGTAGTCGGACTCACTACCACTTACTAACTACCATATATTATACACGGTATATAGACGCAAAGGAGCCTATTGGTTCAAATCTGCTTTTCCTGAGCCCTATCTGCTCCAGAAAAGGAGCCTATCAGTTAAAAACAAGCTTAGCGATAGACAGTGACATCAAAAGGTAAGTAAAATAATAAGTTCCATTAATTACATGAAGAAAATGGCAATGCAATGGAACAACAGAGAAGCTATAAGACAAAAATCAAACAGCCACACGTTCGTTGATGGTGCAGATTTTTTTATAAAGCTCCAGTTACACTGTCACGATTTTGGCCACGACGGAGCTACGACTCACCCCGATTTATCTAGTCGTGATGCATCGGCATGAGTCGTAGCAGCACCGTAGAGACATCGGCGCGAATCCTAGTAGTACCGTGGTGATTCGTGAAGACTCCTGGTGATTCGGCAACCTCCACGACAAGGCTACGACGAGTTTAAACCGTTTAAACTCGTCGGGGTGAATCGTGTTGGATTGTGGGCGTGGCCTAAATCGTAGCTCTACCGTAGCGGGATCGGGATCATTCCTATTGGTACCGTGGTAGTATTCGTGGTCATTCGTGGGCGTTCGTGTGCGTTCGTAGCGAATCGGGTAATCACCGACACAAGATTCTGGTATAAAAACAGAGGTATCATTGCTGAAAATCATATTCAAAAGTGAATTGAGCCGCGACATGAGATTTCCAACAATGTGGTATGTGAGACCAGCAAAGGCTCAGACCAGCCTGCGTATACGCGCAGTCTGATCAGAGCCTTTGCTAGTCGCTTGAATATTTTATGACCCTTAGGCAACTGACCGAACATAATTTGGAGTTTCTAAGCTTAAAAGGAGGCTGCACAAGCTCGTCTGAGTCTACACATGCAAAATGCCACATTGTTAGAAATCACATGTCACGGCTCAATTTTAGTGCAGCGCATCATGGATTATGTCCAGAGACTTCAAATTGCTTATTTGCAGCTTGAACTGGACGTCATCTGATACAACTGGACATGACACTGGGCTTGGGACAGGACTTGACCTAGCCCGTGGGTCCGGTTACTGTTTTGATTTGCCCGCAGCTTTTCTTTTTGATGGCATGACTGACTTCGTCAAAGGTTGAAGAGATAATGCTATTGGCAAACTGTCGCCCCAGGGGGGTTACTCTGATATTTTCATACATACGTAGGCTCTGGTTATTTTTGGGGGTTATAAATTTTGAATTTTAATATCTTTTTGGGGTTTTCAGAAAAATGAATATTTTTTGGGTATTGAGATTTTGTGAATATTTTTTTTTGGAGGGAGGGGGGGGGGGGTGGGTCATCAAAATATTGGACTATATTTAGGGGTCATTTCTATGCATTTTAGGGTATTTTTTAAGGTCAAGGTACAGAATGGGGAATGTTTTTTTAGTTGCTAAAATTTAGAATTTAAAAATTTTTGTGGGGTGCTTGAAATTCCTGATATTTTTTTTTTTTTTTTTTTTTTTTTTTGGGGGGGGGGGGGGGTGAACGGTAGATGCTGGGCCCGAGCCTACGTATGGAGAAAATATGAGAGTACCCCCTCCCCCCTGGGACTGTCGCATGACAACCACTAAATCGTGCACATTCGTGGGAGGTCGTGACGCTACCGTAGCACTACCGGCTTGAATCGTACTAGCACCGTATCGAATCGTGGAGGCATCGTGAGCATTCGTAGCTCCACCGTGGTGAATCGTAGCGCTGCCGTCATGAGTCGTAGTGGATCCGTAGATGAATCGTGCAGACACCGTAGGAGCATCGTGAGACTTCGTACTGATGCTGGAATTTCTTTTTTTCCATCCCAACGCATCCCGATGCACCACGATTTTATCATCTGTCTCAAATCGGGATGAGTCGTGGTGAATCGGGGCTTGAATCGTGACAGTGTAACCGGGGCTTAACTCAACACACTCTTCATTGTGGCGACGTCCACAGACGATTACACAACAAAGAAAACAAACTTTTTCGAACAGTTTGGGCTGTTCTCGCAAATGTTTTTTTTTGTATTTTGTAAAGAATTTATGTGGAAAATGACTTATATGCATTTCACAGACCGAATTACACGTAATTATCTCTATAAATACCATGGAAAGGAAAGTAATATGGCTAGGGATCCTATTTGTCTTTGGCTAATGAGCCTATATGGTTACTGGCTACGGATCCTATATGTTATTTCTTACTTTTATAACCAATATGCCCCCATGGCACTTAGTCAAAAACATATAGGCTCCTGTGCCATGGGTACGGCTCATTATCATGTGCAACAAAATGGTCATTTTTCTCTCAACGTATAGGCTCCTTAGCCGTCTTGTTTTCAAAATGACCCTTTTTCTATGGAAACCAAATTTTAAAAGCAAAACAGACGCTTTAAGTAAGGGTTGGGACATAAAACATTTTCTGCTGTGGTGTAGGCAGGCAAAATTGACTAAATTGTTTAGTTTTGCTTCATTTTCCAACGCAAATTAAATCGCCGAAAACAGAGCAGTCATTTTCTGTTCAACTTTGTAGACGTGACTTGATATCAGCCTTATCATATGCTTCAAAATCCATTCAGCCAGAGACTTTAAAGTCCCGCGGCGTTTGGTTTTATGTTACTTACATCGTAAATGATCTAATATTGGCCCAGATTTAAAGTATCTCATCTCCCAATGTCTTGTTTTTGGCGGATAGGCTCCTTTTCTGGAGCGGATAGGGCTCAGGAAAAGCAGTTTTGTACGGATGGGCTCCTTTGCGTCAAT
Source organism: Loripinus fragilis (assembly GCA_964019695.1). Classification (NCBI taxonomy): domain Eukaryota; kingdom Metazoa; phylum Mollusca; class Bivalvia; order Lucinida; family Lucinidae; genus Loripinus; species Loripinus fragilis. The sequence goes on from OZ026526.1 coordinate 44,808,912, forward strand.
ATACCGTGTTATAGCTGTAGCGAGTTTTATAAGGCTAGCGGCTAGGGTAGCGGTTGAGGTAGCCGAGGGAGATAAGCTAGCGCGTTATAAAACGGCGTTAGAGCAAATAGCGCTAGGGAAAAGTTGGTTCACTGGTGAAAAGGTAATTTTGCTTTGGCATTGAGGTAAAATACATGGGACTACTCACGTTAAGCATAACACGGGCAGTTTTCTTAATTTTACCGCTAGTCTTAAAGAGCGCTCGCAACAGATGCATTAAAAACCGGTACAGTATACTGGGATAATCAGTTTTCGCCAACGTAAGCAGATATGGCTCTGAGGATAGCAAAACAAAATACAACCTTACCAGATAATGATTTTATCATAAAATTTCAACCTTTTATAATATTGTGTGATACCTTAGACCATCAAAATATGTTATTTAATTTTCAAAACTTTGATTTGTTTGTGCACCCATTTTTATGCCATCTTGAAAATAATAATCTAAGTTCGACAACTCATGTTGACCTGAAAAAAGAGGCCTCATAAAGGGTTGGATCGATAAAAAATCAGTAGGTGTTATGAGACAAACAATTTTTTTTCTTTCAATGAACAAAAATTATTGTAAATCTTTTATGATTTAATTTATTGTAGTAAAAAAATATTTCAGTCACGTTTTTTTTTCAATATTCAATTCAAATTCAGATTGATTTGAACCCCTAGGTTCATTGAGGTGCTACCACACAGACAGTAAATGAAAAAGTAGACATAAAAGCTTTCTTTTAAGTTCTTTAGGGATACATCAAGCCATTTCAGGTGAAAAATTGATATAATTTATCAAAAAATCATTTTTAGATATATGGTCCATACAGCTGCTTATTAGCCAGACCATTGTTTCTGAGTCCTAACATTAATAAGAACCCCCTTATGATAAAATCAATGATTTCCCCACTTGGGACCCCAATGCATCACTGAGTTGTAAGGATGTCAACAGAAATGAACATGGAGGAAGCGATGTATTTACCAAATAAAATATATCAGGATCATAATTTAAAGATTGGGGTTAAAAAGAATCAGTGAAAATTGCGGGAAATCATTGATGCAGGCAAGAGACCATTATTTTACCACTCAGATACGCATTTTCGTACTGCTTAACACTTTACCAGACAGATTTTCTTCTGCCCTTGGAAAGCCCCTTTTCAGAATGAGCCTGTGACTTCACACCAGTGAAAAAACACTGGGAATGTTCAATTGGCGAAATTACATTCTTGGCGAAATTAGCTTATTCCACTATACTTGCAGTCTAGACTCTATAATTCGGACCGTATCGATTTTCGTTATTTTGTGGATGGAAGTTTACATTATCAGTGATTTTTTTTCCCTGCGCATCCTGCATCTTTTGCACATGGGATGCAAAGTTTTTACTTCAGCGAGTCCAAGATCCAATGAAAAATAGTGTTCTGGACTTGCCCAGCTAGCAGTCTATATGGCCCCTGAGGCAGCTCGACCCTGGGTCACCTCAGCCTGAGTCAACTCGGCATGGTGTATTTTCAGAGCGTTCAATTACATGGTATTCCTAGTTTGCATTGTACATGTAGAGTGGCAGTAGGTAGATTCGTACAGTTTTGCAAGTAATCTAATTATAACTTGCTGACCTTTTTAACTAGCCTTTTTGAGACCCGATCAAATCGTTCCCTAAACATTCATATGTCTCTATAATTGTAATCGGCTAAATGAGACTTACACAAGTAGTTCCAGTCAAAAGTTGCACAGTTTCAGGGCTATACACAGAATCGTTTCATGGGAAATGTGTCTTTGACGGTCGAATCGAAATGCATTTTTATTATACAATCTGTTTTATTTATATTAAGTTATATCTTATTATTATTATTTAGATCTATTTATTTTTTTATTTGTAATTACTTTAGGGTGAAGAAGACTTACACAAATAATTATAATCTGGTGCCCTGTTGATAGGTATATCTAGGGGATGGAATCAGACTAAAATAATTCCTACATGGACTGTCAGTCTAACTGGCCTTGGGAAAAGGTTCCTGGCTAAACGTTTAATATATCCACATATATTACATGTAACACTGAAAACCGACAATTGTCTATTTGGAAACCGACGTCATAATTTGGAAATCATATTGGTATTAAAATTCAATGCGAAATTCTTTTTATCAAAACACAGACAAGCTCTCCAGGTAAAGGTTACTGATAATGCGTTTTCATTTGATACGGCGACCCAATTATGATGGCCGTTTTACACACAAAAGTAGTCTCTGAAAGGCTATTAGTTTGAAGAACCCATTAAGTGATGTACTGTTACCTGATTAGTCAGGGATCATTTGAACATGAAATCTCAAATAATTATTAGATAATTATCCACTGCTGGTCAAATTCGTTTTGGTTAATCTTTTGTGAAGTACTGGGGAAATATTACATAAAATGGTTATCCAACACAATTCAGGCCAGCATTCACCCTTTGCATGCTAGTGCTATTGCATCTAGTTTAGACCAATATAGTTAACGCACTACATCCTGCCTGACGTGAATTCAAATTGTTTGATACTAAAGCTGCTTCTGAAAGTATTTAAAACGTTAATTTTAGAAAAGAAATCGGCAGACGACACAATAGCAAAGTTTCCCAGCATGCAAAGAATTTAGGTACTGAAATTTCTTTTCTTTCACAAAAACTATGTAGTGAGAGTGTGGACTACTTTTCATGTTGCTTTATGTCTGCATTCAACTTTTTTCCGGTCATAATTTTGAGGAAAAACATGAAAAAAAATCAGCAGACGACAAAAAGCAAGCTAAATTACCAAGCATGCGAAAAGTATCACCTTGCACCATGACACAAAACGCATGAGCCGTGACATGTGATTTCCTACAATGTGTCATTTTGACAAGGGTAGACTCAGACTCCTTTTAAGCTTGGAAACTCCAAATGCTGTTCAGTCAGTAGCTTAACTGTCATTGAATATTCAAGCGACTAGCAAATGCTTTTATCAGGCCGGGCAGATGCTTATACTGGTCAGAGCCTTTGCTGGTCGGACATACCACATTGTTGGAAATCTCATTTCGTGGCTAATATTATCATTTAAACCATAAAATGCCAGCAAAATGACTATGTTTATGATTAACATAAGAATATAGGTAAACAGTGTATGCCCAGATCAGACTGCTCCCACAGGTGCAGTCTGACCACAGGAGCAGTCTGAGTTTGATCTACTCTGTCGACGAAGCTTCAAAAACAGTTTCAACAGATGACAAAAGCAGATGATCTTTAAAATTGTTGTAGTTTTCAGTCACAAGTAACGATTTTCATAAAATGCATGCACGTCTGCGCGCCTCAAACAACGTATTAAACAGGTTAACTCTTAATAAAATATTATCAGATCTCCCTTCTTGGGCAATGAAATAGTCGAATCACGCCCAGATATGAATATTAAAGTTGCCGCATATATGCAGTGACCAAGTAGCTTAATAATGGAAAAGTATGGGAAAGTCCATTTTATATTGGCCACACATTGAAATTTCTAAGTTTTAATATAAATAGTGTTTGTCATAGAAAATGGTGCAGACCCTGGTGAAGCGCCAGCTTTAGATGCCTATATTTTGTGAAGGATATGGCTCTACACATACTCCACAACAAACATTGTCTACTTTCTCATCTGCTAGCGTAATTTGACAATTGCATTGCAAACACTCAGAAGATTAACTATTTTTGATGCATTATGTCATACATATTGATCAAGTATAGAATCACATATTTTTAAGGGGCTGCTGGTCATAGTTTCTATAAAATGAGGTATATTTCTGTTTAAGTATCTTAGTAAACAATGCAAACCAGATTGGATTCCACAATATTCTTTTCCACAACGGCTCAATCACAGCTGAGCATTATATCTGGAGCAATGATTCTGGGCTGATGTATATATGACATCAATTTGTCCGTAAGCTGAATTCATGAATATACTACACGTACCTTTATTGATTGATTTGATTCTTTATGTCCAAGAGAACATTTTTTCAGTTATGTCCGGACGTGTCGTCCTGGGTTTAACCAGTAGTAAGCAAGGATTGATGTGTCTTGCTAAAGGACACAATACAGTGACGCCAGTGATGCTCGAACTCGCAACCGCTTGAATTGGTCTCGGGTCAAACGCTCTAATATTGAGCCACTGCGCTCCCAGACTGAATTATGTTTTTTTTATTTCTTGGAACTGCATCAAGGCGACCGAATGAGAAACATAGATCAACGTCGCTTGTGCAGGCTGATCAGAGCTTAAGGACTTTAACAGCCATGGTACACGCAGGCATGTCAGACTTTTACTACTTCGGGATGGCGTGCAGGACAAATCATCATTCCCCTGCAAATTGTTCTTTAACATTTCTGATTTTTGGCTGTATGCTATCTAAAAACTCCCAAACTCATTTTTTTCATCCATTTCACTCTGGGGATAAAATGTTTCTATGAACACAGGTTAAGTCATAAATTCTGATAATAGAGCTAGCAATTTTATATGGGCCATTAGCATGACAGCGGAACTAAAGGTCCCAGGAATTCCTGGGACCAGCTCTGCAGACTTTACAGGCTCTGAGTTTGAGCAAAGAAGGGAGATTATGCAGAGAAAATTTGTGTCCAGTAGCAGTAGTTTTCCTTGAGCTCAGAGCCTAGGCCAGGCTAACACAAAGTGGAATACTCTTTGCATGCTGGTAATTTCGCAGTGCGGAAAAATGTGTGGTAATGAGTTAAACCTAGTCAACAGTTTTTTCAGTTATGTTGGGATGGGTTGAACCAGCACTAAGTAAAAAGTGGCTGTGTCTACTAGTGCTTTGCAAACTGTTTAGATCCAGATCAGATCCTAACAAAACGTCGGACCTCTGTTTTCCACTCTGATGCCCGTTTGCACGCCCGTTTTGTGCTTTTCCAATAACGCTTAATGTTTACTTATACGTTTATATGACGCGAAACGTTTATCGCAATGATGCTGAGCGCGGGACTTTGGAGTTTTGCCTGTTCCAAAAAACTCCGTTATGTCTGAAATAATTTAAAAATAACTGGAAAACCAGCCATGTTCGGTAGAATTGAAAATGGACACTTGACTGGTAAATATAAAATATAAATACATTTCGAAGTCAAAGGTACTGGAGATTTAATTTCAAATTATCGAAAATTCGAATTATAGGAAGCTTGTGACACTGTGACAACAGGGACACACTATAATTACTATTGGTGTTAGCTTTTACGCCATTTCTTCATCAATCTAGGCATTCCCTTACACTTATATAGAAACTAGTATGAACATTTGTTGATGTAGTAAAATCAATTTCAATTTCCATCACTTCAATGAGGTCGGGTCTTTGATATGGCAGTTCACTGTCATATCTTTTCTTGTTATATGTCGTAGCCAAGAAAATACACATGTCTAGTTTATTATGCTGACCTAGTTTAGCTTTCAGCGTTTTCAGTTAGCTAGGGAGCTATCATTATTTAACTGGAGGAAAATTGGAAAAATTTGAACATGACAGTATGCAGATTCGTACACCTTTTTATCTGACTTTACACGCAAATCAGAGATGAAATAATATAAAATATATAAATTTCAACCAATTTTACTCTAAACTGCTGAATTATATGGTTATGGTCGTAACGTCTCAAGCAGTCAACCAAATTGAAATAATGAGGTCTCCCTCTAAATTGTTGTTGTTGTTGCAAAGGGAAATAATCACTCAATGACAGCTGCGACCAGAGGTCAGCAGATCGATAAAAGTTGTACACAAATAAGCAAAGGGGCAGAAATTTCAGTACCTGAAATATAAAATAGGCTTATTTTCGTACCATTTGGTGCTTAAATAAACTTTGTATTGGTTGCGGATTCTGAATATGTACAAAAACGGTTTACGATTCAGCACAATGTCTGTTTCGGTGGCCCGAAAAAGTCGTCTGCAAAGCTCTCGCACCGCCAAGCACGCGCAAATCGGCACTGAAAATGATTGACAGAAATGCGTGATTGATTGCTGGTGTAATTAATGGGCTTTTAATTAGCATACTAAATGCAGCAGAGGGCTAGAACTGCCGAGTGTACGAATCTGTCTACTGTACGAATCTATCTACTGTCACTATATAATCTTTTAGACTGTATCAAAGATAAATATTAACTAGAACACATTCTATGACGCGCCATTGCAAATCCCCACACTCTCAAAGAAATCTAATGGTAATTGACCCTTTGACCCCATCCCAAGATCACCAGTTTGATTGTAGGTTAATATTTTTCAGTGTATCCTGGTATACTGCCCATCCCCTTTAATTTGAGCTATATGCCACATGACCATGTTCAGAAATTTAATTTTTGACCCCTCCCCAAGGCCCCAGGGGGCGGGGACCCAAACAATTGTGCCGGTGCATGTGCCATTCATGTGAGTAACTCACACACCAAATTTGGTTGAATTTCGAAAAAAAAAATTGACCCCCAACCCCCAGGGTACCCCCGTCCAACCCCTGGGCATGACCCGGACGGCCGAATGAAAATCCCGTACGATATGTTATATATCTTTCATTTGTGAGAAGATACACAAAGTTTGGTTGAAAAATCTTTGAAATTGACTTTGTAATTCAGATTAAATGATATTTGACCTTTTGGCCCCTCCCCAAGGCCCAAGGGGGTCGGGACCAAAAAAAAATGGCGCTGGTGCATGTGCCATTCATGTAAGATGATCACACACCAAATCTGAATGAATTTTGAAAAAAAAAAATTGACAGCCCCAACCCTCCACGGTACCCCCAAGTCCCACCCCTGGCGCATGACCTAGGCGACCAAATGAAATTCCCGTCTGATATGTTTTATATCTTTCATGTGTGAGAAGACACACAAAGTTTGGTTAAAAAATCTCTGAAATTGACCTTGTAATTTAAATTTAATGATATTTGACCTTTTGGCTCCTCCCCGGGCCCCAGGGGGCGGGGCCAAAAAAAGTGCTGTTGCACGCCTCATTCATGTGACCAACTCACACACCAAATTTGGTTGGATTTTGTCCAATGGTTTAGGAGGAGATATCGTGACGGACGGACAGACGGACGGACGGACGGACGGACGGAGGCAATTGCAATATCCCCGATGCTTTTTTAAAAAAAGCGTGGGGATAAACAGTTATGCACTTAAACTCTGTTCAGAAAAGGAAGTGTCTACAGGTCCGGGCCTGTATCCTATTCCCTAGTCTACAAGTCTAGAGGTACAGTCCCGTATCTCTAGACTACGAGTCTAGGGATACGGGGCCCTTACCTGTAGACAGTCCATTGAGGATTGGCTACGGGTACGGCTTTCGATATGAAAGTAAATAAATATATGCTTAATTGAATTGAGAATGAGCCTTCCCTGAAATTTCTGTGGTTTATAATAGCGCATTTGTGTATTTACAGCTGTCATATTTTTTTGCCTTAAAACATATATATATAAATTGTTTTAATTGGTTTAAGCAAGTATCCACAATCTATGATTTAGAGCACATTTTAAAAAAATACCACCTTATCTTTATGAAAATTATCAGTTTACAGCCTGAAAATTGCTTAATTATTATATAGAGGATCTTACATGAGTGCTCATGTTTTATTGAATTTATTAAACGAGTTGGGGAAAAGAGATAAAATGCGAGGCTTGTCGAGTATTTTATCTCTTTTTCGCAACAAGTTTAATAAATTCAATTATACAAGAGCACGAATGTTAGATTCTTTTTATCGTATGACATTAAGAGTACTTTGAAATCTCATTTCTGGCGTAAAAACGTTATAATTTTGTCATTATGTATGTAACGTTGATATGGACGGCATAACGTTTCCCGTAAATCGATAAACCACTAGTGGTTTACAGATTTTATTGCATGGCGTTATATCACTCCCAGGCGCGACGTCATATGATAAATAGGTGTATTACTAAGGCCAAATAAAAAAAAATGTTTCTCAGGCCTAACGGTTAACCTCATCCATAGATCCAGATAAGGAAATTTTATGAGCGTAAAATTATTATTTTCTTACCCATCAATTTAAACATGTGTTTTGGGTGCTAAAAAGAAACGTCTAATTGAGACGATTCTTTTGAGTACCAACAACATATGTTTTGGATGAGAAATAAAGAAAATAGTTTACCAATACACACTCTTATCTGAAGGCTAGCTCATCTGTTTGAAATGCCCTTCATCTTTTTTTTTCAGACATATTTTGCTGGAAATCAAATGCCGACATCAGACAACACCTGGGAGCTGCAGAGTTGAGAGCCAAGTTAAGATAAAAATTATGAGCATATATGAAATAAAATGCTTTGTTATGCAGTAATAATTGATTGACTAACAAGCATTTTTTATTTTTCATAAATTGCGAAATGTCATCAAAAGCAGCCTATTATTAAAACCCGGAATGAAACATGGAATGGAAAATGAAATGAAACCTGGAACACGGAATAGAACCTGCAATGGAACATGGAAATTGGAACATGCAATGGAAAATGGAATGGGATATAGAATGGAACAGGGTGCACAGTGATTTTATTTGGCCATTTTTAAGGCTTTATATGGGAGTCATTCCCTATCCATAAATAGCCTTTATTTTCCCAATTTCAGGTATTTTAGCACTTATTTTCCCAATTTTATTAAAATAATTTCCCAAATGTGAAGGAAAAGGTAAATAAAATCACTGCTGCAATGGAACATGCAATGGAAATGGAACAGGATATAGAATGGAACATGCAATGGAACACGGAAATTGGAACATGTAATGGAAAATGGAATGGAATATAGAATGGAACATGCAATGGAATGGAACTTGTTTTATTTTTTTATAAAAGCCAAAACAGCTCTGTTGCCTGCAGCTGTGTGTGTTCCAATTGCAACAGAAATCGGGAACAGACCCATGGATATAATATGTTCCAACACATGGTACGTATTCATTCGGGGTAGTGCTAGAATGTCCATTCCCAAAATGTCTATTCCCATAAAAGTTGCGATAAAAACTCTACTAGGAAGTCATTAAATTATTTCGAATACTTCGGACGCGCAGATGGACAGATACCAGCTCGATGGGTATACTATAAGCTCACCTTGTGAGTCTTTGGCTCAGGTGAGCTAATAAATTTTAACGTTTTGGACAGCATAAAATTTGCTATAAAAACTCTACTTTTTCACTTTATACTGATATTGAAATTCTGCTATACTTATTTTGCTTTTTTTTCTTTTATCCCATTTTTTTCATTAATTTATGTTTTTTTAAATGGTAGACATTTTGGGAATAGACATTTTGGCACAGAAGACATAATGGGAATAGACATTTTGGCACAGTATACATTATGGGAATAGACATTTTGGGAATAGACATTCTAGCACCTACCCCCTTTTTTCAGATTATATTTATAAACAGTAGATATCTGCTTGCTAACTTTTATTCAAAAATCAAGCAAATAAATAAATAAGAAATAAATAGATCAGATACTTTTTAAAAAGTCCTTTTCGTAAAAATGAAACTCCTTTCTTTAAGGCAAAACCATTGAGAAGGAAGAAAGATACAAGCTGTGTCTCATTTCAAATCTTACAAACTTTTCTTAAAAAGCTAAGATTTTGACAAGCCGGTATAGTTCAATTGGCAGAACAGCCTCGGGTTATGATATGCAACACCTGGAGGTATGTCTGGGTTCGAACCCCAGTGCTGGCAGTCTGATCTGATGCTTTGTTTTTATTGAAAAATATGATTAACATAAAAATGATCAAAAATTCAGTCTAAATATACCATTTTTGAAAAGCATTTAGGAAAGGAAAAAGCTGTCTCCCTTGTAAATTAAGGTTTTGAATTAAGTCAAATCAATCTCTGAGGATTTAATTGATGACCTTTGATTTGATCAAAATGAAAGAGGTTTTATACATGTACCCCTATAAAAACAGTAAGATTCTGTGTATAAAGTGGCTTAAAGTCTTCTTCTCAGGAAAAAGTCTGATCTGCTGTTTGTATATCAAAATATGATAATCTTTCTTCAAAATAATTTCAAACAGAACAATTTTATTTCAAAAAGCCACTAAACTAGAGCCCTAAAACTTATAATATGAAATCGGCCCAGATGTGATAACTGTCTAGTGCTAGATCTGAAAATGAAAAAGGGATCAGCACTAGCCATGTTAATGTGTAAAGCCATACATCAGCAGATGCTTAAATACATGGGTGAGTTTTCAGGATTACAAGGGTTAATTCTGAGTTCAGCAGGACAAAGGTAAATTCTGATTTGATCTTTAAATGGGCGGAAAATTTACCTGTGTATCTGGCAACTGTGTGATGTGTGACACCTGTCCCTGCCATAAGTTGCTAAAACAACACATTTCTAGCAAGGCACTGTATAGCCAGGGGCGGGCAAGGATGAACAATAGGATGTCATGATTGACTTCATATTTTAACTTTAGACAGTTGAAGTCCAGGTGATCACAAACAGAAGTGTCTTTATTTGAGTTATAGTCAGGTATTAGACTTATACTCAAGAAAATTAGGTTTATTCCTGAAACTAAGATCCTGATAAATAAGTAGAATTGAAGTATCAAGTCAAATAACAGATATTATTGAAATTACCAATCTAAATGTTGAGTACAGCCTCCAGATAAGAGTGCGTATTGGAAAATTATTTTCTGTATTTCTCATCCAAAACATATGTTGTGGGTACTCAAAAGAACCGTCTCAATGAGACCATTCTTTTGAGCACCAAAACACATAATTAAATTAATGGGAAAGAAAAAAAATAAAATTTTACGCAAATAAAATTTTCTTATCTGGACCTATGTTGAGTATGAAAATTCCAGAGTTGTAAAACATATTTGCCAGAATTTCCCGATATTTTATTTGAGGTAGGAAGCCCAAATTTGGTGTGTGATGGAGGAGTGTGTCATCCCATTTTTGGGTCACTGTGACCTAGACCTAATTTCTAGACTTGGCATTGAGTCTGGTGCATAAAAACTGCATTATCTTCTATATTCTTTGAAGTAGGAATCCCAAATTTTGGTGTATGGATGCATCTTTGGATGGGCATATGTCATGTTCCTTTTTGGGTCACTGTGACCTTGACCTCAGACCTAGTTTTTAGAATAATGGTGTCTGGAGCATATCTCCTATATTATTTGAGCTAGGAATCCAAAATTTGGTGTGTGGTTGCATCTTGGGATAGGAGCATGTCATGTACTAGTTTTGGAGTCACTGTGAACTTGACCTATTTTCTAAAATTATTGTTTCAGATGCATATCTCCTATATTAATTGAGGTAGGAGTCCCAAATTTAGTGTATGGATGCATCTTTGGATATGTAATGTTCCTTTTTGGGTCATTTTGACCTTGACCTCTGACCTAGTTTTTAGAATAATGGTGTCCAGAGAATATTATCTATATTATTTGAGATAGTAATCTCAAATTTGGTGTGTGGATTCCTCTTGAGCTACCATTTTGGGTCATTTGACCTTAACATTGACTCCTGACCTCATTTCTAGTTTTTTGTATCTGGAGCATATCTTGTTTATAACAAATATGAAGATGTGCACAGGCGACGCAGGTCCAGAACAGAGTTTGGTCTTGTTCAAATTAGAAGCAACTATTCCTATTTAATTACAAGGCACCTAGTCCCCCGGTCATAACCGTATTATCTGCTCATATCAGCAAGGGTATCATCGGATGCCAACCTACTCATTGATGCTAGGTTTTGTAATAAGATGATAAAAGTTCTTTCCCCTGTATAAGCGTTTGCCAAGCCCGAGTGTGATAATGTTTTGCAGCCCAAGCCCGAGGCTCCAACACAATATCACATGGGGTTGACAAACGTCAATAGACGGAAAAGAATGTTATTATAATAATTATATCGTCTTTTTTATACCTTACTTTCCAGCTCAAGCTGCATTCCAAATAACTTTATTCAATATAGTGCAGAAATATTGTATACATGTATATCATGGTTAGTAATGGTTACTACATGTATAAATAACTTAAGTGAAGGTTATGCTTTTTTTAATTTAGTTTTCCAGGAAAGTCATCAAAACTCATGCATATAAAGCTAATTGGAAAGACATTCATTTGTGGTACAAAAAGGTGCATATTTAAGTTAAAAATTTGCTGGCTGGCATCAGGGACAGTATATCCGTAGGCACTGTGATGAGGCAGTAAAGTATAGCGGTAGAACATTAAATTTAAGTTTGCATCTCAATCAGCATCACCCACCAGCCAAATGGTAACTTATAAAATCAAAACACAAGATGTGGATGCTTTGGTATCATGTGCGGATCCAGGAATTTTTGCTAGGTTGGGGGTCCAGGCCGGACTGCCAGAAAACAGCTCTGACAATGTTTTTCTTTTTTTTTCAGTTCTCACCTTATTTTACAGTTTTACAGAGTACATAGGGTGTCTAATGGTTATTTCAAAAGAAATTTTCCAAGGTTTCAGAGGGAGTTCAACATTTTCCGGGGGGGGGGGGCAACTTTTTCCAGGGAAGGGGGGTGGGTTCAAATATGCTAATTTCTATATAGAAACCCATAAAACTTGTGATTTTCAAGGGGTGGGGGTCCATAGCCCCTATCCCACCCTGGATCCACGCATGAGTATGCCCCACCATGACCCTTTTACCAGTGCCTCAAATTAGTTCTACCAAAAAGGTGCAAGGTAAGATCACTTGAATGCTGGGTGTGTCCATTTCATTTAGCTGAATTTGAAATCAAATTGCATTAATTTTATTGTTGTATGATGGCACACGTAGGCCTATTCCCATTTAAACTTCCAATAAACTCAGTAGAGCTATTGTTGCTGTATCAGTGATGGCATTATGTCATAGAATACTCAAAGAGCGTTACATCCGACAGCTTTCCGAAACCGTCCCTTGTCCGAGTACTGGTTCACGAATAGGCGACTATTGAGACTGGGCACTATCCACTATTGTAGAAGATAATCATTATCAAAATAGTATCATTGTTACAAACCATCCTTTATTCTTCTGAAAGTTTCATATTCTGTTGAGACATTAACAAACGTTGGTTGTATGAGAGGAATTCCTAGACGGATGCTCTCCAATGACGCCATATTGAATCGTTGTTCCGTGGAATAGAATTGAATAGGTAGGAAGGATAGCACCACTTCGAGGAGCTAGCTTCGCTAAGCTAGCGGCTATTTTTTCTACGTCTATGAAACGGGTAGGGTGTTTTTTGCTAGGTAGCGGCTACTTTCCCTAGCCTTATAAAACTCGTCTCTGGCTATAGATTAGATTGGTTCCCCTCGTTGATAAAGCTCCACTTCCGCTACGCATATAACGACTGGTAACGTCTATTTCATAACAAGTAGAGAATCCTACTCATCCGACTGCGCATGCTCCAGAAAGTATTTTTAAACACGAACTTCAGTATTTTTTTCAGTAGCTATAATTCGATAATTAAGTAAAAGAAAAAAATATATAAACTCCCAGAACAAAATAAACTTAATAAAACGGCTTGTTCAAAAATGCGTTTTATGGCAAGGGTATTTTTCAATACCACGTCACTCATGACGTCAGTGTGTATGCTATACGTAGGCGCAATGGTGGCTAGTAGTTACCTGTCTCAATATGCTGACAAGCTATTAAAGGGAGAGAACCAGTCTAGTTTTTGTTTCAGGAAATGAAACATTATGATAGACGCTTCCACTTAAGAAACTTATATATATGCTAAAACAAGTAAATCCAAGTGACTGATCTTTTGTCGTCTGCTTAAAACTTTTGCATAGGGTGCGCAGTGGCTCAGTGGTAGAGTGCTCGACTCGAGACCGAGGGGCCTCGGATTCGAGCCTCACCGGCGTCACTACGGTGTGTCCTTGAGCAAGCCACATTAATCCTAGCTTAGTACTGGTTCAACCCAAGAAGACCCGTCCCTTTATAACTGAAATATTGTTGATGGGACGTTAAGAATCAAATCAAACAAACAAACAAAAACAAAAACTTTTGCAAACAGTTTGGACACAGGTCAAGCCCGACGAAACGTCTGGACTGCTCTGGATCTGAAATGTTTAACACTTTGATGATATTTCTGAAAAAGTTTATTTTGAAAAATAGTCAGCAGACGACATGATAGTAAACAAATTTACTAAGCACGAAAACTACTATACGTTCTGGTAAATCCTGTCAAGTGAGACTAGATTAACTTTTTGTATTAACCCTTAAAGCGCCAATCACAACAAAAGTCGTCTGCTTGTCTCGTCTGCTGAAATGTTTAAGAAGCCTCTATGGCAAACAGTGTGGACCCAGATCAGACTGCTCCTATAGGAGCAGTCTGTTCTGGGTCAACGCTGTTTGCTTCTATACTTAATTCGTCAGTAATGTTAGGCAATTATTTGCAGCAGACGACTTCAGCAGACGACATTTTCAGATGCATTTTTTTCTTGGCGCTTTAAGGGTTAACGGGTACTTTGACAAACAGTGGAAACCCTGATGAAATTCCACATATATTGTTACATTTGATCAGGGTCTGCACTGTTTTCTAAGATAGAGACAAATCCTAGGGATAGAAATACACCACTATTGTATCATCGAAGAACCAAACAGGTACAAGTTAGCGAAAGCGCACATCGAAACTCAGATCAGCCTGCGTACCCGCGCAGTCTGATCTGAGTATTTGATTGGCGGTCTATGCATAGCCGGGTCTAACGTTCCTTCAGGTGTGACTCGGGGGGTCTACGCTATTTGTTAATGCTCCCTTTTTGGATTTTATTTATAAATGCATAAACCACGTCTTCTTCAAAGTTGCTTACAGTAAAACCTGTCTTAAGCGGCCATTCAAAAAAAGACAAAAATGGTTTTCAAGACCAATTATTGCTTAATGCAGGTCAAATGTATTGCAGGAGCATTCTGCATTTTTTGACCTTCATAAAGCTACCATTTGTCATTTAGATCATTGTTTTTGTCTAAATTGGAGTGGCCGTTTTACACAGGTTTTACTGTGCATTGATTTTTAGGCAAGCTACGCCTCTGACCCCGCGTCTGACCTGCTGATGAATATCCGAAATAATAAATTCATTCTTTAATGATAGCCTGACACAGGTGAAAGGAGTCAGTACAAGCGCTCCATACACAATATTCAAAATAACTATTCATAAATTTTGCAAGGTTTAAATTTCACTGTTCAAGTACATGCACTTTTAAAAGTTGTTGTCAACGCTACACTTGAAAAGTCAGATTGAAAGGAAACTTACGGCTTTTTGGATGGACTTTTATCATTTTTTTGACAGTTGGATGCGTACATGTAGTTCTCTATGGATTTTATGAAAGCAACTGAGAAACGCACATTCTTGAAAACTCAAAATGAAAGGAAGCTTACGGCTTTTTGTGTGGACTTTTATCACTTTTCTGACAGTTGGATGCGTACATATAGTTCTCTATGGATTTTATGAAAGCAGCTGGGAAACCCACATTCTTACTAAGTTCTGGAAGTAAGAGCTTGGAATTTTGGATCCCATCGCCAATGCGCAAAAGCCTCTCATGCTGACGTGCATGTACCCCAGGGCGGGGGGGGGGGGTGATTTTTTCATATATACGTAGGCTCGAACCATTTTTGGGGGTTCAAAATATTAATTTTCAATATTTTTGGGGGGTTCAGTAAAATGATATTTTTGGGGGTATGAAGATTGTGTGGATATTTTTTGTTTGGGGGTCATACAAAACTGGACTAGTTTTAGGGGTATTTTCTATGCATTTCAGGGTCTTTGCGGGTCATCACAAAACTAGACTAGTTTTGGGGATAATTTCTATGCATTTTAGGGTCTTTCCTTAAGGTCAAGGTACAAAGTGGGGAAATTTAGCGGGATTGCTAAAATTTCAAACATTTTTTGATATTCCAGATATTTTTTTGGATAACCAGTAGATGCTGGGTCCGAGCCTACTTATAAAGAAAAAATGAGAGTCCCCCCCCCCCACCAGGGGTACAAGTATCAGAGTTTTTACCCATATAAGCCTAGCGTCCTTTTAATGGGACATAGACAAACAGTGCAGACCAAGACCAGACGCCGCAAAATGCGGCGTCTGTTCAGGGTCTCCGCAATTTGCTTACAGAATGTACTTTCAAAATACGAATAGAATTGAAACATACTACCCAATAGCTCTAAAAATCGAGACTAATAGATAATGGTGGGAAATTCATTAATTAGGCCAAGGGTTAATATTATACAATCATTGACTTCAATGAGGTAGACATGAGGATTTATCTACCCGAAAAAAGTGATAACTCGCCAATGCCGCTAGGCCGAGGCGAATATCACTTTTAAGGGTAGATTAATAGAATAATAGAATAGAATAATTGAAGTCAATAACTGTTAAAGGTACATAAATAGAATAATAGAATAGAATAATTGAAGTCTATAACTGTTTTGTTATATAACTTTTTATTTAAGAATGAAAATTTTGCTACTTTCACTTGTTGTTAAAGACATCTAAGACATCTAAGGACTTTCTCACAAGTTTTAGCAACTGTTATTAAAATATTTTAATGAAGTATTTTGCATTTTCAAATGTATATTACTTCTCTTAATGAGGAATATTATACAATTATTGACTTCGATGAGGTAGACATAAGGATTTATCTACCCGAAAAAGAAGTAATTCACCGAGGCCACTAGGCCGAGTTGAATATCTGAGGACTTTCTCACAAGTTTTAGCAACTGTAATTTAAAATATTATATTGTAGTTTTTTTTCATTTTTAAATGTATATTAATTCTCTTAATGGGGAATATAAAATGGTATCATAAAACTGTTTTTACATTATTTTATTCAAAGAAAGATAAATAGGCAAAGCAAAACAAAACTGTTGTAAAAACTCATGGAAGTCTTTAAGTTACCCGTTGGGAGGTGAAACAGCAAATCATGTCAATTTCATGCAGCAAATGCTAGTTCCACACTCATCATGCTATGTTTAGCTCTCTAGAGGGTAATATTGCAGAAGTGTCAAAAATATTAACTTCTGAAAACTAGTTCCAGCTGGTTTTCATGCAATATTAACTAGTGGACCGGTTTAGACCAGTTTCCAGGTAGACATAGAGATTTATGAAGACAAATTGGGCCAATCAGGAGAGAGGATTCTCTCCAGTCATATAACAAAAAATGTTATCATAAAACTGTTTTTAGAGTTTGTTTATTTAAACAAAGATAAATAAGCAAACAAAACAAAACAAAACTGTTGTAACAAATCACGAAAGTCTTTAATTTACCTGTTGGGAGGTGAACCAGCAAATCATGTCAATTTCATGCAGCACATGCTAGTTTCACACTCAACATGCTATTTTTAGCTCTCTAGAGGGTAATAATGCAGAAGTGTCAAAATATTAACCTCTGGAAACTAATCCGAGCTGGTTTTCATGCAATATTAACTTGTGGACAGGTTTAGACCAGTTTCCAGGTAGACATAGAGATTTATGCAGACAAATTGGGCCAATCAGGACACAGGATTCTCTCCAGTCATATAACAAAAATGTTATGTGAAGAAGAAAGCGCAGCGAGAGCCCTGGTGAATCCGTGCATATTGCGCAGGCTCGCCTAAGCCTTCGATCGTCGCAAAATCACATGGACCAAAATCACATGTTCTGGTTCAGAAACGTTTCGAGCTCGGAATTCGAAATCATAAAGAAGTCGAAATTTCAAAACGTCGACCTGTTTTATTTCGTTCAATTTTTATTTAAAACTAATGAGAGATAACCTTTCGACACAATGAAAACTGAATTCTTAAGGCTAGCGCTTGCTTTTGTAACGCGACGCCTGATTGATAACGTCAAAAGTTTGCGACAGTATATCCTGCGATATACAGTCGCAAATTTTCGACATCATCAATTAAGCCTACGCCGTCACATTTCGTTGGATGACGTGAGGCATTATGTAATTTACAGCGCACCAATTTGAGACATGACTACAGAAGTGCATTAGAATGGGGTACCATTTTCAAATTTTTCATTTGGGGAAGTATATCGACGGATATACAGTCGGAAATCACGTTTTACGGCTCCGCTTGCGCGTCGCCGTAAAACTAAATTTCCGACCGTATACCCGACGATATACATATACCCCCCCTCCCCAAATGAACCCTTTGAACACAGTTATCCTCTAATGTGTCTACCTCTCGAAATTTTAAACCCTATAATTTTATTTCCAGTGGGAATGTTTCAAAATTCATTGACGATGAAAACGAGATGGAAATGGAAATATACCTTCGGATGACCTCGGCAAACCAACACTTGGTTAACTTTTACGACAATGTGTTGGTTAGGAGCATGTCGTATTTCTGGCCTGATAATTTTTCCATGGTGGTTGTTTTAGATCAAGAACGCAGTGAGGATAAGAACTATGGAAATGCCATACAAAAAGTATTTCCCTTCCCAAGAGTTTGCTACATGAAAAATGTAAAGGTACAGGGATATTCTGGGCGTGACAGAATGCAAAGAGACATGTTTTACCCAGAACTTTGTACTTCGAAGAAGTTTGTGGCCTATATAGACACAGATACAATGTTTGTGAGCAGAGTTGTGCCAGAAATGTTATTTGTTGACGGTAAACCTAAGGTCATTGGTGTTTATGGACATATCATGAACGACTGGTGGTCGAGGGCTTCCAGGAATGTTGTAGAATTATTCAAGACAAAAGAGATAATGAGATGTATGAGTTATTTCCCTGTGATCATGAAGACAGAACACATGCTGGGACTGAGATTGTATCTCGAAAAACTACATGGTATGACCTTTGACGAATTGCTCAAGACTAAGACTACAATGACGTATTTAAGCCAATTTAACATGATGTGCCAGTATATATGGATATTTCACCGTAACGAATATGTGTTTTACCTTCAGTATCAACCTAACCGGAAGCCAGGAATCTCTTCTGAAACCAGGGAGGATGGAACTTCTTTTAGAATTGCGAATTTATCAGATCATCAGACATTTCCACTAGCTCGAGTAAGCATACATTACAAGTGGATTCTAGAAGAATGGACATCTCAAGGAATATACAGACATCTCTTAAGGGCCAGTATATGCTTTATGGGTGGCTTTGATCTGTGCCCAGCAGTTTGTTCTGAATATTCTCAAGACTCATTACGAAAAGAAATGTTTGTGTTTGATATGATAGACTGGTCATGGGACAACAGATGTATGGAGGCACAGCGAAACCACTATAAAGAGTTAGCTAAATATGATAGCCAAGCCTACAGGGGTGTTATAAGGAAAGCATGTCGTGAGGTTAACTCATTAATTTGGAAATATAATTGATTAAGCAAGCCAAATGAAATCACCCATTCTTATCAAATGGACCAGTCGATTCATGTTTTAATGGTCGTTGTGTGTGTGTGTGGAAGAGGGGTGGGGTGGGGGTGGGGGGTGGTATTTTTCATTTTTTATTAAATATGTAAGAGAACATTGTGTAAGCAAACAGTGCAGACCCGCGTCAGTAACCCCCCCCCCCCCCCCCGCGAAAAAAATCTGAATTTACAGTATCTTGATCATTTGTGTTAAAACGTACAAGTGGTGTTGTTCACAAAAAGCCTTTTCATTTAGGGGATAATTGTATGTAAATTGTTCATTTGGAGAGGTAAATCGTCGGATATACGGGCGGAAATTTAGTTTTAGGCGATGCGCGAGCGGAGCCCTAAAACGTGATTTCCGGACGTATATAGGCCAAAAAATCGATTAGATCTAGAATAAAAAACTACAGAAACAAAAAACTTAATACTTTTAAGGAAATTTTGTACAGAAGCTTATGATTATTTAAAAAGCATAATGTCACAGTGCTCGTCTTTCTTTTTTGTGCTATTTTTCTTTTTTTTTTTTTACCTCTAAACTAAAACAGGCTTGGATTGTAATTAGAAAGCAGTAATTTTTGATTGAGTTGATGTTATGCGTCCTAGAAAGACAAAATCAGCCATATCGGGATGTCTTCTTGTGTGCTGCTAGCAAGTACTGATCAGAAAGAATAAAATACCTTGTGCGGGAACACAAAAAAGCAACTGCGTATATAGAGAATACTAGGTGAGTGTCTTTTGATATCAAGTTTACCAGGCAAGGCTTTGAGAACGCTTGTTGACATCGCGAGGCTTGCCGAGCGATTCAACATGCGTTCTCAAAGCCGAGCCTGGTAAACTTGATATCAAAAGACGCAAACCTGGTATTCTATTTATCAGTTTGCCCATTGTTGAACACTTCAAACTAGCGATTATGACGTAATTGTTGATTTTTGTGTTGATTCAGCGTCATTAACGACGTCACTCAAAAAGTGCAATGTCATCATGACCTGATAAAGGTAGCATGCCGTGAGATAGGAAACGTTTATTAGGTCATGTTGAAACAATTCAGTTAATATTAGGGGTGACTGATAAAATAAAATACCTTGTGCGTGAAGACAAAAAAGCAACTGCGTATAGCTCAAATCTCGATATCCTAGGCTTCACTAGTCTTTCTGGTAGGGCTTTAAGCTGTAACCAAGTTTCTGTATGACCTAACCTTTTAGCAGGAAGTTAAATAGAGGACCTTACATGATGAGCGCTCATGTCGAACACTCTACCTCAGAGCCAATGGGTAAAGAATGCATGCTTAACAAGTTTGGTTCTTTTCATATAGGCAATTACTGAATGCTAAGTCAAGCATGCATATGTGAACCATCATACTAGATTATTCACAGCTCGTATATGCAAAGTAAGCCCCAGTCAAAAAGTTTTTGGCGAGCGCTTTCACAGTGCCCAATTTGTTGCTCTTGGGTTTCATCCAAGCTACAAAAGGGAGCCCTCGCACCCACGACTTCAGATTTACAAAAGGACGTAAGAGGCACAGTGGTTCAGTTGGTAGAGTGTTAAACTAGGGATCAAAGGATTGCTAATTTGTGACTAACCAGAGTCATAGCGTTGTGTTATCGGGCAAGACGCTTTATCAGCTACTTAGAAATGGTTGAAGACAGGGATACGACCAAAAAGACTAAAAGTGTTGACTGGGAGGTAAAGCATCAACACAAACAAACAAAACAATTGGGCGTAAACACGAACATTCACTGACTAGCCGTCACAAATACTGAAAAACATACACCGGGGATTTCGCTCACAAGACCACAAACATATACCTCCACTGACTCTCTTAAAATGTTAACATTAGCAGCAACCTCTATCTTGAGAGATTTAGCCATGAAAAACTACAACTTTGAAACAACGCTGTTTCCAAGTATAACTTATAAGTAATGGCACCGCATTAACGTCGATCAGGCGATGTTTCACCCTTCTTGTTCGCTGGGACGTACCCTGGGGAGTTCGTCCTAAGAATCTGTTTCCTGTGGGCTTTTCTCTCTTTTTGTCCATAGTTAAATATTTTTATTTACTGTCGTGCCAACCAAGAGTGACATTGACGTAATACTTTGTTTACAATTGCTTAGTAAAACATTAACTTGTACACTCCACTTGAGCTAAGGCGAATCGATAGATCACTTGTGTATTAATCCTATCCACAGGATAGGATTAATACACAAGTGGTCTATCGCTGATAAGTCCCTGATAACTTTGTAAACAAAACATGGCGTCACTGTCACTTTTGGTTGGCACGACAGTAAAGTAAAGTAAAACCAGAAACATTGACAGATAAAGCAACCCCCACCCATACTAGAAAGACGTATAAATAGAGAATACTAGGTGAGTGTCTTTTGATATCAAGTTTACCAGGCAAGGCTTTGAGAACGCTTGTTGACATCGCGAGGCTTGCCGAGCGATTCAACATGCGTTCTCAAAGCCGAGCCTGGTAAACTTGATATCAAAAGACGCGAACCTGGTATTCTATTTATCAGTTTACCCATTGTTAAACACTCTTCAAACTAGCGATTATGACGTAATTTTTGATTTTTGTGTTGCTTCATCGTCATTAGCGACGTCATACAAAAAGTGCAACGTCATCATGACCTGATAAAGGTAACATGCCGTGAGATAGGAAACGTTTATTAGGTTATGTTGAAACAATGCAGTTAATATTAGGAGTGACTGATAAAGTATGCTCCACTTCAATTCTTCATCGTAGACAAAAAGGATGTTATAAACTGCACAGCCTATTCTAATAATGAATTACGAATTAGTGTGGCCAAAAATGATACTTTGTTAAAACAAACCATTTTGAGTCTACTGGCAGATCTTGAACCCATCTTCCTAGATAGGTCTAGAGGAGGGAACCAGCCTATTTACCGACCCGCCGTTGATCTCTAGTATGTTCGTGACGTCATCCTAGAAGCGACTATCGGTGTGCGAACCAAACTTTAGTTACTTTAGTAGGGACTACTGTGGCCAACTTCGAATCGAACTAAAGTTCCTACTATAGTTCTTACGTAATAGTTGCGCGCACACGTTTACATCCGAACGGCTGCAGTTGGAACTTAAGTTGGTTAACAAGTTAACAAAGTGAATAGCATTGCATGCCCCTTTCAATTCTTCATTGCAGACGAAAATGATGTTCATATACTGCACAGCCAACTCCAATTTACAATTACGAATACGTAGGACCGCAAATAGAGCACAGCGAGTATTTATTTTCTAAAACAATTACTGACAGATCTTGATCCCATCTTGTTAGATAGGGCTAGAGGAGGGAACCAGACAATCTACAAGAGGGTTCGGTGCTCAATTAATCGGTCCCATTCAACTCCATGTAAAAAGGCAGAATTCGAGCATCTGCAAATTTTTCCAGGACATTGCTTGGACTTTTTTCTGCCTGTGCGTGGCAAGATATCTCATTCACCTATCAAAAAAGTGAAAAGACAACCTACCTTGATAATCCCGTTTTCTCAGCATTCTCCGTTCTTTGAGGAACAGTCAAAAAATCCGGGCTGAAATCCGACCGGCGTCATACGTTACCTGGGGAGTGCGTCGGGGAGTCTGTGACAAAATAGTCCACACAAAGATGCATTTTTCTACATCAGCCTGACAAACATAGACCAATGTTGAATCACATGTACATTTAAAGTCGAATAAAGCACCCATTTACGCCACAAATGGCCCAGAAACGGCAAGTGCTAAATTTCTAAAGGTACTATTTTCGTGGGCTACCAAACCGGAAGACTGTAACTGTGTACTAACACCAAGAGTAACGGTGTTGATCTCTAGTAGGACTATAGTAGCGACTATCGGTGTTCGAATCAAACTTTAGTTACTATAGTAGGAACTATAGCTCGATGGAAAAAATTCATGGATGCTCACGGGAGCCGTCTCCTTGGAGACGGTTCTTTTGGGCACCCAGGACATTGTTAAAATGGATGGATTTGAGAGTTTCTCCAATATTATACATTGTTTGATCAGTGTGATTTATAAAGTTTAAAACTGATGAGTGGGATAGTTTCTCCAGTTAGCCAGATTGAAGGCGGTTTTCTTATTAACGAATTGAAAAATGTCATGGATGCTCACAGAAGCCGTCTATTTGGTGACGGTTCTTTTTGGGCACCCAGGACAATTGTTAAAATGGATGGATTCGAGAGTTTCTCCAATATTACGCACATTGTTCGAGCAGTGTGATATTTAAAATCTAA
The DNA here is from genome assembly GCA_964019695.1 of Loripinus fragilis. NCBI lineage: Eukaryota > Metazoa > Mollusca > Bivalvia > Lucinida > Lucinidae > Loripinus > Loripinus fragilis. Next base: position 44,832,434 of record OZ026526.1, read on the forward strand.
GTGATTGCACTGAAATTGATGAATGGGATAGTTTATTCAGTTTGCCAGATTGAAGGCGGTTTTCGGATTTACAAATGGAAAAATGTCATGGATGCTCACAGGAGCTGTCTCCTTGGAAACGGTTCTTTTGGGCACCCAGTACAAATGTTAAAATGGATGGATTTGAGAGTTCCTCCAATATTATACACATTGTTTGATCAGTGTGATATTTAAAATCTATGTGATTACGCTGAAATTGATGGATTGGATAGTTTCTCCAGTTTGCCAGAAAGCGATTTTCTTATTTTCGAATGAAAAAATGTCATGGGTGCTCACAGGAGCAGTCTCCTTGGAGACGGTTCTTTTGGGCACACAGGACAAATGTTAAAGAATTTCTCCAATAGTACGAGGGTCATTTTTTATGTTCGTAGAATCGGGCTATATCTCTACAAATATAGAATTTACGGTACCATAAGTATATATATTTTGAAAGATCTAGCTTTTGTCTATCAACTGATATAAATTTTACATCATTAGCGCTTAGTTCGGTCAAGATATTTAGCTTTGAATAGGGCATGAAAAGGACACTGGTCGAAATCCATGCCATTTTAACCACGCAGCAAGCAGGAAATTAGACGCTGTTAAGTTCCATTCGCTATGGTGATATAAGCATTTTTCAAACCGATTTTTCTTTTGTACCATCAAAATTAATTATTCAAACGCTAATCGTAGACAAGTGCAGCAAAACTATAAGCATGCTGTTTGCCGTTCTATAACAATTTTAAAACACACATCAATATACCAAACTAATCACAGTCAAGTGCTAGTTATTATGTATGTTACAATTACCATTACGAACAATTTTTAAATTTTCTTCTCGTTTTGCATAGCACATAATATACTCGATCATTCGTCAGCAGTTATATTGATGTATCGATTTAAGCGTGTTACTGGCAACTTCCGGTACTGGCATACCCCCATGTTATAAAAAGTGAGTGGGGTAAATCAACCCCGCGTAGAAAACACAATAACAATCGGATCTGCATAATTTTCTTATTGCAGTGATTTCAACACCTGTTTAGAGGCACAACAAACAGTTTTAATGTATTCTCTAAATATAGTAACGCTCCATAGTGACGTCATTTATGTAAAAAATAAGGGATTTGAGCAACCCCTAGGCTATTTATTTTGCAATTCATTTCTAATAAAACAAAAGCATTAACTTTGTTTTGGGATGAAAATTACCACAACACTTCCATATACCATATAAGCAGGAAAAATTATAATACTACTTTACAGCTAACATATTAAGGCACATTCAAAAGCCCGTATCCAACTTCCACTTGTGTCAACTTTTACAATAAAAGTTTATATGCCAACTGTTCACGTTGCTGAGGTTCCAAACAAATCTTCCATATCCAAAATTTTTTGCGTATTTTCTATATTGTTTATATAATATTGTAGCACGTGGTGTCCTTGATCTGCAGCCAAATTTTCAGAAGCTGTGTATGGCTATGGACCCATTTTCATGCAATTGTCACTGACGTTGTGTCAGAGACTAAGTCCATAAATGTCATATTTCTGCCATATTTCCAGTGTGCGATATATAGGTATGTCTTTGCCTCTTAGAAGACATTAAAATAATGCATTTTGGAATAATTTTAGGTTTCATGTATAGATAATAGCTCATTTTTTTCAAAATATATGTATGATGGATGCATTTACTGTCGCCGTTTTCGTTAAATCTACCTGTCTACGAACATAAAAAACGTCCCTCGGTATACACATTGTTTGATCAGTGTGATATTTAAAATCTAAGTGACTGCACTGAAATTGATGGGTGGGATAGTTTCTCTAGTTTAGCAAATTGAAGGCAGTTTTCTTATTTACGAATGGAAAAATGTCATGGATGCTCACGGGAGCCGTCTCCTTGGAGACGATTCTTTTGGGCACCCAGGACATTGTTGAAATGTATGGATTTGAGAGTTTCTCCAATATTATACACATTGTTAGATCATTGTGATATTTAAAATCCAAGTGATTGCACTAAAATGTTTTGTCGAGTTTGCCAAATTGTAGGCATTTTTTTACGAATGGAAAAATGTCATGGATGCTCACAGGAGCCGTCTCCTTGGAGACGGTTAAAATAGATGGATTTGAGGGTTTCTCCAATATCACGCATGCTGATCTGTGTGATATTTAAAGCCTAAGTGCATACACATGTCCTTCACATGCCATTTTGATGTTTGTAAATGTGTTGTTTCATGTTCCATTTTAGCTCTTATGCTCGCAATGGGCCTAGAGTAAATAAAAACTTGTTGTTGAAAACTTGTTGTTGAAGTGCGCCTGTATAGTTCGATTCGAAGTGGCTCACGGTCTTCTACTTTAATAGTCTTTTTAAAGTCGGTTAGGTTACAGTACGATGGTCACGAGCTAGTACCCCTGCATGTCTGCATTGTTGAAAGGTTCAAGTGACACGCTCAGTAGCTCTATAACAGTCCATGATTTATGATAAAACATGAAACGCGATATCTTAATCGAAATATTTGCTTCGTTGACTCAAGTGTACTACTGTATATATAGTACTTTCAAAGATAGATGAGAATTGTTGTAAACAAACACTGGCGAGTTTACCTTGATTTTGGGCGTGCAGGTAGTCTCAGTTTACAGTTATAATGAACCAACCACAGATTACTGCATATGCGCGCTGCAGTGAATAATCATGCTTTACCGATTTAAAAGAAAAATAGAATTGCCTCATTACTATGCAACTTTGAAACTACTATAGAACTGCATATATCTTGATGTTGACACATGGTGGTAAAAACCACACGACAGATTATCCAGCCTGACATCCCGTAGCTCAGATGACGTGTGTGCGACGCACCTCGACGTTGTATAATCTTACTTATACCCCCCTTACCAACTTTAGCACGAAATATCTCATGATGTGCAAGGTCTACACTGATGTACATGTAGGTGGTATAATAAATAAAATAGTTATACCATGTTTGTCCAACTGTACGTGAGATAATCCACTCGCTAAAGTTCGTGGGTTATCTCAACGTACATGCGGACAAGCTATGGTATAACTTTTACTTGTGACTAGACGTTTAGTGGCTTTTCTTTATTTTGATATTTGCCACTAGTAGGAAAAGCCAATTAAACATCAGAGAAGGCTCGGATTAACTTGTGACGTGGTGACAGTAACAAAAATCGTTTTATACCTAAGCTACAGGCCTCGACGTGAGATACTCGTTGCATCGGCCTTCTGCCTTTCAACCCTAGTTCAAAAATCATATTTCAAGAAAAATAAATGCCCTTACCAGTCTTTTTAGAAAGTTAAGTTATTTAAAAGTTGAAAAGTTGGCTATTAAATTGGGGGGGGGGGGGGCAGCGAAAATATATGCATACATGTATATACATTTTTTCTAAAAAATAAAAAGGCCAAAAATTGTTTATATCTAGATTAAATTTAAATATGTCACATAATGTAACTACAGAAACAAAAGACTTATTACCACAATGGTCAATGTAAACGCACCGGTGGTTGCTACAACGAGCTGGTGGTTGCATTTTTCAGCACCGGTGGTGGCGTAAAAGGTAAAAAAATCTATACCTGTTGACTTTATTATTTATTTATAAACTTGCATTCATTTTATTTGTGATGACACCTGGCGCACAGACCACCGATAGCATTGCAGTTTATGGCTCTGTCAAGCAATTGGTGATATAATTCATGGGTTGGACTGCAAATCCAACAAAGTTCTGGAGTTTTGCCGTGACAGGTGCTTTTTTCTAGTGTAACTGCCTAAATTGAGTGAAATCTGCATGTCTAAGCGCAGCTGTTGTCATATTTCCATGAAATAACATCCAAAAAACGATTACTACTTTGGGTTTTTTTTCTTGGTAAAGTAGCAAATGTTTTATTGAGGAATTTTTATTACAACGCACTGGGAGCATTTTTTGACGCATTGATACAACGCACTGATGGTTGCACAGAATTCCTGTGGTTGCTGGTGCAGACTCACCACATCATTCGCTGATCACATAAACGTTGCAAACATCGCCATTTCAACCAGCACATGATATTTCGATACTGTAAAGAAGGCTCAGGCGAGCCTGTGCAAACGTGCATACTCCCAAGAGCCTTTGCTGCCAGCACAAGAGATCTTGATATTTATTACATTGTCCAGTGACTGCCTGCGCAAATGTGCAGACTCGCCAGAGTATTCGCTGCTGGCGTGAATAGCATACAAATCGCCATTTAAGGCAATACAAGAGATTTTGTACAGTGACGAAGGCTAAGGTAAGCCTGTGCAAATGTGCAGACTCGCCAGATCCTTCGCTGCTCGCACAAAATGGCATTCAATCGCCATTTGAGTCACCACATGAGAATTTTAAACTGTGACGAAGGCTCAGACTAGACCAAGCAAATGTGGCCAAAGCCATCGCTGTTCGCAGAATGACACCCAAATATAGTGAGCATCACAATCACAAACTGCAGACAAACCCATGGCACTGAGAGGAATAGCCACACAACAATCACGAGACACCAGGAAGACAAACTAAGCAAAGCAGCCAGCTCTCTCTCTCTTCCCCATCAAGATGATTGTAAAACAAGAATGGAAGTAACAAAATATAGAACAATTACAGAATCCTGTAATGGGAGTAGCAATCAACAACAAATCAACAACAACAGAATCACCGCCTTAGAACAGACAGCAGCCTATACCTCTGGGGTGCTAAAATTGCATTTTACTGGTACAAAATCTTCGCCCTAAAATCTGCTGTTGTTGAAGCACAAAAATTTTAAGTTCGCATGGAGGCTTATTAACTATTGTAATGTATCATAACGGACAAACAATCTCATTAAATTAAAAGTTTTGGGGCCAATCTGAGAAAATAGGCGGAAACACTCTCAAAGTGCGAACAGGGCTAGCTCTGGAGCATCTCTGGTGAGGCTACACATTTGCAGAGTCACGCTTGAGCCTTCATCTGTGTACAAAAACAACAAAATCTATGCCTATTAGCTGTATGATTTCTTTATAAGCTTGCTTTTATTTTACTTTTGATGACCCAATGCGCACAAACCGTCAGAAACATTGCAGTTTATGGCTCTGCCATGCAACTGGCGTTTTAATTCATGGTTTGACAGACAAATCGGACACAGTTGTGGAGTTTGACAGTGACATGTGCTTTTTCTATTATGGCTGCCTTACTTCAGGAAATTATGCATGTCTAAGCACAGCTGCAGCTATGTTATCATAGTCCCATGAAATTACATCCAAAAACGATTACTACTCTCTATTATTTCTATGCAGAGAAGGCGCTTGCGAGTCTGTACATTTGCCTAGGCTCACCTGAGTCTTCGTCCTGGTACTAAAATATCATGTTCTGGCTCAAATAACGATTTGTGTACCGTTTATAAGAACAGTGAATGCTGTGGTGAGGCTGCACCAGCAACCACAGGAATTCTGTGCAACCATCAGTGCGTTGTATCAATGCGTCAAAAAATGCTCCCAGTGCGTTGTAATAAAAATTCCTCAATAAAACATTTGCTACTTTACCAAGAATAAAAAACCAAAGTAGTAATCGTTTTTTGGATGTTATTTCATGGGAATATGACAACAGCTGCGCTTAGACATGCAGATTTCACTCAATTTAGGCAGTTACACTAGAAAAAAGCACCTGTCACGGCAAAACTCCAGAACTTTGTTGGATTTGCAGTCCAACCCATGAATTAAATCACTTATTGCTTGGCAAGCCATAAACTGCAATGTTACCGGTGGTCTGTGCGCCAGGTGTCATCACAAATAAAATAAATGCAAGTTTATAAATAAATAATAAAGTCAACAGGTATAGATTTTTTTTTACCTTTTACGCCACCACCGGTGCTTTAAAATGCAACCACCAGCTCGTTGTAGCAACCACCGGTGCGTTTACATTGACCAGTGTGATTACTTTGAATGGAATGTTTTTTTGAACTTTATAACTATCTAAAAGCATATGTCAACATGATCGGTTCCTTTTTTATGTTCTTTTCTTTCTTATACCTCTGAGCCTCACCGGCGTCACTGTGTTGTGTCCTTGCGCAAGACACATTTATCCTTGCTTAGTACTGGTTCAACCCAGGACAACCCGTCACGACATAACTGGAAAATTGTTGACTTGGACGTAAAGAATCAAATCAAGAAAAAAATCTTATACCTCTAAAATGAGAATATGTATGGAGTGTCATACCTGTTCACTGATTTTGTTTTTGGTCAATGGGCATAGACACTCATGGACAAGAGTTGTTCAGAAAGTAAGGCCAAAATTATTTTATTAGTTGATTTACGAACCCTCCTACTGTAATTTTCCAGAATGTAGAAAAAAAATAATTTCTTGATTTTTTTTATTATTTTATCCTGCGACTCTAAATATTATTTGCTTCGTTGAAAAAAAACAACATCAGTATATTAGTGTATTTTTGAGAGTGACACTGTTCAAATTGATTGTCCTATGCAGGAAAATTATGAAATATCTAAAGATTTAATACAGACTGTTGATTTACTTTACTAGTTTTACTGTTTCTTCTGGAGATATTAAAAAGAAAACTCTGAAAATGAAAAAAAAATCTGAAAATGATCAGTCAACTGGTCATTTTCAGAGCTTTCTTTTCTTTTCTTTCGTCTCCCCGACCCTAAATCTGAAAAAAAAATTCCCGTAAATCATCTAATAAAAAAAACTGGCCAAACAACGTTTGTTTGAGCTTGTATTCTACATCCCAGAAAAACAAAAATCAGTAATGTCGGGATGCTTTCTTTGATGCTAGCCAGTACTGAGCAGTAAGGACAAAACACAAAACAGTAACTGCGTTAGCACACCCTATACCCGTGATGCAACATTGTTTATTACAGCACAAATAAGAGACAATTATCACACGTCGCTTGCGAGTATGGATTCCTGAAAACTGACGTTTTTTTTTTTTTTTTTTTTGCTTTTACAGATTAATAATACGAGGAGTTGTGAGTCAAGAGTTTGCAGAGAAACACATTGTACCTACCTCTATATTTCGCTATGCCTATTATTAAAAAAAACCTCCCATTGCAACAGAAATGATATGTTTATCATGGGTATTCCATCAAAGACACGAAATCAAGCGTATATAAGCTAGTACAATAAAAAGTGATATACATGTATGTTACATTAGATACTATGCATTATAAGTGTATGTAAATCCGATACTGTGTAAGAATTTGTCTCCAAATCAAATTTTGTACTGACATCTTAGTTGCATATGCAGAGGGTGACACATTACTTTGTTTTCAGCTTTTAAATGGACGTTATGTTATCTTCAACATAACTAAAACTGTTTATGAATAAAAATGTTAATTAAATGGACATAGTAATTCTTATCATTTGCTTAAGAAATGTAACTTTTATAAGTAAATGATTTATAAAGAAAAATATTCCATGGATTTGAAAATAAATGTTAATGATGGATTTTACACGACAATGGTTGTATGTGATAGGATCATATCCAAAGAAACAGGTCAGTTGTTACTTACGTTACCAATTTAATTTTATATAGAGGATATTTACTTTTTCGGTGGGTGAATACGAAATACATTTCATCCAATGCCGTGAAAAATCAATATTTTGAAATATATTTGGTATGTACCGAAAAAGTAAAGTTTCTTTTTATTTTATACTCAACGAAAAATACAGAAAGCACAACCTATTTTTTCCCTGGTCATTTCTCGTTCGATTTGACTTTTTCAGTGTGTTAATAGGATAAAACATTGGGTGGAAACCAAGTTTGCACATAGAAAATAGCTAAGAATTATATTTTAACGAATGAAACGTAAAAAATCAAAATAAGCATTTAAAGAAACTATATTGAGTGTGTTTAGGATAAGCGTCGTGTACGAACTGGCACTACGCCAGGCCAATACAGTGACGTCATTATGTTTGATATTGTCGTCGAAACATGCGTAGCGTTATTTCTGACAAATATCCTTCACTTAAAACCTTTTGAAAGATGTCCAGGTCCCAAAATGGCCAAGAAAGCACTGCTTTGCTACAGTGAAAAAAACTGTATTATTTCACTTGTTGATACGCATTGAAATCACTTCTAAGTATAATATAAATACACATTATCATAATAGTAACTTGATCTGGCGTACTGCATCAAGTCGAGTGGACGAGGTCATACCATCCATTCACCCGAGACGCGAAGCGTCGAGGGTGATCCTATGGTATGGCCTCATCCACGAGACGTGATACAGTACGCCAGATCAAGTTACTATTATGATAATATGTTTATAATATATCTTTTTGTTTTATAACCCGTTTTGGTCTTTATTTCCGATAAAATTGCGAGACCGTTTGCCTTTTCGTTACGTTTCTTGACGTCACGTTATCATGTTTTTCTATGCTTGATAATTAACTTTACGTAACGTCACCGCAAAAACAGGAAATCGGCGTTAGCCTCGTGTCAAAGGATAGTGATACGGAATCAGAAAACCTCAGTTCGTTGATCGTGTTTTCTGTACCAGATAGCCAGAAAATAGACAGTTCAAAAGATGTATCATTTATAAGTATATAATAAGAGACTTTATCAGCCAGAATAAGGTTATACAAAATTTGACCAGGTGATATTCAAGTTGATGTAAAATAATTTTAACAATTCTCTTTTAGTAAGTGGGATGGAAAAGTAAAATCCTCAATAGCAAAGCGTTATATGAATATTAAACTAAAAGAATAGGGATTTGATTCAGGACACATAAAAAAGACAACTGTTCTGGCAAAATGGGTATTGTAAGGCCAACCTAGTAACTACCAACTATCAATAGTGTTACCATAATAAACTTGCCTGCAATGTAAACAAAGTATACATTGTTTTGTTGATAAGTATCTATTCATTTTCTGATTTCCTTTTTACTCAATCATTTCCAAAAGAAATGTGTTTTTTTCACAATGAATAAATATCATAAATATGAGATGTTGATATTGCAGTGTATCTATTGTCACATGTGGTACATGTGTGTATGATATAGTATACCAAAAATTGAAACCATATCTCAGATTTGTTCTTTGACAGTGGCAAAAGTACGGGAAATTATTGTATTTCGATGAAAAAATAATTGCTGATTTCATTTAATATAATTTATAAAGTGCTCAAATGAAGATTTGACGAGCAAGTGAGATTTTTGTACTTAACACATATTGGCAAAAGCCAGCATTAAGTGTCCATGCTGATGCAGTCTGGTCAGCTGTGTTAATTTTCGTCTACATCTATACTTAGTGTATGCAGGCAGCAAAGGCTCTGGTGAGTCTACACATTTACACAGGCTAACATGAGCCTTCATTTCTTGAATCTGCCATAAGTACCAAAATTAAATGTGCCGGCTTATTTGATTTATTCTTTGCTTTGCTAGTTATAATCTTTTTAGCTTGATTTGAATAATGCAAATGATCTGTAGGATGTAATTTTGTATCCATGATCATTTTTTCATTTGGAATTCTAAATACCAATATAACAAAATTTCACTGCCAGACTATGCATAATTGACAGAAATAACTCCAAGCAAAATTACCAATGAGTTATTTAAGTCCATTTATTTAGTCATATCTAAAATTACAATACTAACAATGCAAGGAAGCAGGCATATTTTGCGTCTATACTGAGGTAATGGCGCAAGATGGTACAGTTATTTTTTAATAAAACCATGCCTCATTTCCAGCTTTTAGCTATGTCTAAGGTTGACCAGTCCTAATTACGCATTCATGAGGTGCCGCCTTTACAGTAAAGAAAAAGTTATATAATAGCATCATCTTTATCGGTCTCATCATTGTATTTGAGCTACTATACGACATGTGATTTCCAACAATGTGGCATTTTGACAAGTGTAGACTACAACGAGCCTATGTAGCCTCCTTTAAAGTTAAGAAACTCCAAATGATGTTCGGTCAGTAGCCTTAGAGTCACATAATAATATTCAAGCGACTAGCAAAGCTCTGATCAGACTGCGCGTATGCGCAGGCTGATCTGAGTCTTTGATGGTCGCACATACAAAATTGTTGGAAATCTCTTGTCACGGCTCAATATTTAATTTTTGAAAACTTTTAAAATTTAACTTAAGCGTTGGCCTGAACGTCGAACTAAACTGAACCGACGTTATAAGTGACTACCTTACATTTTTGCGCCCGTTCAGAAAGTAAAAATCGCTCTCAATTTTTTTTAAATTCAATAAACAAATCCAAGGCTTTGTCCAGACTTTGCAAATTATCGCATTTCAAAATGATCAGAAGATCTTGCATAGACGAAGTCCGAGTAAAGGTACACTCATTTCAAAAAGTCACACTTTTTAGTGTGATATAAAATATTAATCAGATACGTTATTCATTTATATTTTAATTAGTTTGAAGATGTTAATAACAGCTGTGATATAAGATGAAAAAGAATCAAAAGTTTTGTGACATTTGAACCATCCATTTCTCTTATACGCTAACATGAAGACAGCCACGGTCAGCAGCTTAATAAAAAAGTTTTAGATTTAACCATGCAATTTGCATACACACTTTGCATTGCTCTGTATGCTTTATTATCTGCGGCACGGCATTGAAATTTTCAGGGATTCTTGATTATGAATTGGCGTCACTGTTCTACTTGAAAAAATAGAAAAATCTTTAACAAATGCTATACCATTGACCATTAAAGTTTCACGTTAAAACCGGAAGTGGATACCAATCTTGAAAAAATATAGCCCTCTCTATACTGCTGTAATGCACATATCAGCGAAATATAATTTGATGGAATTTTAGGGAACTCAAAGAAATCTCTCATAGAAATTCAGTGGCCTTCTACACGAAATAGCTGCTGTCTTTTCTTAAGCATTTATTCTACTGTTGTTGGTTCACTGTTTGATGTTGCACCCTGCACCCAGTGCGTGTGTGCGTGCGTGCGTGCGTGCGTGCGTGCGTGTGTGTGTGTGCGTGTGTGTGTGTAATTTTCGATGCAGTTCTTAGTGCCCAACAACTTGTTGAGAGAGAGAGAGAGAGATAACCTGCTGCTGTTCTTCTATTTTGTTTCACCGAAGCCAGCTGATCTAGACCTACACTGTTTTCAAAAATGTATGTAGTTTTGAAACACACTCGTATGCGCACAATGCGCGTTTTGGTTATATACGCGACAAGGTACCGTGTCTTGTTTCATGGCTCTTTTTGTTCATTCTGACCATTGGTCAAGATAAATAAAATTCTTGAGCGTAAAATTTCAATCTTTTCTTACCCATCAGTTTAAACATATCTTTTGGGTGCTCAAAAGAACCGTCTCATTGAGACGGTTCTTTTGAGTACCCGCAATATATGTTTTGGATTAGAAATAAGAAAAATAATTTTGGATAAATGTATGTACTCTTAACTTGAGACTTGGTTGCAACAATAATCTCTTGTCATGTTACTGACCGTCGATGGATGCATATGCAAGAACATGATTAAAACCTCAGTCCAATTAACACTTTCAGTGATTTGAATTTTAATTAGTGCATTATTCGAATCACAAGTCTAACATCCATTATGCATTCGATTTATTGCAATGATCTAGAAGACAGATGATTGTCTGTAGCGCTTAACACAACTGTGAATATTTTTCGGTAATTTTCTAGATTTTGTGGATTTTGTTAGTGGCAGACGAAAGTATATTTACGCCAAGCAGAGAATCATGCCAAGGATGAGTGTGATAATATCAATGACATTCGTGGTGCGACATGGGCGGATCCAGAGGGGGAGACAGGGGTCCGGACCACCACTAGAAAATCACAGTGTTATATTTTTCTTTAGACATACTGGTACGGACCCCCATCGAGAATCAATTGGACCCCTCGGGTCCAATTGCTTTTCGAGGGGGTCCGTATGACCCTCCGTGAAAATAAGTTGATGTCGACACCCCCAACGAAATTTTCTGGATCTTCGCATGTAGGACTGTACAGTTGTTAAAAGCGCCGTTGAACCCAGACTCGAGACGCGACACGAGGAAACCAACGAAGTAGCTGTGTGTCACGCCGACCTCCGACTCCGAGCAGCCTATGCATCAGCTCATTCTGATCAGATTCTTCGCTGACCGCTTAAAGCAAGTGTGGGTCCTTAGTTACCAGCTGAGCGCACAACAAAGACTCTGACCAGACCAGGCTGATCTGAGTCTCTGCTTTGAGCGGAGGATACCTAGTATGATCTGAGTCTTTGCTTTTCACGGAGGATGCCTAGGCTGGTTTAAGTCTTTGCTTTGCGCGGAGGATACCCAGGCTGATCTGAGTCTTTCCTTTGCGCATACCCATTTTGTAGCTTCTGTCATAGCATGGCACACATAAGGACGGCAATTGCATAGATACTTGCTTATAACGTGTTGTTTGTCAATCAAAAATTAACCCAATAAGTTAAACTTATTAAGGCAATACGCTAGGCATTGCATAATTACTTGCTTTTGGCACACTATATAAAAAGTGTAACCGTACACCAGATTTGATGGAAGCTGAACACCCAAAAGGGATGGAAGCTTAGCTGTCGCCTCTTTTGGTGTTAACTTACACTATTTTTTTTTTTTACATAGTAGGTGCGTGTTCATGTGAAAAAACAAAACAAGCAACGCTATTTACATTGTAGCGGCATAAGAAATGTTCAAACAAGCAATGTATTAGGGTTAAATCACAGAAATAAAAAAACTAACCTTTAAAGTGTGCTATTATTTAAGTATTAATTAAATTCAGACACTAGCTGGTGCGATATACGACAATCAACGCCAGCTCAAAATTCGAGGTTTCGGGAAAGGAAACAGCCATGGTATTTTCCTGTACGTTGCTATTGATGGGAATCTGCTCTCTAGAAGGAGTACAAGGTAGGCAGAATTTTTCTGAGCAATGCTATGCATGCACGGATCCAGAAAGTTTTATCGGTGGGTGTTCAACTCAACTTTGACAACGTTATTTTTTGTTAGTTGATGAGGAGAGGATCCAAATATCACTTAAAGCAGGCATTTTTAATGGCGTTCCGCTGGCGGGCTGAATGCTGGTTTCGTAGCTCTGTCATTTTACAGGGGATCAGGACCAGTATTGCTAAGAAACTCTATAGCTTTGTGATTTCCAGGGACACCCTGTTCCCCCCCCACACACACACACATCCCCTCTGGATCCGGGCATGCTATAGAAACCTAGATACAATGCTGGTAATGAAAACCTTTCAAGCATATGCGAGTCATCAAGAATCCGCCAGTTTTATCAGCAAAATCGGAATCACGGAATGAGCTTAAAATTGGGGAAAACCTAGTCATGCAGACCTTTAGTAAATATAAAATACTGACGGAAAAAAAGAAACGCTACAATAGAATTTTGTCAGGTTAGACATGCGGTTCACAAACATGAGTTGCACGAGTTTATCATGACCAGAACCTTGAGTAAAGCATGGTGGTTATTTGAATTTATCGATTTTGTTTATCAGGCATGTTGGCTAATATATAATGAATATTTTAAATATCATTTCCTTCTGAGTAATTTACCGAACATTTTACATGTAGCGTTTCATTGCCCATCAGTACAGTTCGTAATTTTAAGGTAGTGCGGGACCCATGTCAAAAGATAACCTTACTTTTACTTAAAAGTAAGAGTGTAAGAGTTATCGTTCCTGAATCTTGTTTTTAAAAGAGAATACTTATTTTTAAGACGGTAGATATTATTCTCCCCTGACAACTCTTTGATGCTTGAAACGTAATTCTGTAAGTATTTTGCTTTCACAAAAAGAAAGAATGCAAGTATTAGCTTTTAAAAACATCACCCAGAGTATGAAGTCATTCAGTATTTTGATGGTTAAAAGTTGCGGACCGTATAAATATACATACTATATACATGTCTCGGTTGCTATTTCTGCATGCTGCAACTAACCTAAGACCCACCCCCACCCCAAAAAGAGGGGGGGGGGGGTTGTAGACGTGCACATGCCTTGTATGTGACATTCTCTTGTTTTAGGTCCCATGGAGGTATATGGTAACTAATGTTTTATAAAATAATGACGTAACTATTTCAATTACCTTATCACACCGGATAGGCAGCAATAAAAATCAGTCTAAACAATCGATGAATGCTGATAACAAATTGCTAGAAACAGTGTTTGTGATTGCCATTTGTTGCCTATCGACTACAAACAACAATCCAAAATTATGTTACTTACAATATTTAACTACGTTCGTCGCTAGCATTAACGTTTTCGATTGCCACCTATCTAGTGTGTTTTTGATATACTGAAGACGTAGCCAAAACAATCTGATACAAGGGCTAGGAGTTATTTCATGTTTCTGTTGAAAAAATTATTTTGTTTCGTTGCATGTTTCATGATGATAAAATGGACATTTCTGCATACATTTTAATAAAATTAATTGGAACTGCATGTGCCTGAAAGGAAGATATATGACAATATAACATTCTTTTCTGTATATCAACGGTTGGCAAGCATGGTACAGATGCGCGGATCCAGGAATTTTCATCAGGGGGGGGGGGGGGTCCAGGTCAGCCTGACAAAAAAGCTCTGACAACGATTTTTTTAGTCCTCAGCTTATTTTACAGAAGTCAAATGGTCAATTTCAAAGAAATCTATCGTTTTTCAAGGCTCCAAATGGGGTCCAATTTTTTCCAGGGGGTCCAACTTTTTCCAGGGGGTGTCCAATTGCTTATTCCCTATAGAAACCCATATAATTTGTGATTTTCCAGAGGGGGTCCGGACCCCCTGCCCCCTCCCCCTCTGGATCCGCACTTGGCGCAGCCCTCACAGCTTCATGGTTAAGGCTACAGTACGTTATCTCATTTGGGCTTGGCAAACGTTAATAGACAGAAGAATGTATCATCCTTTTATTGTTATATACCTTATAATAAGTGTTTACTATAGAAACTTGAGGTGTTTCAATCGCTGATAATTGTACATTTTATTTAATAATGTGTCATATTTTGGTTGATCGTTGACCATTCACTGACCGCGGGCTTTATTTCCGATATAACATGAATTGCCATTTCAACCTGCTCACGGATATCCTCTGCGAGTTAAGATACCGTCGCTTACGCTTTATTGAGAAATGACCAAAATATTCAATTATCATAAGATACGCTACTTTATTACATCGGATAGGCGACAATCGAGAAGGCTCTGAACAATCGATGAACGTGGATCGCAAATCGCTAGAATTTACCATTTGTCGCCAGTCAGGCAAACAAACTGCAATCCAAAAAGTCTGTTTCTGACGGTATTTGATCTACGTTCGTCGATAGCATCAACGTTTTCGATTGCCACCTATCCGGGATGTGTATTGATACAATGAATACGTAACCAAAACAATCTGAAACAAGAGCTAGGAGTTATCTACATTTTTCAGTCATGTTTCTGTTGGAAAAAAGTTTGTTTCCACACCGGATAGTGAGCAATCGAAAACACTCTTAACCATTGACGAACGCGGATAAAACTCGCTAGAAACAGTGTTTTGATTGCAAAGTGTCGCCTGTTCGATGAGTGATGGTAATAAAAAAAACTATGATTCTAACTATTTTTGATCTATAATCGTCGATAGTATTGATGTTTTCGATTGCGCCTATCAGGTGTGGTTTTGTTGTATGCTTCACGATGTTACAGTGGACATTTTTTTGGAAATGCTTTTGCTTGAAAGGAAAGTATTCTAGAATTTTTTAGATACTGTAAAGGCGGCAGCTCATGACTGCCTTATTAGTCCACTTTAGACATAGGTAAAATCTGAAAATGAGGCGTTATAACTACATTCGAAAGTGTTTGTTTATCGTTTAATATTAGTATAGAGGCAAACAGTGTGGACCCAGATCAGACTGCTCTAGGTGAGCAGTCTGCTCTAGATCTACACTGTTTGTTTAAGAGGCTTCATAATATTTCAATAGACGATAAAAACATACGATTGTGTTGTAATATACGCTTTAAGGGTTAATAAATGTGGGTTCAGTGCATTAACGGACCGGACTTTCATGAAATGCACGCAGACCTGCGCGGCTCAAGCAACTTTTAAACGCTTAACCAATGGATAGAACCTGATTTCCATTCTTGAGCAGTTGAAATAACCGAACCACGCCCAGATATGAAAATTAAAGTTGCCACCTTTATAGTACCCAAAAAGTCCTATAATATATAACAATGACAATATAACATTCCTCTCTGTATATTAACGTTTGTCAGGCCCTTGTGCGATAATGTGTTGCAGGCCTCACCGCTGTGTGGTTCTGGTTGCAACACATCACATTCAGGCTTGCCAAACATTAATACAAGGAAAAGAATAAAGTATCAAGACATGCTATAGCCATGCTTTAATGAGAATCATAATGTAATGTGCTGGGTCACATATGCTAGGTCAAAATCTTTTTTGTCATTTTCTACGCCCATTTGTCAGTGCTTAATCAATAATAGCTATGTCTCCGCCCAGTGATATACATAGGGGCGTAGACAAACAAAAAAATTGGTGGAAAGGGGAGACAACACTTATTAAAGTCTTTATTTTTTTCAGGATTTTTCGGAAAAGTCACCCAAACAAAAAAACGAGCACGGTGACACATATTTTTTTATTCAATCATTAGATTCTTCATGAAAATATCTTTGTAAAAATATGTTTTTTGTTGTTCCAGTTACAGTCTCTGATATGTTTATTTTGAATATTATTGTTTTTTTTGGCATTTATTCGTTTGACTTAATTAGGATTTTGCTTAATAAATTGTGTAAATACTTGTTATTTCACTATTTTTTGTTTTTATTTATATCTCTGGTGTGAGTAGTATTTGTTCTGATAAAAACTGTATTGCGTTTCTTGTTTATTTGTTAACAAAATCTGTGTTTGTTTATTTCAAGAACCTGCGATTTGGCAGTTTTTGACATCAAATAACTTTTTAAAAAGAACGGTGAGGTATTGTTTTTTTTGTCTTAGATTATAAGTATAAGTCTATATTATAATATATTAAAAGATAAAACACTTTTGGACATATGCCGGTGAGTCCGGTACTACCTTAAATTTACTACCAAAACATATGCTATAGGTACTCTAAGTAACCGTCGCAAGAGACGGTTCTTTTAACCACCCATGGATCAAAAAATATTCACAATTTTACGCTCAAGTATGTATTTATCCTGATTTGTGGAAGTTTGTGTGATTTTAGTTTGAGTTGGTGTTTTAGTTACAGTCAACATTTTTCAGTCAAGCCGGGACATTTCCTGGGTTGAATCGATAAACCTTCATGTACGTACATGTATTGATATTATATTTATTAACTCTTTATCTCCTAGTGGCGTCTGCTGATAACTTCTGTAAACAGTTTGGACCCAGATCAGGCCCGACGAAACGTCGGACCTGATCTTGGTCCCTACTGTTTGATACTCTGATTGGATTTCTGAAATAATTTTTTTTAAAACTTCATTTTGAAAAAAAATTAACAGACGACAAGAAATAACGGGAAAAAATCCCAGGGGGCAAAGATGATAATGGATGATAAGCATTTGGGCATTGGTATTTTGCATATATATGGTACAAGGGCGAAGTCAAAGGGTAATATTAATTGCCATAGATGAACAAAAGTTCACGTTACCCAAGAATATATGTACTAAGACTTCTAATCCCACCAAAAGCGCCAAACTTGTTCAACATAGTATGCACGGCGTGAAAGTGTGACATTAGAGGATAAAAGTTATTACCTTGGTACCATCCACGTGACATGATTTTGTCCAATCAGCATTCTGACCTGCAACTTGTGTCCTGATTACGTATTTAAAGTCCCAAAATCGCAGCATTATTCAGATAATTAGAATCTATGAAAAATATGTATATAACTAAGGGCCTGGATGGGGTTAACTTATAAGAGAAAAATGGAAATTTCTAGCAATAAGTCGAAAATGGACAAACATTCCTAATAAAAGAAATTGGAAGAAAGAAAACGAAGCATAACATGTTAAAACGTGCAAATAGAAAGCTGATATTGAATGAGTCGCAACATGTGATTTCCAACAATGTGGCATTTTGACAATTGTAGCCTGTACATCTTCCCTTTAAACTAAGAAACTCCAAATGCTGTTCTGTCAGTAGCTTAACAGTCATAGAATATTCAAATACTATTAAACAAATGCTCTGATCAGACTGCACCTGTACGCAGGCTGATCTGAGACTATGCTGGTCGTACATACCGCATTGTTGGCGCTCAAATAAGTTTAAGCATTAAGAAAAGGATAAACGCTAACAGAATTGCTATTAGGAAGAGAAATAATGCAAAGAAAAATGGGCTTAAATGTTACTGATTAAGAAATCTCTTCAAGACCTTGGTACATGTACGATGAGGATTCTTATTGGTGTTCTTCACCATATCTTTTTAGCGGTAAATGTGGCCCAAGGACAGATGGCAAGCCAATACGCAGACCTCAACTATAATGGCTTCCTCTGGACGGCTAACAAGTCCGTCGACGGTGATCTTCGTCGGGATAACCCGGACACCGATAGGAGCTGTAGCGCCAACGTGGGCTCTGGTATCAACAATTACTGGAGAGTTGACCTGTCGCAGCAATACTATGTGGAATCCATTGTTATCTATGGAAGAGAAGGAGGTGGTTAGTATCAGAGAGCCATCTCAGTAAACATCTAAGATGGTGGTCCCCACCATTGGCTCGCCGGCGAAACGCCATTTAAATGGCGTTTCGCTGGCGGACAGATGGTGCCCCGACACTGTATGCTTGCTGGTATATTGGTGGGTAACCTGTTTCGGGATCTGCGTCCATTGTCGCAAACAGGAAGCACGCCAGCAGGAACTAACCTGTCGCCTTTCGCTCGGTGCACATTGGGATTGAACCGCCATTTTTTTAAAAAAAAATATATTGTGCGATGACTCAGGGCTTTACATTCAGAAAATATTGACGAAAAAAGAAATAATAAACTGTTAAAAATTTAACTTTTTGCTATTTTTAACAATAAATTCTGTCACTAAAGGAGTGCGAGAATTGAACGGGACTAGATAAATTTCGCTAGTTACCCATAATGCAAAGGGCGAAATGCGAGAGATCTAGATCATGTAGATGAGGTATCGTCAGGTCTCGCGAGAACGGATCTGCGTTCACTCTCGAGGAGTAAATTCGCAAGCTCCCCAGTACCAATTTCTGCTTAAATTGCTACCCAGCAGTCTTTACGTCTTGTCGGGTTAAGCCTATATAAAGGGGTGAAAGAGAAAGTAAGTAAGGGTGCAAAGATCAGGAATCGACACAATCAAGTACCACACCTGACCCAGGATACCAATGTGAAGGTGACAAACTCACAGTTAGACACCACAAACTAGAGCTAAGAGGTCAGCCCTTTCCCAGCTGGTGACCACAAAGCACATATAAACAGACGCGCACAAAGACATAGCAAACACAAGACAGAACAAAAACATAAAAGATCCACAAAAGAAGAACCGCCTTGGAACGGTCAGTAAAATATTTTACTGGAGGGCTTAAACCGGTTTAACGGAGCCAACCTCACTCTAAATTCAGATGTGCATCAAGACACATAGATATTTGGTTTGTATGAAAGACCCCTAACTTATCAATGCATCATCTCCTAAAACATATAAATCAAGATATAGCAAGGAGATAAAGCAAAGAAAAGGACTCAACAGTAAATAAAACTGAATACCGGAGCAAAAGAAATCCAACAGGTAAACCCCGGTGGGCCCAACAAACAGCCAAAGCATTAGGCCCCTACCATCTCATCAATAGATAAGTCTTTAAGTCGGAACCATCATAGAGTCTGAAGTCCGACTCACCGGCGTGCAATTAAAGAAGAAAGCAAAGTTGCCAACAGTTTAAAATGTTAAATGTTCCCATTTTATTATTTTCTTCGTATCAAATGCGAGATTTTAGGCTTTCAACCTGTAATTTAAGTCTTTCAACCTGTAATTTTCGATGACACGTGTTTTTTCTTATTTGCTTAGAAGAATCAACATTGTTTCTGGATGTATTGTCCAACTTTTCTGGTATAATTGGGGATATTTAGATCGATTCGGGGACGTTATGACATGTCAAGTCAAAACTATTTGTTTAGCTTCAGAGGCTAGCTACCTAGGTTATTGAAATTTTGAATGAGGAAGGTATAGCATTTATACTAGCTGTACATCGAGGCATTTAATTTATGATGCTATGATATCACGACATTGGCCTAGGAGATACAGTACGTAATTGCACAGGTGAAAGACGCAGTGATTTGTAACATCCCACCCGCATCCCCCCGCTCCCAAAAAAGAAAAAATAAGTAATTATACAGCCCAGAAATATTTGTGAAAACTGCGATTTGTCATCAAAATATGAATAACATTTCATTTTATAAAATTTTCATGGTACGCTATGTCTATCTTATAGAAAGATAGCGTACCATGAAAATTTATAACATGAAATTTTATTCATATTTTGATGGTGAAACAGTTTTTACAAATATTTCTGGGACGTATAATTTCTTTTTTTTTTTTTTTTTGGGGGGGGGGAGGTTGGGGTTGGGGTTGACAAATCACCGCGTCTTTTACCTGTGGCGTATATCTGCTTCATTACCGAAGTGCCACTTGAAAAATCAACAAAATAACATATGAGCCCTATGTGATTTCCAACAATTTGACATTTTGACAAGGCTAGACTCAGACGAGCCTCTGCAGGCTCCTTTTAAGCTTAGACACCCCAAATGGTGTTCAGTCAGTAGCTTAACAATCATAAAATACTCAAGCGACTAGCAAAGGCTGTGATCAGACTGCGCGTATGCGCAGGCTGATCTGAGGCTTTGCTAGTTGCACATACCACATTGTTGGAAATCTCATGCACTGGCTCATATGCTTTTAAGCTAATCAGTGCCTATACAAGTTGTGTATGCTGATATGCCCAACATGTGTCTGCTTTGTACATATACTTCCGACGACGATCTTAGTAACATAACATAACATATTCTTTATTTCTCTAAGGTCATTACAATGACATACGAGGCATAGAATATATACAGTTTTAAGTATTTATAACAGTGTCGGGCGTTTGAACATTTGTTTTGATAGATGTAAACCTAATGGAAGTAATTTAACGATCCTTCGGCAACGTGCTAGCATCGCCATGATGCTGCCACGATGCCAAGAATCTGCTAGGGGTGAGAAGGGAGGGGGAGCAGACTATTCAGTGCTTTGAGTGCTTTTTTAGTGATTTGTATATATACATGTACGTCTGATCGCGATCTTTTCTCCAGAAATAGTTTTAACTTAAAGTGAATATATTTTTTTTCTAATCCATTTATTATAGAGCTTTGCAGCATAATAAGAATAATTCCTCTTTAAATGTGTGTGAATTGGCTTGTAAAGGAAACGTCACATGATTGCGTAATTAGGACTAGTCAACCTTAGGCATAGGTAAAGCTGAAAAGGATGAGTGGTTTTATTCAAAAGTAACTGTATTATCTTGTGTCACCACCTCCGTCATTAATTAGTCCTTTAAACGCTAGCAAAATACATGTAACTGCATCTGAAAATGGCTATTTAACATAAGCAGGGAGGCAATCATTGTGGGCCCAGATCAGACTGCTCCTGTGTTCACACTGTTTATCTGTGAGGCTTCAAATAGTTTAGTGGACCACAAAAACATACATTTTGTGACTATGCGCTTTAAGGGTTAATAAATGTGAGATCAGTGTGTATACGGTTGGGATTTTTATGAAATGCACGCACGTTTGCGCGGCTCAAAAAGCTTATTTTCTCTTTACAAAATTATAAATAAAACCTGTTTTCCCTTCCTTAGCAGATGAAATAGCCGAGTCACACCTTCATATGAATATTTAAGTTGCCGCCTTTACAGAAAGCGAAAAGTCAAGTAATATATTAAGACATATTAAAACAAATGAAACTCATTTAAAAATGAAAATACTTTCTTTTTTCTTGTGCTTTTGGTAACATTCTACTTATGCATTGATTGTAATTAAAAAGAAATATCCATTACCCGTGATTAATATCAATGCATTATTTGTACATAGAATCGCTGAAACCTCCACAGGTCATGTGATGCTATGGCCTGATTTGAAACAGAGGCTTAAATCCAGCCTTTTAATGCTGATTAATGTAAAATGTCTGTCCCAAGATGTTTGGATAAAGGCAATAAATATTGCTGTGATTACCTTAGCAGATGAAGAAATGATATGAGCCTGTGCATGAGATTTCCAACAATGTGGTATGTGCGACCAGCAAAGCCTCAGATCAGCCTGCGCATACGCGCAGTCTGATCAGAGCCTTTGCTAGTCGCTTGAGTATTCTATGATTGTTAAGCTACTGACTGAACACCATTTGGGGTTTACAAGCTTAAAAGGAGGCAGCATAGGCTCGTTAGAGTCTACACTTGTCAAAATGCTACATTGTTGGAAATCACATGTCACGGCTCATTATTATGTGTTAAATAAATCAGTACAATGCAGTCTGTATCTGTTTTTATTTAGGTAAAACGTTCCAACTCATGAACACACACTTTTAATGAAATGTTACAAATATACTTCGCTTTGTTTGAGGATGTTAATGAATATATCTCTTCCGAAGGATACAATTTAGCTAATTAACTTTCTTTAAAAAAAAATAGTAAAAACTCAGCAAACGTTCCGTTATGAAACTTGTACACTGGTCTCAATATTTGCATTTTTTTTTTTTTGAAATTGTATCCATTTTAGATAGAGGATCTTACATGAGTGTTCATGTTTTATTGAATTTATTCAACGAGTTGAGTAAAACAGATAAAATGCGAGGCTTGCCGAGCATTTTATCTTTTTTTCGCAACGAGTTTAATAAATTCAATAATTAAAAACAAGAGCACAAATGTTGGATTCTATTTATCACATGGCATTAAGATCATTTTGAAGTCTCATTTCTGGCGTAAAACGTGATAATTTTGTTATTGTGTACGCAACGTTGTAATGAACGTCAAATCTATAAACCACTTGTGGTTTATCGATTTTATTGCATGGTGTCATTTCACTCTTGGTCGCGACGCCATATGATAAAAGGCTTTATTATATAGTGCAATGTACTCGCCAGATATGTCGAAATAACCTAACATAACCTTTTTTTACTGAGTGTGGCGATGTTAATGTCAAGTTGACATTATATTTAGTGTACTATTTTGTACCCATTGATGCATCACCTTGCTTTGATCATTTATTTATTTATACATTTAGGCGGTGAAGGACAGCTGTCGAACTTTTATCTGTACGTGACAAGTGAAGACACAGAACAAGAAACTCTCGTTTACAACAACACTGGTGTAGCATACGGAGATGGCGTATTCACTGTGAACTTTTCACCCGTGATACCAGTCACGTCAGCTGTCATTAGACGACCTACCGGCAATATACTGGTACTTTGTGAGGTACAGATATTTGATGGTAAGCCACAATGTGCGTGTCTTATGAGTACTGCCAGTTATGCACCTTTGTAATGGAGTTACCCTCTTTCTTACTAAGATAATGCATAGGGTTTTCCCTGTATCATAAATGAGGACTACAAATGAAGGGGGAAATTCGAAGGAAAGAATGGGGACTATAAATAAAGGCGCGTTGCTGAAATTCAATTTTTCGAAAAAACTTACCTCATCGTCATAAAGGATGAAACAGGTCTTGTATTCAAGATGAATGACTCTACTTTATTTGTTATTGGGTCGTACGCTCAAAAATTGGTAGCATCATATTAAAAAATGGGGAGAAAACTCAATACTTGCAAAAACAGAAACGTAAAGTACGGTTTTTAAACTGATTTTGTATTGACAAAAAGACGTTCTTTTTCGCAAATTATTTTATTTTCTAAAAGTAAGTTTACTGTCATTTATATTTGTATGAGTTTTATTGATTTTTATAAATTTGAACATTATATTTTTTGGGGATAACTCTTACTACCCTATAAAATTTAATAGTTTACTCTATATCATTCCTTATAATACCGTTATATTTAATCAGAACCCGCCAAACTTCATAATTTCCAAAACAATTGTCTTTTCGCTTTTCAAAAACATGATTTGCCGCATCCTGATATGCCTGACGGCTGAGAAATTTGCTTCTAAAGTTGCCACCCCTGTGTGGAAAAAACAGCGTTTTAATGCATTTTTCCAAAACACTTGATACGATCATAGGAGATTCGCTGATTTACTTTTGGAGAAAACTTACATTATCGTCCAAAATGATGATACATGCCTCAATTAAAGATAGATATATATATGTGTTATTAATTTGTGAGGATTGTTTGTAAAAACGAGTATCGTCATTCTTAAAATGAGGAAGTAACTCTGGTACTAGAAATAATGTAAAACCAGCATAGATTAACGTCGTTAAGTACCTCCATGAATAGACTGGCTCCCTGTCGTATGTTCATTGGTTTAATAAGGATGTTCTGACCAAGAGAAATAATCCAAACATTGTTTTCCCATCAGAGTTGTCTTTTCTTTCAGCCCTTAGAACATACTGCTGCGTACTAGCCTAGACTACAAAACTTGGTACCAAATAAAAGTTGAGACATTGCCATTAGACTAAAATGAGTAAATATGCGAATTGCCTAATTTAAATATTCAAGGATATTAATGTAAACATAAGACATAAAACAAAAATTGTAGAAAAATAAAGGTGGTATACTTTCAAAATTACCAGGACGCTTGCTGCAACTATCCTACCTTACAAAACCTGAAACCAAATAAAAGATGAGACATAGTCATTTGATCAAAATGATGAAAAATACGAATTATCTAATTTAAATATTCATGAATATTAATGAAAGCATAAGAGATAAGAGAAAATTGGTAGAGAAATTAAGGTGGTATACCTTCCAAAACACCTATATATCTACTGCTAACTGTCGTAGACTACAAAACTTGGTATCAAATTAAAACTGAGGCATTGGATTTTGACCAAAATGATTAAATATACGAATTATCTAATTTGAATATTCATATATATCAATGTAAAAATTAGAAATAAGGGAAAATAGCAAAAATGAAGGTGGCATACCTACAAAATGTCCTATATGTCTGCTGTTTATTAGACTAGACTATAAAATTTAGTACCAAATATAAGTTGAGACTTTGTCATTTAACCAAAATTATTAAATATGCGAATTATATAATCTAAATATTCATGAATATTAATGTAAACATAAGAAATAAGACTAGATTGGTAGAAATATGAAGGGAGTATACCAACACAATTAAATGTACTCCAGCTGCTAACTACCCTTGACTATAAAAATTGGTACCCAATAAAAGTTGAGACATAACCATTTGACTAAAATGATTAAATATACGAATTATCTAATTTAAATATTCATGAATATTAATGTAAATATAAGAAACAAGACAAAATTGGTAGAAAAATTAAGGGGATATACCTACAACATTTACACGACGCTAGCTGATAATTATCCTATCTTACAAAACTTGGTAGCAAATAAAAGTTGAGACAAAGCCATTTGATCAAAATGTTAAAATATACGAATTTTATAATTCAAATATTCATGAATATGAATGAAAGCGTAAGAAATAAGAGAAAATAGATAGAAAAATTAAGAGGGTATAGCTACAAAATTACCTATATATCTACTGACAACTATCGTAAACTGCAAAACTTGGTACCAAATTCAAGTTGAGACATTGTATTTTGACCAAAATGATTACATTTACGAATTATCTAATTTGAATATATTCATGAATATTAATCAATACTTAAGAAATAAGAGGAAGTTTGTAGAAAAATAAGGTGATTTACGTTCAAAAGAACCACTAAGTCAGCCACTAACTATGATTAACTTCAAAACTAGGTACTAAATAAAAGTTGAGACATTTTCATTTGATGAAAATCATTAAATATACAAATGATCTAATTTGAATACCCATAAATATTAATGTAAACATAAGAAATAAGACAAAATTGGTAGATTCATTTAGGTGGTATCCCTACCAAATTACCTCTACACCAGATGCTTACTATCCTAGACTACAAAACTTGGTACCAAATAAAAGATGAGATACAGGTATGCGACCCTCTGATTATATGTATTCGAAATATCTAATTTTCATATTCACAAATATTTAAGAACACATAAAAAGAATAAGTCAAAAAAGTAGAAAACTAAAGTGGTTTGACCTACGAAATAACCTATATTTCAACTGCCATATATCCTGGACTACCAAACAAGGTACCAAATAAAAGTTGAGATATAGCTCGTTGACCCAATGATGAATATACAAATGATCTCATTTGCATACTCATGGATGTATAAGAAAACATTAAAAAGAAAGAAGAACATAGAAAGATAAAAATTAGTTCTAGGCTTTAACTTGAGAATAGGATAACTAGCAACTGACATATGCGTAACTTTGTAAGTACACCCCTTTAATTTTTCCAAAATTTTCTCTTATTTCTTATATTTTTATTAATATTTTTGAGTGAGAATGTTAGAAAATTTGTTAGATGGACAATTTGGTAAAAGTGCAGTGATTTGGCATTATTTTGTATCAAGAGTGGTTGCCTAAAATAATTCGCAGCTGAGTTGTAAGTATCTTTGTGGGTGCATCCTTTTATTTTTTTTAAGATTTCCTAATGTATTCATTAATTTTCATGAATATGCAAATTTGATCACTAGCATTCTTTACCGCTGAATGAAGCTGCTATGTCTTTCTTTTGTTTGTTTTTGTCGAGTGAGTTTCTGCTGAGATATAAGTAATTTGTGGGGACATAACCAACTTTTTTGAAGCGCATTGTTTGTTGCCATGGAAACCACACTATTTCACATAGCTCAAATGGGGTTATTTTCAGGGCAATACTTTAACCTATTGAAGGCGGTCCCACAAAACAATTTGACGCACATGATAAGTTGTCCTGAGGACGCAAGGCTGGTCTAATTCGACCATTGGGTACTAAGGAATTTAAATGTTTTTACTTTTGATATATAGATAGTGTAACACATTTTGTTGGTATTGCTAGGAAGAATGGACATTATGACGACAGTTAAATCAAAGCTACTTGTCGATTTTCAAAACTCATTTCTCGTTTATCACTATAAAAGCTTGAACCTAATTCAAAATAGTGCAATGAATGAAACATTCATTATAATAGCTGGACACTAGATACGCAAAATGTAAGTGAGTATAAACAGGAAAAACCAGAATCACTACTGCAGATCAACCCACGGCATCGTGAGGAAGAGGAACAGAACACTTACAGTCACAAGACACCAAGAAGACAATTAAAGCAAAGCAACTATCATTCTCTTCCTCGTCAAGGTGTTAACAAAAATAGAAAAAACACAAAGAGATGCATAATAAACAAAGACCAACACAGACCCCCCCCCCCCCCACAAATATTCGGAGGTACATTAAACAATGAATCAACAACAATTTAAGATTCTGTATGATTTTGGCGGCCATCCTGAAAACATGCAAATGAGCTCAATAAAACGCCATTTCTCAGCTTGCAAAGATTGGTTTTCGGATTTATCATACCAAATTACCTTACAGAAATGTGTCAGACCCTTTGTCCCTATAAAAAAGTCCATACTTGATACTTTTAAAATTCGTACTTCGTGATTCTGTTTTCTGCGAGTATAAAGTTATCTCCCCTTATTTCAATATGACGCTACCCATTTCTGAGTGAGCGACCCCCCCAAAAAATTAAGTATAGACATTTATCTTCAATTGAAGACTAGTTTCATCCTTTAGGGCGATGAGGTAAATTTTCTCAAAAGCATTCAGAAACTGCGCCTAATAGTATATCAAGTGTATTGGTGAAATGCACGAAAACAGAGTATTTTTCTCACGGGGGTAGCAACTTTGCAAGCAATTTTCCGAGCTGTCAAGCATGTCAGAATGCTGTTAATCATGTTTTTGAATAGCAATTTTATATGTTTCTTCGAATTGATCAAGTTTTACGCATTTTTACTAAAAAATAACGGTATTATTAGAAACGATATCGATTTTATAGGGTAGTAAGAGTTATCCCTCATTAGCTATATCTGCAAATAAAGAAAATGAGCAAAATTTGATTTCAAAATAAATAAAAGTTAAATTGATTTTAGAAAATAAATAATTTACGAAAAAATAATGTTTTAGCACTGCAAAAATCGATTCGAAATTCGTACTTCACAATTCCCTTTTTTGCAAGGATAGGGTTATTTCCCCTTTTTTAGATATGACGCTACCAATTTTCGAACGTACGACCCAATCAAAATTAAAGAAGAGGCATTTAGTTTTGATTTAAGACCGGTTTCATTCTTTATGACGATGAGGTAAGTTTTCTCAGAAAGTAAGCCTTATATGAAATTCAGCAACGCACCTAATAAGGGGGAAAAATTGCGAAGGAAAAATGGGGACTACAAATAAGGGAAAAAGTTTGCAAACGAAAGGATGGGAACTGCAAAGAAAGGAAATTATTTGTGAAAGAAAGAATGGGAACTGCAAATGAAGGAAAGAATTAAACCAAATTAATATATATATATATATATATATATATATATATATATATATATATATATATATATATATATATATATATATATATGTGACTACTGGTTTTCATGGCCTCCCTTTGATGTACGTAAACATTTTAGCGTTCTGGCTACGCCATTGTAATCACAAGAGCACACTACAGCTCAAATAATAATCAGAAGCTGAAACTGATGTGACCTGTTTTATCATTTGACTAGTCAAGATTATGTCCCAGGCATGCTTGTGATGAATTTGTCCTTGACCTATCCCTGGCCTGCTTATTAAGATTTTGTCTCTTGCCTGCTCATGAAGAACGTGTCCCTGACCTGTTAATGAATAGTTATTTTTATTCTGATCTGTTTAGGAGATTTTTTCTCTGACTGGCTCATGAAGATTGTGTCTTTGACTTAGTTCCTGACCTGTCTTTGATGATTCTGCCTCTGGTTATGTCCCTCACCTGACCATGCAGTTTGCTCCTTGGCTGTTTATGAACTTTTTATCTTGATCTTCAATGAAAATTACTTCCTTATCCTTATCTTTGAGATTTTGTTCCTGGCTTTTTATAGTGAGTTGTTTGTTACAGACCTGTTCATACATATTTTGTTCCCTACAATATTCAAGGCGATTTTGTAACTGACCTGTCCATTAAGGATTTGTCCCCTAGCGGCTCATTAAGGATATTGACTTTTGACTGTTCATGAAGATTATGTCCATGACCTGTTTATGTTTTGCTCCTGAACTGTACATGAAGATTTTGTCCTGAATCGCTCATTAAGATTTTGTCCCTGGCCTTTCAATGAGGATTATTTTCTTTGAAGTGTTTTAGAAGATCTTGTTCCAGGTCTTTTTTAATGTTCCGGATCTTTTTATAAGGATTATATTCTAACCCTGTTCATGATGATTTTGTTCCAATCTTTTCTAACTTGTTCATGTAAAGTTTGTTCGTGGTGTGTTACGAAGACTTGTTGTGGCCCGCTCATGAAGATTTTGGCCTTGACCTGTTCATTTTGTGTTAACAGATTCCCGATATAACCAGACATCATGAAAGCCGCTTCGTTCCAATTATGATTTAACCTTATTTGACCAATTTGAGACAGTTGGTGATACTTCATCTTTGTGTCGTTGATCAAAATATATAGTTCTTAGAATACAGTTTCCTTGTTTTGTTTGATATAAACTTAACCAGTACTTGATTGCTCTAATATGGCGACCTATAGAGAGAGGAAATCGCACAAGTTCTGCATATAGAGACAAACTATTCGTTGACATTTTCACATTAAGAAACCATTAGCAAAACTTGCGATGTACTCTTTCTATATTTTGCGCATTTCAAAAGCCCAATATTTCACATGCATAGTTAAGAATTGATAAGACAAATGTATCGAACATATCAAACATAATATTTGTTGGCACTTGCATAGATTTTGTAATTGTAAAGAGACAGTTCATAGCTCGTAGTGCTTTATCTGCTTACGTATTTGTAGCCTTAATAAATGACCCCTACTGGATAGGACAACACCTAAATAATTAACGCTGCTTACTATTTCAATTTCCACTCCCACGTATGTCCATCTTTCTTTATTTCTTAGTTGTCCCCTTTTCTGAAACAACTATTTTCGATTTATCAA
Organism: Loripinus fragilis; assembly: GCA_964019695.1. Classification (NCBI taxonomy): domain Eukaryota; kingdom Metazoa; phylum Mollusca; class Bivalvia; order Lucinida; family Lucinidae; genus Loripinus; species Loripinus fragilis. The sequence goes on from OZ026526.1 coordinate 44,862,547, forward strand.
TATTGACTGTTAGGTTCCATTTAATACAAAACATTTCTAAATAAGTGAATGAAGATTGGAGCCCTTCAATAGAGTCTGACAGTATGACAGCATCATCAGCAAAGATAAGCAGGTATATTGAGATTTGTTCTAGTGTTAGCCCTGCATTTGGGCTTTGTTGCGATATTGTTGGGTTAGGTATGAGCTATGTACCATCATCTAATTGCTTTGCGTCAATGTACACGATCCGCTATTGTTCTCTCTTGCAGTTCCTACCACTACTGGTGTATCATCTACTTCATCAATGACTGTCTCAAGTTCACCTGTAAACACAGCAACGTCTACAGGTAAGTTAGCATTTATCATGGTCAATGGCTTACAATGACGAGTTAGCAAGCTACTAGTTATAAAGCAACGATCCTCAGTCAGTCTCAGATTCAGTGAACATCAATCAAAACAGTAGGTTCCAGTGAAACCCAATCAGTTGGAGTGCAAATTTCCAAATTGTTTAGCATAGATGTTTACTAGGTTTTCACATTCAATGCTAAATTGAATAGCGGTAGCTAACTATTTGATGTAAAAAAGAAGTTTCATACTCGAATTTGGAGTAGAGATTATTTGTAACTAACAAGAAGTATGTCACAAAATTAATACAGATCATGAGATCTCTGGTAGTTTGTTGGCTGATCAGTATACTGATTTTTCAGTCCAAATTGTGTACAAAATGAGTCAAATTTGGCTTGCAATATTTGGATTGAGTAATTAAAAATAAAAAAAAAATCAGTGGTATAAGTGCTATTTTTGTCATTAATACAGCTATTGTTTGTATGTAGAGTAGAATAAATTGTCTTGTAAGGAGTTTAATATGCAGCATATGATAGAACAGCTTTGAAATTCTTATTTTTTGAATCTAAAAAGCTTGCAAATTCAATGAACTTAAGCAAAATGTAACATGATTTTTTTTACAAAAAATAAATATCCAACAAATGTTTAGAGAAGTTTTTTTTTTAAATAATAGAATCTAATAAGAATATTTTACTTTCAAAACAGTGATATATGGCCATACAATACAGCCATTATTCGACAGTAGAGTAGAATATAAAGTCCATGTAAGGAGTTCATTATGGAGTCCAGATAGAACAGCTTTGAGATTGTTATTTATTTAAATCTAAAAAAGCTTACTAATTTAATTTACTTTATCAAAATATATAATTATATTCACACTGGTAAATGTATACGTCGATTTGGTGGTATTTACGCGTATTGCCGGTACTTCATAGGCCGGAAGAAGTAGATATTGGTGTTAATACTATATAGAAAAATACGCGTAAATACCACCAAATCGACGTATACATTTACCAGTGTGATTTTGTAGAAAAAAAATCTAACCTTTTAACAATTAACTGACCTACAGTCTTGTCTGCAAATACAACAATAATTCTTTTTAAAATAATGGAATCCAATAAGAATATTTTGCTTTTAAAACAGTGTTATATGACATATAAATAGAGAATACTAGGTGAGTGTCTTTTGATATCAAGTTTACCAAGCAAGGCTTTGAGAACGCTTGTTGACATCGCGAGGCTTGCAAAGCGATTCAACATGCGTTCTCAAAGCCCAGCCTGGTAAACTTGATATCAAAAGACGCGAACCTGGTATTCTATTTATCCGTTTACCCATTGTTGAACACTCTTCAAACTAGCGATTATGACGTAATTTTAGATTTTTGTGTTGATTCAGCGTCATTAGCGACGTCATTCAAAAAGTGCAACGTCATCATGACCTGATAAAGGTAACATGCCGTGAGATAGGAAACGTTTATTAGGTTACGTTGAAACAATCAGTTAATATTAGGGGTGACTGATAAAGTCAAATTTTACTCACTCTATGTTGCAATTCCGAAGTACATGTATCTTATTGCCAGATTTTACGCACAAAAGTCAAGCAATTGTGGAAGAAATACAGTGTTAGAATATTTGAATTTTATGCTCCCTATATACTATCAAGGCTTTGTCTGGAATACACAAGAAAATAAAATATCTAATACAAATTGCAAGTCAGATCAAAAAGATTTCTTCAACATCATATAGACATTCTTTTAGATCTTATATATCTAGAAAATTAAGTATTTCCTGTATTTAACTTGCCTCAAACTAAATGCTATTTTTTGGATTCTTAAAAATATAATGACAACCCAACCATAAATGAATTAAAAACAGCTGAAGCTAATGGGAACTTAAATTAATTTCACTATGATTTGAATAGAATTATATCTTTATACATGCGTGGAGATCTTTACTTTTATGTACACTATTTCTTGCACAGGATATCTGAGATTTTACCCTGGGATAGAAAATATTATCTTACCCAGGCTATTTTACCCAGGCTGTCAGGTGAGGGCTACATACATCGGTTGTATTGAAACTCAGGCATATGGTCATAAAGTGACGTCATTGTTATGTTTAAGTGACGTCACCATGTACAATTGCATCTTAGCGTATTCAGGGACTTCTGGAAGCTTATTTTAAAATAAAGAAAACAGTAGTGAGCAAGAAAAATAATCTATTATTCGTGTTAGGGTAGGATAGAAAAATCTGTCTCTCCATTTGTCATCACTCAGCAAGCCTTATGATGCCAAATGTTGATCCTTGGGACAATTTTTTCTATCCTACCCTCACACTCATGTAAGATTCTTATAGTAAACTATTTCTGATGTATTTTTAAACAGGAAATCAAAGCACACATGCAGAATCAACACCAATCACAACTGGTGGGACAGCAGGATACAAAACTACTACTGAAGGTAATATTTTCAAACAATTCATGAAAAAAATGGTAACGTTTAAACATCCTTTAAGTCATACTTTAAATTATCTCATACATTTAAGGGCAACGTTTTCATAAAGTACATAGCTTAACACACTACCATTTGGCCATTTTCTGTTCTACTGTCTAGTTCACGAAAATTGGCAGTCTTTAACTGTTAGCAAGTGTACTCGAGTATACAATCCAAGACAACGCAGTCGGGAACGTGGCGGATTGGCAAAGGTCTTTAGCTTTAGCAGGGTTGTAACAAAGATGTCTGTGTAATCTGGATTTTTTTTTCTGTTTGTATCACTCGCTGGCATAATGATGTTCCAAACGGAGCGAGTCGGTAACAGTAGATAGTAAGATAAATATAAATGTTTGTGCTATACTTTTAGCTTTAATAATTTTCATTAAACTTAGTCCACTGATGATTTCATTAAAATCACTGAAATAATCACACATTTCAGCGTTGGAACAGCAAACTTTATACAGTATTTAGTTAGTAGAGTCGGTCTTGTAATTTGACTTCTGTGGACTTCTAAAATGGGGAAGTGAGTCCAGCCACATGCTTTTGTTGAAATTGTATCTCGCTACCGCCAACTGTCAGCTATATACACTTAGTATACAATGAAGAACCCTTATATAAGAAACCTGCCCAGGAACAGTGGGATAGAATAACTCACTGACTGGCAATCTGATAAAAGCGACCTTACGCCCCAACTACATGCTAATTAAACATGTTAAAGTTACCCAAATAATGACCTTCAATGTATATCTGTTATGTTAAATGTTTTGGGTATTCAGCAGTTGTAAAAGCTTTCTAGTCAGGAATAGGAACAAAAGGAAAAGTATGATATGAAATGAAAAGGGAAAGGCCTGCAGAAATGATTTCTTGCTGGGATTCGAACCTCAGACCCTGAGTACTATAACTGCCCACCTTATCCGCTCAGCTTTATTTAAATACTTTTTCTGCTTCTTTAATAATTACAATGATTTTAATGTGATTTTTAAATATACCTGTATCTCTTATTTACATCAATACACTTGTCTTGTATAACGACTTTCGTGAATCGTACCATACTTTATGGCATAACACTATACATATAAGCCCAGGGTTTATCCGTTTCGGTTATTGGTGGTAAAACTAGTTACATTTTAAGTGTTTTTATCAATGTTAATCTTTATGTGAAATATTATGTTGAATCTTTTATAATGCAATTGATACTGACATATTTCTATTGTTGTAGATGTGAGCAGAGGAGTCATTGTCCATCTTTCCAAGTGTTTGTTGACGTGCCTTGTGATACTTGTTGCTTTCCTGTTCTGAAATACCCAAAGCCTATTCTTACGAAGATCTACATGTCGAAATGCATAACCAATAAACATTTGAACAATATTGAACAAAGGCCCTGCCAGCTTATCCCCAGTATGTTTTGGAAATGCTTTACAAATGCTGCAATAATGATTCAGTGGATTAATTACAAGTGTTCCTTATAAGTCATATTACTACGTAAATACTTGGAATGTATCAATATTTAAGTGACAAATTAATCTATATTTACTATGACCATAACCCATTGACACTATGCTACATCTCTAGGCAAATTTATTTACCCAAAATACACTTCTAGTCGATGAACGACTGATCGACTTCGTCGACTAGAACAGGAAATCAGGTAAATACCAGCAGTTTCAGGGATTTTCATGGTTTATACAGAGAGAGACAAAAGCATGTGCTGTAACACAGTTATGATTAGCGTTTTAGTAACATGTTATTTGCATTAAGATGTATGTTACGTAAATTTATTGTTATTTGTGCACGATGAACTGTTTTCTTCTTCTATTAATTGCTGTAGATGTTATTGGGCTGCAAGCCTTGCAGTGTTTTATTAAGTTTTCTTTCCTGTTATCATTGCTATATTAATAGCAACCAACCAACGAGTTGTTGCCGCGCAGCGGCAACAACGAGGGTTGGTTGCTGTTACGATTAGAGGCTCTGTTCTATTCATCTGCTATATGAAGGCCTGATTTCCGTTCTGTCAAAACAGAGTTATGGTATCCAGGGGTAACAACCTACGTCATAGCGTGGGTGTTGTAAACACGTAGTATGACGCCATCTTTGATTTGCAAGGTTAGTTTTTCCCTTCGTAAATGTCGTACAAATTAGAATCTGTCAAAACTAAGCAGTGCAGGCGGTGCCTAACATCACACTTGAACAGAACATACAATGGTCACGTCCAGAAATGCCGTTGCCTTTGTAAACATTCACCCACAAAAATCGAAGTGGGTGACTGCTAAAATTATCCTCGTGTCTCCCGCTTCGATTCTTGTGGGTGAATGATTACAAAGGCAACGGCATATCGGGGCGTGACCGTTATATATTCTGTTCAAGTGTGATGTTAGGCACCGCCTGCACTGCTTTGTTTGTACAGACACTCATTTGTTTAATTGTACGAAGGGGAAAACTGACCTTGTAAATCAAAGATGGCGCCGTACTACGTGTTTACAACATCAATGCTATGACGTAGGTTGTTACCCTTGGTATCTATACGGAGTCGATTCGATCGAACTAAGAACCTTATTCTACCTTTGAAAAATGTGCCGTGATCATCATTGACATTGAAAAAATACAAAAAGTAAAAGTGTATCGCAAAAATGCCAGTTTTGTTGATATTTAACTTGTATTTTAACCATAAGACTGAGGGATTTTTTCGATCACCAGGCGGTTGAACGTTAACGATAGCTCTTTCAAGCAAGCGGCTGTGTGATCCCCATGACGTGACGTCACAATTCTTATAACGTTACGTCACGACGTGATAACGACTTGAGCCAAACGCCAACTGCCACGTGCATCGTCGCGCCTTTGAAAAAACACGGCCACAAATGAGCCGCAACATAAGATTTCCAACAATGTGATATGTGCGACCAGCAAAGACTCAGATCAGCCTTCGCATACACGCAGTCTGATCAGAGCCTTTGCTAGTCGCTTGAATTTTCTATGCGTGTTATGCTACTGACTGAACATCATTTGGAGTTTCTAAGTACAAAAGGAGGCTGCACAGGCTCGTCTGAGTCTACACTTGTCAAAATGACACATTGTTTGAAATCACATTTCGATGCTTAAATTAAAATCCTTATGGTATCTAATAGGAACTCCCGTTCAAGAGTCCCAGCGCCTTTAAAATAGCTTGCAGGATTATTTTATTTCCTTATCCTCAGAGCAACGACAATTTACTGAAACACTTTTGTCACTTTTCATAAGGTGTTCTGTGCCAGGTGTGGTACTAATTGTATCGATTCCTGATATTTGCCTCCTTCCTTACTTTTTATACTCACACGAGTACCGACTCACAGGAAATACCGTATATTGTGCTATCCTCTCAGATCAAAAAGTGGTTGGTTGCCCGTTAGGTGTGCCTATTTCATATTAAAGATATTGCTGAAACGGTTCTATTTTGTTTTACATACAATTCTTGGCGATGCGTGGGAAGTATCAATTAACCGACGCCTGTTAAAATATTGTCTTGAATTATACAAATAGCAAAACATTTGTTTTCACATATTAGAAAATAAACTATTAAAACTTATTAGAATGTACAATAATAGTTGTCTATATCTATATGTTACATGCTGCGTGAAATAAAATGTGTAGTTCATTTTAATGGCATATTTATGATAAAAAATAGACCTATCTTTTCGTTTCATGCAATTTAAAAACGTAATAGTAATTTGCTCTTTTATTGTCACACATGACGTTATATTTTTCACGTCTTTGCGTCATAAGGTGTCTTTCTTCCAACACTGAACATACATGTGCAGTATGAACTGAAGATATTTAAAAGAATTTTAGAAACGTGAAGAAAAAATATGTATACTAAAATGTTCTTTATGGTCTGATTGAGAAAATGAGTAACAATAGTAAGTGGTGTTTTTGTTCACATATAAGGAAATTACAGACGTCTGAAATACTGAAGAGGACTTGTGGAAGTCAAAGGAGAAAGCAGAGGCCATCCAAAGAATGTTCGCTGCAGTGAAAATAACATTGTTCTCGTTTGTGGTGTCTTACTGTGAGTTTGTCACTTTTCCATTGGGAGATGATGCACTGATAAGTTAGGGGTCTTTCATGCAAACCAAATATCTATGTGTCTTGATCCACATCTGTATTGAGGATGAGGTTGGCGCCTTGAAAACGATTTAAGCCCTCCAGTAAATTATTTTACTGACCGTTCCAAGGAGGTACTTCTGTTGTGGATCTTTTATGCTTTTTCTGTCTTGTGTTTGTTATGTCTTTGTGCACGTCTGTTTATTTGTGCCTTGTTGTCACCTACTGGAAAGGGCTGACCTCTTGGCTCCCGTTTGTGGTGTCTAACTGTGAGTTTGTCACCTTCCCATTGGTATCCTGGGTCAGATGTGGTACTTGATTTATCGATTCCTAATCTTTGCACCCTTACTTACTTTGTTCACCAGCGCGTCAGCGCTGGTGATATACGTTAGTGAATTTCCATTGGGCGCGTGTTCGATTCGGGCCTGTTCCATTAGCAAGTTGCGGAAATGGATAAGGTGTTAACTCCCCAACAGTAGTGTCTTTTACAGTTCTTTCACAGACTCCCCGTCGACCAAGTCACTTCCAAAATTCCATCATTGCGTGAGCGATGTTGATATACTTCGGATACTGGATTGCTTCTAAAAGCGAAAAGGCCTATAAGAGACCTTACCACTGAGCGAGAATCCCTATCAAACATGGGCCCTTTGGATATTCTAGACTAAATGTGACGAAATATCTAGATGTAGATGGGTCAGTTTCAATATGCCCCCTAGGCATAATGTGCATTGACTTCGATTGAGGAATACGATTGAATGACCTAATACATACTGCTGGGGAGGGGGTTAACTCTACAATTATTCAGTGTTTTCGTGAGCAGAATCTTACTGGAATATGCATATTTCCTGTCTCTAATTTGCTTCCAATGGATCACCTATGTACAAATCGTTAACTAAAACAAAAAAATACTAAGAGCTTGAAGCCCATGAAACACTGAAAAGAGTGGCATCAGCAAATGCAATAATAAAACACTATAAAAGTTCTTCTTTAATAACTGTAAAACGCCATGCGATGGTTCTAAGCTTTTTTGAAAGCTAACCTTGTTATTTTTAATTTGTGAAAATACCATATCTTTTCACTTGTACGAGGGTCAGTCGAAAACGACTGAACCCTACCTCATAACATTTAGGTCAAGTAAAATGGACTTATATTTAGATTGTCATCTACTCAATCATCTAATTTATTTCTGTTAGTAGGTGTTTTGTATCAGTTGCTAGGCAACAGAATATGACCTGTCGAATGGGTTCGTTTATGCTGTAATACATCTAAATATAAGCGTTGCTATGAAACCAATAATGTTAAAGTAAGGATTTATTCACTGTCGGTTGATATCTATTACATGTAACCATTCAGTGTCATAGAACAGAAACAACTGACCCCAAATTATAGATGCTGTGGTAGTATGATTTAAGAATTTATCAAAATTAACATGCCTCAAGTCCTATAATTAGCCCCCCCCCCAAACATTCATATTGATACAATTTAAATTGAAAACATAAAACATTAGCCTAATAATGATTTAACAGTACTGTTTACACAAACCCTCAGACATATCAAGTTCCTTTATTAAAATGCACGATTCTGTTTCCATGGCAACATACTCCTCGTGTATTTGAAATTTGTGAGGAATTTTGACTTCTTTTGTTGCAAGGCAATGTATACAATCTGTGTTCACCTTAACATTAACGAACCAAGTATAATCAAAAAACAATTTGATATATGTTATTCAAATACATGTAAATGTCAAATATGTCTTTAACGAAATCTATCAAGCACACACGCTTTTTAAGACATACTTTATATTCCTGACGGCTGAGATCTTGAACGTATCACTCTGACTGCGGATCTTCAGTTGCCTAGCAACCATAATAGAAGCTTCACAATGGTAATTCTTCAGGGTCAAGAAAATAGTCGCAAGTTGTCTACAATACCAAACTAAAATGTTATGAGGTAGGGCTCAGTTATTTTGACTGACCCTCATAAAAATATAACTACTTATTTCAGAAAAACACTAAGTATAAAATAATTAACATTATCTAATCCACTGGAACTTGTATATGTGATCCTTTGATACATTACAAATAACAAACTGACCAACTGGTAGGTGCAGCTTAATGAAAAAAGGCCCATCTGAAGGTCAACTTGCCATGCCCAGATCCTGACATATGTGATTATTCCCTGTTAAGAAATAATTTGAAATGTAATTTTTGGATCTACTGATTTAGGCATGTGATGTAATTGAATATGACTTGAATTATGTGAATTAGGAAAAGTACGGAAGGACTATGAAATTGGCTATTGCTATTGACGTACAGTCCACTCTCGTTGACTCGAAGATTTAGGGTATAGATTCTGAAAATAATATGAAGCGGATAAACTTTTTTGTCTCCTGTTGTATGTCCGTCCGTCCGTAAACGCCATTCTACAGTTTTAGTTCGATCTTTTTTAAAGGTTGCAGATGTTTTGTTCATGGTCTGAAGGTGTCTAAACACAAATGTCATTTTTTTAACTTGTCAACTTAGTCATTTTAGGCATCTCAGGTGCAATGAATTAGTACTCCTCCTACAATTTTATTCTGCTTTTTTAAACATTATAAATGTTTTTAAACAATATAAATGTTTTGCTTATGGTCTGAAGATGAACATGTTGTTTGTTTGTTTGTTTGATTTGATTCTTTACTTCCCATCAACAATCTTTCAGTTAAACAGGGACTGGTCTTCCTGGGTTGAACCAGTACTAAGCTAGGATAAATGTGTCTTGCTCAAGGACCACAATGCACTGACGCCAGTGAGGCTCGAAACCACGGCCTCTCGGTCTTGAGTCAAGCACTCTACCACTGAGCCACTGAGCTCCCACAGTTGGTTTGTACATTATCATCAAATCATTTTTTGGAACTTGTGAACTGAGATTTATTGTTTGGCATCCCATACACCGTTAATGAGTGTGTACTTTGTGAGTGTAACACCTCCCAGTTTTATTCCGATCTTTTTTAAACTTTGCAGGTGTTTTGGTATATGATTTGAAGACATGCTTTTGGTTTGGAAATTATTGTCTCATTATTTGTTCTCACTTTTTCAACTGTGACATTTTTTGGAATCACAATTTAATATCTACAGCTGCTTTCCAAATTTTTTATAGATAGCGATTTTTGTCATAATTATTTACAAACCTTATACATGTTTGCGTGTTTATAACAAATGCATGCTTAGTTTGATGTATGATTTTGTTTTTGTTCCTACAAGAAAAATATAGCTATGAACAGTGCGTAAAAATATGGATTATTCTTGCAGGTTTTTATATCAAGTTTTAACGTCCGAAAAAGCAGTTTATATAATTTAACAAATCAAAGTTGCTTATCAAAACTTTATTTCAAATTATTGGTTAATCGGGAGAGCAGCAAAGAATACTTTGTTAGCCATTTATGGAGTCATGTATACGAAGCATTGTAACAAAACTTGAGAACTAAAACTATCGAGTGTATCAACAATGGATCACTTGATTGGCTTAGGTATATGTGCACTAGTGGGTTGCACGAATTTTGTCATTTATATAAGTACATAATAAAGATATGTTAAGTGCATTTTTGGATGTTACGATTTGATGCTGCATAGCAAGATCCCATTTTAAGAAGAATGTCCAAAAAGATAGTACTGCTCAACAGTTAAAATGGACCAATAGGGTTCGGATATTGGGGTGTTAAAGATTTGGAAAATACATCTCTTCAGATGAGTCCATGCTCCAACCCTATTCCCATCGCACACCCAGAAGGTCTGGCGAAAAGCTTTATCCAGCTATTGATAAATGTGCTTTATCCAGCTTACATTGATAGATGTGTAAAGAATCTACTAGGAGTCATGGTGTGGGGGATATCTCGTGACGTCTAAAGGTGTCTCTCAACTTAAGCTTGTAAATGGAACAATCAACAGAGAGGCATATCAGGATAATTTCGTAAACAATATAAAACTCCATTTTGAATGCACCCTGTCCAGAAGCTTACCATGCCAAATCTCTGCAAAGCATTCGTGCGTTCATCAGGGATCAGGGTAGTGATAAATTTGATTGATCATTTAACAATCCAGATCTGAGCCCCGTCGAAACTATCTTGATCATTGTAAAGCATCACGTCGAACGGATGCCAAATATAAACGACAGACATCTGGAGAAATGACTAACATATTTGGTACATCTTGCAAACAGATGACCCGAAAATCCTATATTCGACTATGTCAAATAGAATCCAAACTGTCATTACAGCCAAGGGTGGTGTTACTAAGTGTAAGATTACATGCCAGATTTTCTCCGCAAATGAAATCAGTTTCAAGATAAAATGATTTGCTGTTACAGTGCTATGCATATGCATTAATAAAACCTAGAAAAACATAACGATTTGCATCTTTTAATATACTGCGACACCAGAATTAAAGTACATAGGGTATGTAAATAATTATAACGAAAATCGCTATCTATAAAAATTTTGGAATGCAGCTGTTTAAACACAGTGAGCTTGTGAGCCAAACTCCTCAAATTACGCCTTTAAACTGATATTTATGAAGCTTTTGCATGTCTTTTCTTTTTCAAGAATGAAGATGTGCATGTGGTTTTGACATTATCCCAACTTTAACTTGTGTCATTTTTTCACTTTGTGAACTTCGTCATTTTTCTGCGTCACACTTTCATATCTATTGCATAGTATGTGCCTTGAGTACAGTTTCAAATTGATCTTTTTTTAACTATACATGTGTATTCGATGTACATGTGGTTTCGATATTATTGTCTGCTTAATTTTCTAAATAACCGGTATTGAAAAAGCACAAACGACCGACACGGTGTATTGTTTGTTTTACATTATTCCATATCCAAAGATATGTTGTGGGTACATTTAAGTATTCATAACATATCTTAGCGAGAAGCCTCTCAGTACCCAATGGAGTGAGATGATTCTCTTAAGTCCCCGCAGAAAGTTTTAAATTTAAATACAGCATAAGGAAAATGATATACTTCTAATCGTACATCATCTGATCTGAACCCGAAGTATCTTAAACATAATATGCTTTACCAGAAAGCCAGAAATTCCCTTATGTTGCCAACAAGCCTCATCAGGTCATCAACATCATTCCGAAACAAAGGAATTATTCACCTTGAGGTCTCGAAAGTAGGGAGTACTAACCGCTAGGTCAAGGGCAAGATCTGTGACAATACAACGTTGAGCACCAAAAATAATGCCAAAATAAACAGCCTTTTTGCCTATGTGGATACAGCAAACTAGCTATACTCTAAAAGGTGTACGATTGTATCCAATTCAAGCTATTCGAAATTCTTAAATTAATAAAAGAACCTGACCAGCTTGGTCAGATGTGATATCTTAGTCAAGTATTTTTATGCCACCCTTGCCGACTTTAGCACGAAATATCTCATGATGTGCAAGGTCTACACTGATGTAGGTGGTATAAAATAGTTATACCATGTTTGTCCTCCTGTACGTAAGATAATCCACTCGCTAAAGCTCGTGGATTATCTCCACGCACAGGCGGACAACCAATGGTATAACTATTACGTAGCCAACTTTTGCTGTAAATAACCTTCTTTAACGGCCTCGCCCTGTTGTAAATAGTTGGTTGTTTACAAGTCCTTTTGGCCCATGCGTCCGTAATAAATTACGAATTTTAGAAATTAAGGTCTTGATAAATATGTCCACAAGCACTTCACTTTATCTCCGTGAGTGTTATTTTGTAGGTTTTGTATAAATTCCACGTGACCATAATACTTCATCGTGTCCAGAGGCAGGCCCTTCTAAGAGATTTATTATAGCTATAGCCTCTACTGAGAAGCATTACCAGTTGATTTGTGCACATTTTAGACAAATCAAATTTTGCAACTTGCACATTTCTATTGAAATACCTTGCAATTGGCTTGGCGTTCGTGTAATGATAAAGGCTCGAAGAACATTTAGATTGTTCAAGCTTTATTGATGTAAGATTCTGCTTGAAGTTTTCATCACTCAGTAACAACGGTCACTTTTCTTGTGTTATCATAAGAACCATATTGTCACAAAAGGACCTTTCTTACAAGATCCAGAATTGTATTTGATTAAAATCAGTTTACATGGGACAAGAAGTTTAACGTATGATCGCGTAAATATACTGAGGGACTTTAGAAACGCACCATTTTACATTCACTGTCTCTTCCACGTGGATTTGAGGATGTTTTCTTTATCATTTTTTATCCTCTTGCAATTTGCCATGATTTCAATTTGCTCATGCTGTTTATTCTGACGTGAAACCGACGTTAGTATTTTTCAACAATTGTCGTCTGACAAATGTAAATTTGATTCAATTTGAAAACAAACACTTTGAGATGGTAGCCAAATGTCTTAACTAATGGAAAAACACAAAAGGTTTCAGAAATAATAGTTTTATTACACTCCCACTCGCAGCATTTCTTTGCTAACGTCAGTCTTAAATTTTCAAACAGCAATAACAGACAGGTGACGTTCGCGCATGTCGCGATAGTTTTATCTACTGATTGAGGAGTATCTGTTGGCAATAAAAAGATATGATTATTCCTGATCCTTAGGATGTGAACGGCCAATTACGTTAAAAAGCAATGACGTCATGTAGACGTAATGAACGTTGCCAGAGGCCTAAAACTTCATGATTTGATTTTGTCTTTCCTTTGGCTGTCGAGAACGAACATCGGTTCGAAAACCTATTTTTCGTTCATTATGGAAGTTATTGGTACTCTGTGACTTTTTGAATTTGAGTTGTCTCAGAATTATCGCGACGTCACGGCAATCATAAGCCACAGTGTTTTGATTTTCTTTTTGAATGCAAGCTAAATGCCGGAACATGTCAATTACATTTTCACATGATAAAAATATTCAATTTACGACATAAATCAGCATTCATGCAGGTGGTGCGTTTCTACAGTCTTTCATTACCCATCTGCCGACCGAATCCTATTTCCTTTTTATCTATGTATTATTTTTTGTTATTTTTGTTATTTTTGTTATTTATTTATTCATTTTTTTCCGGTCAACTCTTCCCCAAAAAGTAAGTGAGTATGATCAGAAAATACGACAATCACACACTGCAGACCAGCCCATGGCACCGAGAGGAAGAGCCACAGAACATTTACAGTAACAATACATCTGTAAGAAAATAATAGCATAGCATCCACCTTTCTCTTCCTCTTCACTAGAATGGTCACAAAACTAGAATGGACACAAAGTAATGCATACCAAAACAAAGACAAACACAGAACTCCCACAAACATTTGGAGGTACATTTAACAATAGATCAACCACAGCGGAATCATCGCCTTAGAACAGACAGCAGCCTAAGCCACCGGGAAAATGTATTTTACTGGCGCCAAAATTTCGCCCTAGATTCTGTTACTGTTAAAACAAAAATTGTTTAGATTGCATGGAGGCTTCATAAATAATGCAATGTATCACCACAGAGAAACAATCGAATCAAATTAACACATTATGATGATGCAAAGAACAGGGCCCATGACTCTCAGATAGTCAGAGCTATAGAAAACCTCAAGTTGAGTTACGGTGGGCCCAGCCAACGACAAGCATCAGGCACCAACCAACGGATTACAGTTTTACGGCAGGGCCGTCATTGAGTCTGAGGCCTAACCCACCGTCGTGCAATTAAGGAGGAAGTTCTGCATAAATTTTGCTACAGTAGATGTTGCATTAAGCGATTTTGTGCAGGATGTGGAGATAATATTTTGCACTGGCTAAATTCTACCAGAATATGCAACATTGTCTTATAGGAAGACTTGAAAGCTGTAAATTAAAGTTTTTTTCCGCGAATAATGCATACTTCAAACAAAATTTCGGATGCGGTAAGCAATGCGGTCTCCAAATCGTGCACATAATCACAATGTCTATGGAACCAAATCTTGTTTAGCGAAATTTACCCGATAACCACCGCTTGAATTTGCAGCAGACAACATTTTCATATTTTGTCGCTTGCCTAAGAAAACAAAAGAGGCACGATAATTCACGTGAATCATCCGTTTAACACGAATTTTCAAGCCTAATTTTGCTAATTTCCATGATCGATATTACAAAATGAATGATTTGAAGAGAATATTTTAAGAAAAGCTGACTGATTATGTTTGATTTGATTCTTTACGTCCTAGTCAACAATTTTTCATTTAGGTCGGGAAGGGTCTTCCTGGGATGAACCCGTTCTAAAGCAAGGATAAATGTGTCTTGCTCAAGGACACAACACAGTGACGCCGGTGATGCTCGAATCCGCGGTCCCTCGGCCTCGATTCAAGCACTCTACCACTAAGCCACTGTGCTCCCTAAAAATCTGACTGCATAAACCAAACACGCTTAGCTAAGCGTGTTTGGCTTATGCAGTCAGCTTTTTTAAAGCGTGTTTGGTTTATGCAGTCAGCTTTTTTATGCAAGCATACAGTTTATGCAGAAAAGCTGACTGCTTAAACCAAACGCGCCTAACTTCCTGCAAAGTGACGTTTTCTCGAGTTGTAGCACCCTGTACCATTTTATCCAAAGAAAACAAATTTTGATAGATTTTGCCAATAAATGTCGGATCCATATTGTAATATACCATCATTAGTTGGGCGATTTTTGGAAGAAACAGACATGGAGATTTCCTGTTCAGTCGTACCTATTGTTTTGATTCTGCTTATAGATGGAATGCAAGGTAATAGTACATTATCATCTTTCTTGTAGTTTATTACATGTTGTATTTAACATAGATCCCAAGAATCGCAATCGTTGCATGTCGATTGTCGCCCCAGTGCTGAACTTAGGGAAGGGATGCATCAAAAATCCAGGCGAGAATCTTGATATAATTTAAATCGATCAAAGTAAGTAAGGGTGCAAAGATCAGGAATCGATACAATTAGGTACCACACCTGACCCAGGATGCCAATGGGAAAGTGACAAACTCACAGTTGGATACCACAAACGAGAGCCAAGAGGTCAGCCTTTTCCCAGCAGGTGACCACATGGCTCATATAAACAGACCCACAAAGGCATAGCAAACACAAGACAGAAAAAATATAAAAGATCCACAAAAGAAGTACCGCCTTGGAACGACCAGTAAAATATTTTACTGGAGGGCTTAAACCTGTTTAACGTCGCCAACCTCACCCTTAATTCAGATGTGGATCAAGACACATAGATATTTGGTTTGCATGAAAGACCCCTAACTTATCAATGCATCATCTCCCAGAAAATATAAATCAAGATATAACAAGGAGATAAAGCAAAGATAAGGACTCGACAGTAAATTAAAACTGAATACCAGAGCAAAAGAAATCCAGCCCAAGAATCAAAACAAAATCATGTGAGATTTGTTGTAGATAAAATTAGAATCTCAAACTATTTTAGCATCTACTTTTTTCTACAAACATGAGTTCTCTGCGTCTTCATAATCAAATTAAAGACAAAATTACTGAAATAAATTAAAACAAACTTTTAATAGGAAGAGCTTGCTTTAATACGCTTGTAATGAGAAACGCGCTTTTTCACATCTTTAGTTCAATACATAGATTTTTAAAGCGCATTTTGAAAAAAAAAAACGACACTACCGCATTCAACTATTGTGAATACTACTTACATGAGGAAATTTTTATTTTATATACTTTCTTCTTCTGTGGCGGAATACAACGCAGCGTCCGTTAATTCTCTCATGATTGGTATAATCATATTCATCAATCTATGCACCGCTTTCAAGTACAGATCAAATAGGCCTCAACGCGAGAAAACCTGTCTTCGGGGGGTTGCGAACAACAAAGGCGCAGACCAGCCTGCGCATCCGCGCATTCTGATCAGCACCTTTGTTATTCGATTATTGGAAACTTGCTACGAGCGAAATTTCAGTTTTCTAGCTAGTCTCTGAAGCTGAGCAGTCTGGTTTGAATCTGACTTTGTTGGAAACCCGGAAGACAGGTTTTCCGCGACGAGGCCCTATTTAATGATACCATATTGATCAAAAATAGATTCATACTTCGAGCGAACATTCCCGATCCAGCAGACAGTCTCGGGCCACTATCGGCCCATCAGCGTTTCGCTGGTGGTCCGTTGGCGGCCCGCTTTATATGCTTATTGGGTGTGTCAAAATTGTTCAATGTCGGGCTGTGTAGATTATATGTACCTCGCATTTGATATTTTGTCCATGGAGTCTTTGATGAAAATTATGAATCTTTGTGAAAATAACTGATGTGATAATTTTATCTATATAATAATTGAGCCGCGGCATGAGATTTCCAACAATTTGACATTTTGACAAGTGTAGACTCGGATGAGCGTCTGCAGCCTCCTTTTAAGCTTAGAAACTTTAAATGGTGTTCGGTCAGTAGCTTAACAATCATAGAATACTCAAGCGGCTAGCAAAGGCTCTGATCAGACTGAATGTATGCGCAGGCTGATCTGAGGTTTTGCTGGTCGCACATACCACATTCTTGGAAATCTCATGCACTGGCTCATATATAATGAAGGGCCAGACAAACTGAACGCCTTAAATATATTTACCTTTTAGAGTTTTCAAATGCCGTAAATGTGTTAACAGTCTAAACATAATGATGCTATCTGAAGGTGTTTTTGTTTGTGTTGATGCCTTACGCCCCAGTCAACAGTCCTTCATTAATGAAGGGACATTTTCCTGCTTCGAGGATTGAACCAGCACTAAGCCAAGAATAAAGAAATTTGCTCGATAACACAACAAAGTGCCTTCGATGAGTCTCGAACCAGCGACCACTGAGCAACTGCGTTACCGTTTTTGATGTTGAAGTTGGACACCCTGTAGTTGTATTATGTTGTATCAATGGCAGGCATAATGTTTGAAAGTTGCTAATTCATTCCCAGCTGCTGAGTACCTTTATTTATTTATAGCCACGAATGTTGCTTATAACAAGACGGCGTCCCAGCTAACGACTGTCAACCAGAATGGTTTTGAGTGGACAGCTGACAAGGCTGTCGATGGCTGCATACTCCGTGACAACCCTGAGATCCAGCGCTGCTGCAGTTCCACACAGGGTACCGCAAACGTGAACTTCTGGATGGTAGACCTGGGAAGACCATACATTATCAGCGAATTAATCATATACGGCAGATTCCCTAGTACGTGACATACATTTATTCACCCATACGCATGAAAGCCTAGCCTCCTTTTGAGGGATATATGCAAACAAGGGAGACCCAGATCAAACCGCGGCGTCTGATCCGGGCCTCCATTGTTTCTTTACAGAATGATTTAACAACATTTGAATAAAAATGTTTAACACCACCCAACATCCTTAAAGCGGAATGGACTAGCCCAATTGATAAGAGTGGGAAATTCCATTCATCTTGAAAGGGTTAACACCAGTCCATGAGAAAATAATACTTATCGCATATGCGTAAAGTTGCTATTTTAACCCTTTTTCCCGCCACTATTTATGTTGTCTTTTTATTTACGTACCCTGTACGCTCGTATATATCCAAATGCATTTCAGACTAGATTTTATCATGGAAGCAAACAATAAACCCTGATCAGGCTGCTTCCAGCGGAGCAGTCTGATCTGCTTCATATTTTTTGTGATGTAGTTCATGAGCTATGCCCAGTGGCTCCGTTCTAAGGCGGTGGTTCTGTTGTTCCTGATTGTTGCTCCCATTGTGGGATTCTGTAATTGTTCTAGGCTTTGCTGTGCCTCAACGGCATTTGTGTCCGATTCTGTCTCGGTGTCTTGTTGTGTGGCTCTTCCTCGCGGTGCAACGGGTTTTTCTGCAGTTTGTGATTGTGCTATTTCCTTATCATACTCACTTACTTTTTTGATCATTTGTTACCAGTTACGGAGAGCAGATATTTTGGCACTTTTATGTCTCGTATCTGTAGATAATAGTTTAGTATGATAGCATTCTCAGATTGATAACTTAATGGCAGTAAATGACTCAATTCTATGGCTACAATATTCATACAGTTAGGAAGAAGGCAAAGATCAGAAATCGATACAATCAAGTACCACACCTGACCCAGGATACCAAATGGGAAAGTGACAAAACACAAGAGAACATCACACTCAGGAGAGTCAAGAAGTCAGCCATTTAAGCAGGCTGTAAGGGACAGATGGTATAGTCTCACTGTGTATTCTTCTCAATAAAGTATTACAAATTTGTTTGCATGGTCAGGCAATGTCTTAAACATGAATTATCATTATTTTAAAAACGACAGTGTTTTTAGCATATTAACTTCATAGTTTTTGTTTGTTGTTGTTGTTGTTGTTGTTCATCGTGAACGTCTTTTCTCTTTCTTATTCATTTCCACCAGACATTTCACCGTCTAGTTCCTCATCACCATCAAAGTATTTGGGAATGTCTTCGACAGCACCCATATTTACGCACGTTTGCAATTTACACATAAACGTACCCTTTAATCCGTTTTTCATACACACACATTCTGGAAGTGTGCATCACATTGTGCATTTGCATACTAGTATCTCCAGTACGTCTTTAGGAGTTCTTGGTTACAGAAATGATACGAGAGAGGAGCACCCATAACCCAGCCATGATCTATTGGATATGGAATATCCAGCTCCCATTCAAACAACGTGCTGAAGTGCTGAAGCTAATTGCTGAGAAACTCTGCTACTTTCAAATATGATGTGTCATTCAAAGTGGTATTTATATTGTTTTCAGATATTTCCTCGCTCTCAAATTGCTAAAATATTGCATTGTATTATCGACACCTCGAACATCTCCTTGGTCTGTCTCAATCCATGCGAGAAATCCCAAATAAGATGCATAAGAGCTTTGTATCATAACTTGTGAACGAGTATGGCTGCATTATACTTCTGACCTGCCATGACACCTGCAATTGACTAAGATGCAACCACACCAGCTTCTAAATAAAAATCTTCAGGTCCTGTATCTTGAAATTTCTTACCAATAATTCCTAACAGTGTACAGATTGTAAGAAAGATATCCACTCTCAGTACTAAGCCTGCCACTTTGTCTTTGTTTCCGAACGATTTCAGCTGCTATATCATTCATCGCTTGACAACATGCAAAGACAATGTTTTAAGTGTTAGGGAACACATCATCATTAAAGATATGTTAATGACCTCAATGACAGTGTACAGATCTGTAGCAGGAAAATTTACTGTCGGTAAATATCCAATGTTATATCTCGTAACACTACTGTGGCACTTCGACAACGAATAGCAAATCCTGTCAAGCTACTCACTAATTGGTCTTTTAATAAGAGTCAAGACTAGGGTTTCAACCATTCCTTTCTGGTGATGCCAAAACAGTCTACTTCAGCTGTGTGCATTACTGGTGGACCTACTCTGACTCCAATGCTGTATACAGGAAGGTCTTCAGCAACACGATAGTTCGTGTTCAACTCCTTTGATAATGTGCTTCAGCAGCAAAGTACTCTCTGCTTGCATCACAATCATTTTGATCTTTGTTATACAGAGAAGCATTCCTTACAGATTCATCAGCACGATGATCTGCACATTTAAAAGGATCTTAATTTTGATTAAGTTGTCGCATTGTACCTTGCCTTTCTCTCACAACTAACTCTTGAAAGTACTGCTACTGACGATCTTCTAGAAGATTAATAAAATTTAGAAGGCCTTTATCAGACATTTTCACTAAACTCTATTGATATACTTACTTTATCTCAAGTAGCGTATTCTCAGACAAAAGTATGTTATTTTTCTTTCAATTGTTTAAAATATGAGAAATTGTTTCTTTTTTAAAGCTCCAATTTTCAAATTTTAAAATCAAATAACTTTTAAAAAAGGCTGGGAAGGTCATGTAATTTATGTCTTCAAATATGAGTTTTTTAGCTATACTGACTGGCAAAAGAAACGCTACATCAAAATTCAAAGTCATGTTATATAAATGTTTATACACGAGGTAATAAATGTGAATATGGATTTTTTTTCTTCTAATGGCATGTTTTTGTTGTACCTCAAAATGTTCTGTCTGAGAAAACTTGATGGTGGAAATCAAAACGTTGAATTTCGACGTCGTTTTTTTTCTTAGTTTTTGTTAAGAATTCAAAATGACATACACGCTATATGGTAGTCTGGAAGAAAACAATGATAATGTCAAAGAAAAATGATCATAAATCCTGAGTTTTGACACAAATTTGAATCGCCTACATATTGATTTCGACATGCAGCTGGTTTGCAAAGTTTGACGTTAACGTCTTCAATAACATCAAAATGAATGTCGCCATTTTGCAGTACAAGGTTGATACTGCTTACACCTGTTGCAAACAATTAACGCGTACAGTATTATCCAGTTACCCTTCGCCATTTTGAGGTATACTTGAAAAATAAAGAAACGTCAGTTTCGGTAAGTTTCGAAATTGTCATAGACATAAGTTGGCAGAATTCCATGTAATGATGCGATGTTTTTCTTAAACTTTGCGCCAATCACTAAGCCTGCAACAATGGTTTACCATCTTACTGGTTAACTTTTAGGTGGGGTGGCTGTAAAACCACTATTTAGCAAATGACGTCATTACGTCGAACGTCAGGCATAAAAATGCAATAATATCAACGCTAAACGTTACCTGGACTCTAGACTACAAACTTCATTTATAAATATAAAGTGTATCTAGCTCTTCACAATTGCTACAAAATCAGGAAGTATGAAGCGTTTCTTTTGTCAGTCAGTATATTTTAACATACAAATACGAGGGTTAGTCAAAAATAACTGAGCCCTACCTCATAACATTTGAATCAAGTAAAATGGACATATAATTAGATGATATTTCATTTTAGTTATATGTCATCTAAATAATCACCTAATTTATTCCTGTTGGTAGGTTTTGTGTAACGGTTGCTAGGCAACTGAATATGACCTGTCAAAGGGGTGCGTGCACGCTGTGATGCATCTAATTCTAAGCGTTGCTATGGAAACAGTAATGTAAAAGCAATGCTATATTCACTGTCATCTGATAACTTTAACATGTACCTATTCAGTGCCACAGAACAGAAGCCAACTGACCCCAAATTATAGATGCTGTGGTAGTTTGATACCAGAATTTAACAAATTTTAACATGCCTGACGACCTATGATTTACCCCACCCGTATTCAAATTTATGCAATTTTAATAGAAAACATAAACTATTAGCCTAATAATGCTTTAACAGCACTGCATATACAAACAAACCCTCAGACATATTAAGTTCCTTGATTTAAATTCACAATTTTGTTTTCATGGCAGCCTAATTCTCGTGTATTTGAAAATTTGTGGAATTTTGGCGTTTTTTGTTGCTAGGCAACGCATACAATCAATCTTCACCTAAACAATAACCAACTAAGTGTAATGAAAAGACAATATGATATATGTTATTCAAATAATTGTGAAATATGTAGTTCGAAAAAACTATCAAGCATGCAAACTTTTTAAAGACTTACTGTATAATCCTGGTGGCTGAGATCGAGAACGCATCGATCTGACTGACGATCTTCAGTTGCCTAGCAACCATAATAGAAGCTTCACTAGGATGATTCTTCAGGGTCAAAACATCGATGACATATGATACTTATAGACAATAATCACAGTTGTTGTCTACAATACCAAACTAAAATGTTATGAGGCAGGGCTCAGTTATTTTTGACTGACCCTCGTATATTAAAAGAGTGTGACTTTTGGACACATGACCATAGCTGAGGTACTACCTTAAAACGCTTCCTAAATATTTCAGCTGACGACATTTTTAAAATGGTGTCCCTTTTTTTAAGACAGCACGATATTTTACGTCTGATAATCACGTAGCACAGGCTTAACCCCTTGTAGGCTGGAAATTGTAAAAACCCTGATCCGATACTTTTGCAAACAATGAAGAGCCAAAGGAAATACCACAGAATGCGGCATTTCTATAGGGTATGCAATGTTTATTTAGCCAAAATTGATCTCCAGAGAAGGAGAATACTATTTGTTTAAAAATTTGAACCTGCGACCCCTCAAAATATACAATAAACCATCCTCATGGAAGAATTCATTGGTCAACAAAGGGTTAAATATGACTTGCTTTTTTCTTCGTTTGTGAAGGTCAAGATGACCAGTTGTCTGGCTTCCAAGTATCTGTAGTGAGTGTGATGTCAGGACCGGAAATACAGGTGTATGACAATGCCGGGGTTCCGTATGGGAACGGCATTTTCAACGTCACGGTTGACAGGCCTGTGATGTCAGTGATTATAAGACGACCAACAGCCAATGTACTGACACTATGTGAGGTCCAAGCCATTGACGGTAAGTGTTGCAGCCCTTATTTAATGAAATGTTAGAAGAAAATTTAGAAACTATTTTCATCTGATAAATTTCGAAAGGACATACGCATTTTTTATAAATAAAACTGTTGCGATATAAACGTAACGTACTGTGAGTCTTGAGCCCTTTTCTTTGTTTCATCATAGTGTGTTAATTTGATTAGATTGTTTCTCTGTGATGACAAATTGCAATTAATAGGAAGCCTCCATGCGAGCTATACGCTTTTTTGTGCTTTATCAACAACATAATATAGGGCGAAGATTTGGTACCAGTAAAATGCATTTTAAAAGTCCCCTGGTGGATTAGGCTGCTATCTGTTCTAAGGCGGTGGTCCTATCTTTTTCGTTATTCATTAAATTGTGTCCTTCTAGTTTTGCAATCATCTTAATTGTGTAGAGCGGGTGGGTTGCTTTACTTTTCTTGTGTTTGAGAGTTGATGTCCTGTGTTTTATCCCTTACTGTGTCGATAGTTAGTCTGCACTGTGTGATTGTGAAATTTCCTGATCATACTCTCTTGTTTTTTTCCTATTCATACCGTTTTAGTGTTGAATAGAATTAAAGAAAAATAGCGTTTATATGAAATGATTACACTATTTAGTAACGTTAGGTATTGATTAAAAAAACTGGTACCGTTGCATGTTTACTGATAATGATCAGATATGATCACCAGAGTAATCATAGTATGATAGAAAGGTGTGAGGATTGGGTCTGGGAAGCATTTTTGAAAAGAAAACATAATTTTGCGACATTCAGCAAGTAGATTTGCAGGTTTTTCGTGTTCTAATAGTCAGTTTGTAGGAAAAAGTAGGAACTGCGCGTAAAAAACGGAAGGAAATTGTAATACATTTATAATACAATAGACATCAATTTGCAGGTTATATCAGAAGTACATGATAGCCGCTCTGATTTCAAATTTCTTCATTTTGCAAAAGTGTCGCAGCCTCCTCTCCTAAAGTGCTTTACATAAGCAACCACGCATAACCACGTGCTTTTCACACTCCCAATGTCGTTCAATTTGATCATATGACCGACTGACAAAGATATACCTTAGACAAAGTTCATAGTGGCAATCTGAACACATAGGCAATCGCTTTACAAAATATGACTAACCAAATGGTGTTTGCAGTACGAGTCTTAGGACAGATTCTAAGTATGTTTGACATTGAACTTTAAGGGGAAAGGTAGTAACTAATGTTGTGAGAACTTGTGGCCTAACCTCATTGCATGCATGTACATATGTATGCAATAAAATATATTTAAACTAAACTGAACATTGAACTTTGACTCCCAGATCATAGCGATGATCTATGGCGATCATTGTTATTAACACCCTTTAAGCAATGATTGTGTTTAATATGAACACCCTATATCAAAATCAAAGAGAAATTTGCGTTATCGCCATAAAACGGATTTTAGCATATTTGACCATGGTCATTGCTGATCTGAAACCCTACATGTTATGTTCACACCATAAACAACAACTGTACTAAATGCGAAGAATTTCATTCAATGAAAGAGACGTTTGGGTTATGAACCATTAGACAGGTTTTTAAATATTTTTGATCATGGCCTTTGGCTTCAAGGTCATATTCGTGATATGAAATATTCCTTGTAATCTACACACCATAAGCAATCATTGTGCTAAATATGAACACCAAAACATTAAAGTGGAGTTTTTGTTACGATCCTTTAATCAAAGGTCATATCTATCTTTTTCTGAGACATTTGTTGTAATCTACACATCATAGGCTATCATTGTGCCAAATATGAACACACTTGGTCGAAAAATGAATTGAATTTACTTTGAGGGTCGTAGATAGGTTTTAAGTATATGATGCGTTGACCTTTGACTACAGAGTAATATAGGTGATCTAAAACATTCGTTATATAATCTGAGTACCATAATCTATCATTGTGCTAAATATGAACACCCTCCATCCAAAAAAAGAAAGGAGTTCGTGTTACAAGCCTTGAGACAGATTTCAAGTATATTTGCCCTTGACCTCTGACTCCAAGGTCATATTCGTATTTAGAGACGTTCGTTGTATTCTACACACATTAGGCAATCATTGTGCTCAATATAAATAACCCAAAATTGAAAAAGGAGTTTGCATTATGAGCCGTAAGACACATTTAAGTATATATGCCATTGGCCCTTGATCATTAACTCCAAGGTCATAGCAGTGATCTAAAACCTTGATATTAAGAGGGAAAGCATTGCAGACGTACATCAAGATAGGTGGCTTCTGAAAATGCAATCCTTATTTTTTGCAGCATCCAATGTTTCCTCAGACAGAAAACTAAGACTCTGATCATACTATTTAGCTATGCAGATTGCTTTATATCTTTGTTGTAGACACATCTTATGATGGATACCAGCCTAATTTGATTATTGTCAATTATCTAAATCTTGTATTGAGTGTAATGGATCATATCATACTCGTCATTAACAAGTGAATGGTGAGGTAGGGTCAACTCAAAATAATGCGTTTATTATCTTTAACGACGAAGTCCATTTATACATTCTTTGCTTTCGACCAAAGCACACGCAGTTCTAAAATCATCTTCGCAAGCCAAGGTTACTAAGTCCATTTCGTTCCTTACAAGAATCGAAGTGGACTTAATGCGCGGAGCCAGGAACTTTTGTCAGAGGGGGTCCAACTTTGTCAACGTTTTTTTTTTTTTTTTTTTTGGTTTTATAAGGGGAGGGAAGATAAGCGGGCCATCTTCGGCCCGCCAGCAAAACGCCATATCATTTAAATGGTATTTCTCTGGCGGGCCGATGATTGGCCAACATTGAATACTGGCTTAATTGGTAGCTTTGTGATTTTTCAGGGGGGGGGCCGGACCAGTATCGCTAAGAAACCCTTTTTAGGGGGTCCGGACCCCTTGTCCCCCTCAGGATCGCGCATTTAGTAACCTGTACAAAACCATGATATAATTATGTTTTGTTTAATCCTACTTTCAGAGACTCTAAACGTAACAATGTCAACACAGCCTCCATCACAGGGTAAGCTCCATTGAATAACCCTTTGTGAACCAGAACCCTAAACGGATACTTTTACAAACAGTGAAGACCAAGATTAAATGTCGCATAATGAGACATTAAATCAGGGTCAGCACTGTTTGCTAATACAAAATCTATATTCAGAGTAAGAAATGCAATATTTTGGGAAATTATAACCTGTGACCATTCAATACATAGAATGGACCAGCTCAAGTACATTGTATAAAACCAAAAGGAAGAATCCATTGGTACACAAAGGGTTAAGAAGCTCGAATGGTGTTTTGAACATACAATGTACGTAATTGTACGACTATTTAGCTGTCTGTTTTCAGATAAGGTTTTGCTTTGCCTATACTGCAAACAAACATTATTTGTGTTACAATTACATTAATTTGACTGTTTTTCCAACTGAATGAGAGAGAGGGAGAGAGATAGAGAGAGCTTGTGTCTAACGTCTGACCAACAGCTAAGGTAATATAGAAACGAGGCCATGGCTTAGAGTATCATCAGACAAACTGAACCTACAATATAAGAAAAAGCAGAGTCCGTTTAATTGAGTCTGTTTATGAAAACTAATGGAAAGTGCAACATTTCTAATGCCCCCTAGCCTTGGCTTAAGCGGTATTCAACCCAATATTCCTGAAGGACCAGAATATGAAAAAATATCAACACTATATCGATGTACTGATGTTTCAAAGATGCATAGTAATTAGACGATTCTATATTTCTTATAAACAGGTAAAGATGACGTATTCATTACCATGGGCATATGCAGTAATATGTGGTAATAATTACAACTGTCATAACATTTATTGAGATCCGCTTATCTGATTGGTCGAGAACGGTCATCTGATCGCATTGACCTGTATTTCATTTTTCAATGAACCCGGTCCGTATTCATGAGGGGCGGGGCCATTCCGAGGGCCATTCACGTCAGAACTACTTTTGTGATACTGTGCAATGCTTCTATGAATTGAAATGGACAGCCTGCGACTACTGACAGTTTACCTTACACTTACACCTATATTTTCAGGTAGAAAAGCAAAAATTGACTTACATATGACGCCTAAATTAACAGTAGTCATGCCGATCAGCTGTCTGCTGCGATCTATTCAGTTTCCCAACCCGCAAAATGATGCGATCACCCCGGAGCGATCACCTCTTGCACCTGTGCTTGTTTTGTATGTTATCAGTCGAGCCCCGCAATAAAATCGTTTCTTGAACTTACTGACTGTTGCCTGGTTTATCCAACATTTTTTTGCAATTCGTCTTTGCTTTCTTCAATCACTCAATAAAGATGGCACAATTTCTTTTTGCTGGGGTCATTTCTTTTCCTTTCCAAGCCATTTCGACAGATGATGCTTTCGTCACCAATGTAAACGAATGGCGTCATATCCGATGACGTAACTATCGTACAATTTCTAATGAAGACCCATGTCGAGGTAAAAACGAGATTTTAGTTTCTAAAAGTAGTTGTTTATTTTCAATTGGGGAACGGCCGCCATTTTGATTTTTTGAACGTCGTAACGTCTAGGTCTACATACGCACGTCATATTCTAAATGCGCGAAAGGAACTATAAGCTGGAAACGTATTTTTTTTAGGAAAACATAGTTATAAATACTGAATAAGAAAGAATAAAGAAGAAGTTGTAATTATAAGAATTGAAAGTTATTTTCTGCGTTTCACTGAGGTATGAAATGTCGTTTAAATTACATCTAATTTAAGCATGAAAACCTTCGGTTTTCATGCAAATTAGATGTAATTTTCCCGACATTTCATACCTCAGTGAAACGCAGAAAAATAACTTTCAATTCTTAAGTAAACTGAGACTACCTGTAGGTAAACTCTCCAGTGTTTGTTTACAACGATTCTCATCTTTCTTTGAAACATCAGTACTCAGCTAACCACTATGTACACCACGGCGGCTCCAATTTTCTTATTTTGACTTTTTTGTGGTGCTTGATTGTATCGATTCCTGATCTTTGCTCTCTTTCTTATTTGTATATGTACTAGTACATTCGTATGTACTGAGGGTCTTATGGTAGCTTAGCTATTACTAGTATGCATTAATGCAGGCGCTAAATATAGATACCCTCAAAAATAAAGACTTAACTGGCTTACTTACAGTGTACTGACTTACTTACTTACTTACTTACTTACTTACTTACTTACTCAGTCGAAAACCCTGAAGACAGATTTTCGTATCATTTTGATAATTTCTTTAGTAATAGGCCAGAGAGAAAAGATAGATATCTGGATAAGTATCTTTTTTACTTCTCCACGACAGCATGCTGAGGGTATTTGTGACCGGCAGTGTCCCCCACCCTAACCAAAAATAATATGTCCCCCGCTTTTCGATTTGGGTTGGGGCTGGGGCCGCAAGGAGATCATAGAAAATTATACCACAAACTTTTTAATTTCAATTATAAAAACATACCGACAAACTTTCACGTTGGCATTTTGCATCTTCATCTTGGGCTGTTTGCACAAACACATCAAATGGGCTGTCATTTTGTTTGTTTTGTTTGTTTGTTGTTGTTGTTGTTGCTGTTGTCGTTGTTGTTGTTCTTGTTGTTGTGTTTTGTTTTTGTTTTTTTTGGGGGGGGGTTGGTTTGTTTGTTGTTGTTGTGTTTTGGGGGGTTGGTTTGTTTGTTGTTGTTGTGTTTTGGGGGGTTGGTTTGTTTGTTGTTGTTGTTTGTGGGAGGGTTGCTTGGTTTCCAATAAACAATTTATTTCTTTTCGTCAACTTCTTTTTCAGGAAACTCTGGCACAAGATCATTAGGAAGCATTTCCTTACTTGCATCCCTTCTGATATTGATTGCTACAAATTAAATGTGACTCCGAGACCAATCATCGTAGCTCTGTAATTGGATTGAAAACACCGAAACAACAACGTACATGACTCCATAAACGAGAATCACAACAAAGACCGTCTGGATTGCTGTCAACCGAAATGTTTTAGTAGCTTTTTGATAATTAGTGTGGACCCAGATCAGTCTGCTATAAGTTCACACTGTTAGCCTTCATACTTACATAGGTAAAATAGTGTGGGTAAAATTCTGCAGCAGACAAAATCAGAAGATGAAATTTTCGATAAATATTTCCAGGCGCTTTTAGGGTAATGCACATTTAGAGGTTCCTTTGCCTAGACATGCATTGAACGCTGAAATATACGAACTATAAATATATTATGATGATGCATGTACCATTTGGCTCAAGATTTAAAACGCATTTAACACTATAATGTTTTATTCAGTATTAGCCTAGTTATCAAAGGTAGTATATCTGCTGTATTGTTTCGAACTTGAATGTCAATACCTGTAAAAGGGCCAATATTGTATTTTTGATTTATGACAAATGCATTAATTAATACCCGCCATTTCATATTGGCCAAGTTGCATATAGTATATGTCAGTTACCTGTGCATTGATGAAGTTTCCGTTTTCTGGATGGAGATATTCCTCGCTCCCCATCTTATCTGTATACATTTCACAACCTATTGATTTTGCAACAACGCGTTCTGAGTAGTTTTAATAATGAATATACATGTTTGACTGTTAAGTTACTTTTATGCTATCGGTATTACTTGACTTTTCGCTTACTGTAAAGGCGGCGCCTCATGAATGCGTAATTAGGACTAGTCAACCTTGGACATAGGTAAAAGCTGAAAAGGAGGCGTGGTTTTATTCAAAAGTAACTGTATCATCTTGAGCCACCACCTCAGTCATTATTTAGTCCTTAAAACGCCAGCAAAATATCTGCATCTGAAAATGTCTATTTAACATAAGCAGGGGGGGCAAACATTGTGGACCCAGATCAGACTGCTCCTACAGGAGCAGTCTGATCTGGGTTCACACTGTTTATCTATGAGGCTTCAAATAGTTTAGTGGACGACAAAAAAAACACACATTTTGTGATTATGCGCTTTAAGGGCTAGTAAATGTGAGTTCAGTGTGTATACGGTTAGGATTTTCATGAAATGCACGCACGTTTGCGCGGCTCAAATAGCTTATTAACTCTTTACCAAATTATGAATAAAACCTGATTTCCCTTCCTTAGCAGATGAAATAGCGGAACCACACCCAGATATGAATATTAAAGTTGCCGTCCATACAGTAAGCGAAATGTCGAGTAATATCATAAATTTCTTAAGCTGCAAACACTCAGAGTTGATTGTTAGATATAATGTTGGTTTGAAAATCGTCTTCAACAGGGCATATCACCATTAAAGTAAGATTTTTTTTTAATCTCTAAATAATCTCTGGAAAGTCTTCTTTTCCTGATAAGATAATCAAAGAGAGAACTAACCACAGGCCTTTGACTATCTCTGTATAAAACTGTGAAAATCCCATAAACTGTTCGTATTTACCTGATCTCCTGTTCTAGTCAACGAAGTTGACTGGAAGTACATCTTATGTAAATTAATTGGCATTTTTACAGCTGTAACATAATGTCAGTGGCCTGTGAACTAGCCCATCGATATTATGCAACCGTTTGTATGCCTGGTTATAAAACCAATCACCATTTATAGCTATGGTTTCCCCTTTTATAACATGACAATGACTCAAGCCTCAGACTAAATGACGACCCTGACCTAACCCTAACATCGGTTGGTTGGTGCCTGACACGTGTCTTTGGCTTGGTCAACTGTGGCTCAGCTAGTGAGTTTCTTTAGCTCTGAGTATATGCGGGGTTTGGCCCTTTTCTGAGTTTCATCACATTTAGTTAATAAGACTCGATTGTTGTTGTTGTTGCTGCTACTGCTGTTGTTTTTGTTGGTATGCTGCATTGAATAAGTTAGAAAGCATCCATGCGAGCTAATCGATTTCCCAGTAAAATATACATTGGAATTGAGCTGCTCGGTGGCTGCATGTACTCCGCTTCAGTATATTCAGTGTTCGTCGTTGCTATCATTTATGTTTGATATAGTTTTGTGTATGTCAATCATCTCCCTGTGGGAGGAGATCGCTGACTGCTTTACTCTAAATGTGTCATTGCTTTTACACACGTGTGTGTCTTTGTTTGTATATGTCCTAATAACTTTTGCTCACAATGCCATGTTATATCAATACAGTATAGCTTTATGTAATAGTTAATTAATAAAATAATGCTTTATGCTGTACTTTGTTGTAAATGTATTTCAAGATACACTACTGTTATTTCATAGTCACAAATTGAAAAAAAAAAACTTGCGCGGATCTAGAAGGTTTTGCCAGAGGGGGTCCAACTCTGACAAGGGTTTTTTTTTGTTTTTAGAGGGCCTATACCACAAAAGGAGAGTCATCATCGGCCCCCAGCGAAACGCCATTCAAATGGTCGATGATGGCCCTACATTGAATGCTGGCTTGGTAGCATTGCTATTTTTCAGGGGTTACGGACCAGTATTGATAAGGAACTCTATAGCTTTGTGGTTTTCCAGGATGGGGGTCCAGACCCTCTATACCCCCCTATAGATCCACTCATGAAAAATACGTCCTTGTATTGGCCCATCAGAAAATGGCAATGATCTAATGCTGCATTAATTTTTTCAGAAAGTCCTTGTGCAGCTACCCAGTGGGGCTCAATGCCTAGCTGTTGGTTTGGTCCTTCATCTGCTTCCATATTTAACGTATGCGAGCAGCGAATATACGGATGTCTGCACATTAGAGGATCGCCTGTGTGACAAGAACCAAAATCTCATATCATGGCAGCTTTATATGCAAACTCATTTTCATAAATATTCTAAGCCCCCATATCTTAGATCTAAACCAGGATGTACTCCCTTTAGAAGGTTTGGTTTTAAAATGACATGAAAGTACCACAGCACATGCTATTCGTTTCCTTTAAAAAGTGTTTTGCATTATAATCATCTTTATGTTTTATATTTTTTCTGCTAAGATATTCGCTTTTAGATAATTTATTAATTTTGCTGAAAACACCTGTTATTTAATTGGGTTTTTTTAAAATTTATTTGTCTTTTAATTCTATGATTAGGAACTGATTTCTGGTCCAATTGTTTGAATATAATATACTTATTGTCTCTTTCACCAACATCGCAAATTTGAGTTCTATGTAATTAAATATCTTTTTTTCAAAAAAGGTATCTAAGGTGTTTTTCGTCCTGAAATAAAACATCGTTAGAAAAAACCAGTTGCATGACTATGAACTACGATTATCCAACTACAATATTTAGAAGTATATTCGCCCAAATGTACAAATTTCTAGTAGAAAATATATCTTATCAATATTTGCTTATGAACTTTTCAAGGTTAAAATAAAAAATTGTAAATAATACCAGAAATACATATATTGGGGTCAAAATACTTCTAAATATTGTAGTCAGATAATTGTAGTTCATGTTCATACAAATGGTTTTCTCTAAAGTTCACCCAGCGTGTCACAATATTGCAAACAGTATCAAACAAGGAAGTAACTCTAAAAAGACTGATTAGCAAGCTGCCAATTGCTTAAAAGCTGTATGTTGGGATGTAAAGTGATCTATGAGAGATGTATAAATTGTTCATGCAACAATGTGGCCATGTGGTATCCGTCTCCTTGATAAAAAGCACTTTTTGTTTATACAGGAAAAATATATGCAAGTAAGAGCTTTTGAAAGATATATCCCCTTAACCTTTTGTGTACTGGAAAACCCTAAACGGGTACTTTGGCAACCAGAGAAGACCCAAATGAAATGCAGCATCAGGGTTAGATTAAAAACAACCTTCAGGGACAGAATGCATCATAATTGTGACCACATAAAATACACAATGTGCAGTCCCATACTTAGAGTTAATTATCTAAAAGCAAATATTTTATTATAATTTATATACATAATAAATAAAACACACAAACATAATCATATATAAAGGCATATCAAACGTTTAGAGGACACTGTCCTGTCCTCTAAACGTTTACTATGCCTTTATATATGATTATGTTTGTGTGTTTTATTTATATGCATATAAATTATAATAAAATATTTGCTTCTAGACAAATATTAATTGGGCTTATTTTTTCCCTCTCTTTGATTGTCCGAAAATGAAAATTGTCATTTCATAACGCTCTAAAGGTTAGATCCTGCATTGCAAACCAGATTCACAATTCAAAAACTATTCTTTAGAGAATAAGAAACAAACACATGTTTTGAAATGCCCCCTCCGCTTTAGTTTTCCGACATTGCTTTTATTTACTTATATGATTAGTACTAACACAAAATCCACATAAAATACACATTCTTCTCCATTCCCTGTGTTTGTCTTGCCACACAGTCTATCAATCATACCAGCCTGAAAAACTTAGAAAACCTGTTCGAAACCGCTGTTTTCACATATCTCAACATTTCACAGAATTATATCCCAATATGCCCACAACAGTATAATAAAACATTTTTCACAAACATCGCAGAATAATATATTTGTAAAAATAGCGTTAATGTTCTGACAGCATAATCTTTGATAAGCTCTTAGCTGTTCTGTATTTTCCTAAATCTTTGAGCGGGCTACCCAACCCTAACTCCCTGTGGGAGGGGGGGTAGGATTTTCCATGCTCTGACCAGCAGGCTGTTCTAATAGAGGCATGTTCACAAGCTAGAATTCAAACCTACAGAAAAGTTCCCTGAAAGGTCCCTAACTCTTCTGTACATCCAAAAAAGCTTTATATATAGAACCTCCTCTGTGCTCCCGTCCCAGGAGTGTTTGCTCACTCTTTAAATTATGTTTACTCTGTTTTGAAAATTTTTTATACCACTTCGGAAAACTAAAGTGTTCTTTACAAAATTGTGTATAACTGAATTTCTCCTATTAAAAAGCACATACACCCATTTTTTCGAATGCTTGAAACGCTTAATAGGGCCCTATAGTACCAGATATACAGGTTCAGTTAAGTACTAAATTTCCCACTACTCTTGAATGTATAAAATTAGTATAAAATTAGTAATTGTCTATAAAAAATATTCTTGAAAACAACTTCGCCAGAGCCATTAATGAAAATCTCCCAGTCTACGAATATCTTAACTGTATATTATGCTTAAAAGTTTGAAATGGAGCCATGAACTACAAACTGAAACTACAAACTGAAACCGATATACTTATAATACGCTGGTGTGGACTGAAATATTTGTCAAGCAATGGAAATACATATACCTTCTACATATTTTTGTTTTCTGTATGAGCAGCCTCGTCTTTCCAACCAGTGAAGCAACCAGAGCACTGTCATCAATATATAAGTCTGTTAATTACCAGCCTGAAAAACTTGGAAATATACATACTTTCAAGACCACTGTTATGACATATCAAACTCTTAACTGAATTATAGCTTAACATGCGGGTTTAAACTTCAATTATAGCTAAGTTACACTCACAACTTTACTCAAAAATCAAACTCATGAATCAGAACTTGTCTCACAACCAAGAAAAGCAGCAACCTGTTGTTACTTTCTTCAAGAAGAGACGGGGAGTGACTGCCAAACTATTGTTGCACAGCTAGTTTGGGCATGTGCTTCTACATATGTTCTGTAGGTGGATAAGTTGCCAGTGAAAATACAGTGTGATAATAACTATGGTCAGAGTGAAGAGCCTTGGTGAACGCTACAGTTTCTTTGATAAACCCTTTATAATCTAATTGAACACTAAGTATTGAACTGTCCTGTTTGTACTTTAAGAGGCTGCTGGTCAAAGTTTCTATAAAAAGATGTATTTTCTACCCTTGAAATTTGTTTTCATCATTGCAAACGGTGCAGACCCTGGTGAAATATCGCATTATGTGCCATTTCATCAAGGCCTTTACTGTTTGTAAAAGTACCTGTTATGGAAATAATACTTATGGTGTACAACCACATGAAATGTATAAAATGCAAAACATTTGCAATTTGCAAAAAGTTCATCAAACTGTATTGTTTTAGAGAAAATGTCAGCTCATCCTTGAAAGTATTGGTTAAGTGCATAATGGTTTCTCCCATACTGCTTTGTGAAGTCTTCTATAGAAATCCATAAATGTATCTTTGGCCATTTTGCAATACACCAGTACTGACTGACTCAGTTTCACAAAGCTTTTCTGACTTCGCATCAACTGGATTATGCAATATTAGTTGACTTTGTAATTTGAATAAAATGTTTTGCAAGATTATATAAATAGGTTACCTAAGCTACTGATCTACCCCAGATTACCAGTACTGACTGGCAGGTGTAACCCCTGAACTAGATCCCAACCCGAAAACCCCAACCCATAGCAATGCCCAAACAAACCCTGGGAGCCCATATGGAGCATTAAATTTTTTTTAAAAAATATCAAAAAAATGAAAAGAAAAAAAGAAAAGGGAGCTAACTTTGCGAATCCTCCCTCGGAGGAATCCGCTTGTTGATGGGCTAGCATGGCTCGTGGTGCATAACACCTAAAGGAAACAAAACTTAAAATGGTCAACTTAAGCAAGGTTATGCATAAAACATATATTAAACCTGTATGGTTTTTGTTTTTTGAGAAAATATCACTAAAGTTTCTGAAGAAAATTGCTTTGTTTATTTGCAGATAGATATTTTACACAAAATGAATCTTTAACATTGTGATAATGCCACTGGGCTAATTGACCAAATATTACTGTTTTTGCTAAATGATGTTAATGTCTATATCATGAAAAGTAATGTCCCTTGAACACCAAATGATGTCCCTTGAACACCAATCTGCGACTTAAAGGAATGTTAATCCTATAGATTAATGAGACCAAATAGCTGAGGGGTCTAAATGGTTTTCACCAAAACATCTATAAGACATTTACCTGTGGGTTCGAAACCTGCCAGATCCTGATTTATAAAACTAATATTTTTATTTTTATTTACTTAAGATTTTTTTTTGTCATAATCTGATAATTTTGGAACGTTTGAACACATGATTTATCTATCAATATCTTCAATTATATATGACGTCTGAGATCGCAAATAAGATACTTTCTATTGATATTGCACTAAGCACTAAGCGGACATTTATGCGCGTCCTATGTATAACAACAATGGCGTGTACATGTACCGCAATGGCTATATATGAGATACAATATTATTTAAAGAGGATTTCCAGACTCACCAGGCACAAATGAAATATTATTGAGCGAGCTCAAGAGATTTTGGTACCTATCATATGGGCGATCAGCGAAGGCTCTGACGAGTCTGTGCATCCACGAAGGATCGTAAGAGCCTTTGTTACTCGCATACATAAAGTATTGAAGCAGATGAAGGCTCAGATAACTTTTAGGTTTCTAGCTCCACTGGCTAGCTGTGCATGTGGGTAAAAAAGAGAGGTTTGCGCATGCGTAGGACAGACCAAATGGCTGATCGCATGTGTCCCCCATGAACTATGAACTTTTTGTGTGAGTTAAGTTCTTATCACATGTGTCGCCCATGAACTTTGAACTTCCTTGTAAGATTCAAGTTCTAATCACATGTGTCGCCCATGGGCTATTCACTTTCTTGCGAGACTTTAGTTCAAATCGCATGTGTCGCCCATGAGCTATGGACTTTCTTGTGAGATTTTAGTTCATATCGCATGTTTCAACAATTAGCTATAAATTTTTTGTTAGGTTTTGTTCTAATCACATGCGTCGATCATGAGCTATGGGCTTTCTCTCGAGGAATAAGTTCTAATCGCATGTGTTGGCCATTAGCTATTACCTTTCTTGGGATATTTTAGTTATAAGTTTTAGCAAATTATGGGTTTCCTATGAGCTATTAACTTTCTCGTGTGATTTTTGTTCTAATCACATGTGTCACCCGTGAGCTTTGAACTTTATTGCGAGATTTTAGTTCTAATCGCATGTGTCGCCCTGGGGCTATTAACTCTCTCTTAGGAATTTAGTCCTGATCAATGGTGTCGCCTCGCCCTAGGGCTATGAACTTTCTCGCGAGTATTTAGTTCTGATCGCATGTATCTCCCATGAGGGATGAACTATTTGTGTGGTTTTAGTTCTAATCGCATGTGTCGCACATGAGCTTTGAACTTCCTGGTGAAGTTTCAGTTCTATCGCATGTGTCGCCCATGAGCAATGGACTTTCTTGAGAGATTTAAGTTTTGAACGCCTGTGTCGCCCATGAGCTTTGAACTTTGTTGGAAGTTTTAACAGTTCTAATCGCATGTGTCGCCCACGGGCTATGAGCCTTCTCGCGAGAATTTAGTTCAAATTGCATGTTGAACCCATGAGCTATGAACTTTCTTGTGAGATTTAGTTCTTAGCTCAAGTGGCATTTGTAGCCCATGCGCTATGAACTTTCACTTAAGGTTTGGTTCTATTTACATGCCAATGTGTAGCCAATAAACTATGCACATTCTGGTGAGATTTGAGTTTTGATTGCATGGATTGTCTATGAGCTATGAGTTTTTCTTGTGATAATTTTGTTCTACACGCATGCTCATGGTTATGAGGTCGTAAGGTTGTAATTCTACATGTATTAGCAAGTGCAAACCATGCGCTATGACCTTTTTGCGTGAAATTTTAGTTCAAACGCATGTGTTGCCCATGAGCTTTAAGATTTTTCTGACAAAATTTTAGTTTTAGACGCATGTACAGCACATGTGTAAGAACTTTTCTAATTGCATGTGTCAACCATGAGCCATGAGCTTAATCGTGAGAATTTAGATCAATCACATGTGTCTCTAATGAGCTTTTGCACAAACTTACCAGGCACAAATGTAATGTTATTGGGCAAGCTCACGAGATCTTGGCACATATCATAAAGCCCAACAATGAAGGCTCAGGCGAACCTGCACACATGCGCATTCTCGCCATAGCCTTCACAGCTAGCATGCACAAAGTATGGATGTAGATAAACACTCAGACAATAATTAAACCTACATTCCCACTAGATAAGCCAGCATGGGCGTTTACAGGCGGCTTTTGCGCATATGCAATAAACATCAAAATCTCAGGTTCTAGCCCAAGATACCACAGTGTGAGTGATCTTGCATCATCAAGCGTTCGTACAGTTACGGAATTCAACTTGAGGCAGACCAGCGTCCGTCGTCGTCATGGTATTTGATAAAATAGTCCACATAAAGATGACTTTGTTTTCATCAGCATAACTAACATACACCAATGCTTAGTCATGGGCAAGTTTAAAGTCTAAAAGAGCACCCATACACTAAATATAGGGCACATATGCTGCGATTTACATTTTTCATTAGGTACTACTTTCGTGGGCTACCAAACCGGATGTTTTCTTTTGTGAAAATGAAAGAAAAACAAGCACAGTTTTATAAAAAACATGCCTAACAAAAATGCCACAACGCTGCACCACATACAATTGCATGGCGCCAAGAGGAAGAAATAACAGAAACACACAGACAGTTAGAGACATCCATATAAAGCAAGAACTTAACAAGAAAAGCAGCAACCTATTGTAACTTTCTTCAAGAAGAGACGGGAAGTGACTGCCAAACTATTGTTGCACAGCTAGTTTGGGCATGTGCTTCTACATATGTTCTGTAGGTGGATAAGTTGCCAGTGAAAATACAGTGTGATAATAACTATGGTCAGAGTGAAGAGCCTTGGTGAACGCTACAGTCTCTTTGATAAACCCTTTATAATCTAATTGAACACTAAGTATGGAACTGTCCTGTTTGTACTTTAAGAGGCTGCTGGTCAAAGTTTCTATAAAAAGATGTATTTTCTACCCTTGAAATTTGTTTTCATCATTGCAAACGGTGCAGACCCTGGTGAAATATCGCATTATGTGCCATTTCATCAAGGCCTTTACTGTTTGTAAAAGTACCTGTTTTGGAAAAAATACTTATGGCAATTTGCAAAAAGTTCATCAAACTGTATTGTTTTAGAGAAGATGTCAGTTCATCCTT
The DNA here is from genome assembly GCA_964019695.1 of Loripinus fragilis. Taxonomy (NCBI): domain Eukaryota; kingdom Metazoa; phylum Mollusca; class Bivalvia; order Lucinida; family Lucinidae; genus Loripinus; species Loripinus fragilis. The sequence goes on from OZ026526.1 coordinate 44,901,516, forward strand.
GAAAGTATTGGTTAAGTGCATATTGGTTTCTCCCATACTGCTTTGTGAAGTCTTCCATAGAAATCCATAAATGTATCTTTGGCCATACTGCAATACACCAGTACTGACTGACTCAGTTTCACAAAGCTTTTCTGACTTCGCATCAACTGGATTATGCAATATTGGTTGACTTTGTAGTTTGAATAAAATGTTTTGCAAGATTATATCAATAGGTTACCTAAGCTACTGATCTACCCCAGATTACCAGTACTGACTGGCAGGTTTAACCCCTGAACTAGATCCCAACCCAAAAACCCCAACCCATAGCAATGCCCAAACAAACCCTGGGAGCCCATATGGAGCATTAAAAAAATAAAAAAAATATTAAAAAAATGAAAAGAAAAAAAGAAAAGGGATTTACTTTGCGAATCCTCCCTCGGAGGAATCCGCTTGTTGACGAGCTAGCATGGCTCGTGGTGCATAACACCTAAAGGAAACAAACTTAAAATGGTCAACTTAAGCAAGGTTATATATAAAACATATATTAAACCTGTATGGTTTTTGTTTTTTGAGAAAATATCACTATAGTTTCTAGAGAACATTGCTTTGTTTATTTGCAGATAGATATTTTACACAAAATGAATCTTAAACATTGTGATAATGCCACTGGGCTTATTGACCAAATATTACTGTTTTTGCTAAATGATGTTAATGTCTATATCATGAAAAGTAATGTCCCTTGAACACCAAATGATGTCCCTTGAACACCAATCTGCGACTTAAAGGAATGTTAATCCTATAGATTAATGAGACCAAATAGCTGAGGGGTCTAAATGGTTTTCACCAGAACATCTATAAGACCTGTGGGTCCGAAACCTGCCAGATCCTGATTTATAAAACTAATATTTTTATTCTTATTTACTTAAGATTTTTTTTTGGCATAATCTGATAATTTTGGAACGTTTGAACACATGATTTATCTACCAATATCTTTAATTATATATGACGTCTGAGATCGCAAATAAGATACTTTCTATTGATATTGCACTTAGTAGTCAGGGGCGCTCGGGACTCCCGTGCGAATTTGATGCCGATTTATGGTGACCTATACCAAAAAAATCACACTTTAGGGGATAACTAATGAAAATCACCTGGTCACCCATTTGGGTTTCATGTCTGGACGTCATTATGACGCCATCAAAATAGCGTATATTGTATCAGTGCAATTTAAACGGTATGTCCATTGTAGAATATGGGGATCAGGACTTTCTTGCATTTTGTGTGCCAATTTCAGTCGAAATGCACCAAGTTCAATCTTAGGGGGTAAGTAATTAAAATTAACATGTCGCTCATATTGTCTTCGCATCAGAACAAAAAGATGACGTCATTGAAATGACGCCTAATATGTCAATACCACATATATATGCATTTTGTCCATTTCCAACGCTTGGAAATATTCCTTTAATGAACTGGTAACCTCAGCATGACTGAATGCAAACTCCTTTTTAATCGTAACATACTAAATATATTCAGATATGGTGAAGTCAGTTCGAGGGTGGGACGTAAATGCCGTCACGATTTACGAATAAAAAGACAGTGGAGTGAATGAAAAACAAACAGTGTTTTTGATGTTAAACGGAGTAAATATATTCTCTTATGCTTATATATATATGGATGTACTACGACCTCTGACCAATGACCTTTGGGTCTTTCTATTTCAAACGATTGATGCAGAATACGTAAAATGAGCCCCTCCGGCTAGAACATATGTGCATGTCAAAGCTTTTATAGTAAATGTAAATAAATGCCTAAAACCCTTTTTTCTAGAACAACATATCAATATTGTAAATAGAGTCACGCTTCAAAGCTTTTTGTTTAAATGTAGCTGCTTATCCTACACCCAAATAAAAGATAGTAGTAATAATCATTTGCATACACTATCAACCAAACTCATTATAGTCCGATTTTGACCACTGAAGGATCAAAAGTTCGAAGAGTCTACTTAGTAGTTCATGATATGGAAATAAGGATAAACCCCTCTACAAGTTACCCATTGTACTGCGATAGCACGGGCAATAGAAAACCATCTGATTTATCTTTCGCATGCTATTAGGTAGAATCGTCTTCAAAGGTCAAAATTGGACAATAAGGCATTCTTGTTGATACGGCTAAAGAAATATCTGAATCCACACGAAAATAGTTGTTCCAAAGTCATAAGCATATTGATCACTGGCAAAAGTTTACATGAGTCCTCTTCTGCTCTACAGCAACACAAATCAGTACAATATAAATGGTTTGCTTTGTACTTACACCGAGATGTTTCGCATACAGACATGCTGCAATCACATTTTATCAGCTGCAGAGGGGTTTCAGGGGGGGGGGCAGGAGGCAACATGCGCGGATCCAGGAATTTTTGTCAGTTTTATTTAGTCCTCAGCTTATTTTACAGTTTAAAGAGGGGTTCCAATGGCTTTATTGCTGAGAAAACTATACTTATACTTTACACAGGATCCAGAGGCGGTCCATTATTTTCCCGGGAGGGGGGGGTGTCCAACCTTTTTCCAGGGGGGGAGGGGTCCAAATGCTAATTTCTATAGACACACATATATCTACTTGTTATTTTCCAGGGGGAGTGTCCGGACCCCCTTTTTTCCCACTTTGGATCCACACATGGGCAATGTCATAATAACGGGACAATATGTATCACAGTCCGGCCTCTAACCATAATTGTCAGGGGCCTTGATTTGTCAGGATTAATGACAGGTGAGGTTTTCCAAATGATTCACTGATACTGCGCACGTTTGACACCTTCGAGAAACACAGCTCTTGGAAGTGGTAGTTCTTGCAATTCAGCTTTTTTTCTCCAAAACATCCACCACCTCAACGCAGTGAGTAGAACAATATCAGTGACTGGCTAATGCAAAGTAAGAAAATCGGCAAAGATCAGGAATCAATACAATCAAGTACCACACCTGGCCCAGGATACCAATGGGAAAGTAACAAACTCACAGTTAGACATCACAAACGAGAGCCAAGAGGTCAGGACAATTTACAACTATATTGCTCTAGTGCATCCGCAACAGTGCTTTCTAAGGGCACTGAGCCGAGGTGAAAGAATGCTTCGTGGATAGAGTCTCCAGCATAGCTAAATGACTGCCAATATGATTTCTTGCTCTGTCCTGACATTGAACTAGTTAGTACCAGCACCTAAAAGTTTATGGAATTCGATCAGAGCCCTGGTTGTGGCATCATGGCACATTGACATCTACATGTATAATAAGTGTCCTGATCTTAGAAACTTGATGATACGTATATGAGCAAAACTGTTTAAGAAAATGAAAAATATCAACACTCTGCAATTGTATTTATATGTGTTTTATTTAAGCGGCGAAAACAAAAATTGCTCCTCTGCAAAACTGGGGGTAGGGTTGTGCATTAGCTCATATAAGACAAAATATTTAAGATAGAAAAGCAAACTTTGGGTTTGTATTCGTCAATTGAGTATATGTTTGTTAAACCTATTCTAAAACAGTTTGAAACCAATTCAGAGCAGTCGTTAAACTAAATGACGATAGCCAAAATTACCACTTTTTGAATTATAATTAAGTTCATGTAACGCACATAATACATTATGTAGCCGTATTAATGTTAAACAGCTGTCATATGTAGAACAGACATCCAGTAATATGCAGACTATTAGAATGTTCATTGATTAGCTAGTTTTAATGTCTGCTTTCTGTACCTCAAAAACTTTCTATTTTCTTTTTCTCAAATTGATAAAATAACGTATGTAACAAGCTCTTACAGGCTAACACCCATGCTTACAGTGTGCAAACATCTCCTATTCGATGCGCCTTGAATCGGTACATACGATAGAATATGTCTAAAAGGGTTTGGGATGGAGCAGGTCATTACTCAGCTTGCAGTCAAAATCTTGTTTGATGATTATTCTGGTTTTTATGATATAAGGAGGACAATTATTTTACACGAGAAGCAGAAATAATAAACGATATTGTACATGTATATGACTTGGATAAAGATTGGTTTAGAATATTTACATTAGAAAGGGACATTTACTAAATTGTACTGTTTAAATGTGAAAAGATTATTTCCTCTGTTCCTCTAGGGTGTATCTTTATTTTAGAATTATTCATATTAAGAAATATTGAAAACAAATATTCATAACATCTGTAACAAAGGTACAGGGGCTTAATAATCATCAATACCTAAGATTTAGGCACCAGAGGCTAGAGATTTTAGCTAGGAAAACATGCGAAATATATTCATTTTTTCATGAAACACTATTTCTTACATCAAGTCAATGTCCTTGCTCATTTATTATGTCATGTAACATATGTTACAGCCTTTAACAAGTGTTTAATCTTGTTGTTTAACCTGCAAAATCTATAATTCTTTGTGATATGAGCAAGACAATCCCAAAAAATGCAAGATATCCAACAGCAGCAAATGTTTTCATATATTGTTACTTAAATGATGCCTACCAAATTCGGCTCCTTAAAATTGAGTGTAGCATTTGGTTGTTCTTATAATTGTTCGTATAAGACACTTTATTTAAAGTATAAAAGCAAACTTTGGATTTTCTCAAACCCAAATGAGTTTGATAGTATAAAATAATCAAAACATTTTGGAAAATGCACATTTTAGCTAAAAAGTAAATGATATTGGTCACACTTTTCATATTTAAATGGTAATCTAATTAAAGTAACGCACATAACACCACAGGAAGCTGTAATTTTGCTCCAAAAGAATTTATATGTAGCTAAAGTAGTCAATATGCAGACCATATGAGTAATTTAAATAATTAGCCTTCTTTCTGTAGCTCAAACTTTTAATTTTCTTTTTTTTTCTAAATTTAATATGGTAACATATGTAACAGACTGTCAGAGACTTACGCCCCGGCGAATATAGTGCAAACATCTATTAAAAGACGCAGCTTGAAATCCTCTTTTAGATAGGATAAGTTTGCGAAATTCAGGAGGGGGGGGGGCAATAACATTCTCAGCCATCAGTCTAAAGATGGCCCGATAAGCTTGGTATTTATAGAAAATCTACGGTATTTTGCATGCAGAATATTGTTATCGAGAAATAATTCATTGTCAAAGTCAGGTAAAGCATTGATGTAACCATCATGTGACTAAAATAATTGATATTATGTTAAAAAAGCGTTCGTGTTGGATAAATATGACCATACCAACACAAACCATAGCTTTTATTAACGAGCAGTTTCTCATTATGGTCGCCATTTTTATGACGTCATAACTAGCCTCAGACGCGGATTTGAGATAGGTGACCACCTTTAAATCAAAGGTAAGACTCTATTGAAAGTTTTGATATAGGTCACCATAAATCGGCACGCAAATCGCACGGGACCTATTTTTTTCCCCTAAGGGCCCTGACTAAAGCACTAAGCAGACATTTATGCGCGTCCTATGTATAACAACAATGAGCTATGGACTTTCTTGTGAGATTTTAGTTCATATCGCATGTTTCAACAATTAGCTATGAAATTTTTGTGAGGTTTTGTTCTAATCACATGCGTCGATCATGAGCTATGGGCTTTCTCTCGAGAAATAAGTTCTAATCGCATGTGTTGGCCATTAGCTATAACCTTTCTTGGGATATTTTAGTTATAAGTTTTAGCAAATTATGGGTTTCCTTTGAACTATTAACTTTCTCGTGTGATTTTGGTTCTAATCACATGTATCACCCGTGAGCTTTGAACTTTATTGCGAGATTTTAGTTCTAATCGCATGTGTCGCCCTGGGGCTATTAACTCTCTCTTAGAAATTTAGTCCTGATCACATGTGTCGCCTCGCCCTATGGCTATGAACTTTCTCGCAAGTATTTAGTTCTGATCGCATGTATCTCCCATGAGGGATGAACTATTTGTGTGGTTTTAGTTCTAATCGCATGTGTCGCACATGAGCTTTGAACTTCCTGGTGAAGTTATAGTTCTATTGCATGTGTCGCCCATGAGCAATGGACTTTCTCGAGAGATTTTAGTTTTGAACGCCTGTGCCGCCCATGAGCTTTGAACTTTGTTGGAAGTTTTAACAGTTGTTACGTGCCAGGCGTAACTAGAAACAGATTCAGGAAACCAAAATTTAGCTATTTGGAAAGTCAGCAAAAAGCACTTTTGAAATTTAACAAACTTTATTAAAAACAAAAATTATCATTTACAATAAGCAATGGAAAATAGTTATACAATCAAAGAAAGTCTAAATTACAATACCTTTTATGTCCAAACTGTCCCTCAGAATATTTATCAACACAAGTCTTTCTGCAGTTTCTGATCCCCAGATTTTGAAGTTAAATCCAAATGAACATGAAGTCTGAATCCAAAACTGAATAATCCAAAGTAATCCTGAATGAATAAGTTAAACACTAATTATTCCAATATAGAATTCCAGCACAAAAGGTTTAGACTTTTAAAAGGTGAAATTATTTCAAAGATGCCCTTATGAAAAATTTACTCTTATAAATACCCTTTAAGAAAGTTCTAGAACGGTCAAGAAAGACTATTATATCATATGCTATATTTATTCATTCTGGAAAATTCCACAAACTTCTACTGAATTCTAGAACCTACTCAAAGTTTCTATTTGCATGGAAAAGAAAATTCTAGTAAGTTCTGGTCTTTTCTCCAAGGTTCAAGAACCATCTAGATGATTGGTCATCCTTCTAGAAAAATCTTATAACCAAATAAATACCTTGTTTACAACAACTTATTTACCATCAATTTCTCCAATATCTGGGTCACTCAGAATCTTAAGTAAACAAAATATGAATAGATAAACACCATACATGTTACACGTCCCCTCCTCAAAGAAAAGAAAGTTTTATGGAGTAAAGCTTTCTTTTGCATTAATGAACAATTGTATAACAACTAATAATGTAAAATCCCATCAGATCAATAAAGAGCAATAGCACAAAACTTAATATCAATAATGCTGAGGCATCTAAGCCCTAGAGAGTGCATCCGGAATGATATTATCTTTTCCCTTAATATGTCTGATATCTAGATTGTGCTCTTGCAACATAAGACTCCATCTGAGTAAACGCTGGTTCTTGTTTTTCATTTTATGAATGAAAGTCAATGGATTGTGATCAGTGAAAATGACAATAGGTGCAACTGAAGAGGCTAGGTAAACTTCGAAGTGCTGAAGAGCAAGAATGAGAGATAAGCATTCTTTCTCTACAGTAGAGTAATTTCTCTGATGTTTGTTAAACTTTTTAGAATAGTAACAAACAGGGTGATCAACACCATTGTCATCTTCCTGTAACAATACACTGCCCGCACCAACATCACTGGCATCTACGGCCAACTTAAATTCTTTGTCAAATCTTGGTGCTAAGAGAACTTGAGCACTTTTAAGTATTGCTTTAAGTTTTTCAAAAGACTTCTGACAATTATCAGTCCAAATAAACTTGACCCTTTTGCCAAGTAAGTTTGTCAAAGGCTCTGCTATGACAGAGAAGTTATTACAGAATTTCCTGTAATATCCAGCCATACCGAGAAAGCGCATCAGTTGTCTTTTGCCAGAAGGTACGGGAAAATCTGAGATAGCCTCAACTTTAGCCTCAACAGGTTTTACCAGACCTTGTCCCACCAGATGACCCAAAAATGTCAAATTTGCATGGCAAAATTCACTCTTTGTTAAGTTAACTGTTAATTTAGCTTCACTAAGTCTGTCGAAGAAATCTCTGATAGTTTGTAAGTGTCGTTCCCATTCTTCGCTGAAGATGATAGCGTCGTCGATATAGGCTTTACAGCCAACCAGATTAAATATCAAGCTGTTAACTAAGCGTTGAAATGTCGCTGGGGAGTTCTTCATTCCAAATGGCATAACTTTGTACTGATACAATCCGTCTGGAGTAACAAATGCTGAAATCTCCTTTGCTCTGTTTGTCAGAGGTATTTGCCAAAATCCTTTAAGCAGATCGAATTTTGTAACGTATTTAGCTTGTCCAATGTTATCTATGCAGTCATCGATTCGAGGAATTGGAAATGTGTCCGCTTTGGTGACAGAATTTACTTTACGATAGTCTGTACACATGCGAAATGTCCCATCAGGTTTTGGTACAAGAATACAAGGAGAACTCCATTCACTTTGACTAGGTTCTATAAAGTCATTATCCAGCAAATATTGAACTTCATCTCTGAGAATTTGTTGTTTTACAGGGTTCATTCTGTATGGATGTTGTTTCACAGGTTTTGAACCATCAACAAGTTCAACATCATGATAGATTTTGTCAGTTTTGGATGGAATATCCGGAAATAAGTGTTCATATTCAAGAATTAACTGCTTCAGTTCAAGTCTCTTGTCTGGACTAAGATGTGATAATTTCTGGTCAAGATCCTTTAAAATATCAGAGTTCTTGAGTTTGGATGATGCGGGATCAGATTTCACAAAGTTCATATCTTCAGAGTCTGTTTGATTTTGTTCAAGAGGGACAGTATTAACTAGATTTACTGATGAAATAACAGAACTATCCCTATCAATGTACTTTTTAAGCATGTTGATATGACATAACTGTTTTTGCTTACGCCTCCCAGGAGTGTTGACAATGTAATTAACATCACTTAACTTTTTGTCAACAGTATAAGGACCATAATATCTAGCTTGCAATGGCTTACCAGGAATGGGCAAAAGAGCAAGTACCTTGTCTCCAGGTTCAAAATTTCTATCCTGAGCATTTTCATCATAACGCAATTTCATTTTGCTCTGAGCTGATTTGAGATTGGACCGAGCAGCTTCACAGGCTTTTGATAATCTGTTTTTGAAATCAGACACATACTGAAGTAAGTTCAAAGAACTATCATCTTCTGAAAGAAAAATTTCTTTCAGAAGTTTCAAGGGTCCGCGCACAGTATGCCCAAATACCAGTTCAAATGGGCTGAACCCAAGAGACTCTTGTACAGATTCTCTTACAGCAAATAAAAGCAAATGAATGCCCTCATCCCAATCCTTTTCTGTGTCAAAGCAGTAAGATCTGATCATGTTTTTCAAGGTTTGATGAAATCTTTCTAAGGCACCCTGGCTTTCAGGATGATAAGCTGATGACTTGTATTGTTTGATGCCAAGTTCATGCATGACTTGTTGAAAAATTCCAGACATAAAATTTGAACCTTGATCAGATTGTACAGACCTTGGAAGTCCCACAAAGGTGAAAAACTTCACAAGTGCCTTCACAATTGTCTTAGTCTTGATATTTCTGAGTGGAATGGCTTCAGGGAAGCGTGTTGAAGCACGCATAATAGTCAAAAGATATTGACAACCTGACTTTGTTTTGGGTAGGGGACCTACACAGTCAATAATGATTCTGCTAAAAGGTTCACCAAAGGCAGGAATGGGCTGTAAAGAAGCTTTTGGAATGGTCTGATTGGGTTTTCCTACCATTTGACAAGTGTGGCAGGATTTGCAGTGCTGAGAAACATCTGATTTTAATCCTGGCCAAAAGAAATGATTAAGAATTTTGTGATAGGTCTTATTTACACCTAAATGGCCTGACATGGGAGTTTCATGAGCCAAATTTAAAATTTCAGGACGATAAGCCCTAGGAACCACAATCTGGTGGTTAACAGTCCACTCATCATCTGCTGAGACATCATGTGGACGCCATTTTCTCATCAAAATGCCATTTTTTACATAATAACAAACAGGGACTTGTGACATTTCATTTTCATCTGAAGCTTTATCAAATAAAGGTGATATCTCAGGATCACTGTGTTGTTCCTTACAAAGCTGTGGCCTTGACAGCTGGTCATGACCTTGGTCAGTTGAAATTGAAGGTGAAAGGTCAAGGTTTGACCTTGAAGTGTCAAAGTCAGTCTGAATGTCAGACTGGCTGGGAGAAAGAGAATTTGAAATCTCATCACTAAAGGACTGACCTATCAAAGTGTCAGCTAAATTAATATCCTGCATCCCATTATTCTGATTGGCTTTCTTCGCCATTGCCCTAGTGACGGCACAAGAAGGGTAAAGGTCAGGAATTTCCTGCTCAATGGGATCAGGCGGTTGATCAACACAAGGTGTGCTGGTCAAAAGTGGGTCTACCACAACCTTATCTCCAGCCAAATCATTGCCTAAAAGTAAATGAACACCTTTAAAAGGTAAAGAAGGTCTAATACCTACAGCCACGAGACCAGTAACTAAGTCTGAGGACAAATAAATGATATGGAGCGGTACATTAATAAATCCACACTCTACACCCTGGATAAGGACACTTGTCCCAGAAGAAGTCTTCTCAGAAAAAGGAAGGGTATCTGCCAAGATAAGGGATTGAGAAGCACCAGTATCTCGTAAGATTTTAATAGGGGTAGACTGGGCAAAGTCACTATTTAGTGACACGGAACCATCTGATAAGAATGGTTCATAAATCTCCATAACGGCATCAGTCTCAGATGTTTTGGCCAAAATAGGATTCTCATCCTGAATAGAAGACTGTGGTTTTAGCCTTAAAGAGGTGAGACCTGTGGGTTTAGGACTCTCCTTCTTTCTTTCTCTCTCTTTCTTTTCAAAGCTATACATTCAGATATAATATGACCAGATTGTTTACAATAATTACATATTGGCTGGGATAAAGGATTTTGACCTTTGTTTTCACCAGAAAATCTAGGTTTGGGAGTAAATGAATGACTGGAATTATCAGATGGAGTACTGGGGTTGGATTTTGGACCTGACTGGGGAGAATATGGTTTTGACTGAGGGGAAAATGGTCTTGATTGAGGTGTAAATTTTAATTGAGGGTTGAATGGTTTCCTAGGAAATGGTTTGTTAACAAAAGAAGTTTTATGAGTCAAAGAATAATCATCAGCCAGTCTAGCTGCTACATCCAAATTTTCAACTTCTTTTTCATTTAAGAAAGCCCTGACGTCAGAATTTATACACCATTTGAATTCTTCAACAAGCATGAGCTGTCTTAGTTTTTCATGATCAGAACCTACTTTCTTTGAAGAGCACCACCTATCAAATAATTGTTCTTTTGTTCTAGCAAATTCCACATGAGTCTGGTTAGGTTCTTTCCTACAATCTCTAAATTTCTGCCTGTAAGCTTCAGGGACCAACTCATAAGCCTTAAGAATAAGTTCTTTTACTTTGTCATAATCTGAGCTTTGTTCTAGCGAAAGCTGAGTGTAAATTTCTCGAGCTTTGCCTATTACAACGCTCTGTAAAAGTAAGATCCAGTGCTCTCTTGGCCATTTCAGGTTTTCTGCCACCTTCTCAAAATGTAAAAAATATTTGTCAACTTCTTTTTCTTGAAACGGAGGAACGAGTCGGATGTGTTTTGTTACATCAAAAGATTTGCCAGAGTCTAAAGGCAAAGGTTTTGATTTAGATTTTCCTTCTAACTCAAGTTCTTTCATTTTTAACTCAAAGTGTAATTTTTCTTTTTCAATTTCAATGCGTTCTTGTTGTTCTAATTTTTCTCTTTCCATTTCTCTTTGTTTTTCCCTCTCTCGTTCTTCCATTTCAATTTTTTGTCTCAACAACCTATCTTCTCTTTCTAATGTTTCCAGCCTTATTCTGTCCTCCCGCTCTTCTTTCTCACGTTTCAATCTCTCTTCACGCTCTGCATTTTCTACCCTTATTCTGTTCTCATGTTCTAACCTTAATTTTTCCATCTCAACTTGCCTTTTAATTTCTAGTTCCCTCAACTGCAAATCAGTCTGGGTAACCAGAATCTGAGATGTGGCTGAGGAATCAAATATTTCTTCATCTACAAAGAACTGAATGAGAATATTCTTAATTTCATGTTTTAACATAGTCTTTTTGACATTGGGTAGGCCATAATGATCAGCAATGTCCAAAAGATCAGACTTTTTTGCCAAGTCTAACAGCTCCTGAGAAGGTGACGCAGTAAAATCACTAAGTTTGAATGACATATTTGCTTTCTGCTGGCTTCAGCTAGTTAAACAGCAAACAGTAAAGATTATTTTAAATTTCAAACTAATTTGGTGCAGAAGAAATTTCAATCCCGGACTCTGAGCCCCCAATTTCTGTTACGTGCCAGGCGTAACTAGAAACAGATTCAGGAAACCAAAATTTAGCTATTTGGAAAGTCAGCAAAAAGCACTTTTGAAATTTAACAAAATTTATTAAAAACAAAAATTATCATTTACAATAAGCAATGGAAAATAGTTATACAATCAAAGAAAGTCTAAATTACAATACCTTTTATGTCCAAACTGTCCCTCAGAATATTTATCAACACAAGTCTTTCTGCAGTTTCTGATCCCCAGATTTTGAAGTTAAATCCAAATGAACATGAAGTCTGAATCCAAAACTGAATAATCCAAAGTAATCCTGAATGAATAAGTTAAACACTAATTATTCCAATATAGAATTCCAGCACAAAAGGTTTAGACTTTTAAAAGGTGAAATTATTTCAAAGATGCCCTTATGAAAAATTTACTCTTATATATACCCTTTAAGAAAGTTCTAGAACGGTCAAGAAAGACTATTATATCATATGCTATATTTATTCATTCTGGAAAATTCCACAAACTTCTACTGAATTCTAGAACCTACTCAAAGTTTCTATTTGCATGGAAAAGAAAATTCTAGTAAGTTCTGGTCTTTTCTCCAAGGTTCAAGAACCATCTAGATGATTGGTCATCCTTCTAGAAAAATCTTATAACCAAATAAATACCTTGTTTACAACAACTTATTTACCATCAATTTCTCCAATATCTGGGTCACTCAGAATCTTAAGTAAACAAAATATGAATAGATAAACACCATACATGTTACACAGTTCTAATCGCATGTGTCGCCCACGGGCTATGAGCCTTCTCGCGAGAATTTAGTTCAAATTGCATGTTGAACCCATGAACTATGAACTTTCTTGTGAGATTTAGTTCTTAGCTCAAGTGGCATTTGTAGCCCGTGCGCTATGAACTTTCACTTAAGGTTTAGTTCTATTTACATGCCCATGTGTAGCCAATAAACTATGCACATTCTGGTGAGATTTTAGTTTTGATTGCATGGGTCGTCTATGAGCTCTGAGTTTTTCTTGTGATAATTTTGTTCTACACGCATGCTCATGGTTATGAGGTCGTAAGGTTGTAATTCTACATGTAATTGCAAGTGTAAACCATGCGCTATGACCTTTTTGCGTGAAATTTTAGTTCAAACGCATGTGTTGCCCATGAGCTTTAAGATTTTTCTGACAAAATTTTAGTTTTAGACGCATGTACAGCATATGTGCAAGAACTTTTCTAATTGCATGTGTCAACCATGAGCCATGAGCTTAATCGTGAGAATTTAGATCAATCACATGTGTCTCTAATGAGCTTTTGCACAAACTTACCAGGCACAAATGTAATGTTATTGGGCAAGCTCACGAGATCTTGGCACATATCATAAAGCCCAACAATGAAGGCTCAGGCGAACCTGCACACATGCACATTCTCGCCATAGCCTTCACAGCTAGCATACACAAAGTATGGATGTAGATAAACACTCAGATAATAATTAAACCTACATTCCCACTAGATACGCCAGCATGGGCGTTTACAGGCGGCTTTTGCGCATATGCAATAAACATCAAAATCTCAGGTTCTAGCCCAAGATACCACAGTGTGAGTGATCTTGTATCATCAAGCGTTCGTACAGTTGCGGGATTCAACTTGAGGCAGACCAGCGTCCGTCGTTGTCATGGTGTTTGATAAAATAGTCTACACAAAGATGACTTTGTTTTCATCAGCATAACTAACATACATCAATGCTTAGTCACGGGCAAGTTTAAAGTCTAAAAGAGCACCCATACACTAAATATAGGGCACATATGCTGCGATTTACATTTTTCATTAGGTACTACTTTCGTGGGCTACCAAACCGGATGTTTTCTTTTGTGAAAATGAAAGAAAAACAAGCACAACTTTATAAAAAACATGCCTAACAAAAATGTCACAACGCTGCACCACATACAATTGCATGGCGCCAAGAGGAAGAAATAACAGAAACACACAGACAGTTAGAGACATCCATATAAAGCAAGAACTAAACAAGAAAAGCAGCAACCTGTTGTAACTTTCTTCAAGAAGAGACGGGAAGTGACTGCCAAACTATTGTTGCACAGCTAGTTTGGGCATGTGCTTCTACATATGTTCTGTAGGTGGATAAGTTGCCAGTGAAAATACAGTGTGATAATAACTATGGTCAGAGTGAAGAGCCTTGGTGAACGCTACAGTCTCTTTGATAAACCCTTTATAATCTAATTGAACACTAAGTATGGAACTGTCCTCTTTGTACTTTAAGAGGCTGCTGGTCAAAGTTTCTATAAAAAGATGTATTTTCTACCCTTGAAATTTGTTTTCATCATTGCAAACGGTGCAGACCCTGGTGTAATATCGCATTATGTGCCACATCATCAAGGCCTTAACTGTTTGTAAAAGTACCTGTTATGGAAAAAATACTTATGGTGTACAACCACATGAAATGTATAAAATGCAAAACATTTGCAATTTGCAAAAAGTTCATCAAACTGTATTGTTTTAGAGAAGATGTCAGCTCATCATTGAAAGTATTGGTTAAGTGCATATTGGTTTCTCCTAAATTGCTTTGTGAAGTCTTCCATAGAAATCCATAAATGTATCTTTGGCCATACTTTAATACACCAGTACTGACTGACATAGTTTCACAAAGCTTTTCTGACTTCGCATCAACTGGATTATGCAAGATTAGTTGACTTTGTAGTTTGAATAAAATGTTTTGCAAGATTATATAAATAGGTTACCTAAGCTACTGATCTACCCCAGATTACCAGTACTGACTGGCAGGTTTAACCCCTGAAGTAGATCCCACCCGAAAACCCAAACCCATAGCAATGCCCAAACAAACCCTGGGAGCCCATATGGAGCATTAAAAAAAATAATAAAAATATTAAAAAAATGAAAAGAAAAAAGAAAAGGGAGCTAACTTTGCGAATCCTCCCTCGGAGGAATCCGCTTGTTGAGGAGCTAGCATGGCTCGTAGTGCATAACACCTAAAGGAAACAAACTTAAAATGGTCAACTTAAGCAAGGTTATGTATAAAACATATATTAAACCTGTATGTTTTTTGTTTTTTGAGAAAATATCACTATAGTTTCTGGAGAACATTGCTTTGTTTATTTGCAGATAGATATTTTACACAAAATGAATCTTAAACATTGTGATAATGCCACTGGGCTAATCGACCAAATAATAATGTTTTTGCTAAATGATGTTAATGTCTATATCATGAAAAGTAATGTCCCTTGAACACCAAATGATGTCCATTGAACACCAATCTGCGACTTAAAGGAATGTTAATCCTATAGATTAATGAGACCAAATAGCTGAGGGGTCTAAATTGTTTTCACCAGAACATCTATAAGACATTTACCTGTGGGTTCGAAACCTGCCAGATCCTGATTTATAAAACTAATATTTTTATTCTTATTTACTTAAGATTTTTTTTGGCATAATCTGATAATTTTGGAACGTTTGAACACATGATTTATCTATCAATATCTTCAATTATATATGACGTCTGAGATCGCAAATAAGATACTTACTATTGATATTGCACTAAGCACTAAGCGGACATTTATGCGCGTCCTATGTATAACAACAATGGCGTGTACATGTACCGCAATGGCTATATATGAGATACAATATTATTTAAGGAGGATTCCCAGACTCACCAGGCACAAATGAAATATTATTGAGCGAGCTCAAGAGATTTTGGTACCTATCATATGGGCGATCAGCGAAGGCTCTGACGAGTCTGTGCATCCACGAAGGATCGTAAGAGCCTTTGTTACTCGAATACATAAAGTATTGAATTAGATGAAGGCTCAGATAACTTTTAGGTTTCTAGCTCCACTGTTTAGCTGTGCATGTGGGTAAAAAAAAAGAGGTTTGCGCATGCGTAGGACAGACCAAATGGTTGCTCGCATGTGTCGCCCATGAACTATGAACTTTTTGTGTGAGTTAAGTTCTTATCACATGTGTCGCCCATGAACTTTGAACTTCCTTGTAAGATTCAAGTTCTAATCACATATGTCGCCCATGGGCTATGCACTTTCCCGCGAGACTTTAGTTCAAATCGCATGTGTCGCCCATGAGCTATGGACTTTCTTGTGAGATTTTAGTTCATATCGCATGTTTCAACAATTAGCTATGAAATTTTTGTGAGGTTTTGTTCTAATCACATGCGTCGATCATGAGCTATGGGCTTTCTCTCGAGAAATAAGTTCTAATCGCATGTGTTGGCCATTAGCTATAACCTTTCTTGGGATATTTTAGTTATAAGTTTTAGAAAATTATGGGTTTCCTTTGAGCTATTAACTTTCTCGTGTGTTTTTTGTTCTAATCACATGTGTCACCCGTGAGCTTTGAACTTTATTGCGAGATTTTAGTTCTAATCGCATGTGTCGCCCTGGGACTATTAACTCTCTCTTAGGAATTTAGTCCTGATCACATGTGTCGCCACGCCCTAGGGCTATGAACTTTCTCGCGAGTATTAAGTTCTGATCGCATGTATCTCTCATGAGGGATGAACTATTTGTGTGGTTTTAGTTCTAATCGCATGTGTCGCACATGAGCTTTGAACTTCCTGGTGAAGTTTCAGTTCTATCGCATATGTCGCCCATGAGCAATGGACTTTCTCGAGAGATTTTAGTTTTGAACGCTTGTGTCGCCCATGAGCTTTGAACCTTGTTGGAAGTTTTAACAGTTCTAATCGCATGTGTCGCCCACGGGCTATGATCCTTCTCGCGAGAATTTAGTTCAAATTGCATGTTGAACCCATGAGCTATGATCTTTCTTGTGAGATTTAGTTCTTAGCTCAAGTGGCATTTGTAGCCCATGCGCTATGAACTTTCACTAAAGGTTTAGTTCTATTTACATGCCCATGTGTAGCCAATAAACTATGCACATTCTGGTGAGATTTTAGTTTTGATTGCATGGGTCGTCTATGAGCTCTGAGTTTTTCTTGTGATCATTTTGTTTTACACGCATGCTCATGGTTATGAGGTCGTAAGGTTGTAATTCTACATGTAATTGCAAGTGTAAACCATGCGCTATGACCTTTTTGCGTGAAATTTTAGTTCAAACGCATGTGTTGCCCATGAGCTTTAAGATTTTTCTGACAAAATTTTAGTTTTAGCACATGTACAGCATATGTGCAAGAACTTTTCTAATTGCATGTGTCAACCATGAGCCATGGGCTTAATCGTGAGAATTTAGATCAATCACATGTGTCTCTAATGAGCTTTTGCACAAACTTACCAGGCACAAATGTAATGTTATTGGGCAAGCTCACGAGATCTTGGCACATATCATAAAGCCCAACAATGAAGGCTCAGGCGAACCTGCACACATGCGCATTCTCGCCATAGCCTCCACAGCTAGCATACACAAAGTATGAATGTAGATAAACACTCAGATAATAATTAAACCTACATTCCCACTAGATACGCCCACATGGGCGTTTACAGGCGGCTTTTGCGCATATGCAATAAACATCAAAATCTCAGGTTCTAGCCCAAGATACCACAGTGTGAGTGATCTTGCATCATCAAGCGTTCATACAGTTACGGAATTCAACTTGAGGCAGACCAGCGTCCGTCGTTGTCATGGTATTGGATAAAATAGTCCACACAAAGATGACTTTGTTTTCATCAGCATAACTAACATACACCAATGCTTAGTCACGGGCAAGTTTAAAGTCTAAAAGAGCACCCATACACTAAATATAGGGCACATATGCTGCGATTTACATTTTTCATTAGGTACTACTTTCGTGGGCTACCAAACCGGATGTTTTCTTTTGTGAAAATGAAAGAAAACAAGCACAGCTTTATAAAAAACATGCCTAACAAAAATGCCACAACGCTGCACCACATACAATTGCATGGCGCCAAGAGGAAGAAATAACAGAAACACACAGACAGTTAGAGACATCCATATAAAGCAAGAACTAAACAAGAAAACCAGCAACCTGTTGTAACTTTCTTCAAGAAGAGACGGGAAGTGACTGCCAATTTATTGTTGCACAGCTAGTTTGGGCATGTGCTTCTACATATGTTCTGTAGGTGGATAAGTTGCCAGTGAAAATACAGTGTGATAATAACTATGGTCAGAGTGAAGAGCCTTGGTGAACGCTACAGTCTCTTTGATAAACCCTTTATAATCTAATTGAACACTAAGTATGGAACTGTCCTCTTTGTACCTTAAGAGGCTGCTGGTCAAAGTTTCTATAAAAAGATGTATTTTCTACCCTTGAAATTTGTTTTCATCATTGCAAACGGTGCAGACCCTGGTGAAATATCGCATTATGTGCCATTTCATCAAGGCCTTAACTGTTTGTAAAAGTACCTGTTATGGAAAAAATACTTATGGTGTACAACCACATGAAATGTATAAAATGCAAAACATTTGCAATTTGCAAAAAGTTCATCAAACTGTATTGTTTTAGAGAAGATGTCAGCTCATCCTTGAAAGTATTGGTTAAGTGCATATTGGTTTCTCCCATACTGCTTTGTGAAGTCTTCCATAGAAATCCATAAATGTATCTTTGGCCATACTGCAATACACCAGTACTGACTGACTCAGTTTCACAAAGCTTTTCTGACTTCGCACCAACTGGATTATGCAATATTAGTTGCATTTGTAGTTTGAATAAAATGTTTTGCAAGATTATATAAATAGGTTACCTAAGCTACTGATCTACCCCAGATTACCAGTACTGACTGGCAGGTTTAACCCCTGAACTAGATCCCAACCCGAAAACCCCAACCCACAGCAATGCCCAAACAAACCCTGGGAGCCCATATGGAGCATTAAAAAAAATAAAAAAAAATATTAAAAAAATGAAAAGAAAAAACGAAAAGGGAGCTAACTTTGCGACTCCTCCCTCGGAGGAATCCGCTTGTTGACGAGCTAGCATGGCTCGTGGTGCATAACACCTAAAGGAAACCAACTTAAAATGATCAACTTAAGCAAGGTTATGTATAAAACATATATTAAACCTGTATGGTTTTTGTTTTTTGAGAAAATATCACTATAGTTTCTGGAGAACATTGCTTTGTTTATTTGCAGATAGATATTTTACACAAAATGAATCTTAAACATTGTGATAATGCCACTGGGCTAATTGACGAAATATTACTGTTTTTGCTAAATGATTTTAATGTCTATATCATGAAAAGTAATGTCCTTTGAACACCAAATGATGTCCCTTGAACACCAATCTGCGACTTAAAGGAATGTTAATCCTATAGATTAATGAGACCAAATAGCTGAGGGGTCTAAATAGTTTTCACCAGAACATCTATAAGACATTTACATGTGGGTTCGAAACCTGCCAGATCCTGATTTATAAAACTAATATTTTTATTCTTATTTACTTAAGATTTTTTTTGGCATAATCTGATAATTTTGGAACGTTTGACCACATTATTTATCTATCAATATCTTCAATTATATATGACGTCTGAGATCGCAAATAAGATACTTTCTATTGATATTGCACTAAGCGGACATTTATGCGCGTTCTATGTATAACAACAATGGCGTGTACATGTACCGCAGTGGCTATATATGAGATACAATATTATTTAAAGAGGATTCCCAGACTCACCAGGCACAAATGAAATATTATTGAGCGAGCTCAAGAGATTTTGGTACCTATCATATGGGCGATCAGCGAAGGCTCCGACGAGTCTGTGCATCCACGAAGGATCGTAAGAGCCTTTGTTACTCGCATACATAAAGTATTGAAGTAGATGAAGGCTCAGATAACTTTTAGGTTTCTAGCTCCACTGTCTAGCTGTGCATGTGGGTAAAAAAAGAGGTTTGTGCATGCGTAGGACAGACCAAATGGCTGATCGCATGTGTCGCCCATGAACTATGAACTTTTTGTGTGAGTTAAGTTCTTATCACATGTGTCGCCCATGAACTTTGAACTTCCTTGTAAGATTCAAGTTCTAATCACATATGTCGCCCATGGGCTATGCACTTTCCTGCGAGACTTTAGTTCAAATCGCATGTGTCGCCTATGAGCTATGGACTTTCTTGTGAGATTTTAGTTCATATCGCATGTTTCAACAATTAGCTATGAAATTTTTGTGAGGTTTTGTTCTAATCACATGCGTCGATCATGAGCTATGGGCTTTCTCTCGAGAAATAAGTTCTAATCGCATGTGTTGGCCATTAGCTATTACCTTTCTTGGGATATTTTAGTTATAAGTTTTAGCAAATTATGGGTTTCCTATGAGCTATTAACTTTCTCGTGTGTTTTTTGTTCTAATCACATGTGTCACCCGTGAGCTTTGAACTTTATTTCGAGATTTTAGTTCTAATCGCATGTGTCGCCCTGGGGCTATTAACTCTCTCTTAGGAATTTAGTCCTGATCACATGTGTACCCTCGCCCTAGGGCTATGAACTTTCTCGCGAGTATTTAGTTCTGATCGCATGTATCTCTCATGAGGGATGAACTATTTGTGTGGTTTTAGTTCTAATCGCATGTGTCGCACATGAGCTTTGAACTTCCTGGTGAAGTTACAGTTCTATCGCATGTGTCGCCCATGAGCAATGGACTTTCTCGAGAGATTTTAGTTTTGAACGCTTGTGTCGCCCATGAGCTTTGAACTTTGTTGGAAGTTTTAACAGTTCTAATCGCATGTGTCGCCCACGGGCTATAATCCTTCTCGCGAGAATTTAGTTCAAATTGCATGTTGAACCCATGAGCTATGAACTTTCTTGTGAGATTTAGTTCTTAGCTCAAGTGGCATTTGTAGCCCATACGCTATGAACTTTCACTTAAGGTTTAGTTCTATTTACATGCCCATGTATAGCCAATAAACTATGCACATTCTGGTGAGATTTTAGTTTTGATTGCATGGGTCGTCTATGAGCTCTGAGTTTTTCTTGTGATCATTTTGTTCTACACGCATGCTCATGGTTATGAGGTCGTAAGGTTGAAATTCTACATGTAATTGCAAGTGTAAACCATGTGCTATGACCTTTTTGCGTGAAATTTTTGTTCAAACGCATGTGTTGCCCATGAACTCTAAAATTTTTCTGACAAAATTTTAGTTTTAGACGCATGTACAGCATATGTGCAAGAACTTTTCTAATTGCATGTGTCAACCATGAGCCATGAGCTTAATCGTGAGAATTTAGATCAATCACATGTGTCTCTAATGAGCTTTTGCACAAACTTACCAGGCACAAATGTAATGTTATTGGGCAAGCTCACGAGATCATGGCACATATCATAAAGCCCAACAATGAAGGCTCAGGCGAACCTGCACACATGCGCATTCTCGCCATAGCCTCCACAGCTAGCATACACAAAGTATGAATGTAAATAAACACTCAGATAATAATTAAACCTACATTCCCACTAGATACGCCAGCATGGGCGTTTACAGGCGGCTTTTGCGCATATGCAATAAACATCAAAATCTCAGGTTCTAGCCCAAGATACCACAGTGTGAGTGATCTTGCATCATCAAGCGTTCGTACAGTTACGGAATTCAACTTGAGGCAGACCAGCGTCCGTCGTTGTCATGGTATTTGATAAAATAGTCCACACAAAGATGACTTTGTTTTCATCAGCATAACTAACATACACCAATGCTTAGTCACGGGCAAGTTTAAAGTCTAAAAGAGCACCCATACACTAAATATAGGGCACATATGCTGCGATTTACATTTTTCATTAGGTACTACTTTCGTGGGCTACCAAACCGGATGTTTTCTTTTGTGAAAATGAAAGAAAAACAAGCACAGCTTTATAAAAACATGCCTAACAAAAATGCCACAACGCTGCACCACATACAATTGCATGGCGCCAAGAGGAAGAAATAACAGAAGCACACAGACAGTTAGAGACATCCATATAAAGCAAGAACTAAACAAGAAAAGCAGCAACCTGTTGTAACTTTCTTCAAGAAGAGACATGAAGTGACTGCCAAACTATTGTTGCACAGCTAGTTTGGGCATGTGCTTCTACATATGTTCTGTAGGTGGATAAGTTGCCAGTGAAAATACAGTGTGATAATAACTATGGTCAGAGTGAAGAGCCTTGGTGAACGCTACAGTCTCTTTGATAAACCCTTTATAATCTAATTGAACACTAAGTATGGAACTGTCCTCTTTGTACTTTAAGAGGCTGTTGGTCAAAGTTTCTATAAAAAGATGTATTTTCTACCCTTGAAATTTGTTTTCATCATTGCAAACGGTGCAGACCCTGGTGAAATATCGCATTATGTGCCATTTCATCAAGGCCTTTACTGTTTGTAAAAGTACCTGTTATGGAAAAAATACTTATGGTGTACAACCACATGAAATGTATAAAATGCAAAACATTTGCAATTTGCAAAAAGTTCATCAAACTGTATTGTTTTAGAGAAATTGTCAGCTCATCCTTGAAAGTATTGGTTAAGTGCATATTTGTTTCTCCCATACTGCTGTGTGAAGTCTTCCATAGAAATCCATAAATGTATCTTTGGCCATACTGCAATACACCAGTACTGACTGACTCAGTTTCACAAAGCTTTTCTGACTTCGCACCAACTGGATTATGCAATATTAGTTGACTTTGTAGTTTGAATAAAATGTTTTGCAAGATTATATAAATAGGTTACCTAAGCTACTGATCTACCCCAGATTACCAGTACTGACTGGCAGGTTTAACCCCTGAACTAGATCCCAACCCGAAAACCCCAACCCATAGCAATGCCCAAACAAACCCTGGGAGCCCATATGGAGCATTAAAAAAAATTAAAAAAATATTAAAAAAGTGAAAAGAAAAAAAGAAAAGGGAGCTAACTTTGCGACTCCTCCCTCGGAGGAATCCGCTTGTTGACGAGCTAGCATGGCTCGTGGTGCATAACACCTAAAGGAAACCAACTTAAAATGATCAACTTAAGCAAGGTTATGTATAAAACATATATTAAACCTGTATGGTTTTTGTTTTTTGAGAAAATATCACTATAGTTTCTGGAGAACATTGCTTTGTTTATTTGCAGATAGATATTTTACACAAAATGAATCTTAAACATTGTGATAATGCCACTGGGCTAATTGACCAAATATTACTGTTTTTGCTAAATGATGTTAATGTCTATATCATGAAAAGTAATGTCCCTTGAACACCGAATGATGTCCCTTGAACACCAATCTGCGACTTAAAGGAATGTTAATCCTATAGATTAATGAGACCAAATAGCTGAGGGGTCTAAATGGTTTTCACCAGAACATCTATAAGACATTTACCTGTGGGTTAGAAACCTGCCAGATCCTGATTTATAAAACTAATATTTTATTCTTATTTACTTAAGATTTTTTTTTGGCAAAATCTGATAATTTTGGAACGTTTGAACACATTATTTATCTATCAATATCTTCAATTATATATGACGTCTGAGATCGCAAATAAGATACTTTCTATTGATATTGCACTAAGCGGACATTTATGCGCGTTCTATGTATAACAACAATGGCGTGTACATGTACCGCAATGGCTATATATGAGATACAATATTATTTAAAGAGGATTCCCAGACTCACCAGGCACAAATGAAATATTATTGAGCGAGCTCAAGAGATTTTGGTACCTATCATATGGGCGATCAGCGAAGGCTCTGACGAGTCTGTGCATCCACGAAGGATCGTAAGAGCCTTTGTTACTCGCATACATAAAGTATTGAAGTAGATGAAGGCTCAGATAACTTTTAGGTTTCTAGCTCCACTGTCTAGCTGTGCATGTGGGTAAAAAACGAGGTTTGTGCATGCGTAGGACAGACCAAATGGCTGATCGCATGTGTCGCCCATGAACTATGAACTTTTTGTGTGAGTTAAGTTCTTATCACATGTGTCGCCCATGAACTTTGAACTTCCTTGTAAGATTCAAGTTCTAATCACATATGTCGCCCATGGGCTATGCACTTTCCCGCGAGACTTTAGTTCAAATCGCATGTGTCGCCCATGAGCTATGGACTTTCTTGTGAGATTTTAGTTCATATCGCATGTTTCAACAATTAGCTATGAAATTTTTGTGAGATTTTGTTCTAATCACATGCGTCGATCATGAGCTATGGGCTTTCTCTCGAGAAATAAGTTCTAATCGCATGTGTTGGCCATTAGCTATTACCTTTCTTGGGATATTTTAGTTATAAGTTTTAGCAAATTATGGGTTTCCTATGAGCTATTAACTTTCTCGTGTGTTTTTTGTTCTAATCACATGTGTCACCCGTGAGCTTTGAACTTTATTGCGAGATTTTAGTTCTAATCGCATGTGTCGCCCTGGGGCTATTAACTCTCTCTTAGGAATTTAGTCCTGATCACATGTGTAGCCTCGCCCTAGGGCTATGAACTTTCTCGCGAGTATTTAGTTCTGATCGCATGTATCTCTCATGAGGGATGAACTATTTGTGTGGTTTTAGTTCTAATCGCATGTGTCGCACATGAGCTTTGAACTTCCTGGTGAAGTTATAGTTCTATCGCATGTGTCGCCATGAGCAATGGACTTTCTCGAGAGATTTTAGTTTTGAACGCTTGTGTCGCCCATGGGCTTTGAACTTTGTTGGAAGTTTTAACAGTTCTAATCGCATGTGTCGCCCACGGGCTATGATCCTTCTCGCGATAATTTAGTTCAAATTGCATGTTGAACCCATGAGCTATGAACTTTCTTGTGAGATTTAGTTCTTAGCTCAAGTGGCATTTGTAGCCCATGCGCTATGAACTTTCACTAAAGGTTTAGTTCTATTTACATGCCCATGTGTAGCCAATAAACTATGCACATTCTGGTGAGATTTTAGTTTTGATTGCATGGGTCGTCTATGAGCTCTGAGTTTTTCTTGTGATCATTTTGTTTAACACGCATGCTCATGGTTATGAGGTCGTAAGGTTGTAATTCTACATGTAATTGCAAGTGTAAACCATGCGCTATGACCTTTTTGCGTGAAATTTTAGTTCAAACGCATGTGTTGCCCATGAGCTTTAAGATTTTTCTGACAAAATTTTAGTTTTAGACGCATGTACAGCATATGTGCAAGAACTTTTCTAATTGCATGTGTCAACCATGAGCCATGAGCTTAATCGTGAGAATTTAGATCAATCACATGTGTCTCTAATGAGCTTTTGCACAAACTTACCAGGCACAAATGTAACGTTATTGGGCAAGCTCACGAGATCTTGGCACATATCATAAAGCCCAACAATGAAGGCTCAGGCGAACCTGCACACATGCGCATTCTCGCCATAGCCTCCACAGCTAGCATACACAAAGTATGAATGTAGATAAACACTCAGATAATAATTAAACCTACATTCCCACTAGATACGCCAGCATGGGCGTTTACAGGCGGCTTTTGCGCATATGCAATAAACATCAAAATCTCAGGTTCTAGCCCAAGATACCACAGTGTGAGTGATCTTGCATCATCAAGCGTTCGTACAGTTACGGAATTCAACTTGAGGCAGACCAGCGTCCGTCGTTGTCATGGTATTTGATAAAATAGTCCACACAAAGATGACTTTGTTTTCATCAGCATAACTAACATACACCAATGCTTAGTCACGGGCAAGTTTTAAGTCTAAAAGAGCACCCATACACTAAATATAGGGCACATATGCTGCGATTTACATTTTTCATTAGGTACTACTTTCGTGGGCTACCAAACCGGATGTTTTCTTTTGTGAAAATGAAAGAAAACAAGCACAGCTTTATAAAAAACATGCCTAACAAAAATGCCACAACGCTGCACCACATACAATTGCATGGCGCCAAGAGGAAGAAATAACAGAAACACACAGACAGTTAGAGACATCCATATAAAGCAAGAACTAAACAAGAAAACCAGCAACCTGTTGTAACTTTCTTCAAGAAGAGACGGGAAGTGACTGCCAATTTATTGTTGCACAGCTAGTTTGGGCATGTGCTTCTACATATGTTCTGTAGGTGGATAAGTTGCCAGTGAAAATACAGTGTGATAATAACTATGGTCAGAGTGAAGAGCCTTGGTGAACGCTACAGTCTCTTTGATAAACCCTTTATAATCTAATTGAACACTAAGTATGGAACTGTCCTCTTTGTACCTTAAGAGGCTGCTGGTCAAAGTTTCTATAAAAAGATGTATTTTCTACCCTTGAAATTTGTTTTCATCATTGCAAACGGTGCAGACCCTGGTGAAATATCGCATTATGTGCCATTTCATCAAGGCCTTAACTGTTTGTAAAAGTACCTGTTATGGAAAAAATACTTATGGTGTACAACCACATGAAATGTATAAAATGCAAAACATTTGCAATTTGCAAAAAGTTCATCAAACTGTATTGTTTTAGAGAAGATGTCAGTTCATCCTTGAAAGTATTGGTTAAGTGCATATTGGTTTCTCCCATACTGCTTTGTGAATTCTTCCATAGAAATCCATAAATGTATCTTTGGCCATACTGCAATACACCAGTACTGACTGACTCAGTTTCACAAAGCTTTTCTGACTTCGCACATACTGGATTATGCAATATTAGTTGACTTTGTAGTTTGAATAAAATGTTTTGCAAGATTATATAAATAGGTTACCTAAGCTACTGATCTACCCCAGATTACCAGTACTGACTGGCAGGTTTAATCCCTGAACTAGATCCCAACCCGAAAACCCCAACCCATAGCAATGCCCAAACAAACCCTGGGAGCCCATATGGAGCATTAAAAAAATAAAAAAAAATATTAAAAAATGAAAAGAAAAAACGAAAAGGGATCTAACTTTGCGAATCCTCCCTCGGAGGAATCCGCTTGTTGACGAGCTAGCATGGCTCGTGGTGCATAACACCTAAAGGAAACAAACTTAAAATGATCAACTTAAGCAAGGTTATGTATAAAACATATATTAAACCTGTATGGTTTTTGTTTTTTGAGAAAATATCACTATAGTTTCTGGAGAACATTGCTTTGTTTATTTGCAGATAGATATTTTACACAAAATGAATCTTAAACATTGTGATAATGCCACTGGGCTAATTGACCAAATATTACTGTTTTTGCTAAATGATGTTAATGTCTATATCATGAAAAGTAGTGTCATTTGAACACCAAATGATGTCCCTTGAACACCAATCTGCGACTTAAAGGAATGTTAATCCTATAGATTAATGAGACCAAATAGCTGAGGGGTCTAAATGGTTTTCACCAGAACATCTATAAGACATTTACCTGTGGGTTCGAAACCTGCCAGATACTGATTTATAAAACTAATATTTTTATTCTTATTTACTTAAGATTTTTTTTGGCATAATCTGATAATTTTGGAACGTTTGAACACATTATTTATCTATCAATATCTTCAATTATATATGACGTCTGAGATCGCAAATAAGATACTTTCTATTGATATTGCACTAAGCACTAAGCGGACATTTATGCGCGTTCTATGTATAACAACAATGGCGTGTACATGTACCGCAATGGCTATATATGAGATACAATATTATTTAAAGAGGATTCCCAGACTCACCAGGCACAAATGAAATATTATTGAGCGAGCTCAAGAGATTTTGGTACCTATCATATGGGCGATCAGCGAATGCTCTAACGAGTCTGTGCATCCATGAAGGATCGTAAGAGCCTTTGTTACTCGCATACATAAAGTATTGAAGTAGATGAAGGCTCAGATAACTTTTAGGTTTCTAGCTCCACTGTCTAGCTGTGCATGTGGGTAAAAAAGAGGTTTGTGCATGCGTAGGACAGACCAAATGGCTGATCGCATGTGTCGCCCATGAACTATGAACTTTTTGTTTGAGTTAAGTTCTTATCACATGTGTCGCCCATGAACTTTGAACTTCCTTGTAAGATTCAAGTTCTAATCACATATGTCGCCCATGGGCTATGCACTTTCCCGCGAGACTTTAGTTCAAATCGCATGTGTCGCCCATGAGCTATGGACTTTCTTGTGAGATTTTAGTTCATATCGCATGTTTCAACAATTAGCTATGAAATTTTTGTGAGGTTATGTTCTAATCACATGCGTCGATCATGAGCTATGGGCTTTCTCTCGAGAAATGAGTTCTAATCGCATGTGTTGGCCATTAGCTATTACCTTTCTTGGGATATTTTAGTAATAAGTTTTAGCAAATTATGGGTTTCCTATGAGCTATTAACTTTCTCGTGTGTTTTTTGTTCTAATCACATGTGTCACCCGTGAGCTTTGAACTTTATTGCGAGATTTTAGTTCTAATCGCATGTGTCGCCCTGGGGCTATTAACTCTCTCTTAGGAATTTAGTCCTGATCACATGTGTAGCCTCGCCCTAGGGCTATGAACTTTCTCGCGAGTATTTAGTTCTGATCGCATGTATCTCTCATGAGGGATGAACTATTTGTGTGGTTTTAGTTCTAATCGCATGTGTCGCACATGAGCTTTGAACTTCCTGGTGAAGTTATAGTTCTATCGCATGTGTCGCCATGAGCAATGGACTTTCTCGAGAGATTTTAGTTTTGAACGCTTGTGTCGCCCATGGGCTTTGAACTTTGTTGGAAGTTTTAACAGTTCTAATCGCATGTGTCGCCCACGGGCTATGATCCTTCTCGCGATAATTTAGTTCAAATTGCATGTTGAACCCATGAGCTATGAACTTTCTTGTGAGATTTAGTTCTTAGCTCAAGTGGCATTTGTAGCCCATGCGCTATGAACTTTCACTAAAGGTTTAGTTCTATTTACATGCCCATGTGTAGCCAATAAACTATGCACATTCTGGTGAGATTTTAGTTTTGATTGCATGGGTCGTCTATGAGCTCTGAGTTTTTCTTGTGATCATTTTGTTTAACACGCATGCTCATGGTTATGAGGTCGTAAGGTTGTAATTCTACATGTAATTGCAAGTGTAAACCATGCGCTATGACCTTTTTGCGTGAAATTTTAGTTCAAACGCATGTGTTGCCCATGAGCTTTAAGATTTTTCTGACAAAATTTTAGTTTTAGACGCATGTACAGCATATGTGCAAGAACTTTTCTAATTGCATGTGTCAACCATGAGCCATGAGCTTAATCGTGAGAATTTAGATCAATCACATGTGTCTCTAATGAGCTTTTGCACAAACTTACCAGGCACAAATGTAACGTTATTGGGCAAGCTCACGAGATCTTGGCACATATCATAAAGCCCAACAATGAAGGCTCAGGCGAACCTGCACACATGCGCATTCTCGCCATAGCCTCCACAGCTAGCATACACAAAGTATGAATGTAGATAAACACTCAGATAATAATTAAACCTACATTCCCACTAGATACGCCAGCATGGGCGTTTACAGGCGGCTTTTGCGCATATGCAATAAACATCAAAATCTCAGGTTCTAGCCCAAGATACCACAGTGTGAGTGATCTTGCATCATCAAGCGTTCGTACAGTTACGGAATTCAACTTGAGGCAGACCAGCGTCCGTCGTTGTCATGGTATTTGATAAAATAGTCCACACAAAGATGACTTTGTTTTCATCAGCATAACTAACATACACCAATGCTTAGTCACGGGCAAGTTTTAAGTCTAAAAGAGCACCCATACACTAAATATAGGGCACATATGCTGCGATTTACATTTTTCATTAGGTACTACTTTCGTGGGCTACCAAACCGGATGTTTTCTTTTGTGAAAATGAAAGAAAACAAGCACAGCTTTATAAAAAACATGCCTAACAAAAATGCCACAACGCTGCACCACATACAATTGCATGGCGCCAAGAGGAAGAAATAACAGAAACACACAGACAGTTAGAGACATCCATATAAAGCAAGAACTAAACAAGAAAACCAGCAACCTGTTGTAACTTTCTTCAAGAAGAGACGGGAAGTGACTGCCAAACTATTGTTGCACAGCTAGTTTGGGCATGTGCTTCTACATATGTTCTGTAGGTGGATAAGTTGCCAGTGAAAATACAGTGTGATAATAACTATGGTCAGAGTGAAGAGCCTTGGTGAACGCTACAGTCTCTTTGATAAACCCTTTATAATCTAATTGAACACTAAGTATGGAACTGTCCTCTTTGTACCTTAAGAGGCTGCTGGTCAAAGTTTCTATAAAAAGATGTATTTTCTACCCTTGAAATTTGTTTTCATCATTGCAAACGGTGTAGACCCTGGTGAAATATCGCATTATGTGCCATTTCATCAAGGCCTTAACTGTTTGTAAAAGTACCTGTTATGGAAAAAATACTTATGGTGTACAACCACATGAAATGTATAAAATGCAAAACATTTGCAATTTGCAAAAAGTTCATCAAACTGTATTGTTTTAGAGAAGATGTCAGTTCATCCTTGAAAGTATTGGTTAAGTGCATATTGGTTTCTCCCATACTGCTTTGTGAATTCTTCCATAGAAATCCATAAATGTATCTTTGGCCATACTGCAATACACCAGTACTGACTGACTCAGTTTCACAAAGCTTTTCTGACTTCGCACATACTGGATTATGCAATATTAGTTGACTTTGTAGTTTGAATAAAATGTTTTGCAAGATTATATAAATAGGTTACCTAAGCTACTGATCTACCCCAGATTACCAGTACTGACTGGCAGGTTTAATCCCTGAACTAGATCCCAACCCGAAAACCCCAACCCATAGCAATGCCCAAACAAACCCTGGGAGCCCATATGGAGCATTAAAAAAATAAAAAAAAATATTAAAAAATGAAAAGAAAAAACGAAAAGGGATCTAACTTTGCGAATCCTCCCTCGGAGGAATCCGCTTGTTGACGAGCTAGCATGGCTCGTGGTGCATAACACCTAAAGGAAACAAACTTAAAATGATCAACTTAAGCAAGGTTATGTATAAAACATATATTAAACCTGTATGGTTTTTGTTTTTTGAGAAAATATCACTATAGTTTCTGGAGAACATTGCTTTGTTTATTTGCAGATAGATATTTTACACAAAATGAATCTTAAACATTGTGATAATGCCACTGGGCTAATTGACCAAATATTACTGTTTTTGCTAAATGATGTTAATGTCTATATCATGAAAAGTAGTGTCATTTGAACACCAAATGATGTCCCTTGAACACCAATCTGCGACTTAAAGGAATGTTAATCCTATAGATTAATGAGACCAAATAGCTGAGGGGTCTAAATGGTTTTCACCAGAACATCTATAAGACATTTACCTGTGGGTTCGAAACCTGCCAGATACTGATTTATAAAACTAATATTTTTATTCTTATTTACTTAAGATTTTTTTTGGCATAATCTGATAATTTTGGAACGTTTGAACACATTATTTATCTATCAATATCTTCAATTATATATGACGTCTGAGATCGCAAATAAGATACTTTCTATTGATATTGCACTAAGCACTAAGCGGACATTTATGCGCGTTCTATGTATAACAACAATGGCGTGTACATGTACCGCAATGGCTATATATGAGATACAATATTATTTAAAGAGGATTCCCAGACTCACCAGGCACAAATGAAATATTATTGAGCGAGCTCAAGAGATTTTGGTACCTATCATATGGGCGATCAGCGAATGCTCTAACGAGTCTGTGCATCCATGAAGGATCGTAAGAGCCTTTGTTACTCGCATACATAAAGTATTGAAGTAGATGAAGGCTCAGATAACTTTTAGGTTTCTAGCTCCACTGTCTAGCTGTGCATGTGGGTAAAAAAGAGGTTTGTGCATGCGTAGGACAGACCAAATGGCTGATCGCATGTGTCGCCCATGAACTATGAACTTTTTGTTTGAGTTAAGTTCTTATCACATGTGTCGCCCATGAACTTTGAACTTCCTTGTAAGATTCAAGTTCTAATCACATATGTCGCCCATGGGCTATGCACTTTCCCGCGAGACTTTAGTTCAAATCGCATGTGTCGCCCATGAGCTATGGACTTTCTTGTGAGATTTTAGTTCATATCGCATGTTTCAACAATTAGCTATGAAATTTTTGTGAGGTTATGTTCTAATCACATGCGTCGATCATGAGCTATGGGCTTTCTCTCGAGAAATGAGTTCTAATCGCATGTGTTGGCCATCAGCTATTACCTTTCTTGGGATATTTTAGTAATAAGTTTTAGCAAATTATGGGTTTCCTATGAGCTATTAACTTTCTCGTGTGTTTTTTGTTCTAATCACATGTGTCACCCGTGAGCTTTGAACTTTATTGCGAGATTTTAGTTCTAATCGCATGTGTCGCCCTGGGGCTATTAACTCTCTCTTAGGAATTTAGTCCTGATCACATGTGTAGCCTCGCCCTAGGGCTATGAACTTTCTCGCGAGTATTTAGTTCTGATCGCATGTATCTCTCATGAGGGATGAACTATTTGTGTGGTTTTAGTTCTAATCGCATGTGTCGCACATGAGCTTTGAACTTCCTGGTGAAGTTATAGTTCTATCGCATGTGTTGCCCATGAGCAATGGACTTTCTCGAGAGATTTTAGTTTTGAACGCTTGTGTCGCCCATGAGCTTTGAACTTTGTTGGAAGTTTTAACAGTTCTAATCGCATGTGTCGCCCACGGGCTATGATCCTTCTCGCGATAATTTAGTTCAAATTGCATGTTGAACCCATGAGCTATGAACTTTCTTGTGAGATTTAGTTCTTAGCTCAAGTGGCATTTGTAGCCCATGCGCTATGAACTTTCACTAAAGGTTTAGTTCTATTTACATGCCCATGTGTAGCCAATAAACTATGCACATTCTGGTGAGATTTTAGTTTTGATTGCATGGGTCGTCTATGAGCTCTGAGTTTTTCTTGTGATCATTTTGTTTTACACGCATGCTCATGGTTATGAGGTCGTAAGGTTGTAATTCTACATGTAATTGCAAGTGTAAACCATGCGCTATGACCTTTTTGCGTGAAATTTTAGTTCAAACGCATGTGTTGCCCATGAGCTTTAAGATTTTTCTGACAAAATTTTAGTTTTAGACGCATGTACAGCATATGTGCAAGAACTTTTCTAATTGCATGTGTCAACCATGAGCCATGAGCTTAATCGTGAGAATTTAGATCAATCACATGTGTCTCTAATGAGCTTTTGCACAAACTTACCAGGCACAAATGTAATGTTATTGGGCAAGCTCACGAAATCTTGGCACATATCATAAAGCCCAACAATGAAGGCTCAGGCGAACCTGCACACATGCGCATTCTCGCCATAGCCTCCACAGCTAGCATACACAAAGTATGAATGTAGATAAACACTCAGATAATAATTAAACCTACATTCCCACTAGTTACGCCAGCATGGGCGTTTACAGGCGGCTTTTACGCATATGCAATAAACATCAAAATCTCAGGTTTTAGCCCAAGATACCACAGTGTGAGTGATCTTGCATCATCAAGCGTTCGTACAGTTACGGAATTCAACTTGAGGCAGACCAGCGTCCGTCGTTGTCATGGTATTTGATAAAATAGTCCACACAAAGATGACTTTGTTTTCATCAGCATAACTAACATACACCAATGCTTAGTCACGGGCAAGTTTAAAGTCTAAAAGAGCACCCATACACTAAATATAGGGCGCATATGCTGCGATTTACATTTTTCATTAGGTACTACTTTCGTGGGCTACCAAACCGGATGTTTTTTTTTGTGAAAATGAAAGAAAAACAAGCACAGCTTTATAAAAAACATGCCTAACAAAAATGCCACAACGCTGCACCACATACAATTGCATGGCGCCAAGAGGAAGAAATAACAGAAGCACACAGACAGTTAGAGACATCCATATAAAGCAAGAACTAAACAAGAAAAGCAGCAACCTGTTGTAACTTTCTTCAAGAAGAGACGGGAAGTGACTGCCAAACTATTGTTGCACAGCTAGTTTGGGCATGTGCTTCGACATATGTTCTGTAGGTGGATAAGTTGCCAGTGAAAATACAGTGTGATAATAACTATGGTCAGAGTGAAGAGCCTTGGTGAACGCTACAGTCTCTTTGATAAACCCTTTATAATCTAATTGAACACTAAGTATGGAACTGTCCTCTTTGTACTTTAAGAGGCTGTTGGTCAAAGTTTCTATAAAAAGATGTATTTTCTACCCTTGAAATTTGTTTTCATCATTGCAAACGGTGCAGACCCTGGTGAAATATCGCATTATGTGCCATTTCATCAAGGCCTTTACTGTTTGTAAAAGTACCTGTTATGGAAAAAATACTTATGGTGTACAACCACATGAAATGTATAAAATGCAAAACATTTGCAATTTGCAAAAAGTTCATCAAACTGTATTGTTTTAGAGAAATTGTCAGCTCATCCTTGAAAGTATTGGTTAAGTGCATATTTGTTTCTCCCATACTGCTTTGTTAAGTCTTCCATAGAAATCCATAAATGTATCTTTGGCCATACTGCAATACACCAGTACTGACTGACTCAGTTTGGTTTAAACATATTTTATTCAAATTAATTTGTACATGGTAATTACAAATTGAAACAATAAGATGAGGATAAGAACGGAAGCATGTAGCTTATATAGTTCTTCTCCAAAATTTCACAAAGCTTTTCTGACTTCGCACCAACTGGATTATGCAATATTAGTTGACTTTGTAGTTTGAATAAAATGTTTTGCAAGATTATATAAATAGGTTACCTAAGCTACTGATCTACCCCAGATTACCAGTACTGACTGGCAGGTTTAACCCCTGAACTAGATCCCAACCCGAAAACCCCAACCCATAGCAGTGCCCAAACAAACCCTGGGAGCCCATATGGAGCATTAGAAAATAAAAAAAATATTAAAAAAATGAAAAGAAAAAAAGAAAAGGAAGCTAACTTTGCGAATCCTCCCTCGGAGGAATCCGCTTGTTGTCGAGCTAGCATGGCTCGTGGTGCATAACACTTAAAGGAAACAAACTTAAAATGATCAACTTAAGCAAGGTTATGTATAAAACATATATTAAACCTGTATGGTTTTTGTTTTTTGAGAAAATATCACTATAGTTTCTGGAGAACATTGCTTTGTTTATTTGCAGATAGATATTTTACACAAAATGAATCTTAAACATTGTGATAATGCCACTGGGCTAATTGACCAAATATTACTGTTTTTGCTAAATGATGTTAATGTCTATATCATGAAAAGTAATGTCCCTTGAACACCGAATGATGTCCCTTGAACACCAATCTGCGACTTAAAGGAATGTTAATCCTATAGATTAATGAGACCAAATAGCTGAGGGGTCTAAATGGTTTTCACCAGAACATCTATAAGACATTTACCTGTGGGTTAGAAACCTGTCAGATCCTGATTTATAAAACTAATATTTTATTCTTATTTACTTAAGATTTATTTTGGCATAATCTGATAATTTTGGAACGTTTGAACACATTATTTATCTATCAATATCTTCAATTATATATGACGTCTGAGATCGCAAATAAGATACTTTCTATTGATATTGCACTAAGCGGACATTTATGCGCGTTCTATGTATAACAACAATGGCGTGTACATGTACCGCAATGGCTATATATGAGATACAATATTATTTAAAGAGGATTCCCAGACTCACCAGGCACAAATGAAATATTATTGAGCGAGCTCAAGAGATTTTGGTACCTATCATATGGGCGATCAGCGAAGGCTCTAACGAGTCTGTGCATCCACGAAGGATCGTAAGAGCCTATGTTACTCGCATACATAAAGTATTGAAGTAGATGAAGGCTCAGATAACTTTTAGGTTTCTAGCTCCACTGTCTACCTGTGCATGTGGGTAAAAAAGAGGTTTGTGCATGCGTAGGACAGACCAAATGGCTGATCGCATGTGTCGCCCATGAACTATGAACTTTTTGTGTGAGTTAAGTTCTTATCACATGTGTCGCCCATGAACTTTGAACTTCCTTGTAAGATTCAAGTTCTAATCACATATGTCGCCCATGGGCTATGCACTTTTCCGCGAGACTTTAGTTCAAATCGCATGTGTCGCCCATGAGCTATGGACTTTCTTGTGAGATTTTAGTATATATCGCATGTTTCAACAATTAGCTATGAAATTTTTGTGAGGTTTTGTTCTAATCACATGCGTCGATCATGAGCTATGGGCTTTCTCTCGAGAAATAAGTTCTAATCGCATGTGTTGGCCATTAGCTATTACCTTTCTTGGGATATTTTAGTAATAAGTTTTAGCAAATTATGGGTTTCCTATGAGCTATTAACTTTCTCGTGTGTTTTTTGTTCTAATCACATGTGTCACCCGTGAGCTTTGAACTTTATTGCGAGATTTTAGTTCTAATCGCATGTGTCGCCCTGGGGCTATTAACTCTCTCTTAGGAATTTAGTCCTGATCACATGTGTAGCCTCGCCCTAGGGCTATGAACTTTCTCGCGAGTATTTAGTTCTGATCGCATGTATCTCTCATGAGGGATGAACTATTTGTGTGGTTTTAGTTCTAATCGCATGTGTCGCACATGAGCTTTGAACTTCCTGGTGAAGTTATAGTTCTATCGCATGTGTTGCCCATGAGCAATGGACTTTCTCGAGAGATTTTAGTTTTGAACGCTTGTGTCGCCCATGAGCTTTGAACTTTGTTGGAAGTTTTAACAGTTCTAATCGCATGTGTCGCATGTGGCTATGATCCTTCTCGCGAGAATTTAGTTCAAATTGCATGTTGAACCCATGAGCTATGAACTTTCTTGTGAGATTTAGTTCTTAGCTCAAGTGGCATTTGTAGCCCATGCGCTATGAACTTTCACTAAAGGTTTAGTTCTATTTACATGCCCATGTGTAGCCAATAAACTATGCACATTCTGGTGAGATTTTAGTTTTGATTGCATGGGTCGTCTATGAGCTCTGAGTTTTTCTTGTGATCATTTTGTTTTACACGCATGCTCATGGTTATGAGGTCGTAAGGTTGAAATTCTACATGTAATTGCAAGTGTAAACCATGCGCTATGACCTTTTTGCGTGAAATTTTAGTTCAAACGCATGTGTTGCCCATGAGCTTTAAGATTTTTCTGACAAAATTTTAGTTTTAGACGCATGTACAGCATATGTGCAAGAACTTTTCTAATTGCATGTGTCAACCATGAGCCATGAGCTTAATCGTGAGAATTTAGATCAATCACATGTGTCTCTAATGAGCTTTTGCACAAACTTACCAGGCACAAATGTAATGTTATTGGGCAAGCTCACGAGATCTTGGCACATATCATAAAGCCCAACAATGAAGGCTCAGGCGAACCTGCACACATGCGCATTCTCGCCATAGCCTCCACAGCTAGCATACACAAAGTATGAATGTAGATAAACACTCAGATAATAATTAAACCTACATTCCCACTAGTTACGCCAGCATGGGCGTTTACAGGCGGCTTTTGCGCATATGCAATAAACATCAAAATCTCAGGTTCTAGCCCAAGATACCACAGTGTGAGTGATCTTGCATCATCAAGCGTTCGTACAGTTACGGAATTCAACTTGAGGCAGACCAGCGTCCGTCGTTGTCATGGTATTTGATAAAATAGTCCACACAAAGATGACTTGTTTTCATCAGCATAACTAACATACACCAATGCTTAGTAACGGGCAAGTTTAAAGTCTAAAAGAGCACCCATACACTAAATATAGGGCACATATGCTGCGATTTACATTTTATTAGGTACTACTTTCGTGGGCTACCAAACCGGATGTTTTCTTTTGTGAAAATGAAAGAAAAACAAGCACAGCTTTATAAAAAACATGCCTAACAAAAATGCCACAACGCTGCACCACATACAATTGCATGGCGCCAAGAGGAAGAAATAACAGAAGCACACAGACAGTTAGAGGCATCCATATAAAGCAAGAACTAAACAAGAAAAGCAGCAACCTGTTGTAACTTTCTTCAAGAAGAGACGGGAAGTGACTGCCAAACTATTGTTGCACAGCTAGTTTGGGCATGTGCTTCTACATATGTTCTGTAGGTGGATAAGTTGCCAGTGAAAATACAGTGTGATAATAACTATGGTCAGAGTTAAGAGCCTTCGTGAACGCTACAGTCTCTTTGATAAACCCTTTATAATCTAATTGAACACTAAGTATGGAACTGTCCTCTTTGTACTTTAAGAGGCTGTTGGTCAAAGTTTCTATAAAAAGATGTATTTTCTACCCTTGAAATTTGTTTTCATCATTGCAAACGGTGCAGACCCTGGTGAAATATCGCATTATGTGCCATTTCATCAAGGCCTTTACTGTTTGTAAAAGTACCTGTTATGGAAAAAATACTTATGGTGTACAACCACATGAAATGTATAAAATGCAAAACATTTGCAATTTGCAAAAAGTTCATCAAACTGTATTGTTTTAGAGAAATTGTCAGCTCATCCTTGAAAGTATTGGTTAAGTGCATATTTGTTTCTCCCGTACTGCTTTGTGAAGTCTTCCATAGAAATCCATAAATGTATCTTTGGCCATACTGCAATACACCAGTACTGACTGACTCAGTTTCACAAAGCTTTTCTGACTTCGCACCAACTGGATTATGCAATATTAGTTGACTTTGTAGTTTGAATAAAATGTTTTGCAAGATTATATAAATAGGTTACCTAAGCCACTGATCTACCCCAGATTACCAGTACTGACTGGCAGGTTTAACCCCTGAACTAGATCCCAACCCGAAAACCCCAACCCATAGCAGTGCCCAAACAAACCCTGGGAGCCCATATGGAGCATTAAAAAATAAAAAAAATATTAAAAAAATGAAAAGAAAAAAAGAAAAGGGAGCTAACTTTGCGAATTCTCCCTCGGAGGAATCCGCTTGTTGACGAGCTAGCATGGCTCGTGGTGCATAACACCTAAAGGAAACAAACTTAAAATGATCAACTTAAGCAAGGTTATGTATAAAACATATATTAAACCTGTGTGGTTTTTGTTTTTTGAGAAAATATCACTATAGTTTCTGGAGAACATTGCTTTGTTTATATGCAGATAGATATTTTACACAAAATGAATCTTAAACATTGTGATAATGCCACTGGGCTAATTGACCAAATATTACTGTTTTTGCTAAATGATGTTAATGTCTATATCATGAAAAGTAATGTCCCTTGAACACCGAATGATGTCCCTTGAACACCAATCTGCGACTTAAAGGAATGTTAATCCTATAGATTAATGAGACCAAATAGCTGAGGGGTCTAAATGGTTTTCACCAGAACATCTATAAGACATTTACCTGTGGGTTCGAAACCTGCCAGATCCAGATTTATAAAACTAATATTTTTATTCTTATTTACTTAAGATTTTTTTTTTGCATAATCTGATAATTTTGGAACGTTTGAACACATGATTTATCTATCAATATCTTCAATTATATATGACGTCTGAGATCGCAAATAAGATACTTTCTATTGATATTGCACTAAGCACTAAGCGGACATTTATGCGCGTCCTATGTATAACAACAATGGCATGTACATGCACCGCAATGGCTATATATGAAATACAATATTATTTAAAGAGGATTCCCAGACTCACCAGGCACCAATGAAATATTATTGAGCGAGCTCAAGAGATTTTGGTACCTATCATATGGGCGATCAGCGAAGGCTCTAACGAGTCTGTGCATCCACGAAGGATCGTAAGAGCCTATGTTACTCGCATACATAAAGTATTGAAGTAGATGAAGGCTCAGATAACTTTTAGGTTTCTAGCTCCACTGGCTAGCTGTGCATGTGGGTAAAAAAGAGAGGTTTGCGCATGCGTAGGACAGACCAAATGGCTGATCGCATGTGTCGCCCATGAACTATGAACTTTTTGTGTGAGTTAAGTTCTTATCACATGTGTCGCCCATGAACTTTGAACTTCCTTGTAAGATTCAAGTTCTAATCACATGTGTCGCCCATGGGCTATGCACTTTCTCGCGAGACTTTAGTTCAAATCGCATGTGTCGCCCATGATGTGAGATTTTAGTTCATATCGCATGTTTCAACAATTAGCTATGAAATTTTTGTAAGGTTTTGTTCTAATCACATGCGTCGATCATGAGCTATGGGCTTTCTCTCGAGAAATAAGTTCTAATCGCATGTGTTGGCCATTAGCTATTACCTTTCTTGGGATATTTTAGTTATAAGTTTTAGCAAATTATGGGTTTCCTATGAGCTATTAACTTTCTCGTGTGATTTTTGTTCTAATCACATGTGTCACCCTTGAGCTTTGAACTTTATTGCGAGATTTTAGTTCTAATCGCATGTGTCGCCCTGGGGCTATTTACTCTTTCTTAGGAATTTAGTCGTGATCACATGTGTCGCCTCGCCCTAGGGCTATGAACTTTCTCGCGAGTATTTAGTTCTGATCGCATGTATCTCCCATGAGGGATGAACTATTTGTGTGGTTTTAGTTCTAATCGCATGTGTCGCACATGAGCTTTGAACTTCCTGGTGAAGTATCAGTTCTATCGCATGTGTCGCCCATGAGCAATGGACTTTCTCGAGAGATTTTAGTTTTGAACGCCTGTGTCGCCCATGAGCTTTGAACTTTGTTGGAAGTTTTAACAGTTCTAATCGCATGTGTCGCCCACGGGCTATGAGCCTTCTCGCGAGAATTTAGTTCAAATTGCATGTTGAACCCATGAGCTTTGAACTTTCTTGTGAGATTTAGTTCTTAGCTCAAGTGGCATTTGTAGCCCATGCGCTATGAACTTTCACTTAAGGTTTAGTTCTATTCACATGCCCATGTGTAGCCAATAAACTATGCACATTCTGGTGAGATTTTAGTTTTGATTGCATGGGTCGTCTATGAGCTCTGAGTTTTTCTTGTGATAATTTTGTTCTACACGCATGCTCATGGTTATGAGATCGTAAGGTTGTAATTCTACATGTAATTGCAAGTGTAAACCATGCGCTATGACCTTTTTGCGTGAAATTTTAGTTCAACGCATGTGTTGCCCATGAGCTTTAAGATTTTTCTGACAAAATTTTAGTTTTAGACGCATGTACAGCATATGTGCAAGAACTTTTCTAATTGCATGTGTCAACCATGAGCCATGAGCTTAATCGTGAGAATTTAGATCAATCACATGTGTCTCTAATGAGCTTTTGCACAAACTTACCAGGCACAAATGTAATGTTATTGGGCAAGCTCACGAGATCTTGGCACTTATCATAAAGCCCAACAATGAAGGCTCAGGCGAACCTGCACACATGCGCATTCTCGCCATAGCCTTCACAGCTAGCATACACAAAGTATGGATGTAGATAAACACTCAGATAATAATTAAACCTACATTCCCACTAGATACGCCAGCATGGGCGTTTACAGGCGGCTTTTGCGCATATGCAATAAACATCAAAATCTCAGGTTCTAGCCCAAGATACCACAGAGTGAGTGATCTTGCATCATCAAGCGTTCGTACAGTTACGGAATTCAACTTGAGGCAGACCAGTGTCCGTCGTTGTCATGTTATTTGATAAAATAGTCCACACAAAGATGAGGTGGGTCGGACTTCAGACTCTATGATGGTTCTGACTTAAAGACTTATCTATTGATGAGATGGTAGGGGCCTGATGCTTTGGCTGTTTGTTGGGCCCACCGGGGTTTACCTGTTGGATTTCTTTTGCTCCGGTATTCAGTTTAATTTACTGTTGAGTCCTTATCCTTGCTTTATCTCCTTGTTATATCTTGATTTATATGTTTTAGGAGATGATGCATTGATAAGTTAGGGGTCTTTCATGCAAACCAAATATCTATTTGTCTTGATCCACATCTGAATTAAGGGTGAGGTTGGCGCCGTTAAACCGGTTTAAGCCCTCCAGTAAAATATTTTACTGACCGTTCCAAGGCGGTACTTCTTTTGTGGATCTTTTATGTTTTTGTTCTGTCTTGTGTTTGCTATGTTTTGTGCGCGTCTGTTTATATGTGCTTCGTGGTCACCTGCTGGGAAAGGGCTGACCTCTTGGCTCTCGTTTGTGGTGTCTTCTGTGGGTTTGTCACTTTCCCATTGGTATCCTGGGTCAGGTGTGGTACTTGATTGTATCGATTCCTGATCTTTGCAACCTTACTTACTTTGTTTTCATCAGCATAACTAACATACACCAATGCTTAGTCACGGGCAAGTTTAAAGTCTAAAAGAGCACCCATACACTAAATATAGGCCACATATGCTGCGATTTACATTTTTCATTAGGTACTACTTTCATGGGCTACCAAACCGGATGTTTTCTTTTGTGAAAATGAAAGAAAAACAAGCACAGCTTTATAAAAAACATGCCTAACAAAAATGCCACAACGCTGCACCACATACAATTGCATGGCGCCAAGAGGAAGAAATAACAGAAACACACAGACAGTTAGAGACATCCATATAAAGCAAGAACTAAACAAGAAAAGCAGCAACCTGTTGTAACTTTCTTCAAGAAGAGACGGGAAGTGACTGCCAAACTATTGTTGCACAGCTAGTTTGGGCATGTGCTTCTACATATGTTCTGTAGGTGGATAAGTTGCCAGTGAAAATACAGTGTGATAATAACTATGGTCAGAGTTAAGAGCCTTCGTGAACGCTACAGTCTCTTTGATAAACCCTTTATAATCTAATTGAACACTAAGTATGGAACTGTCCTGTTTGTACTTTAAGAGGCTGCTGGTCAAAGTTTCTATAAAAAGATGTATTTTCTACCCTTGAAATTTGTTTTCATCATTGCAAAAGGTGCAGACCCTGGTGTAATATCGCATTATATGCCATTTCATCAAGGCCTTTACTGTTTGTAAAAGTACCTGTTATGGAAAAAATACTTATGGTGTACAACCACATGAAATGTATGAAACGCAAAACATTTGCAATTTGCAAAAAGTTCATCAAACTGTATTGTTTTAGAGAAGATGTCAGCTCATCCTTGAAAGTATTGGTTAAGTGCATATTGGTTTCTCCCATACTGCTTTGTGAAGTCTTCCATAGAAATCCATAAATGTATCTTTGGCCATACTGCAATACACCAGTACTGACTGACTCAGTTTCACAAAGCTTTTCTGACTTCGCATCAACTGGATTATGCAATATTAGTTGACTTTGTAGTTTGAATAAAATGTTTTGCAAGATTATATAAATAGGTTACCTAAGCTACTGATCTACCCCAGATTACCAGTACTGACTGGCAGGTTTAACCCCCGAACTAGATACCAACCCAAAAACCCCAACCCATAGCAATGCCCAAACAAACCCTGGAAGCCCATATGGAGCATTAAAAAAAATATAAAAAAATATTAAAAAAATGAAAAGAAAAAAAGAAAAGGGAGCTAACTTTGCGAATCCTCACTCGGAGGAATCCGCTTGTTGACGAGCTAGCATGGCTCGTGGTGCATAACACCTACAGGAAACAAACTTAAAATGGTCAACTTAAGCAAGGTTATGTATAAAACATATATTTAACATGTATGGTTTTTGTTTTTTGAGAAAATATCACTATAGTTTCTGGAGAACATTGCTTTGTTTATTTGCAGGTAGATATTTTACACAAAATGAATCTTTAACATTGTGATAATGCCACTGGGCTAATTGACCAAATATTACTGTTTTTGCTAAATGATGTTAATGTCTATATCATGAAAAGTAATGTCCCTTGAACACCAAATGATGTCCCTTGAACACCAATCTGCGACTTAAAGGAATGTTAATCCTATAGATTAATGAAACCAAATAGCTGAGGGTCTAAATGGTTTTCACCAGAACATCTATAAGACATTTACCTGTGGGTTCGAAACCTGCCAGATCCAGATTTATAAAACTAATATTTTTATTCTTATTTACTTAAGATTTTTTTTTATGCATAATCTGATAATTTTGGAACGTTTGAACACATGATTTATCTATCAATATCTTCAATTATATATGACGTCTGAGATCGCAAATAAGATACTTTCTATTGATATTGCACTAAGCACTAAGCGGACATTTATGCGCGTCCTATGTATAACAACAATGGCATGTACATGTACCGCAATGGCTATATATGAGATACAATATTATTTAAAGAGGATTCCCAGACTCACCAGGCACCAATGAAATATTATTGAGCGAGCTCAAGAGATTTTGGTACCTATCATATGGGCGATCAGCGAAGGCTCTGACGGGTCTGTGCATCCACGAAGGATCCTAAGAGCCTTTGTTACTCGCATACATAAAGTATTGAAGTAGAAGAAGGCTCAGATAACTTTTAGGTTTCTAGCTCCACTGGCTAGCTGTGCATGTGGGTAAAAAAGAGAGGTTTGCGCATGCGTAGGACAGGCCAAATGGCTGATCGCATGTGTCGCCCATGAACTATGAACTTTTTGTGTGAGTTAAGTTCTTATCACATGTGTCGCCCATGAACTTTGAACTTCCTTGTAAGATTCAAGTTCTAATCACATGTGTCGCCCATGGGCTATGCACTTTCTCGCGAGACTTTAGTTCAAATCGCATGTGTCGCCCATGATGTGAGATTTTAGTTCATATCGCATGTTTCAACAATTAGCTATGAAATTTTTGTGAGGTTTTGTTCTAATCACATGCGTCAATCATAAGCTATGGGCTTTCTCTCGAGAAATAAGTTCTAATCGCATGTGTTGGCCATTAGCTATTTCCTTTCTTGGGATATTTTAGTTATAAGTTTTAGCAAATTATGGGTTTCCGATGAGCTATTAACTTTCTCGTGTGTTTTTGTTCTAATCACATGTGTCACCCTTGAGCTTTGAACTTTATTGCGAGATTTTAGTTCTAATCGCATGTGTCGCCCTGGGGCTATTAACTCTTTCTTAGGAATTTAGTCGTGATCACATGTGTCGCCTCGCCCTAGGGCTATGAACTTTCTCGTGAGTATTT
Source organism: Loripinus fragilis (assembly GCA_964019695.1). Taxonomy (NCBI): domain Eukaryota; kingdom Metazoa; phylum Mollusca; class Bivalvia; order Lucinida; family Lucinidae; genus Loripinus; species Loripinus fragilis. Next base: position 44,946,258 of record OZ026526.1, read on the forward strand.
AGTTCTGATCGCATGTATCTCCCATGAGGGATGAACTATTTGTGTGGTTTTAGTTCTAATCGCATGTGTCGCACATGAGCTTTGAACTTCCTGGTGAAGTATCAGTTCTATCGCATGTGTCGCCCATGAGCAATGGACTTTCTCGAGAGATTTTAGTTTTGAACGCCTGTGTCGCCCATGAGCTTTGAACTTTGTTGGAAGTTTTAACAGTTCTAATCGCATGTGTCGCCCACGGGCTATGAGCCTTCTCGCGAGAATTTAGTTCAAATTGCATGTTGAACCCATGAGCTTTGAACTTTCTTGTGAGATTTAGTTCTTAGCTCAAGTGGCATTTGTAGCCCATGCGCTATGAACTTTCACTTAAGGTTTAGTTCTATTCACATGCCCATGTGTAGCCAATAAACTATGCACATTCTGGTGAGATTTTAGTTTTGATTGCATGGGTCGTCTATGAGCTCTGAGTTTTTCTTGTGATAATTTTGTTCTACACGCATGCTCATGGTTATGAGATCGTAAGGTTGTAATTCTACATGTAATTGCAAGTGTAAACCATGCGCTATGACCTTTTTGCGTGAAATTTTAGTTCAAACGCATGTGTTGCCCATGAGCTTTAAGATTTTTCTGACAAAATTTTAGTTTTAGACGCATGTACAGCATATGTGCAAGAACTTTTCTAATTGCATGTGTCAACCATGAGCCATGAGCTTAATCGTGAGAATTTAGATCAATCACATGTGTCTCTAATGAGCTTTTGCACAAACTTACCAGGCACAAATGTAATGTTATTGGGCAAGCTCACGAGATCTTGGCACTTATCATAAAGCCCAACAATGAAGGCTCAGGCGAACCTGCACACATGCGCATTCTCGCCAAAGCCTTCACAGCTAGCATACACAAAGTATGGATGTAGATAAACACTCAGATAATAATTAAACCTACATTCCCACTAGATACGCCAGCATGGGCGTTTACAGGCGGCTTTTGCGCATATGCAATAAACATCAAAATCTCAGGTTCTAGCCCAAGATACCACAGAGTGAGTGATCTTGCATCATCAAGCGTTCGTACAGTTACGGAATTCAACTTGAGGCAGACCAGTGTCCGTCGTTGTCATGTTATTTGATAAAATAGTTCACACAAAGATGAGGTGGGTCGGACTTCAGACTCTATGATGGTTCCGACTTAAAGACTTATCTATTGATGAGATGGTAGGGGCCTGATGCTTTGGCTGTTTGTCGGGCCCACCGGGGTGTACCTGTTGGATTTCTTTTGCTCCGGTATTCAGTTTAATTTACTGTTGAGTCCTTATCCTTGCTTTATCTCCTTGTTATATCTTGATTTATATGTTTTAGGAGATGATGCATTGATAAGTTAGGGGTCTTTCATGCAAACCAAATATCTATTTGTCTTGATCCACATCTGAATTAAGGGTGAGGTTGGCGCCGTTAAACCGGTTTAAGCCCTCCAGTAAAATATTTTACTGACCGTTCCAAGGCGGTACTTCTTTTGTGGATCTTTTATGTTTTTGTTCTGTCTTGTGTTTGCTATGTTTTGTGCGCGTCTGTTTATATGTGCTTCGTGGTCACCTGCTGGGAAAGGGCTGACCTCTTGGCTCTCGTTTGTGGTGTCTTCTGTGGGTTTGTCACTTTCCCATTGGTATCCTGGGTCAGGTGTGGTACTTGATTGTATCGATTCCTGATCTTTGCAACCTTACTTACTTTGTTTTCATCAGCATAACTAACATACACCAATGCTTAGTCACGGGCAAGTTTAAAGTCTAAAAGAGCACCCATACACTAAATATAGGCCACATATGCTGCGATTTACATTTTTCATTAGGTACTACTTTCATGGGCTACCAAACCGGATGTTTTCTTTTGTGAAAATGAAAGAAAAACAAGCACAGCTTTATAAAAAACATGCCTAACAAAAATGCCACAACGCTGCACCACATACAATTGCATGGCGCCAGGAGGAAGAAATAACAGAAACACACAGACAGTTAGAGACATCCATATAAAGCAAGAACTAAACAAGAAAAGCAGCAACCTGTTGTAACTTTCTTCAAGAAGAGACGGGAAGTGACTGCCAAACTATTGTTGCACAGCTAGTTTGGGCATGTGCTTCTACATATGTTCTGTAGGTGGATAAGTTGCCAGTGAAAATACAGTGTGATAATAACTATGGTCAGAGTTAAGAGCCTTCGTGAACGCTACAGTCTCTTTGATAAACCCTTTATAATCTAATTGAACACTAATTATGGAACTGTCCTGTTTGTACTTTAAGAGGCTGCTGGTCAAAGTTTCTATAAAAAGATGTATTTTCTACCCTTGAAATTTGTTTTCATCATTGCAAAAGGTGCAGACCCTGGTGAAATATCGCATTATGTGCCATTTCATCAAGGCCTTTACTGTTTGTAAAAGTACCTGTTATGGAAAAAATACTTATGGTGTACAACCACATGAAATGTATGAAATGCAAAACATTTGCAATTTGCAAAAAGTTCATCAAACTGTATTGTTTTAGAGAAGATGTCAGCTCATCCTTGAAAGTATTGGTTAAGTGCATATTGGTTTCTCCCATACTGCTTTGTGAAGTCTTCCATAGAAATCCATAAATGTATCTTTGGCCATACTGCAATACACCAGTACTGACTGACTCAGTTTCACAAAGCTTTTCTGACTTCGCATCAACTGGATTATGCAATATCAGTTGACTTTGTAGTTTGAATAAAATGTTTTGCAAGATTATATAAATAGGTTACCTAAGCTACTGATCTACCCCAGATTACCAGTACTGACTGGCAGGTTTAACCACTGAACTAGATCCCAACCCAAAAACCCCAACCCATAGCAATGCCCAAACAAACCCTGGGAGCCCATATGGAGCATTAAAAAAAAATATTAAAAAAATTGAAAAGAAAAAAAGAAAAGGGAGCTAACTTTGCGAATCCTCCCTCAGATGAATCCGCTTGTTGACGAGCTAGCATGGCTCGTGGTGCATAACACCTAAAGGAAACAAACTTAAAATGTTGAACTTAAGCAAGTTTATGTATAAAACATATATTAAACCTGTATGTTTTTTGTTTTTTGAGAAAATATCACTATAGTTTCTGGAGAACATTGCTTTGTTTATTTGCAGATAGATATTTTACACAAAATGAATCTTAAACATTGTGATAATGTTACTGGGCTAATTGACCAAATATTACTGTTTTTGCTAAATGATGTTAATGTCTATATCATGAAAAGTAATGTCCCTTGAACACCAAATGATGTCCCTTGAACACCAATCTGCGACTTAAAGGAATGTTAATCCTATAGATTAATGAGACCAAATAGCTGAGGGGTCTAAATGGTTTTCACCAGAACATCTATAAGACATTTACCTGTGGGTTCGAAACCTGCCAGATCCTGATTTATAAAACTAATATTTTTATTCTTATTTACTTAAGATTTTTTTTGGCATAATCTGATAATTTTGGAACGTTTGAACACATGATTTATCTTTCAATATCTTCAATTATATATGACGTTTGAGATCGCAAATAAGATACTTTCTATTGATATTGCACTAAGCACTAAGCGGATATTTATGCGCGTCCTATGTATAACAACAATGGCGTGTACATGTACCGCAAAGGCTATATATGAGATACACTATTATTTAAAGAGGATTCCCAGACTCACCAGGCACAAATGAAATATTATTGAGCGAGCTCAAGAGATTTTGGTACCTATCATATGGGCGATCAGCGAAGGCTCTGACGAGTCTGTGCATCCACGAAGGATCGTAAGAGCCTTTGTTACTCGCATACATAAAGTATTGAAGTAGATGAAGGCTCAGATAACTTTTAGGTTTCTAGCTCCACTGGCTAGCTGTGCATGTGGGTAAAAACGACAGGTTTTCGCATGCGTAGGACAGACCAAATGACTGATTGCATGTGTCGCCCATGAACTATGAACTTTTTGTATGAGTTAAGTTCTTATCACATGTGTCGCCCATGAACTTTGAACTTCCTTGTAAGATTCAAGTTCTAATCACATGTGTCGCCCATGGGCTATGCACTTTCTCGCGAGACTTTAGTTCAAATCGCATGTGTCGCCCATGAGCTATGGACTTTCTTATGAGATTTTAGTTCATATCGCATGTTTCAACAATTAGCTATGAATTTTTTGTGAGGTTTTGTTCTAATCACATGCGTCGATCATGAGCTATGGGCTTTCTCTCGAGAAATAAGTTCTAATCGCATGTGATGGCCATTAGCTATTACCTTTCTTGGGATATTTTAGTTATAAGTTTTAGCAAATTATGGGCTTCCTATGAGCTATTAACTTTTTCGTGTGATTTTTGTTCTAATAAAATGTTTTGCAAGATTATATAAATAGGTTACCTAAGCTACTGATCTACCCCAGATTACCAGTACTGACTGGCAGGTTTAACCCCTGAACTAGATCCCAACTCGAAAACCCCAACCCATAGCAATGCCCAAACAAACCCTGGGAGCCCATATGGAGCATTAAAAAAATAAAAAAAATATTAAAAAAATGAAAAGAAAAAAAGAAAAGGGGGCTAACTTTGCGAATCCTCCCTCGGAGGAATCCGCTTGTTGACGAATAAGCATGGCTCGTGGTGCATAACACCTAAAGGAAACAAACTTAAAATGGTCAACTTAAGCAAGGTTATGTATAAAACATATATTTAACCTGTATGTTTTTTGTTTTTTGAGAAAATATCACTATAGTTTCTGGAGAACATTACTTTGTTTATATGCAGATAGATATTTTACACAAAATGAATCTTAAACATTGTGATAATGCCACTGGGCTAATTGACCAAATATTACTGTTTTTGCTAAATGATGTTAATGTCTATATCATGAAAAGTAATGTCCCTTGAACACCAAATGATGTCCCTTGAACACCAATCTGCGACTTAAAGGATGTAAATCCTATAGATTATGAGACCAAATAGCTGAGGGGTCTAAATGGTTTTCACCAGAACATCTATAAGACATTTACCTGTGGGTTCGAAACCTGCCAGATCCTGATATATAAAACTAATATTTTAATTCTTATTTACTTAAGATTTTTTTTGGCATAATCTGATAATTTTGGAACGTTTGAACACATGATTTATCTATCAATATCTTCAATTTTATATGACGTCTGAGATCGCAAATAAGATACTTTCTATTGATATTGCACTAAGCACTAAGCGGACATTTATGCGCGTCCTATGTATAACAACAATGGCGTGTACATGTACCGCAATGGCTATATATGAGATACAATATAATTTAAAGAGGATTCCCAGACTCACCAGGCACAAATGAAATATTATTGAGCGAGCTCAAGAGATTTTGGTACCTATCATATGGGCGATCAGCGAAGGCTCTGACGAGTCTGTGCATCCACGAAGGATCATAAGAGCCTTTGTTACTCGCATACATAAAGTATTGAAGTAGATGAAGGCTCAGATAACTTTTACGTTTCTAGCTCCACTGGCTAGCTGTGCATGTGGGTAAAAAAGAGAGGTTTGCGCATAAGTAGGACAGACCAAATGGCTGATTGCATGTGTCGCCCATGAACTATGAACTTTTTGTGTGAGTTAAGTTCTTATCACATGTGTCGCCCATGAACATTGAACTTCCATGTAAGATTCAAGTTCTAATCACATGTGTCGCCCATGGGCTATGCACTTTCTCGCGAGACTTTAGTTCAAATCGCATGTGTCGCCCATGAGCTATGGGTTTTCTTATGAGATTTTAGTTCATATCGCATGTTTCAACAATTAGCTATGAAATATTTGTGAGGTTTTGTTCTAATCACATGCGTCGATCATGAGCTATGGGCTTTCTCTCGAGAAATAAGTTCTAATCACATGTGTTGGCCATTAGCTATTTTCTTTCTTGGGATATTTATTTATAAGTTTTAGCAAATTATGGGTTTCCTATGAGCTATTAACTATCTCGTGTGATTTTTGTTCTAATCACATGTGTCACCCGTGAGCTTTGAACTTTATTGCGAGATTTCAGTTCTAATCGCATGTGTCGCCCTGATTATGCAATATTAGTTGACTTTGTAGTTTGAATAAAATGTTTTGCAAGATTATATAAATAGGTTACCTAAGCTACTGATCTACCCCAGATTACCAGTACTGACTGGCAGGTTTAACCCCTGAACTAGATCCCAACCCGAAAACCCCAACCCAACGCAATGCCCAAACAAACCCTGGGAGCCCATATGGAGCATTAAAAAAAATAAAAACAAATATTAAAAAAATGAAAAGAAAAAAAGAAAAGGAAGCTAACTTTGCGAATCCTCCCTCGGAGGAATCCGCTTGTTGACGAGCTAGCATGGCTCGTGGTGCATAAAACCTAAAGGAAACAAACTTAAAATGGTCAACTTAACCAAGGTTATGTATAAAACATATATTAAACCTGTATGGTTTTTGCTTTTTGAGAAAATATCACTATAGTTTCTGGAGAACATTGCTTTGTTTATTTGCAGATAGATATTTTACACAAAATGAATCTTAAACATTGTGATAATGCCACTGGGCTAATTGACCAAATATTACTGTTTTTGCTAAATGATGTTAATGTCTATATCATGAAAAGTAATGTCCCTTGAACACCAAATGATGTCCCTTGAACACCAAACTGCGACTTAAAGGAATGTTAATCCTATAGATTAATGAGACCAAATAGCTGAGGGGTCTAAATGTTTTCACCAGAACATCTATAAGACATTTACCTGTGGGTTCGAAACCTGCCAGATCCTGATTTATAAAACTAATATTTTTATTCTTATTTACTTAAGATTTTTTTTTGGCATAATCTGATAATTTTGGAACGTTTGAACACATGATTTATCTATCAATATCTTCAATTATATATGACGTCTGAGATCGCAAATAAGATACTTTCTATTGATACTGCACTAAGCACTAAGTGGACATTTATGCGCGTCCTATGTATAACAACAATGGCGTGTACATGTACCACAATGGCTATATATAAGATACAATATTATTTAAAGAGGATTCCCAGACTCACCAGGCACAAATGAAATATTATTGAGCGAGCTCAAGTGATTTTGAGACCTATCATATGGGCGATCAGCGAAGGCTCTGACGAGTCTGTGCATCCACGAAGGATCGTTAGAGCCTTTGTTACTCGCATACATAAAGTATTGAAGTAGATGAAGGCTCAGATAACATTTAGGTTTCTAGCTCCACTGGCTAGCTGTGCATGTGTGTAAAAAAGAGAGGTTTGCGCATGCGTAGGACAGACCAAATGGCTGATTGCATGTGTCGCCCATGAACTATGAACTTTTTGTGTGAGTTAAGTTCTTATCACATGTGTCGCCCATGAACTTTGAACTTCCTTGTAAGATTCAAGTTCTAATCACATGTGTCGCCCATGGGCTATGCACTTTCTCGCGAGACTTTAGTTCAAATCGCATGTGTCGCCCATGAGCTATGGACTTTCTAATGAGATTTTCGTTCATATCGCATGTTTCAACAATTAGCTATGAAATTTTTGTGAGGTTTTGTTCTAATCACATGCATCGATCATGAGCTATGGGCTTTCTCTCGAGAAATAAGTTCAAATCGCATGTGTTGGCCATTAGCTATTACCTTTCTTGGGATATTTTAGTTATAAGTTTTAGCAAATTATGGGTTTCCTATGAGCTATTAACTTTCTCGTGTGATTTTTGTTCTAATCACATGTGTCACCCGTGAGCTTTGAACTTTATTGCGAGATTTTAGTTCTTATCGCATGTGTCGCCCGGATTATGCAATATTAGTTGACTTTGTAGTTTGAATAAAATGTTTTGCAAGATTATATAAATAGGTTACCTAAGCTACTGATCTACCCCAGATTACCAGTATTGACTGGCAGGTTTAACCCCTGAACTAGATCCCAACCCGAAAACCCCAACCCATAGCAATGCCCAAACAAACCCTGGGAGCCCATATGGAGCATTAAAAAAAATAAAAACAAATATTAAAAAAATGAAAAGAAAAAAAGAAAAGGGAGCTAACTTTGCGAATCCTCCCTCGGAGGAATCCGCTTGTTGACGAGCTAGCATGGCTCGTGGTGCATAACACCTAAAGGAAACAAACTTAAAATGGTCAACTTAAGCAAGGTTATGTATAAAACATATATTTAACCTGTATGTTTTTTGTTTTTTGAGAAAATATCACTATAGTTTCTGGAGAACATTGCTTTGTTTATTTGCAGATAGATATTTTACACAAAATGAATCTTAAACATTGTGATAATGCCACTGGGCTAATTGACCAAATATAACTGTTTTTGCCAACTGATGTTAATGTATATATCATGAAAAGTAATGTCCCTTGAACACCAAATGATGTCCCTTGAACACCAATCTGCGACTTAAAGGAATGTTAATCCTATAGATTAATGAGACCAAATAGCTGAGGGGTCTAAATGGTTTTCACCAGAACATCTATAAGACATTTACCTGTGGGTTCGAAACCTGCCAGATCCTGATTTATAAAACTAATATTTTTATTCTTATTTACTTAAGATTTTTTTTTTGGCATAATCTGATAATTTTGGAACGTTTGAACACATGATTTATCTATCAATATCTTCAATTATATATGACGTCTGAGATCGCAAATAAGATACTTTCTATTGATACTGCACTAAGCACTAAGCTGACATTTATGCGCGTCCTATGTATAACAACAATGGCGTGTGGCGTGTACATGTACCGCAATGGCTATACATGAGATACAATATTATTTAAAGAGGATTCCCAGACTCACCAGGCACAAATGCAATATTATTGAGCGAGCTCAAGAGATTTTGGTACCTATCATATGGGCGATCAGCGAAGGCTCTGACGAGTCCGTGCATCCACGAAGGATCGTAAGAGCCTTTGTTACTCGCATACATAAAGTATTGAAGTAGATGAAGGCTCAGATAACTTTTAGGTTTCTAGCTCCACTGGCTAGCTGTGCATGTGGGTAAAAAAGAGAGGTTTGCGCATGCGTAGGACAGACCAAATGGCTGATCGCATGTGTCGCCCATGAACTATGAACTTTGTGTGTGAGTTAAGTTCTTATCACATGTGTCGCCCATGAACTTTGAACTTCCTTGTAAGATTCAAGTTCTAATCACATGTGTCGCCCATGGGCTATGCACTTTCTCGCGAGACTTTAGTTCAAATAGCATGTGTCGCCCATGAGCTATGGACTTTTTTGTGAGATTTTAGTTCATATCGCATGTTTCAACAATTAGCTATGAAATTTTTGTGAGGTTTTGTTCTAATCACATGCGTCGATCATGAGCTATGGGTTTTCTCTCGAGAAATAAGTTCTAATCGCATGTGTTGGCCATTAGCTATTACCTTTCTTGGGATATTTTAGTTATAAGTTTTAGCAAATTATGGGTTTCCTATGAGCTATTAACTTTCTCGTGTGATTTTTTTTCTAATCACATGTGTCACCCGTGAGCTTTGAACTTTATTGCGAGATTTTAGTTCTAATCGCATGTGTCGCCCTGGGGCTATTAACTCTCTCTTAGGAATTTAGGCCTGATCACATGTGTCGCCTCGCCCTAGGGCTATGAACTTTCTCGCGAGTATTTAGTTCTGATAGCATGTATCTCCCATGAGGGATGAACTATTTGTGTGGTTTTAGTTCTAATCGCATGTGTCGCACATGAGCTTTGAACTTCCTGGTGAAGTTTCAGTTCTATCGCATGTGTCGCCCATGAGCAATGGACTTTCTCGAGAGATTTCAGTTTTGAACGCCTGTGTCGCCCATGAGCTTTGAACTTTGTTGGAAGTTTTAACAGTTCTAATCGCATGTGTCGCCCACGGGCTATAGCCTTCTCGCGAGAATTTAGTTCAAATTGCATGTTGAACCCATGAGCTATGAACTTTCTTGTGAGATTTAGTTCTTAGCTCAAGTGGCATTTGTAGCCCATGCGCTATGAACTTTCACTTAAGGTTTAGTTCTATTCACATGCCCATGTGTAGCCAATAAACTATGCACATTCTGGTGAGATTTTAGTTTTGATTGCATGGGTCGTCTATGAGCTCTGAGTTTTTCTTGTGATAATTTTGTTCTACACGCATGCTCATGGTTATGAGGTCGTAAGGTTGTAATTCTATATGTAATTGCAAGTGTAAACCATATGCTATGACCTTTTTGCGTGAAATTTTAGTTCAAACGCATGTGTTGCCCATGAGCTTTAGGATTTTTCTTACAAAATTTTAGTTTTAGACGCATGTACAGCATATGTGCAAGAACTTTTCTAATTGCATGTGTCAACCATGAGCCATGAGCTTAATCGTGAGAATTTAGATCAATCACATGTGTCTCTAATGAGCTTTTGCACAAACTTACCAGGCACAAATGTAATGTTATTGGGCAAGCTCACGAGATCTTGGCACATATCATAAAGCCCAACAATGAAGGCTCAGGCGAACCTGCACACATGCGCATTCTCGCCATAGCCTTCACAGCTAGCATACACAAAGTATGGATGTAGATAAACACTCAGATAATATTTAAACCTACATTCCCACTAGATACGCCAGCATGGGCGTTTACAGGCGGCTTTTGCGCATATGCAATAAACATCAAAATCTCAGGTTCTAGCCCAAGATACCACAGTGTGAGTGATCTTGCATCATCAAGCGTTCGTACAGTTACGGAATTCAACTTGAGGCAGACCAGCGTCCGTCGTTGTCATGGTATTTGATAAAATAGTCCACACAAAGATGACTTTGTTTTCATCAGCATAACTAACATACACCAATGCTTAGTCACGGGCAAGTTTAAAGTCTAAAAGAGCACTCATACACTAAATATAGGGCACATATGCTGCGATTTACATTTTTCATTAGGTATTACTTTTGTGGGCTACCAAACCAGATGTTTTCTTTTGTGAAAATGAAAGAAAAACAAGCACAGCTTTATAAAAAAACATGCCTAACAAAAATGCCACAACGCTGCACCACATACAATTGCATGGCGCCAAGAGGAAGAAATAACAGAAACACACAGACAGTTAGAGACATCCATATAAAGCAAGAACTAAACAAGAAAAGCAGCAACCTGTTGTAACTTTCTTCAAGAAGAGACGGGAAGTGACTGCCAAACTATTGTTGCACAGCTAGTTTGGGTATGTGCTTCTACATATGTTCTGTAGGTGGATAAGTTGCCAGTGAAAATACAGTGTGATAATAACTATGGTCAGAGTGAAGAGCCTTGGTGAACGCTACAGTCTCTTTGATAAACCCTTTATAATCTAATTGAACACTAATTATGGAACTGTCCTGTTTGTACTTTAAGAGGCTGCTGGTCAAAGTTTCTATAAAAAGATGTATTTTCTACCCTTGAATTTTTTTTCATCATTGCAAACGGTGCAGACCCTGGTGAAATATCGCATTATGTGCCATTTCATCAAGGCCTTTACTCTTTGTAAAAATACCTGTTATGGAAAAAATACTTATGGTGTACAACCACATGAAATGTATGAAATGCAAAACATTTGCAATTTGCAAAATGTTCATCAAACTGTATTGTTTTAGAGAAGATGTCAGCTCATTCTTGAAAGTATTGGTTAAGTGCATATTGGTGTCTCCCATACTGCTTTGTGAAGTCTTCCATAGAAATCCATAAATGTATCTTTGGCCATACTGCAATACACCAGTACTGACTGACTCAGTTTCACAAAGCTTTTCTGACTTTGCATCAACTGGATTATGCAATATTAGTTGACTTTGTAGTTTGAATAAAATGTTTTGCAAAATTATATAAATAGGTTTCCTAAGCTACTGATCTACCCCAGATTACCAGTACTGACTGGCAGGATTAACCCCTGAACTAGATCCCAACCCGAAAACCCCAACCCATAGCAATGCCCAAACAAACCCTGGGAGCCCATATGGAGCATTAAAAAAAAATAAAAAAAATATTAAAAAAATGAAAAGAAAAAAAGAAATGGGAGCTAACTTTGCGAATCCTCCCTCGGAGGAATCCGCTTGTTGACGAGCTAGCATGGCTCGTAGTGCATAACACCTAAAGGAAACAAACTTAAAATGGTCAACTTAAGCAAGGTTATGTATAAAACATATATTTAACCTGTATGGTTTTTGTTTTTTTAGAAAATATCACTATAGTTTCTGGAGAACATTGCTTTGTTTATTTGCAGATAGATATTTTACACAAAATGAATCTTAAACATTGTGATAATGCCACTGGGCTAATTGACCAAATATTACTGTTTTTGCAAAATGATGTTAATGTCTATATCATGAAAAGTAATGTCCCTTGAACACCAATCTGCGACTTAAAGGAATGTTAATCCTATAGATTAATGAGACCAAATAGCTGAGGGGTCTAAATGGTTTTCACCAGAACATCTATAAGACATTTACCTGTGGGTTCGAAACCTGCCAGATCCTGATTTATAAAACTAATATTTTTATTCTTATTTACTTAAGATTTTTTTTGGCATAATCTGATAATTTTAGAACGTTTGAACACATGATTTATCTATCAATATCTTCAATTATATATGACGTCTGAGATCGCAAATAAAATACTTTCTATTGATATTGCACTAAGCACTAAGCGGACATTTATGCGCGTTTTATGTATAACAACAATCGCGTGTACATGTACCGCAATGGCTATATATAAGATACAATATTATTTAAAGAGGATTCCCAGACTCACCAGGCACAAATGAAATATTATTGAGCGAGCTAAAGAGATTTTGATACCTATCATATGGGCGATCAGCGAAGGCTCTGACGAGTCTGTGCATCCACGAAGGATCGTAAGAGCCTTTGTTACTCGCATACATAAAGTATTGAAGTAGATGAAGGCTCAGATAACTTTTAGGTTTCTAGCTCCACTGGCTAGCTGTGCATGTGGGTAAAAAAGGGAGGTTTGCGCATGCGTAGGACAGACCAAATGGCTGATCGCATGTGTCGCCCATGAACTATGAACTTTTTGTGTGAGTTAAGTTCTTATCACATGTGTCGCCCATGGACTTTGAACTTCCTTGTAAGATTCAAGTTTTAATCACATGTGTCGCCCATGGGCTATGCACTTCCTCGCGAGACATTAGTTCAAATCGTTTGTGTCGCCCATGAGCTATGGACTTTCTTGTGAGATTTTAGTTCATATCGCATGTTTCAACAATTAGCTATGAAATTTTTGTGAGGTTTTGTTCTAATCACATGCGTCGATCATGAGCTATGGGCTTTCTCTTGAGAAATAAGTTCTAATCGCATGTGTTGGCCATTAGCTATTACCTTTCTTGGGATATTTTAGTTATAAGTTTTAGCAAATTATGGGTTTCCTATGAGCTATTAACTTTCTCGTGTGATTTTTGTTCTAATCACATGTGTCACCCGTGAGCTTTGAACTTTATTGCGAGATTTTAGTTCTAATCGCATGTGTCGCCCTGGGGCTATTAACTCTCTCTTAGGAATTTAGTCCTGATCACATGTGTCGCCTCGCCCTAGGGCTATGAACTTTCTCGCGAGTATTTAGTTCTGATCACATGTATCTCCCATGAGGGATGAACTGTTTGTGTGGTTTTAGTTCTAATCGCATGTGTCGCACATGAGCTTTGAACTTCCTGGTGAAGTTTCAGTTCTATCGCATGTGTCGCCCATGAGCAATGGACTTTCTCGAGAGATTTTAGTTTTGAACGCCTGTGTCGCCCATGAGCTTTGAACTTTGTTGGAAGTTTTAACAGTTCTAATCGCATGTGTCGCCCACGGGCTATGAGCCTTCTTGCGAGAATTTAGTTCAAATTGCATGTTGAACCCATGAGCTATGAACTTTCTTGTGAGATTTAGTTCTTAGCTCAAGTGGCATTTGTAGCCCATGCGCTAAGAACTTTCACTTAAGGTTTAGTTCTATTTACATGCCCATGTGTAGCCAATAAACTATGCACATTCTGGTGAGATTTTAGTTTTGATTGCATGGGTCGTCTATGAGCTCTGAGTTTTTCTTGTGATAATTTTGTTCTACACGCATGCTCATGGTTATGAGGTCGTAAGGTTGTAATTCTACATGTAATTGCAAGTGTAAACCATGCGCTATGACCTTTTTGCGTGAAATTTTAGTTCCAACGCATGTGTTGCCCATGAGCTTTAAGATTTTTCTGACAAAATTTTAGTTTTAGACGCATGTACAGCATATGTGCAAGAACTTTTCTAATTGCATGTGTCAACCATGAGCCATGAGCTTAATCGTGACAATTTAGATCAATCACATGTGTCTCTAATGAGCTTTTGCACAAACTTACCAGGCACAAATGTAATGTTATTGGGCAAGCTCACGAGATCTTGGCACATATCATAAAGCCCAACAATGAAGGCTCAGGCGAACCTGCACACATGCGCATTCTCGCCATAGCCTTCACAGCTAGCATACACAAAGTATGGATGTGGATAAACACTCAGATAATAATTAAACCTACATTCCCTCTAGATACGCCAGCATGGGCGTTTACAGGCGGCTTTTGCGCATATGCAATAAACATCAAAATCTCAGGTTCTAGCCCAAGATACCACAGTGTGAGTGATCCTGCATCATCAAGCGTTCGTACAGTTACGGAATACAACTTGAGGCAGACCAGCGTCCGTCGTTGTCATGGTATTTGATAAAATAGTCCACACAAAGATGACTTTGTTTTCATCAGCATAACTAACATACACCAATGCTTAGTCACGGGCAAGTTTAAAGTCTAAAAGAGCACCCATACACTAAATATAGGGCACATATGCTGCGATTTACATTTTTCATTAGGTACTACTTTCGTGGGCTACCAAACCGGATGTTTTCTTTTGTGAAAATGAAAGAAAAACAAGCACAGCTTTATAAAAAACATGACTAACAAAAATGCCACAACGCTGCACCACATACAATTGCATGGCGCCAAGAGGAAGAAATAACAGAAACACACAGACAGTTAGAGACATCCATATAAAGCAAGAACTAAACAAGAAAAGCAGCAACCTGTTGTAACTTTCTTCAAGAAGAGACGGGAAGTGACTGCCAAACTATTGTTGCACAGCTAGTTTGGGCATGTGCTTCTACATATGTTCTGTAGGTGGATAAGTTGCCAGTTAAAATACAGTGTGATAATAACTATGGTCAGAGTGAAGGGCCTTGGTGAACGCTACAGTCTCTTTGATAAACCCTTTATAATCTAATTGAACACTAAGTATGGAACTGTCCTCTTTGTACTTTAAGAGGCTGCTGGTCAAAGTTTCTATAAAAAGATGTATTTTCTACCCTTGAAATTTGTTTTCATCATTGCCAACGGTGCAGACCCTGGTGAAATATCGCATTATGTGCCATTTCATCAAGGCCTTTACTGTTTGTAAAAGTACCTGTTATGGAAAAAATACTTATGGTGTACAACCACATGAAATGTATAAAATGCAAAACATTTGCAATTTGCAAAAAGTTCACCAAACTGTATTGTTTTAGAGAAGATGTCAGCTCATCCTTGAAAGTATTGGTTAAATGTATATTGGTTTCTCCCATACTGCTTTGTGAAGTCTTCCATAGAAATCCATAAATGTATCTTTGGCCATACTGCAATACACCAGTACTGACTGACTCAGTTTCACAAAGCTTTTCTGACTTCGCATCAACTGGATTATGCAATATTAGTTGACTTTGTAGTTTGAATAAAATGTTTTGCAAGATTGTATAAATAGGTTACCTAAGCTACTGATCTACCCTAAGATTACCAGTACTGACTGGCAGGTTTAACCCCTGAACTAGATCCCAACCCGAAAACCCCAACCCATAGCAATGCCCAAACAAACCCTGGGAGCCCATATGGAGCATTAAAAAAAATAAAAAAAAATATTAAAAAAATGAAAAGGAAAAAAGAAAAGGGAGCTAACTTTGCGAATCCTCCCTCGGAGGAATCCACTTGTTGACGAGCTAGCATGGCTCGTGGTGCATAACACCTAAAGGAAACAAACTTAAAATGGTCAACTTAAGCAAGGTTATGTATAAAACATATATTAAACCTGTATGGTTTTTGTTTTTTGAGAAAATATCACTATAGTTTCTGGAGAACATTGCTTTGTTTATTTGCAGATAGATATTTTACACAAAATGAATCTTAAACATTGTGATAATGCCACTGGGCTAATTGACCAAATATTACTGTTTTTGCTAAATGATGTTAATGTCTATATCATGAAAAGTAATGTCCCTTGAACACCAAATGATGTCCCTTGAACACCAATCTGCGACTTAAAGGAATGTTAATCCTATAGATTAATGAGACCAAATAGCTGAGGGGTCTAAATGGTTTTCACCAGAACATCTATAAGACATTTACCTGTGGGTTCGAAACCTGCCAGATCCTGATTTATAAAACTAATATTTTTATTCTTATTTACTTAAGATTTTTTTTTTTGCATAATCTGATAATTTTGGAACGTTTGAACACATGATTTATCTATCAATATCTTCAATTATATATGACGTCTGAGATCGCAAATAAGATACTTTCTATTGATATTGCACTAAGCACTAAGCTGACATTTATGCGCGTTCTATGTATAACAACAATGGCGTGTACATGTACCGCAATGGCTATATATGAGATACAATATTATTTAAAGAGGATTCCCAGACTCATCAGGCAAAAATGAAATATTATTGAGCGAGCTCAAGAGATTTTGGTACCTATCATATGGGCGATCAGCGAAGGCTCTGACGAGTCTGTGCATCCACGAAGGATCGTAAGAGCCTTTGTTACTCGCATACATAAAGTATTGAAGTAGATGAAGGCTCCGATAACTTTTAGGTTTCTAGCTCCACTGGCTAGCTGTGCATGTGGGTAAAATAGAGAGGTTTGCGCATGCGTAGGACAGACCAAATGGCTGATCGCATGTATCGCCCATGAACTATGAACTTTTTGTGTGAGTTAAGTTCTTATCACATGTGTCGCCCATGAACTTTGAACTTCCTTGTAAGATTCAAGTTCTAATCACATGTGTCGCCCATGGGCTATGCACTTTCTCGCGAGACTTTAGTTCAAATCGCATGTGGCGCCCATGAGCTATGGACTTTCTTGTGAGATTTTAGTTCATATCGAATGTTTCAACAATTAGCTATGAAATTTTTGTGAGGTTTTGTTCTAATCACATGCGTCGATCATGAGCTATGGGCTTTCTCTCGAGAAATAAGTTCTTATCGCATGTGTTGGCCATTAGCTATTACCTTTCTTGGGATATTTTAGTTAAAAGTTTTAGCAAATTATGGGTTTCCTATGAGCTATTAACTTTCTTGTGTGATTTTTGTTCTAATCACATGTGTCACCCGTGAGCTTTGAACTTTACTGCGAGATTTTAGTTCTAATCGCATGTGTCGCCCTGGGGCTATTAACTCTCACTTAGGAATTTAGTCCTGATCACATGTGTCGCCTCGCCCTAGGGCTATGAACTTTCTCGCGAGTATTTAGTTTTGATCGCATGTATCTCCCATGAGGGATGAACTGTTTGTGTGGTTTTAGTTCTAATCGTATGTGTCGCACATGAGCTTTGAACTTCCTGGTGAAGTTGCAGTTCTATCGCATGTGTGGCCCATGAGCAATGGACTTTCTCGAGAGATTTTAGTTTTGAACGCCTGTGTCGCCCATGAGCTTTGAACTTTGTTGGAAGTTTTAACAGTTCTAATCGCATGTGTCGCCCACGGGCTATGAGCCTTCTCGCGAGAATTTAGTTCAAATTGCATGTTGAACCCATGAGCTATGAACTTTCTTGTGAGATTTAGTTCTTAGCTCAAGTGGCATTTGTAGCCCATGCGCTATGAACTTTCACTTAAGGTTTAGTTCTATTTACATGCCCATGTGTAGCCAATAAACTATGCACATTCTGGTGAGATTTTAGTTTTGATTGCATGGGTCGTCTATGAGCTCTGAGTTTTTCTTGTGATAATTTTGTTCTACACGCATGCTCATGGTTATGAGGTCGTAAGGTTGTAATTCTACATGTAATTGCAAGTGTAAACCATGCGCTATGACCTTTTTGCGTGAAATTTTAGTTCAAACGCATGTGTTGCCCATGAGCTTTAAGATTTTTCTGACAAAATTTTAGTTTTAGACGCATGTACAGCATATGTGCAAGACTTTTTTTAATTGCATGTGTCAACCATGAGCCATGAGCTTAATCGTGAGAATTTAGATCAATCACATGTGTCTCTAATGAGCTTTTGCACAAACTTACCAGGCACAAATGTAATGTTATTGGGCAAGCTCACGAGATCTTGGCACATATCATAAAGCCCAACAATGAAGGCTCAGGCGAACCTGCACACATGCGCATTCTCGCCATAGCCTTCACAGCTAGCATACACAAATTATGGATGTAGATAAACACTCAGATAATAATTAAACCTAAAATCCCACTAGATACGCCAGCATGGGCGTTTACAGGCGGCTTTTGCCCATATGCAATAAACATCAAAATCTCAGGTTCTAACCCAAGATACCACAGTGTGAGTGATCTTGCATCATCAAGCGTTCGTACAGTTACAGAATTCAACTTGAGGCAGACCAGCGTCCGTCGTTGTCGTGGTATTTGATAAAATAGTCCACACAAAGATGACTTTGTTTTCATCAGCATAACTAACATACACCAATGCTTAGTCACGGGCAAGTTTAAAGTCTAAAAGAGCACCCATACACTAAATATAGGGTACATATGCTGCGATTTACATTTTTCATTAGGTACTACTTTCGTGGGCTACCAAACCGGATGTTTTCTTTTGTGAAAATGAAAGAAAAACAAGCACAG
Organism: Loripinus fragilis; assembly: GCA_964019695.1. NCBI lineage: Eukaryota > Metazoa > Mollusca > Bivalvia > Lucinida > Lucinidae > Loripinus > Loripinus fragilis. Next base: position 44,965,103 of record OZ026526.1, read on the forward strand.
CTTTATAAAAAAACATGACTAACAAAAATGCCACAACGCTGCACCACATACAATTGCATGGCGCCAAGAGGAAGAAATAACAGAAACACACAGACAGTTAGAGACATCCATATAAAGCAAGAACTAAACAAGAAAAGCAGCAACCTGTTGTAACTTTCTTCAAGAAGAGACGGGAAGTGACTGCCAAACTATTGTTGCACAGCTAGTTTGGGCATGTGCTTCTACATATGTTCTGTAGGTGGATAAGTTGCCAGTTAAAATACAGTGTGATAATAACTATGGTCAGAGTGAAGAGCCTTGGTGAACGCTACAGTCTCTTTGATAAACCCTTTATAATCTAATTGAACACTAAGTATGGAACTGTCCTCTTTGTACTTTAAGAGGCTGCTGGTCAAAGTTTCTATAAAAAGATGTATTTTCTACCCTTGAAATTTGTTTTCATCATTGCAAACGGTGCAGACCCTGGTGAAATATCGCATTATGTGCCATTTCATCAAGGCCTTTACTGTTTGTAAAAGTACCTGTTATGGAAAAAATACTTATGGTGTACAACCACATGAAATGTATGAAATGCAAAACATTTGCAATTTGCAAAAAGTTCATCAAACTGTTTTGTTTTAGAGAAGATGTCAGCTCATCCTTGAAAGTATTGGTTGAGTGTATATTGGTTTCTCCCATACTGCTTTGTGAAGTCTTCCATAGAAATCCATAAATGTATCTTTGGCCATACTGCAATACACCAGTACTGACTGACTCAGTTTCACAAAGCTTTTCTGACTTCGCATCAACTGGATTATGCAATATTAGTTGACTTTGTAGTTTGAATAAAATGTTTTGCAAGATTGTATAAATAGGTTACCTAAGCTACTGATCTACCCCAGATTACCAGTACTGACTGGCAGGTTTAACCCCTGAACTAGATCCCAACCCGAAAACCCCAACCCATAGCAATGCCCAAACAAACCCTGGGAGCCCATATGGAGCATTAAAAAAAATATAAAAAAAAATTTAAAAAAATGAAAAGGAAAAAAGAAAAGGGAGCTAACTTTGCGAATCCATCCTCGGAGGAATCTGCTTGTTGACGAGCTAGCATGGCTCGTGGTGCATAACACCTAAAGGAAACAAACTTAAAATGGTCAACTTAAGCAAGGTTATGTATAAAACATATATTAAACCTGTATGGTTTTTGTTTTTTGAGAAAATATCACTATAGTTTCTGGAGAACATTGCTTTGTTTATTTGCAGATAGATATTTTACACAAAATGAATCTTAAACATTGTGATAATGCCACTGGGCTAATTGACCAAATATTACTGTTTTTGCTAAATGATGTTAATGTCTATATCATGAAAAGTAATGTCCCTTGAACACCAAATGATGTCCCTTGAACACCAATCTGCGACTTAAAGGAATGTTAATCCTATAGATTAATGAGACCAAATAGCTGAGGGGTCTAAATGGTTTTCACCAGAACATCTATAAGACATTTACCTGTGGGTTCGAAACCTGCCAGATCCTGATTTATAAAACTAATATTTTTATTCTTATTTACTTAAGATTTTTTTTTTGCATAATCTGATAATTTTGGAACGTTTGAACGCATGATTTATCTATCAATATCTTCAATTATATATGACGTCTGAGATCGCAAATAAGATACTTTCTATTGATATTGCACTAAGCGCTAAGCGGACATTTATGCGCGTTCTATGTATAACAACAATGGCGTGTACATGTACCGCAATGGCTATATATGAGATACAATATTATTTAAAGAGGATTCCCAGACTCACCAGGCACAAATGAAATATTATTGAGCGAGCTCAAGAGATTTTGGTACCTATCATATGGGCGATCAGCGAAGGCTCTGACGAGTCTGTGCATCCACGAAGGATCGTAAGAGCCTTTATTACTCGCATACATAAGGTATTGAAGTAGATGAAGGCTCAGATAACTTTTAGGTTTCTAGCTCCACTGGCTAGCTGTGCATGTGGGTAAAAAAGAGAGGTTTGCGCATGCGTAGGACAGACCAAATGGCTGATCGCATGTATCGCCCATGAACTATGAACTTTTTGTGTGAGTTAAGTTCTTATCACATGTGTCGCCCATGAACTTTGAACTTCCTTGTAAGATTCAAGTTCTAATCACATGTGTCGCCCATGGGCTATGCACTTTCTCGCGAGACTTTAGTTCAAATCGCATGTGTCGCCCATGATGTGAGATTTTAGTTCATATCGCATGTTTCAACAATTAGCTATGAAATTTTTGTGAGGTTTTGTTCTAATCACATGCGTCGATCATGAGCTATGGGCTTTCTCTCGAGAAATAAGTTCTAATCGCATGTGTTGGCCATTAGCTATTACCTTTCTTGGGATATTTTAGTTAAAAGTTTTAGCAAATTATGGGTTTCCTATGAGCTATTAACTTTCTTGTGTGATTTTTGTTCTAATCACATGTGTCACCCGTGAGCTTTGAACTTTATTGCGAGATTTTAGTTCTAATCGCATGTGTCGCCCTGGGGCTATTAACTCTCACTTAGGAATTTAGTCCTGATCACATGTGTCGCCTCGCCCTAGGGCTATGAACTTTCTCGCGAGTATTTAGTTCTGATCGCATGTATCTCCCATGAGGGATGAACTGTTTGTGTGGTTTTAGTTCTAATCGTATGTGTCCCACATGAGCTTTGAACTTCCTGGTGAAGTTTCAGTTCTATCGCATGTGTGGCCCATGAGCAATGGACTTTCTCGAGAGATTTTAGTTTTGAACGCCTGTGTCGCCCATGAGCTTTGAACTTTGTTGGAAGTTTTAACAGTTCTAATCGCATGTGTCGCCCACGGGCTATGAGCCTTCTCGCGAGAATTTAGTTCAAATTGCATGTTGAACCCATGAGCTATGAACTTTCTTGTGAGATTTAGTTCTTAGCTCAAGTGGCATTTGTAGCCCATGCGCTATGAACTTTCACTTAAGGTTTAGTTCTATTTACATGCCCATGTGTAGCCAATAAACTATGCACATTCTGGTGAGATTTTAGTTTTGATCGCGTGGGTCGTCTATGAGCTCTGAGTTTTTCTTGTGATAATTTTGTTCTACACGCATGCTCATTGTTATGAGGTCGTAAGGTTGTAATTCTACATGTAATTGCAAGTGTAAACCATGCGCTATGACCTTTTTGCGTGAAATTTTAGTTCAAACGCATGTGTTGCCCATGAGCTTTAAGATTTTTCTGACAAAATTTTAGTTTTAGACGCATGTACAGCATATGTGCAAGACTTTTTCTAATTGCATGTGTCAACCATGAGCCATGAGCTTAATCGTGAGAATTTAGATCAATCACATGTGTCTCTAATGAGCTTTTGCACAAACTTACCAGGCACAAATGTAATGTTATTGGGCAAGCTCACGAGATCTTGGCACATATCATAAAGCCCAACAATGACGGCTCAGGCGAACCTGCACACATGCGCATTCTCGCCATAGCCTTCACAGCTAGCATACACAAAGTATGGATGTAGATAAACACTCAGATAAGAATTAAACCTACATTCCCACTAGATACGCCAGCATGGGCGTTTACAGGCGGCTTTTGCGCATATGCAATAAACATCAAAATCTCAGGTTCTAGCCCAAGATACCACAGTGTGAGTGATCTTGCATCATCAAGCGTTCGTACAGTTACGGAATTCAACTTGAGGCAGACCAGCGTCCGTCGTTGTCGTAGTATTTGATAAAATAGTCCACACAAAGATGACTTTGTTTTCATCAGCATAACTAACATACACCAATGCTTAGTCACGGGCAAGTTTAAAGTCTAAAAGAGCACCCATACACTAAATATAGGGCACATATGCTGCGATTTACATTTTTCATTAGGTACTACTTTCGTGGGCTACCAAACCGGATGTTTTCTTTTGTGAAAATGAAAGAAAAACAAGCACAGCTTTATAAAAAACATGACTAACAAAAATGCCACAACGCTGCACCACATACAATTGCATGGCGCCAAGAGGAAGAAATAACAGAAACACACAGACAGTTAGAGACATCCATATAAAGCAAGAACTAAACAAGAAAAGCAGCAACCTGTTGTAACTTTCTTCAAGAAGAGACGGGAAGTGACTGCCAAACTATTGTTGCACAGCTAGTTTGGGCATGTGCTTCTACATATGTTCTGTAGGTGGATAAGTTGACAGTGAAAATACAGTGTGATAATAACTATGGTCAGAGTGAAGAGCCTTGGTGAACGCTACAGTCTCTTTGATAAACCCTTTATAATCTAATTGAACACTAAGTATGGAACTGTCCTCTTTGTACTTTAAGAGGCTGCTGGTCAAAGTTTCTATAAAAAGATGTATTTTCTACCCTTGAAATTTGTTTTCATCATTGCAAACGGTGCAGACCCTGGTGGAATATCGCATTATGTGCCATTTCATCAAGGCCTTTACTGTTTGTAAAAGTACCTGTTATGGAAAAAATACTTATGGTGTACAACCACATGAAATGTATGAAATGCAAAACATTTGCAATTTGCAAAAAGTTCATCAAACTGTTTTGTTTTAGAGAAGATGTCAGCTCATCCTTGAAAGTATTGGTTAAGTGCATATTGGTTTCTCCCATACTGCTTTGTGAAGTCTTCCATAGAAATCCATAAATGTATCTTTGGCCATACTGCAATACACCAGTACTGACTGACTCAGTTTCACAAAGCTTTTCTGACTTCGCATCAACTGGATTATGCAATATTAGTTGACTTTGTAGTTTGAATAAAATGTTTTGCAAGATTATATAAATAGGTTACCTAAGCTACTGATCTACCCCCAGATTACCAGTACTGACTGGCAGGTTTAACCACTGAACTAGATCCCAACCCGAAAACCCCAACCCATAGCAATGCCCAAACAAATCCTGGGAGCCCATATGGAGCATTAAAAAAAAATAAAAAAAGACATATTAAAAAAATGAAAAGAAAAAAAGAAAAGGGAGCTAACTTTGCGAATCCTCCCTCGGAGGAATCCGCTTGTTGTCGAGCTAGCATGGCTCGTGGTGCGGTATTGTGACGCCCCCTGTCCCAGAAGCTGATATTCACCAGTCCCAGGGCAGGGTTTCGCCTCAGTCTTCTGCATAAGGATTTTTATTTATTTTACAAGACTGATTAATCGGGGCCCCTTTTTTCCCCACTCATGTAAGTGGGGTCGCTCGGGGGCCCGATTCAATACTATCTTAACACTAAAACTAAAATTATATATATCATTTCTGGGCTCTACGTCTGGGCTGAGGATTTAACTTGGCCGGGCAAAGAGTCCAGAGATGGAAGCTTCAGATTTTGTTTTGGTCAAATTTTGTGCTGCTGACTATTTTGAGTTGATTGGATGACATTTTATTGAATTTTGTAAAAAGTTTAGGTACAGAAGTCTTTAAAGTGGAATTATAGTTTTATTTTTGTGGTTTTTTTTTTGCCCATATTTGAAGTATATATTTGAAAATTGTTTTGCATATTTCATTCTGAAGGGTCATTTCTGAGATAGGGATATTGTGAGTGTTATTTCCTGTCTGTATGAGTGTTGAGTTTATTGTTATGTTGGGGTCTATCCTGTTCAGTGTTGTTATTAGTTCAGTGCGTTCAACATTATGAGCTGTACAGTTTTCGAATATGTGTTTAAATGTATTTGGGCCTAGCCAACAATCCGCACAGCGGGGGATTTCTGCAATGCAATTTATTTTCTTTAGATACTCCCCAGTGGGGAGTATCTTATGGACATACTTAAAGATTGTAATTTTATCTTTATAGATGGTGTATTGAGAGAGATTTCTCCATATTAAATCCCATTCAGATGTGGGGTATTTTAGGGATATAGCTGTTGTGTTATTTATGCTGTCAACTGTCATGTTGTATATGTTTTTTAGGTTTGAAGTTTTCCAGATGGGCTCATTTAGTCTATATTTTAGGATGGTTCTTTCGATGTATTCTTTTTCATAAAAGTTTTCTATATTGTGTATGTAGTTATTTGAAGCAAAATTTGGGCAGTAAAATCTTAAATTAAGTCCAAACCAGTAAATAAAGAGAGCTGCCCATGGTTGATTTAAGTTTCCTTCAATTTTCCGTAGTGTTTGTATTGTTATGGATTCTTGTTTGTGTGTTATTGATAGTACACTTAGTCCCCCCCTTTTTAATGTCTTGATACATGGTGTCTCTTTTTATTTTGTCTGTCCCATTCCAGAGAAATTGAAATATTATTGAGTTGATCATTTTTGTGTAATTTTGTGGCAATTCAATAAAGAGCATAGTGTATTGTAATAAGCTAAAAATGTACGTTTTCAAGATTATAATTCTTTCAAGTATGTTAAAGTGATGTTTGTTCCATTTATGTGTTCTTTGTTTTATTTTTTGTATTTTTGGTTCATAGTTTTCCTTAATTTCATTTTCCCCATATATTATGCCATATACTTTTATGTTTGTTTTAAATAATGCGTCCGATATTTGCATTTTTAGTTGGTCCCAATTGCCAAAGGCTAAGATTTCTGTTTTGTCATTATTTATTTTAGATCCTGAGTTTTTGCTGTAATCTTTTGTTTCCTCTTGAAGTTTATTGTATGAGTTAGTGTTTTTAATTATTACTATGGTGTCATCTGCATGTTGTAAAGATTTAATCTGTTTATGTAGATTTGGAAGTTTAATACCTTGAATGAGGGTGTTTGCATTAATTTTAAAAATTAGAGGTTCAAGACCTAGAGCATACAGGAACATGGAGAGTGAGCATCCTTGTCTTACTGATCTTAATATTTTAAAGTTGGGTGTAAAGGTTCCATTAACTAGGACTTTTGATTCTATATCAGTGTAGATTATATTGAACCAGTTGATAAAATTTGATCGAAAATTGAATTTTTAAGTACAATTTTAAGAAAGTTATGTTCAATTCTGTCAAAGGCTTTTTCCTGATCAAGTGATATGATAGCATAGTTTTGATCATTTTGATCTATATAATCTATGATTGATTTTAAATTTTGGGCATTATTTATGATTGTTTTATAGGGTCCACAGCTTTGAAAATCATTTATCATATGTGTTATATTGTTTTTAAGTCTCATTGTGAGTATTTTAGTGAGGATTTTATAGTCTATATTTAGTAGTGATATGGGTCTCAAATTTTTTATAGCATCTGGGCTGCCTTTGTTTTTAAAGATTAAGGTTATTATGCCTTGTTTGAAACATTTTGGTATATTATCTTGAAAGAAGAAATTGTTAAATAGTTCTGCTAATATGGGTGTCAGTAGTGGTCTAATGTTTTGATAAAACTCTGCTGTGATTCCATGAATACCTGGGGATTTGTTTAAATTCAGGGATTTTATTGCTTCATCTACTTCTTTATCTTTTATAAGGGATCCTATCTTTTCTTTTTGGTCTTCATTTAAGGTTGGGGGATTAAAGTTTTCAAGATATTTTATTATATTGTTGTCAGGGATGTTTTGTGAAGTATAAAGATCTTGGTAAAATTTTTGTATTTCATCTAATATGTTTTGTTTTTCAGTATATTCTATGTTATTACTTTTTATTTTAAAAAAGAACTTTGATATGCCTTTATGGAATTCTTCTTTCCGGTCAATTTGTTTCCCTTCTGAGTAAATTTTGTTTAGGGTATTGTTTTTAACTCTGATTAGATTTCCTAAGGTTTGAATATTTTTAATTTCTTTTTCCTTTTCTTTTATGTTTTCTAAAATTTCATCGGGTAAGTTTTGATTTTTTAGGGTTTGACAAATTTTTAATTCCTTTTTTCTTCTTGCTGCAAGAGTGCTGCCTATGTTTTGTGATATTTTCTGAACTTTCTTTTTAAAGTTTTCCCAGTTTTCATGTGGTTTGTTTAAAATTTTAGTTTCGTTATATTCTGTAATGAGTGTGGTGATTTCACTTTTATAATGTTCATTTGTTAATAAAGTATTGTTTAATTTCCAGTAATATCTTCCCCAAGGTTTAAATTTATCAAGGTTGATTCCTAAAAGTACTAATTTATGGTAAGAAATGCTATTTTGATGTTGTATTTTTAATATCTTGGGATAGTATATTTGGGATATATAAATTCTGTCAATTCTGCTGCTCGAATGGGTGAAATTTGCTTGATTATTAATGCTATTGTATGTATCTATTAAGTTTAAGTTTAGTGGATTAAATATTCCTAAAATTTTCTTATCATCATAATTTAATCCTCTACTTCTATCTTTTTCATGTTCTACATAGTTAAAATCTCCTAGGAGAATAGTGGGTTCATTTTTGAATTTAGTTATGTATTTTTGCAGATCATTATAGAAGGCTAGTTTACTATTATCTAGGGGTAAAATATTGGCTACTGGAGCATATACATTTACAATATGGATTTTTTCCTCTGCTAATAAGCTAATATGCATTACTCTAAATCTAAGGGTAGGTATATCTATTGTAATGTTTTGTATTTGATATTGTTGTAGTTTTCTACCAATGAGGATAGCTACTCCACGGTAGTCCCTAAGTGGTCCTGTTGGTGTTGATATAAATCCAAAAGTATTTGTTTCTTTTTCTATTAGATTAAAATTTTCCGTAAATATTTTATGAGTTTCTTGTAAGCATATTATGTCTAAATTATTTTGGTTTATGAGGTTTATTGCTGCATTTTTCTTATTGTCTAGTCCATTTACATTTACTGATGCTATCCTCATTGGAAGAAGGAGGGTTTCCTAATGTTTTATGTTTATGCATGAGCATGAGCATGAATAAAAATTTATGCATGATTGTGATGATGGGTGTGGAGGTCTGCCTCCCAATGGGGTAGTCAGACTCTCTCCCATCATACTCAGAACGGAAAATTTTTGGGATTTGATCTACATATGTGCATGAGCATGAAAACAGTTTTGTGCATGATTGTGATGATGGATGTGGTGGCTTGTCCTCCCATATAGTGACCAAGCCACAACCTCCATCCTCTATCTCATATGTTCTCTTGTATTTTATAAATGTGTGATAACATAGTGTGCATAAAAATATTTTAGAGCATGAAATGTTATAGGTCTGGGTCTTCAGGGTCATGGGACATGAGTTGGATGATTGCCATAGAGGTCCATCTACCCTTTGGGTAGCTGGACCCCTATCCCCATCGCTTTCTCTCCTATTCAAATCGACATAAGGTATAGGAAAGGAGCATGAAAATATGACCACAGATTCCTTCCAGTCTATAAGATGTAAATTGGATGATTGCCATGGCGGTCCATCCTTCCTTTGAGAGGTCAGACAGCCATCCCCATCCTTTTTTTCTCACTTTTCCTCATTATGTAGATAACTCAATATGAGTGGAATATACAATAGTAAGTTTGTGCATGAGCATGAGAATAGATAATAGTCTATGCATGATTGTGGCGATGGGAGTGGAGGTCTGCCTCCCCATGGGGTTGTCAGGCTGTCTACCTCACCATACTCAGAACAGGGAATTTTGGGGATTTGAGCCACACACGTGCATGAGCATGAAAAAGGTTTTGTGCATGATTGCGATGATGGATGTGGTAGCCTGTCCCCCTCTGAGGTGGCCAAACCACCACCCCCATCATCTGTCTCATATGTTCTCTCATTTTTTTTAAATATTTCAAAGCATAGTGTGCATGAAAATATTATAGAGCATGACAGGTTATAATTAAGGTTCTTCAGGGTTCTTGGGTATGAGTTTGATGATTGCCATAGAGGTCCATCTATCCTTTGGATAGCTAGACCCCTATCCCCATCACTTTCTCTAGTCCTCAAATCAGCATATGGCATTAAAATAATGCATGAAAATATGATCAAGGACTCCTTCGAGTCCATAAGATTTAGATCGGATGATTGCCATGGTGGTCCATCCTTCCTTTGGAAGGTCAGACCGCCATCCCTCCCTTTCCCCATTATGTAAATAACTCAAAATGAGTGAGATATACAAAAATAAGTTTGTGCATGCGCATGAGCATGAAGGTCTATTTGATTTATACATAGATATGTAGAGTATGTATGGTGGTTGCCATAGAGATCCATCCATCCTTTGGGTGGCTGGATCTGTATCCCCACCACTTTCTCTATTTATTAGTTTGAAGTATAGCATGAAAAAGGTGCATGAGCATGCAAATGGTCCATTTTGGGTTCCAGATGGATGTGAGATGCGGTCCCTCATTTTGATGGGCAGCATCCCTCCTCCATTAAAACCCATCATATAAATATTTAAAAAGTCTGTATATACAAAGGAATTCTTGAGCATGAGCACGAATAATGGACCTGAGCATGAGTCAGATAGTGGCATTAATAGAGGGATTTAGGGTTGTAATAGATTATCTGGTATCGGGTCCAACAGTTTGTAGGGCCGGGTATCAGAGATAATTTTGGGGGTATGTGTAGTTTTAAATATGGTATGATTGTATTATATAGGCCAGAGCATGAAAAAGTTACATAAGTATTGTGTACCATCCATATGGGGCTATAATGGTCTGGTTAATGCCCATTCTCTCTTGTAGAGTGGATGGGCATTCTCCACATCATCAATCCTGAATGTTATAGCAGTTTTTGAGTTTTCTTTTTGATGCATGAGAAATTTTCCAAATACTTATGTGAGCATGAAAATAAAAATTAGGCTGTTGAGCCAGGTATGATTGTGTGGTTTTGATATGTTGTCTGGCAAGAGGCCAGGCATCATATCATCTCCTACACAATTTCCTTGTCTTTTATAAGATATTTTCTTATAGAATAATAGCCTGAGCATGAGCATGAAAGTCAAAAATATGCTTGAAAAGTGCTCTATGGTTTGAGTATTTAGAATATGGTAGTTTTTATGGTTATACATAGTATTTTTATTATTTCCATCCATTTTTTTAAGGTAAACAAATCTTTTTGGCAATTTAGTGCATGAATAGGTTTTGAAAGGTGAGCATGAAACATGAAATTTTCCGGAAAATTTTATATATGTCTTTTTTGATGATGTTTCCACTGTTCGGAGTCCTTTTTGGGGGCTCAGAGCAGTAAAGACCTCATCAAAAATAATATCTTTGAGGGTTGTTTGCCAAAAATAAATTATTTTATATTTGAATTGATATAGGATTTTATATTTTTTTGAATTTTCTCTTTATCCTATCTGAATAGATGTTAATCGGACTTAAATAAGTAATCGGAGTAGATTTCGCGAAAATTGTTGCGGTTTGTTTTGTTTTTCAATGGATTTAAATGCTTTATATTCTTATTATTAATGTTATTTAGACCCAATCCATCAAATCTCCATAGAAAGTTTGATGCCTTGGGCCTAAGTTTTATTTCTAAGGGGAAATGATCTGTTCCGACATCCAGTGAGAGCTTACTTTTGGGGTTCGGTACCCGCCTAGGGCCTGTTTCTTGTGTCAGTCCCATTCCATCCAGGGCTTTTTCGGCCCCGGATGGGCTGGGTCTGACTCCAAGGCTGAGAATAAGGGTAGAAATTAGCAAAAATATTACTTAAGCTGTAGCTGGGCCCCAGGCCGTCATCGAACCGGGAACCTTCTGACTGTATCCTTCGAGACCTATACCTGAAACCAACAATTTATGCCAAGAGCGTGTTATTTCACCGTTCATCTTTTCACTTATCATACAAAAACTACTAACCATTATCATTCCCATTAAATATATACTTGTCAAGGATACAGTGTTACTTCAGCTCTCACTCGATGTCGGGGCTTCCCTTTGGTGTATCTTCTTCTTCTTCTTCGAATGGGTCTGTCTCAGTATCTGCTGAAAAGTTTAACTCTATTGTTTGACTTTCATCCTTTGTCCTGCTGTCCTCCTTTCTTCTTCTTTTATTTGTTGGTGTCTTCTCTTCTGTGCTGTCTTCTTGTAAGCTGCCATATCTGTTCTTCAATGTTATGTTTATTGTGCTGGCTTCTGTATTCTTCTTTTTGTTCCTCTCTTCCCTTTTCTTCCTTCCGCTCTGTGTTGCCACAGCCTCTGTCCACTGTGATAGGCATGTGCCATTCTTTTCCAGTTCCCCTGGATTTGGGTTGTCAAGGTCGGTTGTGTCCCATGCCAGGTCTTTCATGGGGTCACCCTTCCATGCTGATGTCTGGTTTGTTGTGATATTGGAGATGTTTGAGTCTGTATCTGACTCTACAGAAGTTGGGTCTTGCTGGACTTCTTGCTCCATTCCGGTCATATATGGACCTGTCGGGTCATCTTTCTCTTCTTCTGTCTCTCTGTTCCTTGGGCAATCTGTTCGATAGTGGCCTCTGGTTTTACAGATCCCACATATTGGAGTCCTATCTTGGCCGCTGTATTTAATTTTAATTCTGTTTCCTCGTATGTAAAGTATTGTCGGGATAGACTTTGTAATACTGGTAAAGTTGATGGACCTCACTCCGTTGTATATATCCATCCCTGGAATTTTATGCCTACTTATTGTTTGTTCCTTTGGTATTCCATAAGTGTATAGTTTCTGGTAAATGTGTTTGTTCTCCAGTTCGTAAGGCGCTTTGTATATCCATATTTTGGTGTATGGCGTTCTTCTAATATCTTTAAGCTCTCTGTTTTCAAATTTCCGTAATCTTGCTCCATTGATCACTATCTAAAGCTGATTCAAGACTCAAGTTAATGTGTCTTTTGTCCTCGATAGACTTTGCGGTAATTTCAAAAAGCACCATTGTTGCGTACTGAATTTTGTGAATACAAGTGATGATTTTTTCCAGCTTCAATGTCGTGATCCATGGTGTGAAATCCTCCAAAAGAATGCCAGAGTTTTCGAAGCCATATGATATCACTTCTTCTCTCTCCATCGTAACTTCTTGTAAGTGCTCATTTATTCTTCTGACGTTCTCTATTCCTTCGGTTCTGTCAACTTCAATTTCATCCGTTCTATTCCTTCTATAGAAGTAGTTACCCCCCTGCGAGGGTATGTTGTAGTTTTCTTCCATTTTCCTGTCTCTCGTCGATAAGGCGTGTTTGGGGGTCGTCGTTGAAGTAGGTCCTGACAATGCGTTGGTTTAATTCTACGTAATGCCCCTCGCTTGTGGCAACATTCTTATTACAAAAAGAAATAGTCTTGACTTACTTGGATTTGAAGAGAAACCAGAGTGATCGCATGGCTCGTGGTGCATAACACCTAAAGGAAACAAACTTAAAATGGTCAACTTAAGCAAGGTTATGTATAAAACATATATTAAACCTGTATGGTTTTTGTTTTTTGAGAAAATATCACTATAGTTTCTGGAGAACATTGCTTCGTTTATTTGCAGATAGATATTTTACACAAAATGAATCTTAAACATTGTGATAATGCCACTGGGCTAATTGACCAAATATTACTGTTTTTGCTAAATGATGTTAATGTCTATATCATGAAAAGTAATGTCCCTTGAACACCAAATGATGTCCCTTGAACACCAATCTGCGACTTAAAGGAATGTTAATCCTATAGATTAATGAGACCAAATAGCTGAGGGGTCTAAATGGTTTTCACCAGAACATCTATAAGACATTTACCTGTGGGTTCGAAACCTGCCAGATCCTGATTTATAAAACTAATATTTTTATTCTTATTTACTTAAGATTTTTTTTTTGGCATAATCTGATAATTTTGGAACGTTTGAACACATGATTTATCTATCAATATCTTCAATTATATATGACGTCTGAGATCGCAAATAAGATACTTTCTATTGATATTGCACTAAGCACTAAGCGGACATTTATGCGCGTTCTATGTATAACAACAATGGCATGTACATGTACCGCAATGGCTATATATGAGATACAATATTATTTAAAAGGATTCCCAGACTCACCAGGCACAAATGAAATATTATTGAGCGAGCTCAAGAGATTTTGGTACCTATCATATGGGCGATCAGCGAAGGCTCTGACGAGTCTGTGCATCCACGAAGGATCGTAAGAGCCTTTATTACTCGCATACATAAAGTATTGAAGTAGATGAAGGCTCAGATAACTTTTAGGTTTCTAGCTCCACTGGCTAGCTGTGCATGTGGGTAAAAAAGAGAGGTTTGCGCATGCGTAGGACAGACCAAATGGCTGATCGCATGTGTCACCCATGAACTTTGAACTTCCTTGTAAGATTCAAGTTCAAATCACATGTGTCGCCCATGGGCTATGCACTTTCTCGCGAGACTTTAGTTCAAATCGCATGTGTCGCCCATGAGCTATGGACTTTCTTGTGAGATTTTAGTTCATATCGCATGTTTCAACAATTAGCTATGAAATTTTTGTGAGGTTTTGTTCTAATCACATGCGTCTATCATGAGCTATGGGCTTTCTCTCGAGAAATAAGTTCTAATTGCATGTTTGGCCATTAGCTATTACCTTTCTTGGGATATTTTAGTTAAAAGTTTTAGCAAATTATGGGTTTCCTATGAGCTATTAACTTTCTTGTGTGATTTTTGTTCTAATCACATGTGTCACCCGTGAGCTTTGAACTTTATTGCGAGATTTTAGTTCTAATCGCATGTGTCGCCCTGGGGCTATTAACTCTCTCTTAGGAATTTAGTCCTGATCACATGTGTCGCCTCGCCCTAGGGCTATGAACTTTCTCGCGAGTATTTAGTTCTGATCGCATGTATCTCCCATGAGGGATGAACTGTTTGTGTGGTTTTAGTTCTAATCGCATGTGTCGCACATGAGCTTTGAACTTCCTGGTGAAGTTTCAGTTCTATCGCATGTGTCGCCCATGAGCAATGGACTTTCTCGAGAGATTTTAGTTTTGAACGCCTGTGTCGCCCATGAGCTTTGAACTTTGTTGGAAGTTTTAACAGTTCTAATCGCATGTGTCGCCCACGGGCTATGAGCCTTCTCGCGAGAATTTAGTTCAAATTGCATGTTGAACCCATGAGCTATGAACTTTCTTGTGAGATTTAGTTCTTAGCTCAAGTGGCATTTGTAGCCCATGCGCTATGAACTTTCACTTAAGGTTTAGTTCTATTTACATGCCCATGTGTAGCCAATAAACTATGCACATTCTGGTGAGATTTTAGTTTTGATTGCATGGGTCGTCTATGAGCTCTGAGTTTTTCTTGTGATAATTTTGTTCTACACGCATGCTCATGGTTATGAGGTCGTAAGGTTGTAATTCTACATGTAATTGCAAGTGTAAACCATGCGCTATGACCTTTTTGCGTGAAATTTTAGTTCAAACGCATGTGTTGCCCATGAGCTTTAAGATTTTTCTGACAAAATTTTAGTTTTAGACGCATGTACAGCATATGTGCAAGAACTTTTCTAATTGCATGTGTCAACCATGAGCCATGAGCTTAATCGTGAGAATTTAGATCAATCACATGTGTCTCCAATGAGCTTTTGCACAAACTTACCAGGCACAAATGTAATGTTATTGGGCAAGCTCACGAGATCTTGGCACATATCATAAAGCCCAACAATGAAGGCTCAGACGAACCTGCACACATGCGCATTCTCGCCATAGCCTTCACAGCTAGCATACACAAAGTATGGATGTAGATAAACACTCAGATAATAATTAAACCTACATTCCCACTAGATACGCCAGCATGGGCGTTTACAGGCGGCTTTTGCGCATATGCAATAAACATCAAAATTTCAGGTTCTAGCCCAAGATACCACAGTGTGAGTGATCTTGCATCATCAAGCGTTCGTACAGTTACGGAATTCAACTTGAGGCAGACCAGCGTCCGTCGTTGTCGTGGTATTTGATAAAATAGTCCACACAAAGATGACTTTGTTTTCATCAGCATAACTAACATACACCAATGCTTAGTCACGGGCAAGTTTAAAGTCTAAAAGAGCACCCATACACTAAATATAGGGCACATATGCTGCGATTTACATTTTTCATTAGGTACTACTTTTGTGGGCTACCAAACCGGATGTTTTCTTTTGTGAAAATGAAAGAAAAACAAGCACAGCTTTATAAAAAACATAACTAACAAAAATGCCACAACGCTGCACCACATACAATTGCATGGCGCCAAGAGGAAGAAATAACAGAAACACACAGACAGTTAGAGACATCCATATATAGCAAGAACTAAACAAGAAAAGCAGCAACCTGTTGTAACTTTCTTCAAGAAGAGACAGGAAGTGACTGCCAAACTATTGTTGCACAGCTAGTTTGGGCATGTGCTTCTACATATGTTCTGTAGGTGGATAAGTTGCCAGTGAAAATACAGTGTGATAATAACTATGGTCAGAGTGAAGAGCCTTGGTGAACGCTACAGTCTCTTTGATAAACCCTTTATAATCTAATTGAACACTAAGTATGGAACTGTCCTCTTTGTACTTTAAGAGGCTGCTGGTAAAAGTTTCTATAAAAAGATGTATTTTCTACCCTTGAAATTTGTTTTCATCATTGCAAACGGTGCAGACCCTGGTGAAATATCGCATTATGTGCCATTTCATCAAGGCCTTTACTGTTTGTAAAAGTACCTGTTATGGAAAAAATACTTATGGTGTACAACCACATGAAATGTATGAAATGCAAAACATTTGCAATTTGCAAAAAGTTCATCAAACTGTTTTGTTTTAGAGAAGATGTCAGCTCATCCTTGAAAGTATTGGTTAAGTGCATATTGGTTTCTCCCATACTGCTTTGTGAAGTCTTCCATAGAAATCCATAAATGTATCTTTGGCCATACTGCAATACACCAGTACTGACTGACTCAGTTGCACAAAGCTTTTCTGACTTCGCATTAACTGGATTATGCAATATTAGTTGACTTTGTAGTTTGAATAAAATGTTTTGCAAGATTGTATAAATAGGTTACCTAAGCTACTGATCTACCCCAGATTACCAGTACTGACTGGCAGGTTGAACCCCTGAACTAGATCCCAACCCCAAAACCCCAACCCATAGCAATGCCCAAACAAACCCTGGGAGCCCATATGGAGCATTAAAAAAAATTAGAAAAAATATTAAAAAAATGAAAAGAAAAAAAGAAAAGGAAGCTAACTTTGCGAATCCTCCCTCGGAGGAATCCGCTTGTTGACGAGCTAGCATGGCTCGTGGTGCATAACACCTAAAGGAAACAAACTTAAAATGGTCAACTTAAGCAAGGTTATGTATAAAACATATATTAAACATGTATGTTTTTTGTTTTTTGAGAAAATATCACTATAGTTTCTGGAGAACATTGCTTTGTTTATTTGCAGATAGATATTTTACACAAAATGAATCTTAAACATTGTGATAATGCCACTGGGCTAATTGACCAAATATTACTGTTTTTGCTAAATGATGTTAATGTCTATATCATGAAAAGTAATGTCCCTTGAACACCAAATGATGTCCCTTGAACACCAATCTGCGACTTAAAGGAATGTTAATCCTATAGATTAATGAGACCAAATAGCTGAGGGGTCTAAATGGTTTTCACCAGAACATCTATAAGACATTTACCTGTGGGTTCGAAACCTGCCAGATCCTGATTTATAAAACTAATATTTTTATTCTTATTTACTTAAGATTTTTTTTTTGCATAATCTGATAATTTTGGAACGTTTGAACGCATGATTTATCTATCAATATCTTCAATTATATATGACGTCTGAGATCGCAAATAAGATACTTTCTATTGATATTGCACTAAGCACTAAGCGGACATTTATGCGCGTTCTATGTATAACAACAATGGCGTGTACATGTACCGCAATGGCTATATATGAGATACAATATTATTTAAAGAGGATTCCCAGACTCACCAGGCACCAATGAAATATTATTGAGCGAGCTCAAGAGATTTTGGTACCTATCATATGGGCGATCAGCGAAGGCTCTGACGAGTCTGTGCATCCACGAAGGATCGTAAGAGCCTTTGTTACTCGCATACATAAAGTATTGAAGTAGATGAAGGCTCAGATAACTTTTAGGTTTCTAGCTCCACTGGCTAGCTGTGCATGTGGGTAAAAAAGAGAGGTTTGCGCATGCGTAGGACAGACCAAATGGCTGATCGCATGTATCGCCCATGAACTATGAACTTTTTGTGTGAGTTAAGTTCTTATCACATGTGTCGCCCATGAACTTTGAACTTCCTTGTAAGATTCAAGTTCTAATCACATGTGTCGCCCATGGGCTATGCACTTTCTCGCAAGACTTTAGTTCAAATCGCATGTGTCGCCCATGAGCTATGGACTTTCTTGTGAGATTTTAGTTCATATCGCATGTTTCGACAATTAGCTATAAAATTTTTGTGAGGTTTTGTTCTAATCACATGTGTCGATCATGAGCTATGGGCTTTCTCTCGAGAAATAAGTTCTAATCGCATGTGTTGGCCATTAGCTATTACCTTTCTTGGGATATTTTAGTTAAAAGTTTTAGCAAATTATGGGTTTCCTATGAGCTATTAACTTTCTTGTGTGATTTTTGTTCTAATAACATGTGTCACCCGTGAGCTTTGAACTTTATTGCGAGATTTTAGGTCTAATCGCATGTGTCGCCCTGGGGCTATTAACTCTCACTTAGGAATTTAGTCCTGATCACATGTGTCGCCTCGCCCTAGGGCTATGAACTTTCTCGCGAGTATTTAGTTCTGATCGCATGTATCTCCCATGAGGGATGAACTGTTTGTGTGGTTTTAGTTCTAATCGCATGTGTCGCACATGAGCTTTGAACTTCCCGGTGAAGTTTCAGTTCTATCGCATGTGTGGCCCATGAGCAATGGACTTTCTCGAGAGATTTTAGTTTTGAACGCCTGTGTCGCCCATGAGCTTTGAACTTTGTTGGAAGTTTTAACAGTTCTAATCGCATGTGTCGCCCACGGGCTATGAGCCTTCTCGCGAGAATTTAGTTCAAATTGCATGTTGAACCCATGAGCTATGAACTTTCTTGTGAGATTTAGTTCTTAGCTCAAGTGGCATTTGTAGCCCATGCGCTATGAACTTTCACTTAAGGTTTAGTTCTATTTACATGCCCATGTGTAGCCAATAAACTATGCACATTCTGGTGAGATTTTAGTTTTGATTGCATGGGTCGTCTATGAGCTCTGAGTTTTTCTTGTGATAATTTTGTTCTACACGCATGCTCATGGTTATGAGGTCGTAAGGTTGTAATTCTACATGTAATTGCAAGTGTAAACCATGCGCTATGACCTTTTTGCGTGAAATTTTAGTTCAAACGCATGTGTTGCCCATGAGCTTTAAGATTTTTCTGACAAAATTTTAGTTTTAGACGCATGTACAGCATATGTGCAAGAACTTTTCTAATTGCATGTGTCAACCATGAGCCATGAGCTTAATCGTGAGAATTTAGATCAATCACATGTGTCTCTAATGAGCTTTTGCACAAACTTACCAGGCACAAATGTAATGTTATTGGGCAAGCTCACGAGATCTTGGCACATATCATAAAGCCCAACAATGAAGGCTCAGGCGAACCTGCACACATGCGCATTCTCGCCATAGCCTTCACAGCTAGCATACACAAAGTATGGATGTAGATAAACACTCAGATAATAATTAAACCTACATTCCCACTAGATACGCCAGCATGGGCGTTTACAGGCGGCTTTTGCGCATATGCAATAAACATCAAAATCTCAGGTTCTAGCCCAAGATACCACAGTGTGAGTGATCTTGCATCATCAAGCGTTCGTACAGTTACGGAATTCAACTTGAGGCAGACCAGCGTCCGTCGTTGTCGTGGTATTTGATAAAATAGTCCACACAAAGATGACTTTGTTTTCATCAGCATACCTAACATACACCAATGCTTAGTCACGGGCAAGTTTAAAGTCTAAAAGAGCACCCATACACTAAATATAGGGCACATATGCTGCGATTTACATTTTTCATTAGGTACTACTTTCGTGGGCTACCAAACCGGATGTTTTCTTTTGTGAAAATGAAAGAAAAACAAGCACAGCTTTATAAAAAACATGACTAACAAAAATGCCACAACGCTGCACCACATACAATTGCATGGCGCCAAGAGGAAGAAATAACAGAAACACACAGACAGTTAGAGACATCCATATAAAGCAAGAACTAAACAAGAAAAGCAGCAACCTGTTGAAACTTTCTTCAAGAAGAGACGGGAAGTGACTGCCAAACTATTGTTGCACAGCTAGTTTGGGCATGTGCTTCTACATATGTTCTGTAGGTGGATAAGTTGCCAGTGAAAATGCAGTGTGATAATAACTATGGTCAGAGTGAAGAGCCTTGGTGAACGCTACAGTCTCTTGATAAACCCTTTATAATCTAATTGAACACTAAGTATAGAACTGTCCTGTTTGTACTTTAAGTGGCTGCTGGTCAAAGTTTCTATAAAAAAGATGTATTTTCTACCCTTGAAATTTGTTTTCATCATTGCAAACGGTGCAGACCCTGGTGAAATATCGCATTATGTGCCATTTCATCAAGGCCTTTACTGTTTGTAAAAGTACCTGTTATGGAAAAAATACTTATGGTGTACAACCACATGAAATGTATGAAATGCAAAACATTTGCAATTTGCAAAAAGTTCACCAAACTGTATTGTTTTAGAGAAGATGTCAGCTCATCCTTGAAAGTATTGGTTAAGTGCATATTGGTTTCTCCCATACTGCTTTGTGAAGTCTTCCATAGAAATCCATAAATGTATCTTTGGCCATAGTGCAATACACCAGTACTGACTGACTCAGTTTCACAAAGCTTTTCTGACTTCGCATCAACTGGATTATGCAATATTAGTTGACTTTGTAGTTTGAATAAAATGTTTTGCAAGATTGTATAAATAGGTTACCTAAGCTACTGATCTACCCCAGATTACCAGTACTGACTGGCAGGTTGAACCCCTGAACTAGATCCCAACCCCAAAACCCCAACCCATAGCAATGCCCAAACAAACCCTGGGAGCCCATATGGAGCATTAAAAAAAAATAGAAAAAATATTAAAAAAATGAAAAGAAAAAAAGAAAAGGAAGCTAACTTTGCGAATCCTCCCTCGGAGGAATCCGCTTGTTGACGAGCTAGCATGGCTCGTGGTGCATAACACCTAAAGGAAACAAACTTAAAATGGTCAACTTAAGCAAGGTTATGTATAAAACATATATTAAACCTGT
The DNA here is from genome assembly GCA_964019695.1 of Loripinus fragilis. Taxonomy (NCBI): domain Eukaryota; kingdom Metazoa; phylum Mollusca; class Bivalvia; order Lucinida; family Lucinidae; genus Loripinus; species Loripinus fragilis. Next base: position 44,986,110 of record OZ026526.1, read on the forward strand.
ATGGTTTTTGTTTTTTGAGAAAATATCACTATAGTTTCTGGAGAACATTGCTTTGTTTATTTGCAGATAGATATTTTACACAAAATGAATCTTAAACATTGTGATAATGCCACTGGGCTAATTGACCAAATATTACTGTTTTTGCTAAATGATGTTAATGTCTATATCATGAAAAGTAATGTCCCTTGAACACCAAATGATGTCCCTTGAACACCAATCTGCGACTTAAAGGAATGTTAATCCTATAGATTAATGAGACCAAATAGCTGAGGGGTCTAAATGGTTTTCACCAGAACATCTATAAGACATTTACCTGTGGGTTCGAAACCTGCCAGATCCTGATTTATAAAACTAATATTTTTATTCTTATTTACTTAAGATTTTTTTTTGCATAATCTGATAATTTTGGAACGTTTGAACGCATGATTTATCTATCAATATCTTCAATTATATATGACGTCTGAGATCGCAAATAAGATACTTTCTATTGATATTGCACTAAGCACTAAGCGGACATTTATGCGCGTTCTATGTATAACAACAATGGCGTGTACATGTACCGCAATGGCTATATATGAGATACAATATTATTTAAAGAGGATTCCCAGACTCACCAGGCACAAATGAAATATTATTGAGCGAGCTCAAGAGATTTTGGTACCTATCATATGGGCGATCAGCGAAGGCTCTGACGAGTCTGTGCATCCACGAAGGATCGTAAGAGCCTTTGTTACTCGCATACATAAAGTATTGAAGTAGATGAAGGCTCCGATAACTTTTAGGTTTCTAGCTCCACTGGCTAGCTGTGCATGTGGGTAAAAAAGAGAGGTTTGCGCATGCGTAGGACAGACCAAATGGCTGATCGCATGTATCGCCCATGAACTATGAACTTTTTGTGTGAGTTAAGTTCTTATCACATGTGTCGCGCATGAACTTTGAACTTCCTTGTAAGATTCAAGTTCTAATCACATGTGTCGCCCATGGGCTATGCACTTTCTCGCAAGACTTTAGTTCAAATCGCATGTGTCGCCCATGAGCTATGGACTTTCTTGTGAGATTTTAGTTCATATCGCATGTTTCGACAATTAGCTATGAAATTTTTGTGAGGTTTTGTTCTAATCACATGCGTCGATCATGAGCTATGGGCTTTCTCTCGAGAAATAAGTTCTAATCGCATGTGTTGGCCATTAGCTATTACCTTTCTTGGGATATTTTAGTTAAAAGTTTTAGCAAATTATGGGTTTCCTATGAGCTATTAACTTTCTTGTGTGATTTTTGTTCTAATCACATGTGTCACCCGTGAGCTTTGAACTTTATTGCGAGATTTTAGGTCTAATCGCATGTGTCGCCCTGGGGCTATTAACTCTCTCTTAGGAATTTAGTCCTGATCACATGTGTCGCCTCGCCCTAGGGCTATGAACTTTCTCGCGAGTATTTAGTTCTGATCGCATGTATCTCCCATGAGGGATGAACTGTTTGTGTGGTTTTAGTTCTAATCGCATTTGTCGCACATGAGCTTTGAACTTCCTGGTGAAGTTTCAGTTCTATCGCATGTGTCGCCCATGAGCAATGGACTTTCTCGAGAGATTTTAGTTTTGAACGCCTGTGTCGCCCATGAGCTTTGAACTTTGTTGGAAGTTTTAACAGTTCTAATCGCATGTGTCGCCCACGGGCTATGAGCCTTCTCGCGAGAATTTAGTTCAAATTGCATGTTAAACCCATGAGCTATGAACTTTCTTGTGAGATTTAGTTCTTAGCTCAAGTGGCATTTGTAGCCCATGCGCTATGAACTTTCACTTAAGGTTTAGTTCTATTTACATGCCCATGTGTAGCCAATAAACTATGCACATTCTGGTGAGATTTTAGTTTTGATTGCATGGGTCGTCTATGAGCTCTGAGTTTTTCTTGTGATAATTTTGTTCTACATGCATGCTCATGGTTATGAGGTCGTAAGGTTGTAATTCTACATGTAATTGCAAGTGTAAACCATGCGCTATGACCTTTTTGCGTGAAATTTTAGTTCAAACGCATGTGTTGCCCATGAGCTTTAAGATTTTTCTGACAAAATTTTAGTTTTAGACGCATGTACAGCATATGTGCAAGAACTTTTCTAATTGCATGTGTCAACCATGAGCCATGAGCTTAATCGTGAGAATTTAGATCAATCACATGTGTCTCTAATGAGCTTTTGCACAAACTTACCAGGCACAAATGTAATGTTATTGGGCAAGCTCACGAGATCTTGGCACGTATCATAAAGCCCAACAATGAAGGCTCAGGCGAACCTGCACACATGCGCTTTCTCGCCATAGCCTTCACAGCTAGCATACACAAAGTATGGATGTAGATAAATACTCAGATAATAATTAAACCTACATTCCCACTAGATACGCCAGCATGGGCGTTTACAGGCGGCTTTTGCGCATATGCAATAAACATCAAAATCTCAGGTTCTAGCCCAAGATACCACAGTGTGAGTGATCTTGCATCATCAAGCGTTCGTACAGTTACGGAATTCAACTTGAGGCAGACCAGCGTCCGTCGTTGTCATGGTATTTGATAAAATAGTCCACGCAAAGATGACTTTGTTTTCATCAGCATAACTAACATACACCAATGCTTAGTCACGGGCAAGTTTAAAGTCTAAAAGAGCACCCATACACTAAATATAGGGCACATATGCTGCGATTTACATTTTTCATTAGGTACTACTTTCGTGGGCTACCAAACCGGATGTTTTCTTTTGTGAAAATGAAAGAAAAACAAGCACAGCTTTATAAAAAAAACATGACTAACAAAAATGCCACAACGCTGCACCACATACAATTGCATGGCGCCAAGAGGAAGAAATAACAGAAACACACAGACAGTTAGAGACATCCATATAAAGCAAGAACTAAACAAGAAAAGCAGCAACCTGTTGTAACTTTCTTCAAGAAGAGACGGGAAGTGACTGCCAAACTATTGTTGCACAGCTAGTTTGGGCATGTGCTTCTACATATGTTCTGTAGGTGGATAAGTTGCCAGTGAAAATACAGTGTGATAATAACTATGGTCAGAGTGAAGAGCCTTGGTGAACGCTACAGTCTCTTTGATAAACCCTTTATAATCTAATTGAACACTAAGTATGGAACTGTCCTCTTTGTACTTTAAGAGGCTGCTGGTCAAAGTTTCTATAAAAAGATGTATTTTCTACCCTTGAAATTTGTTTTCATCATTGCAAACGGTGCAGACCCTGGTGAAATATCGCATTATGTGCCATTTCATCAAGGCCTTTACTGTTTGTAAAAGTACCTGTTATGGAAATAATACTTATGGTGTACAACCACATGAAATGTATGGAATGCAAAACATTTGCAATTTGCAAAAAGTTCATCAAACTGTATTGTTTTAGAGAAGATGTCAGCTCATCCTTGAAAGTATTGGTTAAGTGCATATTGGTTTCTCCCATACTGCTTTGTGAAGACTTCCATAGAAATTCATAAATGTATCTTTGGCCATACTGCAATACACCAGTACTGACTGACTCAGTTTCACAAAGCTTTTCTGACTTCGCATCAACTGGATTATGCAATATTAGTTGACTTTGTAGTTTGAATAAAATGTTTTGCAAGACTATATAAATAGGTTACCTAAGCTACTGATCTACCCCAGATTACCAGTACTGACTGGCAGGTTTAACCCATGAACTAGATCCCAACCCGAAAACCCCAACCCATAGCAATGCCCAAACAAACCCTGGGAGCCCATATGGAGCATTAAAAAAAATTAAAAAAAAAATATTAAAAAAAATGAAAAGAAAAAAAGAAAAGGGAGCTAACTTTGCGAATCCTCCCTCGGAGGAATCCGCTTGTTGACGAGCTAGCATGGCTCGTGGTGCATAACACCTAAAGGAAACAAACTTAAAATGGTCAACTTAAGCAAGGTTATGTATAAAACATATATTAAACCTGTATGGTTTTTGTTTTTTGAGAAAATATCACTATAGTTTCTGGAGAACATTGCTTTGTTTATTTGCAGATAGATATTTTACACAAAATGAATCTTAAACATTGTGATAATGCCACTGGGCTAATTGACCAAATATTACTGTTTTTGCTAAATGATGTTAATGTCTATATCATGAAAAGTAATGTCCCTTGAACACCAAATGATGTCCCTTGAACACCAATCTGCGACTTAAAGGAATGTTAATCCTATAGATTAATGAGACCAAATAGCTGAGGGGTCTAAATGGTTTTCACCAGAACATCTATAAGACATTTACCTGTGGGTTCGAAACCTGCCAGATCCTGATTTATAAAACTAATATTTTTATTCTTATTTACTTAAGATTTTTTTTTTGCATAATCTGATAATTTTGGAACGTTTGAACACATGATTTATCTATCAATATCTTCAATTATATATGACGTCTGAGATCGCAAATAAGATACTTTCTATTGATATTGCACTAAGCACTAAGCGGACATCCAAAGAAGGATCATTTTATTTATTTATATTTATATGCTCATAATATATAACTTTAACAATAGGAAAAAAAAATATTGGTTTTATAAAATTTTATCTTTATAATATTTTAACTACATATGATCTTAACTTATAAATATCTGTGCTATATTAATGTAAATTTCTGTGATACTAACCCAAATTTCCTGTGATTTGTTATATGTTTATACTTGTACAGTCTTTCTCTTTGTTTGTCGGTAAAATAGCCTTAATGGCTAATGTTTGATATGTTAAAATTGAATGCCGACTTTAAATAAAGTTTCTTGTATCTTGTATCTTGTATTTATGCGAGTTCTATGTATGACAACAATGGCGTGTACATGTACCGCAATGGCTATATATGAGATACAATATTATTTAAAGAGGATTCCCAGACTCACCAGGCACAAATGAAATATTATTGAGCGAGCTCAAGAGATTTTGGTACCTATCATATGGGCGATCAGCGAAGGCTCTGACGAGTCTGTGCATCCACGAAGGATCGTCAGAGCCTTTGTTACTCGCATACATAAAGTATTGAAGTAGATGAAGGCTCAGATAACTTTTAGGTTTCTAGCTCCACTGGCTAGCTGTGCATGTGGGTAAAAAAGAGAGGTTTGCGCATTCGTAGGACAGACCAAATGGCTGATCGCATGTGTCGCCCATGAACTATGAACTTTTTGTGTGAGTTAAGTTCTTATCACATGTGTCGCCCATGAACTTTGACCTTCCTTGTAAGATTCAAGTTCTAATCACATGTGTCGCCCATGGGCTATGCACTTTCTCGCGAGACTTTAGTTCAAATCGCATGTGTCTCCCATGAGCTATGGACTTTCTTGTGAGATTTTAGTTCATATCGCATGTTTCAACAATTAGCTATGAAATTTTTGTGAGGTTTTGTTCTAATCACATGCGTCGATCATGAGCTATGGGCTTTCTCTCGAGAAATAAGTTCTAATCGCATGTGTTGGCCATTAGCTATTACCTTTCTTGGGATATTTTTGTTAAAAGTTTTAGCAAATTATGGGTTTCCTATGAGCTATTAACTTTCTTGTGTGATTTTTGTTCTAATCACATGTGTCACCCGTGAGCTTTGAACTTTATTGCGAGATTTTAGTTCTAATCGCATGTGTCGCCCTGGGGCTATTAACTCTCTCTTAGGAATTTAGTCCTGATCACATGTGTCGCCTCGCCCTAGGGCTATGAACTTTCTCGCGAGGAATTAGTTCTGATCGCATGTATCTCCCATGAGGGATGAACTGTTTGTGTGGTTTTAGTTCTAATCGCATGTGTCGCACATGAGCTTTGAACTTCCTGGTGAAGTTTCAGTTCTATCGCATGTGTCGCCCATGAGCAGTGGACTTTCTTGAGAGATTTTAGTTTTGAACGCCTGTGTCGCCCATGAGCTTTGAACTTTGTTGGAAGTTTTAACAGTTCTAATCGCATGTGTCGCCCACGGGCTATGAGCCTTCTCGCGAGAATTTAGTTCAAATTGCATGTTGAACCCATGAGCTATGAACTTTCTTGTGAGATTTAGTTCTTAGCTCAAGTGGCATTTGTAGCCCATGCGCTATGAACTTTCACTTAAGGTTTAGTTCTATTTACATGCCCATGTGTAGCCAATAAACTATGCACATTCTGGTGAGATTTTAGTTTTGATTGCATGGGTCGTCTATGAGCTCTGAGTTTTTCTTGTGATAATTTTGTTCTACACACATGCTCATGGTTATGAGGTCGTAAGGTTGTAATTCTACATGTAATTGCAAGTGTGCGCTATGACCTTTTTGCGTGAAATTTTAGTTCAAACGCATGTGTTGCCCATGAGCTCTAAGAATTTTCTGACAAAATTTTAGTTTTAGACGCATGTACAGCATATGTGCAAGAACTTTTCTAATTGCATGTGTCAACCATGAGCCATGAGCTTAATCGTGAGAATTTAGATCAATCACATGTGTCTCTAATGAGCTTTTGCACAAACTTACCAGGCACAAATGTAATGTTATTGGGCAAGCTCACGAGATCTTGGCACATATTATAAAGCCCAACAATGAAGGCTCAGGCGAACCTGCACACATGCGCATTCTCGCCATAGCCTTCACAGCTAGCATACACAAAGTATGGATGTAGATAAACACTCAGATAATAATTAAACCTACATTCCCACTAGATACGCCAGCATGGGCGTTTACAGGCGGCTTTTGCGCATATGCAATAAACATCAAAATCTCAGGTTCTAGCCCAAGATACCACAGTGTGAGTGATCTTGCATCATCAAGCGTTCGTACAGTTACGGAATTCAACTTGAGGCAGACCAGCGTCCGTCGTTGTCATGGTATTTGATAAAATAGTCCACACAAAGATGACTTTGTTTTCATCAGCATAACTAACATACACCAATGCTTAGTCACGGGCAAGTTTAAAGTCTAAAAGAGCACCCATACACTAAATATAGGGCACATATGCTGCGATTTACATTTTTCATTAGGTACTACTTTCGTGGGCTACCAAACCGGATGTTTTCTTTTGTGAAAATGAAAGAAAAACAAGCACAGCTTTATAAAAAACATGACTAACAAAAATGCCACAACGCTGCACCACATACAATTGCATGGCGCCAAGAGGAAGAAATAACAGAAACACACAGACAGTTAGAGACATCCATATAAAGCAAGAACTAAACAAGAAAAGCAGCAACCTGTTGTAACTTTCTTCAAGAAGAGACGGGAAGTGACTGCCAAACTATTGTTGCACAGCTAGTTTGGGCATGTGCTTCTACATATGTTCTGTAGGTGGATAAGTTGCCAGTGAAAATACAGTGTGATAATAACTATGGTCAGAGTGAAGAGCCTTGGTGAACGCTACAGTCTCTTTGATAAACCCTTTATAATCTAATTGAACACTAAGTATGGAACTGTCCACTTTGTACTTTAAGAGGCTGCTGGTCAAAGTTTCTATAAAAAGATGTATTTTCTACCCTTGAAATTTGTTTTCATCATTGCAAACGGTGCAGACCCTGGTGAAATATCGCATTATGTGCCATTTCATCAAGGCCTTTACTGTTTGTAAAAGTACCTGTTATGGAAAAAAATACTTATGGTGTACAACCACATGAAATGTATGGAATGCAAAAACATTTGCAATTTGCAAAAAGTTCATCAAACTGTAATGTTTTAGAGAAGATGTCAGCTCATCCTTGAAAGTATTGGTTAAGTGCATATTGGTTTCTCCCATACTGCTTAGTGAAGTCTTCCATAGAAATCCATAAATGTATCTTTGGCCATACTGCAATACACCAGTACTGACTGACTCAGTTTCACAAAGCTTTTCTGACTTCGCATCAACTGGATTATGCAATATTAGTTGACTTTGTAGTTTGAATAAAATGTTTCGCAAGATTATATAAATAGGTTACCTAAGCTACTGATCTACCCCAGATTACCAGTACTGACTGGCAGGTTTAACCCCTGAAATAGATCCCAACACGAAAACCCCAACCCATAGCTATGCCCAAACAAACCCTGGGAGCCCATATGGAGCATTAAAAAAAAATAAAAAAATATTAAAAAATGAAAAGAAAAAAAGAAAAGGGAGCTAACTTTGCGAATCCTCCCTCGGAGGAATCCGCTTGTTGACGAGCTAGCATGGCTCGTGGTGCATAACACCTAAAGGAAACAAACTTAAAATGGTCAACTTAAGCAAGGTTATGTATAAAACATATATTAAACCTGTATGGTTTTTGTTTTTTGAGAAAATATCACTATAGTTTCTGGAGAACATTGCTTTGTTTATTTGCAGATAGATATTTTACACAAAATGAATCTTAAACATTGTGATAATGCCACTGGGCTAATTGACCAAATATTACTGTTTTTGCTAAATGATGTTAATGTCTATATCATGAAAAGTAATGTCCCTTGAACACCAAATGATGTCCCTTGAACACCAATCTGCGACTTAAAGGAATGTTAATCCTATAGATTAATGAGACCAAATAGCTGAGGGGTCTAAATGGTTTTCACCAGAACATCTATAAGACATTTACCTGTGGGTTCGAAACCTGCCAGATCCTGATTTATAAAACTAATATTTTTATTCTTATTTACTTAAGATTTTTTTTTCATAATCTGATAATTTTGGAACGTTTGAACACATGATTTATCTATCAATATCTTCAATTATATATGACGTCTGAGATCACAAATAAGATACTTTCTATTGATATTGCACTAAGCACTAAGCGGACATTTATGCGCGTACTATGTATAACAACAATGGCGTGTACATGTACCGCAATGGCTATATATGAGATACAATATTATTTAAAGAGGATTCCCAGACTCACCAGGCACAAATGAAATATTATTGGGCGAGCTCAAGAGATTTTGGTACCTATCATATGGGCGATTAGCGAAGGCTCTGACGAGTCTGTGCATCCACGAAGGATCGTAAGAGCCTTTGTTACTCGCATACATAAAGTATTGAAGTAGATGAAGGCTCAGATAACTTTTAGGTTTCTAGCTCCACTGGCTAGCTGTGCATGTGGGTAAAAAAGAGAGGTTTGGGCATGCGTCGGACAGACCAAATGGCATGTGTCGCCCATGAACTATGAACTTTTTGTGTGAGTTAAGTTCTTATCACATGTGTCGCCCATGAACTTTGAACTTCCTTGTAAGATTCAAGTTCTAATCACATGTGTCGCCCATGGGCTATGCACTTTCTCGCGAGACTTTAGTTCAAATCACATGTGTCTCCCATGAGCTATGGACTTTCTTGTGAGATTTAAGTTCATATCGCATGTTTCAACAATTAGCTATGAAATTTTTGTGAGGTTTTGTTCTAATCACATGCGTCGATCATGAGCTATGGGCTTTCTCTCGAGAAATAAGTTCTAATCGCATGTGTTGGCCATTAGCTATTACCTTTCTTGGGATATTTTAGTTTAAAGTTTTAGCAAATTATGGGTTTCCTATGAGCTATTAACTTTCTTGTGTGATTTTTGTTCTAATCACATGTGTCACCCGTGAGCTTTGAACTTTATTGCGAGATTTTAGTTCTAATCGCATGTGTCGCCCTGGGGCTATTAACTCTCTCTTAGGAATTTAGTCCTGATCACATGTGTCGCCTCGCCCTAGGGCTATGAACTTTCTCTCGAGGAACTAGTTCTGATCGCATGTATCTCCCATGAGGGATGAACTGTTTGTGTGGTTTTAGTTCTAATCGCATGTGTCGCACATGAGCTTTGAACTTCCTGGTGAAGTTTCAGTTCTATCGCATGTGTCGCCCATGAGCGATGGACTTTCTTGAGAGATTTTAGTTTTGAACGCCTGTGTCGCCCATGAGCTTTGAACTTTGTTGGAAGTTTTAACAGTTCTAATCGCATGTGTCGCCCACGGGCTATGAGCCTTCTCGCGAGAATTTAGTTCAAATTGCATGTTGAACCCATGAGCTATGAACTTTCTTGTGAGATTAAGTTCTTAGCTCAAGTGGCATTTGTAGCCCATGCGCTATGAACTTTCACTTAAGGTTTAGTTCTATTTACATGCCCATGTGTAGCCAATAAACTATGCACATTCTGGTGAGATTTTAGTTTTGATTGCATGGGTCGTCTATGAGCTCTGAGTTTTTCTTGTGATAATTTTGTTCTACACGCATGCTCATGGTTTTGAGGTCGTAAGGTTGTAATTCTACATGTAATTGTAAGTGTAAACCATGCGCTATGACCTTTTTGCGTGAAATTTTAGTTAAAACGCATGTGTTGCCCATGAGCTTTAAGATTTTTCTTACAAAATTTTAGTTTTAGACGCATGTACAGCATATGTGCAAGAACTTTTCTAATTGCATGTGTCAACCATGAGCCATGAGCTTAATCGTGAGAATTTAGATCAATCACATGTGTCTCTAATGAGCTTTTGCACAAACTTACCAGGCACAAATGTAATGTTATTGGGCAAGCTCACGAGATCTTGGCACATATCATAAAGCCCAACAATGAAGGCTCAGGCGAACCTGCACACATGCGCATTCTCGCCATAGCCTTCACAGCTAGCATACACAAAGTATGGATGTAGATAAACACTCAGATAATAATTAAACCTACATTCCCACTAGATACGCCAGCATGGGCGTTTACAGGCGGCTTTTGCGCATATGCAATAAACATCAAAATCTCAGGTTCTAGCCCAAGATACCACAGTGTGAGCGATCTTGCATCATCAAGCGTTCGTACAGTTACGGAATTCAACTTGAGACAGACCAGCGTCCGTCGTTGTCATGGTATTTGATAAAATAGTCCACACAAAGATGACTTTGTTTTCATCAGCATAACTAACATACACCAATGCTTAGTCACGGGCAAGTTTAAAGTCTAAAAGAGCACCCATACACTAAATATAGGGCACATATGCTGCGATTTACATTTTTCATTAGGTACTACTTACGTGGGCTACCAAACCGGATGTTTTCTTTTGTGAAAATGAAAGAAAAACAAGCACAGCTTTATAAAAAACATGACTAACAAAAATGCCACAACGCTGCACCACATACAATTGCATGGCGCCAAGAGGAAGAAATAACAGAAACACACAGACAGTTAGAGACATCCATATAAAGCAAGAACTAAACAAGAAAAGCAGCAACCTGTTGTAACTTTCTTCAAGAAGAGACGGGAAGTGACTGCCAAACTATTGTTGCACAGCTAGTTTGGGCATGTGCTTCTACATATGTTCTGTAGGTGGATAAGTTGCCAGTGAAAATACAGTGTGATAATAACTATGGTCAGAGTGAAGAGCCTTGGTGAACGCTACAGTCTCTTTGATAAACCCTTTATAATCTAATTGAACACTAAGTATGGAACTGTCCTCTTTGTACTTTAAGAGGCTGCTGGTCAAAGTTTCTATAAAAAGATGTATTTTCTACCCTTGAAATTTGTTTTCATCATTGCAAACGGTGCAGACCCTGGTGAAATATCGCATTATGTGCCATTTCATCAAGGCCTTTACTGTTTGTAAAAGTACCTGTTATGGAAAAAAATACTTATGGTGTACAACCACATGAAATGTATGGAATGCAAAACATTTGCAATTTGCAAAAAGTTCATCAAACTGTAATGTTTTAGAGAAGATGTCAGCTCATCCTTGAAAGTATTGGTTAAGTGCATATTGGTTTCTCCCATACTGCTTTGTGAAGTCTTCCATAGAAATCCATAAATGTATCTTTGGCCATAGTGCAATACACCAGTACTGACTGACTCAGTTTCACAAAGCTTTTCTGACTTCGCATCAACTGGATTATGCAATATTAGTTGACTTTGTAGTTTGAATAAAATGTTTTGCAAGATTATATAAATAGGTTACCTAAGCTACTGATCTACCCCAGATTACCAGTACTGACTGGCAGGTTTAACCCCTGAACTAGATCCCAACACGAAAACCCCAACCCATAGCTATGCCCAAACAAACCCTGGGAGCCCATATGGAGCATTAAAAAAAAATAAAAAAAATATTAAAAAAATGAAAAGAAAAAAAGAAAAGGGAGCTAACTTTGCGAATCCTCCCTCGGAGGAATCCGCTTGTTGACGAGCTAGCATGGCTCGTGGTGCATAACACCTAAAGGAAACAAACTTAAAATGGTCAACTTAAGCAAGGTTAGGTATAAAACATATATTAAACCTGTATGGTTTTTGTTTTTTGAGAAAATATCACTATAGTTTCTGGAGAACATTGCTTTGTTTATTTGCAGATAGATATTTTACACAAATTGAATCTTAAACATTGTGATAATGCCACTGGGCTAATTGACCAAATATTACTGTTTTTGCTAAATGATGTTAATGTCTTTATCATGAAAAGTAATGTCCCTTGAACACCAAATGATGTCCCTTGAACACCAATCTGCGACTTAAAGGAATGTTAATCCTATAGATTAATGAGACCAAATAGCTGAGGGGTCTAAATGGTTTTCACCAGAACATCTATAAGACATTTACCTGTGGGTTCGAAACCTGCCAGATCCTGATTTATAAAACTAATATTTTTATTCTTATTTACTTAAGATTTTTTTTTCATAATCTGATAATTTTGGAACGTTTGAACACATGATTTATCTATCAATATCTTCAATTATATATGACGTCTGAGATTACAAATAAGATACTTTCTATTGATATTGCACTAAGCACTAAGCGGACATTTATGCGCGTACTATGTATAACAACAATGGCGTGTACATGTACCGCAATGGCTATATATGAGATACAATATTATTTAAAGAGGATTCCCAGACTCACCAGGCACAAATGAAATATTATTGAGCGAGCTCAAGAGATTTTGGTACCTATCATATGGGCGATCAGCGAAGGCTCTGACGAGTCTGTGCATCCACGAAGGATCGTAAGAGCCTTTGTTACTCGCATACATAAAGTATTGAAGTAGATGAAGGCTCAGATAACTTTTAGGTTTCTAGCTCCACTGGCTAGCTGTGCATGTGGGTAAAAAAGAGAGGTTTGCGCATGCGTAGGACAGACCAAATGGCATGTGTCGCCCATGAACTATGAACTTTTTGTGTGAGTTAAGTTCTTATCACATGTGTCGCCCATGAACTTTGAACTTCCTTGTAAGATTCAAGTTCTAATCACATGTGTCGCCCATGTGCTATGCACTTTCTCGCGAGACTTTAGTTCAAATCACATGTGTCTCCCATGAGCTATGGACTTTCTTGTGAGATTTTAGTTCATATCGCATGTTTCAACAATTAGCTATGAAATTTTTGTGAGGTTTTGTTCTAATCACATGCGTCGATCATGAGCTATGGGCTTTCTCTCGAGAAATAAGTTCTAATCGCATGTGTTGGCCATTAGCTATTACCTTTCTTGGGATATTTTAGTTAAAAGTTTTAGCAAATTATGGGTTTCCTATGAGCTATTAACTTTCTTGTGTGATTTTTGTTCTAATCACATGTGTCACCCGTGAGCTTTGAACTTTATTGCGAGATTTTAGTTCTAATCGCATGTGTCGCCCTGGGGCTATTAACTCTCTCTTAGGAATTTAGTCCTGATCACATGTGTCGCCTCGCCCTAGGGCTATGAACTTTCTCGCGAGGAATTAGTTCTGATCGCATGTATCTCCCATGAGGGATGAACTGTTTGTGTGGTTTTAGTTCTAATCGCATGTGTCGCACATGAGCTTTGAACTTCCTGGTGAAGTTTCAGTTCTATCGCATGTGTCGCCCATGAGCAATGGACTTTCTTGAGAGATTTTAGTTTTGAACGCCTGTGTCGCCCATGAGCTTTGAACTTTGTTGGAAGTTTTAACAGTTCTAATCGCATGTGTCGCCCACGGGCTATGAGCCTTCTCTCTCGAGAATTTAGTTCAAATTGCATGTTGAACCCATGAGCTATGAACTTTCTTGTGAGATTTAGTTCTTAGCTCAAGTGGCATTTGTAGCCCATGCGCTATGAACTTTCACTTAAGGTTTAGTTCTATTTACATGCCCATGTGTAGCCAATAAACTATGCACATTCTGGTGAGATTTTAGTTTTGATTGCATGGGTCGTCTATGAGCTCTGAGTTTTTCTTGTGATAATTTTGTTCTACACGCATGCTCATGGTTATGAGGTCGTAAGGTTGTAATTCTACATGTAATTGCAAGTGTAAACCATGCGCTATGACCTTTTTGCGTGAAATTTTAGTTCAAACGCATGTGTTGCCCATGAGCTTTAAGATTTTTCTGACAAAATTTTAGTTTTAGACGCATGTACAGCATATGTGCAAGAACTTTTCTAATTGCATGTGTCAACCATGAGCCATGAGCTTAATCGTGAGAATTTAGATCAATCACATGTGTCTCTAATGAGCTTTTGCACAAACTTACCAGGCACAAATGTAATGTTATTGGGCAAGCTCACAAGATCTTGGCACATATCATAAAGCCCAACAATGAAGGCTCAGGCGAACCTGCACACATGCGCATTCTCGCCATAGCATTCACAGCTAGCATACACAAAGTATGGATGTAGATAAACACTCAGATAATAATTAAACCTACATTCCCACTAGATACGCCAGCATGGGCGTTTACAGGCGGCTTTTGCGCATATGCAATAAACATCAAAATCTCAGGTTCTAGCCCAAGATACCACAGTGTGAGCGATCTTGCATCATCAAGCGTTCGTACAGTTACGGAATTCAACTTGAGACAGACCAGCGTCCGTCGTTGTCATGGTATTTGATAAAATAGTCCACACAAAGATGACTTTGTTTTCATCAGCATAACTAACATACACCAATGCTTAGTCACGGGCAAGTTTAAAGTCTAAAAGAGCACCCATACACTAAATATAGGGCACATATGCTGCGATTTACATTTTTCATTAGGTACTACTTACGTGGGCTACCAAACCGGATGTTTTCTTTTGTGAAAATGAAAGAAAAACAAGCACAGCTTTATAAAAAACATGACTAACAAAAATGCCACAACGCTGCACCACATACAATTGCATGGCGCCAAGAGGAAGAAATAACAGAAACACACAGACAGTTAGAGACATCCATATAAAGCAAGAACTAAACAAGAAAAGCAGCAACCTGTTGTAACTTTCTTCAAGAAGAGACGGGAAGTGACTGCCAAACTATTGTTGCACAGCTAGTTTGGGCATGTGCTTCTACATATGTTCTGTAGGTGGATAAGTTGCCAGTGAAAATACAGTGTGATAATAACTATGGTCAGAGTGAAGAGCCTTGGTGAACGCTACAGTCTCTTTGATAAACCCTTTATAATCTAATTGAACACTAAGTATGGAACTGTCCTCTTTGTACTTTAAGAGGCTGCTGGTCAAAGTTTCTATAAAAAGATGTATTTTCTACCCTTGAAATTTGTTTTCATCATTGCAAACGGTGCAGACCCTGGTGAAATATCGCATTATGTGCCATTTCATCAAGGCCTTTACTGTTTGTAAAAGTACCTGTTATGGAAAAAAATACTTATGGTGTACAACCACATGAAATGTATGGAATGCAAAACATTTGCAATTTGCAAAAAGTTCATCAAACTGTAATGTTTTAGAGAAGATGTCAGCTCATCCTTGAAAGTATTGGTTAAGTGCATATTGGTTTCTCCCATACTGCTTTGTGAAGTCTTCCATAGAAATCCATAAATGTATCTTTGGCCATAGTGCAATACACCAGTACTGACTGACTCAGTTTCACAAAGCTTTTCTGACTTCGCATCAACTGGATTATGCAATATTAGTTGACTTTGTAGTTTGAATAAAATGTTTTGCAAGATTATATAAATAGGTTACCTAAGCTACTGATCTACCCCAGATTACCAGTACTGACTGGCAGGTTTAACCCCTGAACTAGATCCCAACACGAAAACCCCAACCCATAGCTATGCCCAAACAAACCCTGGGAGCCCATATGGAGCATTAAAAAAAAATAAAAAAAATATTAAAAAAATGAAAAGAAAAAAAGAAAAGGGAGCTAACTTTGCGAATCCTCCCTCGGAGGAATCCGCTTGTTGACGAGCTAGCATGGCTCGTGGTGCATAACACCTAAAGGAAACAAACTTAAAATGGTCAACTTAAGCAAGGTTATGTATAAAACATATATTAAACCTGTATGGTTTTTGTTTTTTGAGAAAATATCACTATAGTTTCTGGAGAACATTGCTTTGTTTATTTGCAGATAGATATTTTACACAAAATGAATCTTAAACATTGTGATAATGCCACTGGGCTAATTGACCAAATATTACT
Source organism: Loripinus fragilis (assembly GCA_964019695.1). NCBI lineage: Eukaryota > Metazoa > Mollusca > Bivalvia > Lucinida > Lucinidae > Loripinus > Loripinus fragilis. Next base: position 45,002,350 of record OZ026526.1, read on the forward strand.
GTTTTTGCTAAATGATGTTAATGTCTTTATCATGAAAAGTAATGTCCCTTGAACACCAAATGATGTCCCTTGAACACCAATCTGCGACTTAAAGGAATGTTAATCCTATAGATTAATGAGACCAAATAGCTGAGGGGTCTAAATGGTTTTCACCAGAACATCTATAAGACATTTACCTGTGGGTTCGAAACCTGCCAGATCCTGATTTATAAAACTAATATTTTTATTCTTATTTACTTAAGATTTTTTTTTCATAATCTGATAATTTTGGAACGTTTGAACACATGATTTATCTATCAATATCTTCAATTATATATGACGTCTGAGATTACAAATAAGATACTTTCTATTGATATTGCACTAAGCACTAAGCGGACATTTATGCGCGTACTATGTATAACAACAATGGCGTGTACATGTACCGCAATGGCTATATATGAGATACAATATTATTTAAAGAGGATTCCCAGACTCACCAGGCACAAATGAAATATTATTGAGCGAGCTCAAGAGATTTTGGTACCTATCATATGGGCGATCAGCGAAGGCTCTGACGAGTCTGTGCATCCACGAAGGATCGTAAGAGCCTTTGTTACTCGCATACATAAAGTATTGAATTAGATGAAGGCTCAGATAACTTTTAGGTTTCTAGCTCCACTGGCTAGCTGTGCATGTGGGTAAAAAAAGAGAGGTTTGCGCATGCGTAGGACAGACCAAATGGCATGTGTCGCCCATGAACTATGAACTTTTTGTGTGAGTTAAGTTCTTATCACATGTGTCGCCCATGAACTTTGAACTTCCTTGTAAGATTCAAGTTCTAATCACATGTGTCGCCCATGGGCTATGCACTTTCTCGCGAGACTTTAGTTCAAATCACATGTGTCTCCCATGAGCTATGGACTTTCTTGTGAGATTTTAGTTCATATCGCATGTTTCAACAATTAGCTATGAAATTTTTGTGAGGTTTTGTTCTAATCACATGCGTCGATCATGAGCTATGGGCTTTCTCTCGAGAAATAAGTTCTAATCGCATGTGTTGGCCATTAGCTATTACCTTTCTTGGGATATTTTAGTTAAAAGTTTTAGCAAATTATGGGTTTCCTATGAGCTATTAACTTTCTTGTGTGATTTTTGTTCTAATCACATGTGTCACCCGTGAGCTTTGAACTTTATTGCGAGATTTTAGTTCTAATCGCATGTGTCGCCCTGGGGCTATTAACTCTCTCTTAGGAATTTAGTCCTGATCACATGTGTCGCCTCGCCCTAGGGCTATGAACTTTCTCGCGAGGAATTAGTTCTGATCGCATGTATCTCCCATGAGGGATGAACTGTTTGTGTGGTTTTAGTTCTAATCGCATGTGTCGCACATGAGCTTTGAACTTCCTGGTGAAGTTTCAGTTCTATCGCATGTGTCGCCCATGAGCAATGGACTTTCTTGAGAGATTTTAGTTTTGAACGCCTGTGTCGCCCATGAGCTTTGAACTTTGTTGGAAGTTTTAACAGTTCTAATCGCATGTGTCGCCCACGGGCTATGAGCCTTCTCTCTCGAGAATTTAGTTCAAATTGCATGTTGAACCCATGAGCTATGAACTTTCTTGTGAGATTTAGTTCTTAGCTCAAGTGGCATTTGTAGCCCATGCGCTATGAACTTTCACTTAAGGTTTAGTTCTATTTACATGCCCATGTGTAGCCAATAAACTATGCACATTCTGGTGAGATTTTAGTTTTGATTGCATGGGTCGTCTATGAGCTCTGAGTTTTTCTTGTGATAATTTTGTTCTACACGCATGCTCATGGTTATGAGGTCGTAAGGTTGTAATTCTACATGTAATTGCAAGTGTAAACCATGCGCTATGACCTTTTTGCGTGAAATTTTAGTTCAAACGCATGTGTTGCCCATGAGCTTTAAGATTTTTCTGACAAAATTTTAGTTTTAGACGCATGTACAGCATATGTGCAAGAACTTTTCTAATTGCATGTGTCAACCATGAGCCATGAGCTTAATCGTGAGAATTTAGATCAATCACATGTGTCTCTAATGAGCTTTTGCACAAACTTACCAGGCACAAATGTAATGTTATTGGGCAAGCTCACAAGATCTTGGCACATATCATAAAGCCCAACAATGAAGGCTCAGGCGAACCTGCACACATGCGCATTCTCGCCATAGCATTCACAGCTAGCATACACAAAGTATGGATGTAGATAAACACTCAGATAATAATTAAACCTACATTCCCACTAGATACGCCAGCATGGGCGTTTACAGGCGGCTTTTGCGCATATGCAATAAACATCAAAATCTCAGGTTCTAGCCCAAGATACCACAGTGTGAGCGATCTTGCATCATCAAGCGTTCGTACAGTTACGGAATTCAACTTGAGACAGACCAGCGTCCGTCGTTGTCATGGTATTTGATAAAATAGTCCACACAAAGATGACTTTGTTTTCATCAGCATAACTAACATACACCAATGCTTAGTCACGGGCAAGTTTAAAGTCTAAAAGAGCACCCATACACTAAATATAGGGCACATATGCTGCGATTTACATTTTTCATTAGGTACTACTTACGTGGGCTACCAAACCGGATGTTTTCTTTTGTGAAAATGAAAGAAAAACAAGCACAGCTTTATAAAAAACATGACTAACAAAAATGCCACAACGCTGCACCACATACAATTGCATGGCGCCAAGAGGAAGAAATAACAGAAACACACAGACAGTTAGAGACATCCATATAAAGCAAGAACTAAACAAGAAAAGCAGCAACCTGTTGTAACTTTCTTCAAGAAGAGACGGGAAGTGACTGCCAAACTATTGTTGCACAGCTAGTTTGGGCATGTGCTTCTACATATGTTCTGTAGGTGGATAAGTTGCCAGTGAAAATACAGTGTGATAATAACTATGGTCAGAGTGAAGAGCCTTGGTGAACGCTACAGTCTCTTTGATAAACCCTTTATAATCTAATTGAACACTAAGTATGGAACTGTCCTCTTTGTACTTTAAGAGGCTGCTGGTCAAAGTTTCTATAAAAAGATGTATTTTCTACCCTTGAAATTTGTTTTCATCATTGCAAACGGTGCAGACCCTGGTGAAATATCGCATTATGTGCCATTTCATCAAGGCCTTTACTGTTTGTAAAAGTACCTGTTATGGAAAAAAATACTTATGGTGTACAACCACATGAAATGTATGGAATGCAAAACATTTGCAATTTGCAAAAAGTTCATCAAACTGTAATGTTTTAGAGAAGATGTCAGCTCATCCTTGAAAGTATTGGTTAAGTGCATATTGGTTTCTCCCATACTGCTTTGTGAAGTCTTCCATAGAAATCCATAAATGTATCTTTGGCCATAGTGCAATACACCAGTACTGACTGACTCAGTTTCACAAAGCTTTTCTGACTTCGCATCAACTGGATTATGCAATATTAGTTGACTTTGTAGTTTGAATAAAATGTTTTGCAAGATTATATAAATAGGTTACCTAAGCTACTGATCTACCCCAGATTACCAGTACTGACTGGCAGGTTTAACCCCTGAACTAGATCCCAACACGAAAACCCCAACCCATAGCTATGCCCAAACAAACCCTGGGAGCCCATATGGAGCATTAAAAAAAAATAAAAAAAATATTAAAAAAATGAAAAGAAAAAAAGAAAAGGGAGCTAACTTTGCGAATCCTCCCTCGGAGGAATCCGCTTGTTGACGAGCTAGCATGGCTCGTGGTGCATAACACCTAAAGGAAACAAACTTAAAATGGTCAACTTAAGCAAGGTTATGTATAAAACATATATTAAACCTGTATGGTTTTTGTTTTTTGAGAAAATATCACTATAGTTTCTGGAGAACATTGCTTTGTTTATTTGCAGATAGATATTTTACACAAAATGAATCTTAAACATTGTGATAATGCCACTGGGCTAATTGACCAAATATTACTGTTTTTGCTAAATGATGTTAATGTCTTTATCATGAAAAGTAATGTCCCTTGAACACCAAATGATGTCCCTTGAACACCAATCTGCGACTTAAAGGAATGTTAATCCTATAGATTAATGAGACCAAATAGCTGAGGGGTCTAAATGGTTTTCACCAGAACATCTATAAGACATTTACCTGTGGGTTCGAAACCTGCCAGATCCTGATTTATAAAACTAATATTTTTATTCTTATTTACTTAAGATTTTTTTTTCATAATCTGATAATTTTGGAACGTTTGAACACATGATTTATCTATCAATATCTTCAATTATATATGACGTCTGAGATTACAAATAAGATACTTTCTATTGATATTGCACTAAGCACTAAGCGGACATTTATGCGCGTACTATGTATAACAACAATGGCGTGTACATGTACCGCAATGGCTATATATGAGATACAATATTATTTAAAGAGGATTCCCAGACTCACCAGGCACAAATGAAATATTATTGAGCGAGCTCAAGAGATTTTGGTACCTATCATATGGGCGATCAGCGAAGGCTCTGACGAGTCTGTGCATCTACGAAGGATCGTAAGAGCCTTTGTTACTCGCATACATAAAGTATTGAAGTAGATGAAGGCTCAGATAACTTTTAGGTTTCTAGCTCCACTGGCTAGCTGTGCATGTGGGTAAAAAAGAGAGGTTTGCGCATGCGTAGGACAGACCAAATGGCATGTGTCGCCCATGAACTATGAACTTTTTGTGTGAGTTAAGTTCTTATCACATGTGTCGCCCATGAACTTTGAACTTCCTTGTAAGATTCAAGTTCTAATCACATGTGTCGCCCATGGGCTATGCACTTTCTCGCGAGACTTTAGTTCAAATCACATGTGTCTCCCATGAGCTATGGACTTTCTTGTGAGATTTTAGTTCATATCGCATGTTTCAACAATTAGCTATGAAATTTTTGTGAGGTTTTGTTCTAATCACATGCGTCGATCATGAGCTATGGGCTTTCTCTCGAGAAATAAGTTCTAATCGCATGTGTTGGCCATTAGCTATTACCTTTCTTGGGATATTTTAGTTAAAAGTTTTAGCAAATTATGGGTTTCCTATGAGCTATTAACTTTCTTGTGTGATTTTTGTTCTAATCACATGTGTCACCCGTGAGCTTTGAACTTTATTGCGAGATTTTAGTTCTAATCGCATGTGTCGCCCTGGGGCTATTAACTCTCTCTTAGGAATTTAGTCCTGATCACATGTGTCGCCTCGCCCTAGGGCTATGAACTTTCTCGCGAGGAATTAGTTCTGATCGCATGTATCTCCCATGAGGGATGAACTGTTTGTGTGGTTTTAGTTCTAATCGCATGTGTCGCACATGAGCTTTGAACTTCCTGGTGAAGTTTCAGTTCTATCGCATGTGTCGCCCATGAGCAATGGACTTTCTTGAGAGATTTTAGTTTTGAACGCCTGTGTCGCCCATGAGCTTTGAACTTTGTTGGAAGTTTTAACAGTTCTAATCGCATGTGTCGCCCACGGGCTATGAGCCTTCTCTCTCGAGAATTTAGTTCAAATTGCATGTTGAACCCATGAGCTATGAACTTTCTTGTGAGATTTAGTTCTTAGCTCAAGTGGCATTTGTAGCCCATGCGCTATGAACTTTCACTTAAGGTTTAGTTCTATTTACATGCCCATGTGTAGCCAATAAACTATGCACATTCTGGTGAGATTTTAGTTTTGATTGCATGGGTCGTCTATGAGCTCTGAGTTTTTCTTGTGATAATTTTGTTCTACACGCATGCTCATGGTTATGAGGTCGTAAGGTTGTAATTCTACATGTAATTGCAAGTGTAAACCATGCGCTATGACCTTTTTGCGTGAAATTTTAGTTCAAACGCATGTGTTGCCCATGAGCTTTAAGATTTTTCTGACAAAATTTTAGTTTTAGACGCATGTACAGCATATGTGCAAGAACTTTTCTAATTGCATGTGTCAACCATGAGCCATGAGCTTAATCGTGAGAATTTAGATCAATCACATGTGTCTCTAATGAGCTTTTGCACAAACTTACCAGGCACAAATGTAATGTTATTGGGCAAGCTCACGAGATCTTGGCACATATCATAAAGCCCAACAATGAAGGCTCAGGCGAACCTGCACACATGCGCATTCTCGCCATAGCCTTCACAGCTAGCATACACAAAGTATGGATGTAGATAAACACTCAGATAATAATTAAACCTACATTCCCACTAGATACGCCAGCATGGGCGTTTACAGGCGGCTTTTGCGCATATGCAATAAACATCAAAATCTCAGGTTCTAGCCCAAGATACCACAGTGTGAGTGATCTTGCATCATCAAGCGTTCGTACAGTTACGGAATTCAACTTGAGGCAGACCAGCGTCCGTCGTTGTCATGGTATTTGATAAAATAGTCCACACAAAGATGACTTTGTTTTCATCAGCATAACTAACATACACCAATGCTTAATCACGGGCAAGTTTAAAGTCTAAAAGAGCACCCATACACTAAATATAGGGCACATATGCTGCGATTTACATTTTTCATTAGGTACTACTTTCGTGGGCTACCAAACCGGATGTTTTCTTTTGTGAAAATGAAAGAAAAACAAGCACAGCTTTATAAAAAACATGACTAACAAAAATGCCACAACGCTGCACCACATACAATTGCATGGCGCCAAGAGGAAGAAATAACAGAAACACACAGACAGTTAGAGACATCCATATAAAGCAAGAACTAAACAAGAAAAGCAGCAACCTGTTGTAACTTTCTTCAAGAAGAGACGGGAAGTGACTGCCAAACTATTGTTGCACAGCTAGTTTGGGCATGTGCTTCTACATATGTTCTGTAGGTGGATAAGTTGCCAGTGAAAATACAGTGTGATAATAACTATGGTCAGAGTGAAGAGCCTTGGTGAACGCTACAGTCTCTTTGATAAACCCTTTATAATCTAATTGAATACTAAGTATGGAACTGTCCTGTTTGTACTTTAAGAGGCTGCTGGTCAAAGTTTCTATAAAAAGATGTATTTTCTACCCTTGAAATTTGTTTTCATCATTGCAAACGGTGCAGACCCTGGTGAAATATCGCATTATGTGCCATTTCATCAAGGCCTTTACTGTTTGTAAAAGTACCTGTTATGGAAAAAAATACTTATGGTGTACAACCACATGAAATGTATGGAATGAAAAACATTTGCAATTTGCAAAAAGTTCATCAAACTGTAATGTTTTAGAGAAGATGTCAGCTCATCCTTGAAAGTATTGGTTAAGTGCATATTGGTTTCTCCCATACTGCTTTGTGAAGTCTTCCATAGAAATCCATAAATGTATCTTTGGCCATAGTGCAATATACCAGTACTGACTGACTCAGTTTCACAAAGCTTTTCTGACTTCGCATCAACTGGATTATGCAATATTAGTTGACTTTGTAGTTTGAATAAAATGTTTTGCAAGATTATATAAATAGGTTACCTAAGCTACTGATCTACCCCAGATTACCAGTACTGACTGGCAGGTTTAACCCCTGAACTAGATCCCAACACGAAAACCCCAACCCATAGCTATGCCCAAACAAACCCTGGGAGCCCATATGGAGCATTAAAAAAAATAAAAAAAATATTAAAAAAATGAAAAGAAAAAAAGAAAAGGGAGTTAACTTTGCGAATCCTCCCTCGGAGGAATCCGCTTGTTGACGAGCTAGCATGGCTCGTGGTGCATAACACCTAAAGGAAACAAACTTAAAATGGTCAACTTAAGCAAGGTTATGTATAAAACATATATTAAACCTGTATGGTTTTTGTTTTTTGAGAAAATATCACTATAGTTTCTGGAGAACATTGCTTTGTTTATTTGCAGATAGATATTTTACACAAAATGAATCTTAAACATTGTGATAATGCCACTGGGCTAATTGACCAAATATAGCTGTTTTTGCTAAATGATGTTAATGTCTTTATCATGAAAAGTAATGTCCCTTGAACACCAAATAATGTCCCTTGAACACCAATCTGCGACTTAAAGGAATGTTAATCCTATAGATTAATGAGACCAAATAGCTGAGGGGTCTAAATGGTTTTCACCAGAACATCTATAAGACATTTACCTGTGGGTTCGAAACTTGCCAGATCCTGATTTATAAAACTAATATTTTTATTCTTATTTACTTAAGATTTTTTTTTCATAATCTGATAATTTTGGAACGTTTGAACACATGATTTATCTATCAATATCTTCAATTATATATGACGTCTGAGATTACAAATAAGATACTTTCTATTGATATTGCACTAAGCACTAAGCGGACATTTATGCGCGTACTATGTATAACAACAATGGCGTGTACATGTACCGCAATGGCTATATATGAGATACAATATTATTTAAAGAGGATTCCCAGACTCACCAGGCACAAATGAAATATTATTGAGCGAGCTCAAGAGATTTTGGTACCTATCATATGGGCGATCAGCGAAGGCTCTGACGAGTCTGTGCATCCACGAAGGATCGTAAGAGCCTTTGTTACTCGCATACATAAAGTATTGAAGTAGATGAAGGCTCAGATAACTTTTAGGTTTCTAGCTCCACTGGCTAGCTGTGCATGTGGGTAAAAAAGAGAGGTTTGCGCATGCGTAGGACAGACCAAATGGCATGTGTCGCCCATGAACTATGAACTTTTTGTGTGAGTTAAGTTCTTATCACATGTGTCGCCCATGAACTTTGAACTTCCTTGTAAGATTCAAGTTCTAATCACATGTGTCGCCCATGGGCTATGCACTTTCTCGCGAGACTTTAGTTCAAATCACATGTGTCTCCCATGAGCTATGGACTTTCTTGTGAGATTTTAGTTCATATCGCATGTTTCAACAATTAGCTATGAAATTTTTGTGAGGTTTTGTTCTAATCACATGCGTCGATCATGAGCTATGGGCTTTCTCTCGAGAAATAAGTTCTAATCGCATATGTTGGCCATTAGCTATTACCTTTCTTGGGATATTTTAGTTAAAGTTTTAGCAAATTATGGGTTTCCTATGAGCTATTAACTTTCTTGTGTGATTTTTGTTCTAATCACATGTGTCACCCGTGAGCTTTGAACTTTATTGCGAGATTTTAGTTCTAATCGCATGTGTCGCCCTGGGGCTATTAACTCTCTCTTAGGAATTTAGTCCTGATCACATGTGTCGCCTCGCCCTAGGGCTATGAACTTTCTCGCGAGGAATTAGTTCTGATCGCATGTATCTCCCATGAGGGATGAACTGTTTGTGTGGTTTTAGTTCTAATCGCATGTGTCGCACATGAGCTTTGAACTTCCTGGTGAAGTTTCAGTTCTATCGCATGTGTCGCCCATGAGCAATGGACTTTCTTGAGAGATTTTAGTTTTGAACGCCTGTGTCGCCCATGAGCTTTGAACTTTGTTGGAAGTTTTAACAGTTCTAATCGCATGTGTCGCCCACGGGCTATGAGCCTTCTCTCTCGAGAATTTAGTTCAAATTGCATGTTGAACCCATGAGCTATGAACTTTCTTGTGAGATTTAGTTCTTAGCTCAAGTGGCATTTGTAGCCCATGCGCTATGAACTTTCACTTAAGGTTTAGTTCTATTTACATGCCCATGTGTAGCCAATAAACTATGCACATTCTGGTGAGATTTTAGTTTTGATTGCATGGGTCGTCTATGAGCTCTGAGTTTTTCTTGTGATAATTTTGTTCTACACGCATGCTCATGGTTATGAGGTCGTAAGGTTGTAATTCTACATGTAATTGCAAGTGTAAACCATGCGCTATGACCTTTTTGCGTGAAATTTTAGTTCAAACGCATGTGTTGCCCATGAGCTTTAAGATTTTTCTGACAAAATTTTAGTTTTAGACGCATGTACAGCATATGTGCAAGAACTTTTCTAATTGCATTTGTCAACCATGAGCCATGAGCTTAATCGTGAGAATTTAGATCAATCACATGTGTCTCTAATGAGCTTTTGCACAAACTTACCAGGCACAAATGTAATGTTATTGGGCAAGCTCACGAGATCTTGGCACATATCATAAAGCCCAACAATGAAGGCTCAGGCGAACCTGCACACATGCGCATTCTCGCCATAGCCTTCACAGCTAGCATACACAAAGTATGGATGTAGATAAACACTCAGATAATAATTAAACCTACATTCCCACTAGATACGCCAGCATGGGCGTTTACAGGCGGCTTTTGCGCATATGCAATAAACATCAAAATCTCAGGTTCTAGCCCAAGATACCACAGTGTGAGCGATCTTGCATCATCAAGCGTTCGTACAGTTACGGAATTCAACTTGAGGCAGACCAGCGTCCGTCGTTGTCATGGTATTTGATAAAATAGTCCACACAAAGATGACTTTGTTTTCATCAGCATAACTAACATACACCAATGCTTAGTCACGGGCAAGTTTAAAGTCTAAAAGAGCACCCATACACTAAATATAGGGCACATATGCTGCGATTTACATTTTTCATTAGGTACTACTTTCGTGGGCTCCCAAACCGGATGTTTTCTTTTGTGAAAATGAAAGAAAAACAAGCACAGCTTTATAAAAAACATGACTAACAAAAATGCCACAACGCTGCACCACATACAATTGCATGGCGCCAAGAGGAAGAAATAACAGAAACACACAGACAGTTAGAGACATCCATATAAAGCAAGAACTAAACAAGAAAAGCAGCAACCTGTTGTAACTTTCTTCAAGAAGAGACGGGAAGTGACTGCCAAACTATTGTTGCACAGCTAGTTTGGGCATGTGCTTCTACATATGTTCTGTAGGTGGATAAGTTGCCAGTGAAAATACAGTGTGATAATAACTATGGTCAGAGTGAAGAGCCTTGGTGAACGCTACAGTCTCTTTGATAAACCCTTTATAATCTAATTGAACACTAAGTATGGAACTGTCCTGTTTGTACTTTAAGAGGCTGCTGGTCAAAGTTTCTATAAAAAGATGTATTTTCTACCCTTGAAATTTGTTTTCATCATTGCAAACGGTGCAGACCCTGGTGAAATATCGCATTATGTGCCATTTCATCAAGGCCTTTACTGTTTGTAAAAGTACCTGTTATGGAAAAAAATACTTATGGTGTACAACCACATGAAATGTATGGAATGCAAAACATTTGCAATTTGCAAAAAGTTCATCAAACTGTTATGTTTTAGAGAAGATGTCAGCTCATCCTTGAAAGTATTGGTTAAGTGCATATTGGTTTCTCCCATACTGCTTTGTGAAGTCTTCCATAGAAATCCATAAATGTATCTTTGGCCATAGTGCAATACACCAGTACTGACTGACTCAGTTTCACAAAGCTTTTCTGACTTCGCATCAACTGGATTATGCAATATTAGTTGACTTTGTAGTTTGAATAAAATGTTTTGCAAGATTATATAAATAGGTTACCTAAGCTACTGATCTACCCCAGATTACCAGTACTGACTGGCAGGTTTAACCCCTGAACTAGATCCCAACACGAAAACCCCAACCCATAGCTATGCCCAAACAAACCCTGGGAGCCCATATGGAGCATTAAAAAAAAAATAAAAAAAATATTAAAAAAATGAAAAGAAAAAAAGAAAAGGGAGCTAACTTTGCGAATCCTCCCTCGGAGGAATCCGCTTGTTGACGAGCTAGCATGGCTCGTGGTGCATAACACCTAAAGGAAACAAACTTAAAATGGTCAACTTAAGCAAGGTTATGTATAAAACATATATTAAACCTGTATGGTTTTTGTTTTTTGAGAAAATATCACTATAGTTTCTGGAGAACATTGCTTTGTTTATTTGCAGATAGATATTTTACACAAAATGAATCTTAAACATTGTGATAATGCCACTGGGCTAATTGACCAAATATAACTGTTTTTGCTAAATGATGTTAATGTCTTTATCATGAAAAGTAATGTCCCTTGAACACCAAATGATGTCCCTTGAACACCAATCTGCGACTTAAAGGAATGTTAATCCTATAGATTAATGAGACCAAATAGCTGAGGGGTCTAAATGGTTTTCACCAGAACATCTATAAGACATTTACCTGTGGGTTCGAAACCTGCCAGATCCTGATTTATAAAACTAATATTTTTATTCTTATTTACTTAAGATTTTTTTTTTCATAATCTGATAATTTTGGAACGTTTGAACACATGATTTATCTATCAATATCTTCAATTATATATGACGTCTGAGATTACAAATAAGATACTTTCTATTGATATTGCACTAAGCACTAAGCGGACATTTATGCGCGTACTATGTATAACAACAATGGCGTGTACATGTACCGCAATGGCTATATATGAGATACAATATTATTTAAAGAGGATTCCCAGACTCACCAGGCACAAATGAAATATTATTGAGCGAGCTCAAGAGATTTTGGTACCTATCATATGGGCGATCAGCGAAGGCTCTGACGAGTCTGTGCATCCACGAAGGATCGTAAGAGCCTTTGTTACTCGCATACATAAAGTATTGAAGTAGATGAAGGCTCAGATAACTTTTAGGTTTCTAGCTCCACTGGCTAGCTGTGCATGTGGGTAAAAAAGAGAGGTTTGCGCATGCGTAGGACAGACCAAATGGCATGTGTCGCCCATGAACTATGAACTTTTTGTGTGAGTTAAGTTCTTATCACATGTGTCGCCCATGAACTTTGAACTTCCTTGTAAGATTCAAGTTCTAATCACATGTGTCGCCCATGGACTATGCACTTTCTCGCGAGACTTTAGTTCAAATCACATGTGTCTCCCATGAGCTATGGACTTTCTTGTGAGATTTTAGTTCATATCGCATGTTTCAACAATTAGCTATGAAATTTTTGTGAGGTTTTGTTCTAATCACATGCGTCGATCATGAGCTATGGGCTTTCTCTCGAGAAATAAGTTCTAATCGCATGTGTTGGCCATTAGCTATTACCTTTCTTGGGATATTTTAGTTAAAAGTTTTAGCAAATTATGGGTTTCCTATGAGCTATTAACTTTCTTGTGTGATTTTTGTTCTAATCACATGTGTCACCCGTGAGCTTTGAACTTTATTGCGAGATTTTAGTTCTAATCGCATGTGTCGCCCTGGGGCTATTAACTCTCTCTTAGGAATTTAGTCCTGATCACATGTGTCGCCTCGCCCTAGGGCTATGAACTTTCTCGCGAGGAATTAGTTCTGATCGCATGTATCTCCCATGAGGGATGAACTGTTTGTGTGGTTTTAGTTCTAATCGCATGTGTCGCACATGAGCTTTGAACTTCCTGGTGAAGTTTCAGTTCTATCGCATGTGTCGCCCATGAGCAATGCGCATGTGTCGCCCATGAGCAATGGACTTTCTTGAGAGATTTTAGTTTTGAACGCCTGTGTCGCCCATGAGCTTTGAACTTTGTTGGAAGTTTTAACAGTTCTAATCGCATGTGTCGCCCACGGGCTATGAGCCTTCTCTCTCGAGAATTTAGTTCAAATTGCATGTTGAACCCATGAGCTATGAACTTTCTTGTGAGATTTAGTTCTTAGCTCAAGTGGCATTTGTAGCCCATGCGCTATGAACTTTCACTTAAGGTTTAGTTCTATTTACATGCCCATGTGTAGCCAATAAACTATGCACATTCTGGTGAGATTTTAGTTTTGATTGCATGGGTCGTCTATGAGCTCTGAGTTTTTCTTGTGATAATTTTGTTCTACACGCATGCTCATGGTTATGAGGTCGTAAGGTTGTAATTCTACATGTAATTGCAAGTGTAAACCATGCGCTATGACCTTTTTGCGTGAAATTTTAGTTCAAACGCATGTGTTGCCCATGAGCTTTAAGATTTTTCTGACAAAATTTTAGTTTTAGACGCATGTACAGCATATGTGCAAGAACTTTTCTAATTGCATGTGTCAACCATGAGCCATGAGCTTAATCGTGAGAATTTAGATCAATCACATGTGTCTCTAATGAGCTTTTGCACAAACTTACCAGGCACAAATGTAATGTTATTGGGCAAGCTCACGAGATCTTGGCACATATCATAAAGCCCAACAATGAAGGCTCAGGCGAACCTGCACACATGCGCATTCTCGCCATAGCCTTCACAGCTAGCATACACAAAGTATGGATGTAGATAAACACTCAGATAATAATTAAACCTACATTCCCACTAGATACGCCAGCATGGGCGTTTACAGGCGGCTTTTGCGCATATGCAATAAACATCAAAATCTCAGGTTCTAGCCCAAGATACCACAGTGTGAGTGATCTTGCATCATCAAGCGTTCGTACAGTTACGGAATTCAACTTGAGGCAGACCAGCGTCCGTCGTTGTCATGGTATTTGATAAAATAGTCCACACAAAGATGACTTTGTTTTCATCAGCATAACTAACATACACCAATGCTTAGTCACGGGCAAGTTTAAAGTCTAAAAGAGCACCCATACACTAAATATAGGGCACATATGCTGCGATTTACATTTTTCATTAGGTACTACTTACGTGGGCTACCAAACCGGATGTTTTCTTTTGTGAAAATGAAAGAAAAACAAGCACAGCTTTATAAAAAACATGACTAACAAAAATGCCACAACGCTGCACCACATACAATTGCATGGCGCCAAGAGGAAGAAATAACAGAAACACACAGACAGTTAGAGACATCCATATAAAGCAAGAACTAAACAAGAAAAGCAGCAACCTGTTGTAACTTTCTTCAAGAAGAGACGGGAAGTGACTGCCAAACTATTGTTGCACAGCTAGTTTGGGCATGTGCTTCTACATATGTTCTGTAGGTGGATAAGTTGCCAGTGAAAATACAGTGTGATAATAACTATGGTCAGAGTGAAGAGCCTTGGTGAACGCTACAGTCTCTTTGATAAACCCTTTATAATCTAATTGAACACTAAGTATGGAACTGTCCTGTTTGTACTTTAAGAGGCTGCTGGTCAAAGTTTCTATAAAAAGATGTATTTTCTACCCTTGAAATTTGTTTTCATCATTGCAAACGGTGCAGACCCTGGTGAAATATCGCATTATGTGCCATTTCATCAAGGCCTTTACTGTTTGTAAAAGTACCTGTTATGGAAAAAAATACTTATGGTGTACAACCACATGAAATGTATGGAATGCAAAACATTTGCAATTTGCAAAAAGTTCATCAAACTGTAATGTTTTAGAGAAGATGTCAGCTCATCCTTGAAAGTATTGGTTAAGTGCATATTGGTTTCTCCCATACTGCTTTGTGAAGTCTTCCATAGAAATCCATAAATGTATCTTTGGCCATAGTGCAATACACCAGTACTGACTGACTCAGTTTCACAAAGCTTTTCTGACTTCGCATCAACTGGATTATGCAATATTAGTTGACTTTGTAGTTTGAACAAAATGTTTTGCAAGATTATATAAATAGGTTACCTAAGCTACTGATCTACCCCAGATTACCAGTACTGACTGGCAGGTTTAACCCCTGAACTAGATCCCAACACGAAAACCCCAACCCATAGCTATGCCCAAACAAACCCTGGGAGCCCATATGGAGCATTAAAAAAAATAAAAAAAATATTAAAAAAATGAAAAGAAAAAAAGAAAAGGGAGCTAACTTTGCGAATCCTCCCTCGGAGGAATCCGCTTGTTGACGAGCTAGCATGGCTCGTGGTGCATAACACCTAAAGGAAACAAACTTAAAATGGTCAACTTAAGCAAGGTTATGTATAAAACATATATCAAACCTGTTTGGTTTTTGTTTTTTGAGAAAATATCACTATAGTTTCTGGAGAACATTGCTTTGTTTATTTGCAGATAGATATTTTACACAAAATGAATCTTAAACATTGTGATAATGCCACTGGGCTAATTGACCAAATATAACTGTTTTTGCTAAATGATGTTAATGTCTTTATCATGAAAAGTAATGTCCCTTGAACACCAAATGATGTCCCTTGAACACCAATCTGCGACTTAAAGGAATGTTAATCCTATAGATTAATGAGACCAAATAACTGAGGGGTCTAAATGGTTTTCACCAGAACATCTATAAGACATTTACCTGTGGGTTCGAAACCTGCCAGATCCTGATTTATAAAACTAATATTTTTATTCTTATTTACTTAAGATTTTTTTTTCATAATCTGATAATTTTGGAACGTTTGAACACATGATTTATCTATCAATATCTTCAATTATATATGACGTCTGAGATTACAAATAAGATACTTTCTATTGATATTGCACTAAGCACTAAGCGGACATTTATGCGCGTACTATGTATAACAACAATGGCGTGTACATGTACCACAATGGCTATATATGAGATACAATATTATTTAAAGAGGATTCCCAGACTCACCAGGCACAAATGAAATATTATTGAGCGAGCTCAAGAGATTTTGGTACCTATCATATGGGCGATCAGCGAAGGCTCTGACGAATCTGTGCATCCACGAAGGATCGTAAGAGCCTTTGTTACTCGCATACATAAAGTATTGAAGTAGATGAAGGCTCAGATAACTTTTAGGTTTCTAGCTCCACTGGCTAGCTGTGCATGTGGGTAAAAAAGAGAGGTTTGCGCATGCGTAGGACAGACCAAATGGCATGTGTCGCCCATGAACTATGAACTTTTTGTGTGAGTTAAGTTCTTATCACATGTGTCGCCCATGAACTTTGAACTTCCTTGTAAGATTCAAGTTCTAATCACATGTGTCGCCCATGGGCTATGCACTTTCTCGCGAGACTTTAGTTCAAATCACATGTGTCTCCCATGAGCTATGGACTTTCTTTCTTGTGAGATTTTAGTTCATATCGCATGTTTCAACAATTAGCTATGAAATTATTGTGAGGTTTTGTTCTAATCACATGCGTCGATCATGAGCTATGGGCTTTCTCTCGAGAAATAAGTTCTAATCGCATGTGTTGGCCATTAGCTATTACCTTTCTTGGGATATTTTAGTTAAAAGTTTTAGCAAATTATGGGTTTCCTATGAGCTATTAACTTTCTTGTGTGATTTTTGTTCTAATCACATGTGTCACCCGTGAGCTTTAAACTTTATTGCGAGATTTTAGTTCTAATCGCATGTGTCGCCCTGGGGCTATTAACTCTCTCTTAGGAATTTAGTTCTACACGCATGCTCATGGTTATGAGGTCGTAAGGTTGTAATTCTACATGTAATTGCAAGTGTAAACCATGCGCTATGACCTTTTTGCGTGAAATTTTAGTTCAAACGCATGTGTTGCCCATGAGCTTTAAGATTTTTCTGACAAAATTTTAGTTTTAGACGCATGTACAGCATATGTGCAAGAACTTTTCTAATTGCATGTGTCAACCATGAGCCATGAGCTTAATCGTGAGAATTTAGATCAATCACATGTGTCTCTAATGAGCTTTTGCACAAACTTACCAGGCACAAATGTAATGTTATTGGGCAAGCTCGCGAGATCTTGGCACATATCATAAAGCCCAACAATGAAGGCTCAGGCGAACCTGCACACATGCGCATTCTCGCCATAGCCTTCAAAGCTAGCATACACAAAGTATGGATGTAGATAAACACTCAGATAATAATTAAACCTACATTCCCACTAGATACGCCAGCATGGGCGTTTACAGGCGGCTTTTGCGCATATGCAATAAACATCAAAATCTCAGGTTCTAGCCCAAGATACCACAGTGTGAGTGATCTTGCATCATCAAGCGTTCGTACAGTTACGGAATTCAACTTGAGGCAGACCAGCGTCCGTCGTTGTCATGGTATTTGATAAAATAGTCCACACAAAGATGACTTTGTTTTCATCAGCATAACTAACATACACCAATGCTTAGTCACGGGCAAGTTTAAAGTCTAAAAGAGCACCCATACACTAAATATAGGGCACATATGCTGCGATTTACATTTTTCATTAGGTACTACTTTCGTTGGCTACCAAACCGGATGTTTTCTTTTGTGAAAATGAAAGAAAAACAAGCACAGCTTTATAAAAAACATGACTAACAAAAATGCCACAACGCTGCACCACATACAATTGCATGGCGCCAAGAGGAAGAAATAACAGAAACACACAGACAGTTAGAGACATCCATATAAAGCAAGAACTAAACAAGAAAAGCAGCAACCTGTTGTAACTTTCTTCAAGAAGAGACGGGAAGTGACTGCCAAACTATTGTTGCACAGCTAGTTTGGGCATGTGCTTCTACATATGTTCTGTAGGTGGATAAGTTGCCAGTGAAAATACAGTGTGATAATAACTATGGTCAGAGTGAAGAGCCTTGGTGAACGCTGCAGTCTCTTTGATAAACCCTTTATAATCTAATTGAACACTAAGTATGGAACTGTCCTGTTTGTACTTTAAGAGGCTGCTGGTCAAAGTTTCTATAAAAAGATGTATTTTCTACCCTTGAAATTTGTTTTCATCATTGCAAACGGTGCAGACCCTGGTGAAATATCGCATTATGTGCCATTTCATCAAGGCCTTTACTGTTTGTAAAAGTACCTGTTATGGAAAAAAATACTTATGGTGTACAACCACATGAAATGTATGGAATGCAAAACATTTGCAATTTGCAAAAAGTTCATCAAACTGTAATGTTTTAGAGAAGATGTCAGCTCATCCTTGAAAGTATTGGTTAAGTGCATATTGGTTTCTCCCATACTGCTTTGTGAAGTCTTCCATAGAAATCCATAAATGTATCTTTGGCCATAGTGCAATACACCAGTACTGACTGACTCAGTTTCACAAAGCTTTTCTGACTTCGCATCAACTGGATTATGCAATATTAGTTGACTTTGTAGTTTGAACAAAATGTTTTGCAAGATTATATAAATAGGTTACCTAAGCTACTGATCTACCCCAGATTACCAGTACTGACTGGCAGGTTTAACCCCTGAACTAGATCCCAACACGAAAACCCCAACCCATAGCTATGCCCAAACAAACCCTGGGAGCCCATATGGAGCATTAAAAAAAATAAAAAAAATATTAAAAAAATGAAAAGAAAAAAAGAAAAGGGAGCTAACTTTGCGAATCCTCCCTCGGAGGAATCCGCTTGTTGACGAGCTAGCATGGCTCGTGGTGCATAACACCTAAAGGAAACAAACTTAAAATGGTCAACTTAAGCAAGGTTATGTATAAAACATATATCAAACCTGTTTGGTTTTTGTTTTTTGAGAAAATATCACTATAGTTTCTGGAGAACATTGCTTTGTTTATTTGCAGATAGATATTTTACACAAAATGAATCTTAAACATTGTGATAATGCCACTGGGCTAATTGACCAAATATAACTGTTTTTGCTAAATGATGTTAATGTCTTTATCATGAAAAGTAATGTCCCTTGAACACCAAATGATGTCCCTTGAACACCAATCTGCGACTTAAAGGAATGTTAATCCTATAGATTAATGAGACCAAATAACTGAGGGGTCTAAATGGTTTTCACCAGAACATCTATAAGACATTTACCTGTGGGTTCGAAACCTGCCAGATCCTGATTTATAAAACTAATATTTTTATTCTTATTTACTTAAGATTTTTTTTTCATAATCTGATAATTTTGGAACGTTTGAACACATGATTTATCTATCAATATCTTCAATTATATATGACGTCTGAGATTACAAATAAGATACTTTCTATTGATATTGCACTAAGCACTAAGCGGACATTTATGCGCGTACTATGTATAACAACAATGGCGTGTACATGTACCACAATGGCTATATATGAGATACAATATTATTTAAAGAGGATTCCCAGACTCACCAGGCACAAATGAAATATTATTGAGCGAGCTCAAGAGATTTTGGTACCTATCATATGGGCGATCAGCGAAGGCTCTGACGAATCTGTGCATCCACGAAGGATCGTAAGAGCCTTTGTTACTCGCATACATAAAGTATTGAAGTAGATGAAGGCTCAGATAACTTTTAGGTTTCTAGCTCCACTGGCTAGCTGTGCATGTGGGTAAAAAAGAGAGGTTTGCGCATGCGTAGGACAGACCAAATGGCATGTGTCGCCCATGAACTATGAACTTTTTGTGTGAGTTAAGTTCTTATCACATGTGTCGCCCATGAACTTTGAACTTCCTTGTAAGATTCAAGTTCTAATCACATGTGTCGCCCATGGGCTATGCACTTTCTCGCGAGACTTTAGTTCAAATCACATGTGTCTCCCATGAGCTATGGACTTTCTTGTGAGATTTTAGTTCATATCGCATGTTTCAACAATTAGCTATGAAATTTTTGTGAGGTTTTGTTCTAATCACATGGGTCGATCATGAGCTATGGGCTCTCTCTCGAGAAATAAGTTCTAATCGCATGTGTTGGCCATTAGCTATTACCTTTCTTGGGATATTTTAGTTAAAAGTTTTAGCAAATTATGGGTTTCCTATGAGCTATTAACTTTCTTGTGTGATTTTTGTTCTAATCACATGTGTCACCCGTGAGCTTTGAACTTTATTGCGAGATTTTAGTTCTAATCGCATGTGTCGCCCTGGGGCTATTAACTCTCTCTTAGGAATTTAGTCCTGATCACATGTGTCGCCTCGCCCTAGGGCTATGAACTTTCTCGCGAGGAATTAGTTCTGATCGCATGTATCTCCCATGAGGGATGAACTGTTTGTGTGGTTTTAGTTCTAATCGCATGTGTCGCACATGAGCTTTGAACTTCCTGGTGAAGTTTCAGTTCTATCGCATGTGTCGCCCATGAGCAATGGACTTTCTTGAGAGATTTTAGTTTTGAACGCCTGTGTCGCCCATGAGCTTTGAACTTTGTTGGAAGTTTTAACAGTTCTAATCGCATGTGTCGCCCACGGGCTATGAGCCTTCTCTCTCGAGAATTTAGTTCAAATTGCATGTTGAACCCATGAGCTATGAACTTTCTTGTGAGATTTAGTTCTTAGCTCAAGTGGCATTTGTAGCCCATGCGCTATGAACTTTCACTTAAGGTTTAGTTCTATTTACATGCCCATGTGTAGCCAATAAACTATGCACATTCTGGTGAGATTTTAGTTTTGATTGCATGGGTCGTCTATGAGCTCTGAGTTTTTCTTGTGATAATTTTGTTCTACACGCATGCTCATGGTTATGAGGTCGTAAGGTTGTAATTCTACATGTAATTGCAAGTGTAAACCATGCGCTATGACCTTTTTGCGTGAAATTTTAGTTCAAACGCATGTGTTGCCCATGAGCTTTAAGATTTTTCTGACAAAATTTTAGTTTTAGACGCATGTACAGCATATGTGCAAGAACTTTTCTAATTGCATTTGTCAACCATGAGCCATGAGCTTAATCGTGAGAATTTAGATCAATCACATGTGTCTCTAATGAGCTTTTGCACAAACTTACCAGGCACAAATGTAATGTTATTGGGCAAGCTCACGAGATCTTGGCACATATCATAAAGCCCAACAATGAAGGCTCAGGCGAACCTGCACACATGCGCATTCTCGCCATAGCCTTCACAGCTAGCATACACAAAGTATGGATGTAGATAAACACTCAGATAATAATCAAACCTACATTCCCACTAGATACGCCAGCATGGGCGTTTACAGGCGGCTTTTGCGCATATGCAATAAACATCAAAATCTCAGGTTCTAGCCCAAGATACCACAGTGTGAGTGATCTTGCATCATCAAGCGTTCGTACAGTTACGGAATTCAACTTGAGGCAGACCAGCGTCCGTCGTTGCCATGGTATTTGATAAAATAGTCCACACAAAGATGACTTTGTTTTCATCAGCATAACTAACATACACCAATGCTTAGTCACGGGCAAGTTTAAAGTCTAAAAGAGCACCCATACACTAAATATAGGGCACATATGCTGCGATTTACATTTTTCATTAGGTACTACTTTCGTGGGCTACCAAACCGGATGTTTTCTTTTGTGAAAATGAAAGAAAAACAAGCACAGCTTTATAAAAAACATGCCTAACAAAAATGCCACAACGCTGCACCACATACAATTGCATGGCGCCAAGAGGAAGAAATAACAGAAACACACAGACAGTTAGAGACATCCATATAAAGCAAGAACTAAACAAGAAAAGCAGCAACCTGTTGTAACTTTCTTCAAGAAGAGACGGGAAGTGACTGCCAAACTATTGTTGCACAGCTAGTTTGGGCATGTGCTTCTACATATGTTCTGTAGGTGGATAAGTTGCCAGTGAAAATACAGTGTGATAATAACTATGGTCAGAGTGAAGAGCCTTGGTGAACGCTACAGTCTCTTTGATAAACCCTTTATAATCTAATTGAACACTAAGTATGGAACTGTCCTGTTTGTACTTTAAGAGGCTGCTGGTCAAAGTTTCTATAAAAAGATGTATTTTCTACCCTTGAAATTTGTTTTCATCATTGCAAACGGTGCAGACCCTGGTGAAATATCGCATTATGTGCCATTTCATCAAGGCCTTTACTGTTTGTAAAAGTACCTGTTATGGAAAAAAATACTTATGGTGTACAACCACATGAAATGTATGGAATGCAAAACATTTGCAATTTCTAAAAAGTTCATCAAACTGTATTGTTTTAGAGAAGATGTCAGCTCATCCTTGAAAGTATTGGTTAAGTGCATATTGGTTTCTCCCATACTGCTTTGTGAAGTCTTCCATAGAAATCCATAAATGTATCTTTGGCCATAGTGCAATACACCAGTACTGACTGACTCAGTTTCACAAAGCTTTTCTGACTTCGCATCAACTGGATTATGCAATATTAGTTGACTTTGTAGTTTGAATAAAATGTTTTGCAAGATTATATAAATAGGTTACCTAAGCTACTGATCTACCCCAGATTACCAGTACTGACTGGCAGGTTTAACCCCTGAACTAGATCCCAACACGAAAACCCCAACCCATAGCTATGCCCAAACAAACCCTGGGAGCCCATATGGAGCATTAAAAAAAAATAAAAAAAATATTAAAAAAATGAAAAGAAAAAAAGAAAAGGGAGCTAACTTTGCGAATCCTCCCTCGGAGGAATCCGCTTGTTGACGAGCTAGCATGGCTCGTGGTGCATAACACCTAAAGGAAACAAACTTAAAATGGTCAACTTAAGCAAGGTTATGTATAAAACATATATTAAACCTGTATGGTTTTTGTTTTTTGAGAAAATATCACTATAGTTTCTGGAGAACATTGCTTTGTTTATTTGCAGATAGATATTTTACACAAAATGAATCTTAAACATTGTGATAATGCCACTGGGCTAATTGACCAAATATAACTGTTTTTGCTAAATGATGTTAATGTCTTTATCATGAAAAGTAATGTCCCTTGAACACCAAATGATGTCCCTTGAACACCAATCTGCGACTTAAAGGAATGTTAATCCTATAGATTAATGAGACCAAATAGCTGAGGGGTCTAAATGGTTTTCACCAGAACATCTATAAGACATTTACCTGTGGGTTCGAAACCTGCCAGAGATCCTGATTTATAAAACTAATATTTTTATTCTTATTTACTTAAGATTTTTTTTTCATAATCTGATAATTTTGGAACGTTTGAACACATGATTTATCTATCAATATCTTCAATTATATATGACGTCTGAGATTACAAATAAGATACTTTCTATTGATATTGCACTAAGCACTAAGCGGACATTTATGCGCGTACTATGTATAACAACAATGGCGTGTACATGTACCGCAATGGCTATATATGAGATACAATATTATTTAAAGAGGATTCCCAGACTCACCAGGCACAAATGAAATATTATTGAGCGAGCTCAAGAGATTTTGGTACCTATCATATGGGCGATCAGCGAAGGCTCTGACGAGTCTGTGCATCCACGAAGGATCGTAAGAGCCTTTGTTACTCGCATACATAAAGTATTGAAGTAGATGAAGGTTCAGATAACTTTTAGGTTTCTAGCTCCACTGGCTAGCTGTGCATGTGGGTAAAAAAGAGAGGTTTGCGCATGCGTAGGACAGACCAAATGGCATGTGTCGCCCATGAACTATGAACTTTTTGTGTGAGTTAAGTTCTTATCACATGTGTCGCCCATGAACTTTGAACTTCCTTGTAAGATTCAAGTTCTAATCACATGTGTCGCCCATGGGCTATGCACTTTCTCGCGAGACTTTAGTTCAAATCACATGTGTCTCCCATGAGCTATGGACTTTCTTGTGAGATTTTAGTTCATATCGCATGTTTCAACAATTAGCTATGAAATTTTTGTGAGGTTTTGTTCTAATCACATGGGTCGATCATGAGCTATGGGCTCTCTCTCGAGAAATAAGTTCTAATCGCATGTGTTGGCCATTAGCTATTACCTTTCTTGGGATATTTTAGTTAAAAGTTTTAGCAAATTATGGGTTTCCTATGAGCTATTAACTTTCTTGTGTGATTTTTGTTCTAATCACATGTGTCACCCGTGAGCTTTGAACTTTATTGCGAGATTTTAGTTCTAATCGCATGTGTCGCCCTGGGGCTATTAACTCTCTCTTAGGAATTTAGTCCTGATCACATGTGTCGCCTCGCCCTAGGGCTATGAACTTTCTCGCGAGGAATTAGTTCTGATCGCATGTATCTCCCATGAGGGATGAACTGTTTGTGTGGTTTTAGTTCTAATCGCATGTGTCGCACATGAGCTTTGAACTTCCTGGTGAAGTTTCAGTTCTATCGCATGTGTCGCCCATGAGCAATGGACTTTCTTGAGAGATTTTAGTTTTGAACGCCTGTGTCGCCCATGAGCTTTGAACTTTGTTGGAAGTTTTAACAGTTCTAATCGCATGTGTCGCCCACGGGCTATGAGCCTTCTCTCTCGAGAATTTAGTTCAAATTGCATGTTGAACCCATGAGCTATGAACTTTCTTGTGAGATTTAGTTCTTAGCTCAAGTGGCATTTGTAGCCCATGCGCTATGAACTTTCACTTAAGGTTTAGTTCTATTTACATGCCCATGTGTAGCCAATAAACTATGCACATTCTGGTGAGATTTTAGTTTTGATTGCATGGGTCGTCTATGAGCTCTGAGTTTTTCTTGTGATAATTTTGTTCTACACGCATGCTCATGGTTATGAGGTCGTAAGGTTGTAATTCTACATGTAATTGCAAGTGTAAACCATGCGCTATGACCTTTTTGCGTGAAATTTTAGTTCAAACGCATGTGTTGCCCATGAGCTTTAAGATTTTTCTGACAAAATTTTAGTTTTAGACGCATGTACAGCATATGTGCAAGAACTTTTCTAATTGCATTTGTCAACCATGAGCCATGAGCTTAATCGTGAGAATTTAGATCAATCACATGTGTCTCTAATGAGCTTTTGCACAAACTTACCAGGCACAAATGTAATGTTATTGGGCAAGCTCACGAGATCTTGGCACATATCATAAAGCCCAACAATGAAGGCTCAGGCGAACCTGCACACATGCGCATTCTCGCCATAGCCTTCACAGCTAGCATACACAAAGTATGGATGTAGATAAACACTCAGATAATAATCAAACCTACATTCCCACTAGATACGCCAGCATGGGCGTTTACAGGCGGCTTTTGCGCATATGCAATAAACATCAAAATCTCAGGTTCTAGCCCAAGATACCACAGTGTGAGTGATCTTGCATCATCAAGCGTTCGTACAGTTACGGAATTCAACTTGAGGCAGACCAGCGTCCGTCGTTGTCATGGTATTTGATAAAATAGTCCACACAAAGATGACTTTGTTTTCATCAGCATAACTAACATACACCAATGCTTAGTCACGGGCAAGTTTAAAGTCTAAAAGAGCACCCATACACTAAATATAGGGCACATATGCTGCGATTTACATTTTTCATTAGGTACTACTTTCGTGGGCTACCAAACCGGATGTTTTCTTTTGTGAAAATGAAAGAAAAACAAGCACAGCTTTATAAAAAACATGCCTAACAAAAATGCCACAACGCTGCACCACATACAATTGCATGGCGCCAAGAGGAAGAAATAACAGAAACACACAGACAGTTAGAGACATCCATATAAAGCAAGAACTAAACAAGAAAAGCAGCAACCTGTTGTAACTTTCTTCAAGAAGAGACGGGAAGTGACTGCCAAACTATTGTTGCACAGCTAGTTTGGGCATGTGCTTCTACATATGTTCTGTAGGTGGATAAGTTGCCAGTGAAAATACAGTGTGATAATAACTATGGTCAGAGTGAAGAGCCTTGGTGAACGCTACAGTCTCTTTGATAAACCCTTTATAATCTAATTGAACACTAAGTATGGAACTGTCCTCTTTGTACTTTAAGAGGCTGCTGGTCAAAGTTTCTATAAAAAGATGTATTTTCTACCCTTGAAATTTGTTTTCATCATTGCAAACGGTGCAGACCCTGGTGAAATATCGCATTATGTGCCATTTCATCAAGGCCTTTACTGTTTGTAAAAGTACCTGTTATGGAAAAAAATACTTATGGTGTACAACCACATGAAATGTATGGAATGCAAAACATTTGCAATTTCTAAAAAGTTCATCAAACTGTATTGTTTTAGAGAAGATGTCAGCTCATCCTTGAAAGTATTGGTTAAGTGCATATTGGTTTCTCCCATACTGCTTTGTGAAGTCTTCCATAGAAATCCATAAATGTATCTTTGGCCATAGTGCAATACACCAGTACTGACTGACTCAGTTTCACAAAGCTTTTCTGACTTCGCATCAACTGGATTATGCAATATTAGTTGACTTTGTAGTTTGAATAAAATGTTTTGCAAGATTATATAAATAGGTTACCTAAGCTACTGATCTACCCCAGATTACCAGTACTGACTGGCAGGTTTAACCCCTGAACTAGATCCCAACACGAAAACCCCAACCCATAGCTATGCCCAAACAAACCCTGGGAGCCCATATGGAGCATTAAAAAAAAATAAAAAAAATATTAAAAAAATGAAAAGAAAAAAAGAAAAGGGAGCTAACTTTGCGAATCCTCCCTCGGAGGAATCCGCTTGTTGACGAGCTAGCATGGCTCGTGGTGCATAACACCTAAAGGAAACAAACTTAAAATGGTCAACTTAAGCAAGGTTATGTATAAAACATATATTAAACCTGTATGGTTTTTGTTTTTTGAGAAAATATCACTATAGTTTCTGGAGAACATTGCTTTGTTTATTTGCAGATAGATATTTTACACAAAATGAATCTTAAACATTGTGATAATGCCACTGGGCTAATTGACCAAATATAACTGTTTTTGCTAAATGATGTTAATGTCTTTATCATGAAAAGTAATGTCCCTTGAACACCAAATGATGTCCCTTGAACACCAATCTGCGACTTAAAGGAATGTTAATCCTATAGATTAATGAGACCAAATAGCTGAGGGGTCTAAATGGTTTTCACCAGAACATCTATAAGACATTTACCTGTGGGTTCGAAACCTGCCAGATCCTGATTTATAAAACTAATATTTTTATTCTTATTTACTTAAGATTTTTTTTTCATAATCTGATAATTTTGGAATGTTTGAACACATGATTTATCTATCAATATCTTCAATTATATATGACGTCTGAGATTACAAATAAGATACTTTCTATTGATATTGCACTAAGCACTAAGCGGACATTTATGCGCGTACTATGTATAACAACAATGGCGTGTACATGTACCGCAATGGCTATATATGAGATACAATATTATTTAAAGAGGATTCCCAGACTCACCAGGCACAAATGAAATATTATTGAGCGAGCTCAAGAGATTTTGGTACCTATCATATGGGCGATCAGCGAAGGCTCTGACGAGTCTGTGCATCCACGAAGGATCGTAAGAGCCTTTGTTACTCGCATACATAAAGTATTGAAGTAGATGAAGGCTCAGATAACTTTTAGGTTTCTAGCTCCACTGGCTAGCTGTGCATGTGGGTAAAAAAGAGAGGTTTGCGCATGCGTAGGACAGACCAAATGGCATGTGTCGCCCATGAACTATGAACTTTTTGTGTGAGTTAAGTTCTTATCACATGTGTCGCCCATGAACTTTGAACTTCCTTGTAAGATTCAAGTTCTAATCACATGTGTCGCCCATGGGCTATGCACTTTCTCGCGAGACTTTAGTTCAAATCACATGTGTCTCCCATGAGCTATGGACTTTCTTGTGAGATTTTAGTTCATATCGCATGTTTCAACAATTAGCTATGAAATTTTTGTGAGGTTTTGTTCTAATCACATGCGTCGATCATGAGCTATGGGCTTTCTCTCGAGAAATAAGTTCTAATCGCATGTGTTGGCCATTAGCTATTACCTTTCTTGGGATATTTTAGTTAAAAGTTTTAGCAAATTATGGATTTCCTATGAGCTATTAACTTTCTTGTGTGATTTTTGTTCTAATCACATGTGTCACCCGTGAGCTTTGAACTTTATTGCGAGATTTTAGTTCTAATCGCATGTGTCGCCCTGGGGCTATTAACTCTCTCTTAGGAATTTAGTCCTGATCACATGTGTCGCCTCGCCCTAGGGCTATGAACTTTCTCGCGAGGAATTAGTTCTGATCGCATGTATCTCCCATGAGGGATGAACTGTTTGTGTGGTTTTAGTTCTAATCGCATGTGTCGCACATGAGCTTTGAACTTCCTGGTGAAGTTTCAGTTCTATCGCATGTGTCGCCCATGAGCAATGGACTTTCTTGAGAGATTTTAGTTTTGAACGCCTGTGTCGCCCATGAGCTTTGAACTTTGTTGGAAGTTTTAACAGTTCTAATCGCATGTGTCGCCCACGGGCTATGAGCCTTCTCGCGAGAATTTAGTTCAAATTGCATGTTGAACCCATGAGCTATGAACTTTCTTGTGAGATTTAGTTCTTAGCTCAAGTGGCATTTGTAGCCCATGCGCTATGAACTTTCACTTAAGGTTTAGTTCTATTTACATGCCCATGTGTAGCCAATAAACTATGCACATTCTGGTGAGATTTTAGTTTTGATTGCATGGGTCGTCTATGAGCTCTGAGTTTTTCTTGTGATAATTTTGTTCTACACGCATGCTCATGGTTATGAGGTCGTAAGGTTGTAATTCTACATGTAATTGCAAGTGTAAACCATGCGCTATGACCTTTTTGCGTGAAATTTTAGTTCAAACGCATGTGTTGCCCATGAGCTTTAAGATTTTTCTGACAAAATTTTAGTTTTAGACGCATGTACAGCATATGTGCAAGAACTTTTCTAATTGCATGTGTCAACCATGAGCCATGAGCTTAATCGTGAGAATTTAGATCAATCACATGTGTCTCTAATGAGCTTTTGCACAAACTTACCAGGCACAAATGTAATGTTATTGGGCAAGCTCACGAGATCTTGGCACATATCATAAAGCCCAACAATGAAGGCTCAGGCGAACCTGCACACATGCGCATTCTCGCCATAGCCTTCACAGCTAGCATACACAAAGTATGGATGTAGATAAACACTCAGATAATAATTAAACCTACATTCCCACTAGATACGCCAGCATGGGCGTTTACAGGCGGCTTTTGCGCATATGCAATAAACATCAAAATCTCAGGTTCTAGCCCAAGATACCACAGTGTGAGTGATCTTGCATCATCAAGCGTTCGTACAGTTACGGAATTCAACTTGAGGCAGACCAGCGTCCGTCGTTGTCATGGTATTTGATAAAATAGTCCACACAAAGATGACTTTGTTTTCATCAGCATAACTAACATACACCAATGCTTAGTCACGGGCAAGTTTAAAGTCTAAAAGAGCACCCATACACTAAATATAGGGCACATATGCTGCGATTTACATTTTTCATTAGGTACTACTTACGTGGGCTACCAAACCGGATGTTTTCTTTTGTGAAAATGAAAGAAAAACAAGCACAGCTTTATAAAAAACATGACTAACAAAAATGCCACAACGCTGCACCACATACAATTGCATGGCGCCAAGAGGAAGAAATAACAGAAACACACAGACAGTTAGAGACATCCATATAAAGCAAGAACTAAACAAGAAAAGCAGCAACCTGTTGTAACTTTCTTCAAGAAGAGACGGGAAGTGACTGCCAAACTATTGTTGCACAGCTAGTTTGGGCATGTGCTTCTACATATGTTCTGTAGGTGGATAAGTTGCCAGTGAAAATACAGTGTGATAATAACTATGGTCAGAGTGAAGAGCCTTGGTGAACGCTACAGTCTCTTTGATAAACCCTTTATAATCTAATTGAACACTAAGTATGGAACTGTCCTGTTTGTACTTTAAGAGGCTGCTGGTCAAAGTTTCTATAAAAAGATGTATTTTCTACCCTTGAAATTTGTTTTCATCATTGCAAACGGTGCAGACCCTGGTGAAATATCGCATTATGTGCCATTTCATCAAGGCCTTTACTGTTTGTAAAAGTACCTGTTATGGAAAAAAATACTTATGGTGTACAACCACATGAAATGTATGGAATGCAAAACATTTGCAATTTGCAAAAAGTTCATCAAACTGTAATGTTTTAGAGAAGATGTCAGCTCATCCTTGAAAGTATTGGTTAAGTGCATATTGGTTTCTCCCATACTGCTTTGTGAAGTCTTCCATAGAAATCCATAAATGTATCTTTGGCCATAGTGCAATACACCAGTACTGACTGACTCAGTTTCACAAAGCTTTTCTGACTTCGCATCAACTGGATTATGCAATATTAGTTGACTTTGTAGTTTGAACAAAATGTTTTGCAAGATTATATAAATAGGTTACCTAAGCTACTGATCTACCCCAGATTACCAGTACTGACTGGCAGGTTTAACCCCTGAACTAGATCCCAACACGAAAACCCCAACCCATAGCTATGCCCAAACAAACCCTGGGAGCCCATATGGAGCATTAAAAAAAATAAAAAAAATATTAAAAAAATGAAAAGAAAAAAAGAAAAGGGAGCTAACTTTGCGAATCCTCCCTCGGAGGAATCCGCTTGTTGACGAGCTAGCATGGCTCGTGGTGCATAACACCTAAAGGAAACAAACTTAAAATGGTCAACTTAAGCAAGGTTATGTATAAAACATATATCAAACCTGTATGGTTTTTGTTTTTTGAGAAAATATCACTATAGTTTCTGGAGAACATTGCTTTGTTTATTTGCAGATAGATATTTTACACAAAATGAATCTTAAACATTGTGATAATGCCACTGGGCTAATTGACCAAATATAACTGTTTTTGCTAAATGATGTTAATGTCTTTATCATGAAAAGTAATGTCCCTTGAACACCAAATGATGTCCCTTGAACACCAATCTGCGACTTAAAGGAATGTTAATCCTATAGATTAATGAGACCAAATAACTGAGGGGTCTAAATGGTTTTCACCAGAACATCTATAAGACATTTACCTGTGGGTTCGAAACCTGCCAGATCCTGATTTATAAAACTAATATTTTTATTCTTATTTACTTAAGATTTTTTTTTCATAATCTGATAATTTTGGAACGTTTGAACACATGATTTATCTATCAATATCTTCAATTATATATGACGTCTGAGATTACAAATAAGATACTTTCTATTGATATTGCACTAAGCACTAAGCGGACATTTATGCGCGTACTATGTATAACAACAATGGCGTGTACATGTACCACAATGGCTATATATGAGATACAATATTATTTAAAGAGGATTCCCAGACTCACCAGGCACAAATGAAATATTATTGAGCGAGCTCAAGAGATTTTGGTACCTATCATATGGGCGATCAGCGAAGGCTCTGACGAGTCTGTGCATCCACGAAGGATCGTAAGAGCCTTTGTTACTCGCATACATAAAGTATTGAAGTAGATGAAGGCTCAGATAACTTTTAGGTTTCTAGCTCCACTGGCTAGCTGTGCATGTGGGTAAAAAAGAGAGGTTTGCGCATGCGTAGGACAGACCAAATGGCATGTGTCGCCCATGAACTATGAACTTTTTGTGTGAGTTAAGTTCTTATCACATGTGTCGCCCATGAACTTTGAACTTCCTTGTAAGATTCAAGTTCTAATCACATGTGTCGCCCATGGGCTATGCACTTTCTCGCAAGACTTTAGTTCAAATCACATGTGTCTCCCATGAGCTATGGACTTTCTTGTGAGATTTTAGTTCATATCGCATGTTTCAACAATTAGCTATGAAATTATTGTGAGGTTTTGTTCTAATCACATGCGTCGATCATGAGCTATGGGCTTTCTCTCGAGAAATAAGTTCTAATCGCATGTGTTGGCCATTAGCTATTACCTTTCTTGGGATATTTTAGTTAAAAGTTTTAGCAAATTATGGGTTTCCTATGAGCTATTAACTTTCTTGTGTGATTTTTGTTCTAATCACATGTGTCACCCGTGAGCTTTAAACTTTATTGCGAGATTTTAGTTCTAATCGCATGTGTCGCCCTGGGGCTATTAACTCTCTCTTAGGAATTTAGTCCTGATCACATGTGTCGCCTCGCCCTAGGGCTATGAACTTTCTCGCGAGGAATTAGTTCTGATCGCATGTATCTCCCATGAGGGATGAACTGTTTGTGTGGTTTTAGTTCTAATCGCATGTGTCGCACATGAGCTTTGAACTTCCTGGTGAAGTTTCAGTTCTATCGCATGTGTCGCCCATGAGCAATGGACTTTCTTGAGAGATTTTAGTTTTGAACGCCTGTGTCGCCCATGAGCTTTGAACTTTGTTGGAAGTTTTAACAGTTCTAATCGCATGTGTCGCCCACGGGCTATGAGCCTTCTCTCTCGAGAATTTAGTTCAAATTGCATGTTGAACCCATGAGCTATGAACTTTCTTGTGAGATTTAGTTCTTAGCTCAAGTGGCATTTGTAGCCCATGCGCTATGAACTTTCACTTAAGGTTTAGTTCTATTTACATGCCCATGTGTAGCCAATAAACTATGCACATTCTGGTGAGATTTTAGTTTTGATTGCATGGGTCGTCTATGAGCTCTGAGTTTTTCTTGTGATAATTTTGTTCTACACGCATGCTCATGGTTATGAGGTCGTAAGGTTGTAATTCTACATGTAATTGCAAGTGTAAACCATGCGCTATGACCTTTTTGCGTGAAATTTTAGTTCAAACGCATGTGTTGCCCATGAGCTTTAAGATTTTTCTGACAAAATTTTAGTTTTAGACGCATGTACAGCATATGTGCAAGAACTTTTCTAATTGCATGTGTCAACCATGAGCCATGAGCTTAATCGTGAGAATTTAGATCAATCACATGTGTCTCTAATGAGCTTTTGCACAAACTTACCAGGCACAAATGTAATGTTATTGGGCAAGCTCACGAGATCTTGGCACATATCATAAAGCCCAACAATGAAGGCTCAGGCGAACCTGCACACATGCGCATTCTCGCCATAGCCTTCACAGCTAGCATACACAAAGTATGGATGTAGATAAACACTCAGATAATAATTAAACCTACATTCCCACTAGATACGCCAGCATGGGCGTTTACAGGCGGCTTTTGCGCATATGCAATAAACATCAAAATCTCAGGTTCTAGCCCAAGATACCACAGTGTGAGTGATCTTGCATCATCAAGCGTTCGTACAGTTACGGAATTCAACTTGAGGCAGACCAGCGTCCGTCGTTGTCATGGTATTTGATAAAATAGTCCACACAAAGATGACTTTGTTTTCATCAGCATAACTAACATACACCAATGCTTAGTCATGGGCAAGTTTAAAGTCTAAAAGAGCACCCATACACTAAATATAGGGCACATATGCTGCGATTTACATTTTTCATTAGGTACTACTTTCGTGGGCTACCAAACCGGATGTTTTCTTTTGTGAAAATGAAAGAAAAACAAGCACAGCTTTATAAAAAACATGACTAACAAAAATGCCACAACGCTGCACCACATACAATTGCATGGCGCCAAGAGGAAGAAATAACAGAAACACACAGACAGTTAGAGACATCCATATAAAGCAAGAACTAAACAAGAAAAGCAGCAACCTGTTGTAACTTTCTTCAAGAAGAGACGGGAAGTGACTGCCAAACTATTGTTGCACAGCTAGTTTGGGCATGTGCTTCTACATATGTTCTGTAGGTGGATAAGTTGCCAGTGAAAATACAGTGTGATAATAACTATGGTCAGAGTGAAGAGCCTTGGTGAACGCTGCAGTCTCTTTGATAAACCCTTTATAATCTAATTGAACACTAAGTATGGAACTGTCCTGTTTGTACTTTAAGAGGCTGCTGGTCAAAGTTTCTATAAAAAGATGTATTTTCTACCCTTGAAATTTGTTTTCATCATTGCAAACGGTGCAGACCCTGGTGAAATATCGCATTATGTGCCATTTCATCAAGGCCTTTACTGTTTGTAAAAGTACCTGTTATGGAAAAAAATACTTATGGTGTACAACCACATGAAATGTATGGAATGCAAAACATTTGCAATTTGCAAAAAGTTCATCAAACTGTAATGTTTTAGAGAAGATGTCAGCTCATCCTTGAAAGTATTGGTTAAGTGCATATTGGTTTCTCCCATACTGCTTTGTGAAGTCTTCCATAGAAATCCATAAATGTATCTTTGGCCATAGTGCAATACACCAGTACTGACTGACTCAGTTTCACAAAGCTTTTCTGACTTCGCATCAACTGGATTATGCAATATTAGTTGACTTTGTAGTTTGAATAAAATGTTTTGCAAGATTATATAAATAGGTTACCTAAGCTACTGATCTACCCCAGATTACCAGTACTGACTGGCAGGTTTAACCCCTGAACTAGATCCCAACACGAAAACCCCAACCCATAGCTATGCCCAAACAAACCCTGGGAGCCCATATGGAGCATTAAAAAAAAATAAAAAAAATATTAAAAAAATGAAAAGAAAAAAAGAAAAGGGAGCTAACTTTGCGAATCCTCCCTCGGAGGAATCCGCTTGTTGACGAGCTAGCATGGCTCGTGGTGCATAACACCTAAAGGAAACAAACTTAAAATGGTCAACTTAAGCAAGGTTATGTATAAAACATATATTAAACCTGTATGGTTTTTGTTTTTTGAGAAAATATCACTATAGTTTCTGGAGAACATTGCTTTGTTTATTTGCAGATAGATATTTTACACAAAATGAATCTTAAACATTGTGATAATGCCACTGGGCTAATTGACCAAATATAACTGTTTTTGCTAAATGATGTTAATGTCTTTATCATGAAAAGTAATGTCCCTTGAACACCAAATGATGTCCCTTGAACACCAATCTGCGACTTAAAGGAATGTTAATCCTATAGATTAATGAGACCAAATAGCTGAGGGGTCTAAATGGTTTTCACCAGAACATCTATAAGACATTTACCTGTGGGTTCGAAACCTGCCAGAGATCCTGATTTATAAAACTAATATTTTTATTCTTATTTACTTAAGATTTTTTTTTCATAATCTGATAATTTTGGAACGTTTGAACACATGATTTATCTATCAATATCTTCAATTATATATGACGTCTGAGATTACAAATAAGATACTTTCTATTGATATTGCACTAAGCACTAAGCGGACATTTATGCGCGTACTATGTATAACAACAATGGCGTGTACATGTACCGCAATGGCTATATATGAGATACAATATTATTTAAAGAGGATTCCCAGACTCACCAGGCACAAATGAAATATTATTGAGCGAGCTCAAGAGATTTTGGTACCTATCATATGGGCGATCAGCGAAGGCTCTGACGAGTCTGTGCATCCACGAAGGATCGTAAGAGCCTTTGTTACTCGCATACATAAAGTATTGAAGTAGATGAAGGTTCAGATAACTTTTAGGTTTCTAGCTCCACTGGCTAGCTGTGCATGTGGGTAAAAAAGAGAGGTTTGCGCATGCGTAGGACAGACCAAATGGCATGTGTCGCCCATGAACTATGAACTTTTTGTGTGAGTTAAGTTCTTATCACATGTGTCGCCCATGAACTTTGAACTTCCTTGTAAGATTCAAGTTCTAATCACATGTGTCGCCCATGGGCTATGCACTTTCTCGCGAGACTTTAGTTCAAATCACATGTGTCTCCCATGAGCTATGGACTTTCTTGTGAGATTTTAGTTCATATCGCATGTTTCAACAATTAGCTATGAAATTTTTGTGAGGTTTTGTTCTAATCACATGGGTCGATCATGAGCTATGGGCTCTCTCTCGAGAAATAAGTTCTAATCGCATGTGTTGGCCATTAGCTATTACCTTTCTTGGGATATTTTAGTTAAAAGTTTTAGCAAATTATGGGTTTCCTATGAGCTATTAACTTTCTTGTGTGATTTTTGTTCTAATCACATGTGTCATCCGTGAGCTTTGAACTTTATTGCGAGATTTTAGTTCTAATCGCATGTGTCGCCCTGGGGCTATTAACTCTCTCTTAGGAATTTAGTCCTGATCACATGTGTCGCCTCGCCCTAGGGCTATGAACTTTCTCGCGAGGAATTAGTTCTGATCGCATGTATCTCCCATGAGGGATGAACTGTTTGTGTGGTTTTAGTTCTAATCGCATGTGTCGCACATGAGCTTTGAACTTCCTGGTGAAGTTTCAGTTCTATCGCATGTGTCGCCCATGAGCAATGGACTTTCTTGAGAGATTTTAGTTTTGAACGCCTGTGTCGCCCATGAGCTTTGAACTTTGTTGGAAGTTTTAACAGTTCTAATCGCATGTGTCGCCCACGGGCTATGAGCCTTCTCTCTCGAGAATTTAGTTCAAATTGCATGTTGAACCCATGAGCTATGAACTTTCTTGTGAGATTTAGTTCTTAGCTCAAGTGGCATTTGTAGCCCATGCGCTATGAACTTTCACTTAAGGTTTAGTTCTATTTACATGCCCATGTGTAGCCAATAAACTATGCACATTCTGGTGAGATTTTAGTTTTGATTGCATGGGTCGTCTATGAGCTCTGAGTTTTTCTTGTGATAATTTTGTTCTACACGCATGCTCATGGTTATGAGGTCGTAAGGTTGTAATTCTACATGTAATTGCAAGTGTAAACCATGCGCTATGACCTTTTTGCGTGAAATTTTAGTTCAAACGCATGTGTTGCCCATGAGCTTTAAGATTTTTCTGACAAAATTTTAGTTTTAGACGCATGTACAGCATATGTGCAAGAACTTTTCTAATTGCATTTGTCAACCATGAGCCATGAGCTTAATCGTGAGAATTTAGATCAATCACATGTGTCTCTAATGAGCTTTTGCACAAACTTACCAGGCACAAATGTAATGTTATTGGGCAAGCTCACGAGATCTTGGCACATATCATAAAGCCCAACAATGAAGGCTCAGGCGAACCTGCACACATGCGCATTCTCGCCATAGCCTTCACAGCTAGCATACACAAAGTATGGATGTAGATAAACACTCAGATAATAATCAAACCTACATTCCCACTAGATACGCCAGCATGGGCGTTTACAGGCGGCTTTTGCGCATATGCAATAAACATCAAAATCTCAGGTTCTAGCCCAAGATACCACAGTGTGAGTGATCTTGCATCATCAAGCGTTCGTACAGTTACGGAATTCAACTTGAGGCAGACCAGCGTCCGTCGTTGTCATGGTATTTGATAAAATAGTCCACACAAAGATGACTTTGTTTTCATCAGCATAACTAACATACACCAATGCTTAGTCACGGGCAAGTTTAAAGTCTAAAAGAGCACCCATACACTAAATATAGGGCACATATGCTGCGATTTACATTTTTCATTAGGTACTACTTTCGTGGGCTACCAAACCGGATGTTTTCTTTTGTGAAAATGAAAGAAAAACAAGCACAGCTTTATAAAAAACATGCCTAACAAAAATGCCACAACGCTGCACCACATACAATTGCATGGCGCCAAGAGGAAGAAATAACAGAAACACACAGACAGTTAGAGACATCCATATAAAGCAAGAACTAAACAAGAAAAGCAGCAACCTGTTGTAACTTTCTTCAAGAAGAGACGGGAAGTGACTGCCAAACTATTGTTGCACAGCTAGTTTGGGCATGTGCTTCTACATATGTTCTGTAGGTGGATAAGTTGCCAGTGAAAATACAGTGTGATAATAACTATGGTCAGAGTGAAGAGCCTTGGTGAACGCTACAGTCTCTTTGATAAACCCTTTATAATCTAATTGAACACTAAGTATGGAACTGTCCTGTTTGTACTTTAAGAGGCTGCTG
Organism: Loripinus fragilis; assembly: GCA_964019695.1. Taxonomy (NCBI): domain Eukaryota; kingdom Metazoa; phylum Mollusca; class Bivalvia; order Lucinida; family Lucinidae; genus Loripinus; species Loripinus fragilis. Next base: position 45,040,353 of record OZ026526.1, read on the forward strand.
GTCAAAGTTTCTATAAAAAGATGTATTTTCTACCCTTGAAATTTGTTTTCATCATTGCAAACGGTGCAGACCCTGGTGAAATATCGCATTATGTGCCATTTCATCAAGGCCTTTACTGTTTGTAAAAGTACCTGTTATGGAAAAAAATACTTATGGTGTACAACCACATGAAATGTATGGAATGCAAAACATTTGCAATTTCTAAAAAGTTCATCAAACTGTATTGTTTTAGAGAAGATGTCAGCTCATCCTTGAAAGTATTGGTTAAGTGCATATTGGTTTCTCCCATACTGCTTTGTGAAGTCTTCCATAGAAATCCATAAATGTATCTTTGGCCATAGTGCAATACACCAGTACTGACTGACTCAGTTTCACAAAGCTTTTCTGACTTCGCATCAACTGGATTATGCAATATTAGTTGACTTTGTAGTTTGAATAAAATGTTTTGCAAGATTATATAAATAGGTTACCTAAGCTACTGATCTACCCCAGATTACCAGTACTGACTGGCAGGTTTAACCCCTGAACTAGATCCCAACACGAAAACCCCAACCCATAGCTATGCCCAAACAAACCCTGGGAGCCCATATGGAGCATTAAAAAAAATAAAAAAAATATTAAAAAAATGAAAAGAAAAAAAGAAAAGGGAGCTAACTTTGCGAATCCTCCCTCGGAGGAATCCGCTTGTTGACGAGCTAGCATGGCTCGTGGTGCATAACACCTAAAGGAAACAAACTTAAAATGGTCAACTTAAGCAAGGTTATGTATAAAACATATATTAAACCTGTATGGTTTTTGTTTTTTGAGAAAATATCACTATAGTTTCTGGAGAACATTGCTTTGTTTATTTGCAGATAGATATTTTACACAAAATGAATCTTAAACATTGTGATAATGCCACTGGGCTAATTGACCAAATATAACTGTTTTTGCTAAATGATGTTAATGTCTTTATCATGAAAAGTAATGTCCCTTGAACACCAAATAATGTCCCTTGAACACCAATCTGCGACTTAAAGGAATGTTAATCCTATAGATTAATGAGACCAAATAGCTGAGGGGTCTAAATGGTTTTCACCAGAACATCTATAAGACATTTACCTGTGGGTTCGAAACCTGCCAGATCCTGATTTATAAAACTAATATTTTTATTCTTATTTACTTAAGATTTTTTTTTCATAATCTGATAATTTTGGAATGTTTGAACACATGATTTATCTATCAATATCTTCAATTATATATGACGTCTGAGATTACAAATAAGATACTTTCTATTGATATTGCACTAAGCACTAAGCGGACATTTATGCGCGTACTATGTATAACAACAATGGCGTGTACATGTACCGCAATGGCTATATATGAGATACAATATTATTTAAAGAGGATTCCCAGACTCACCAGGCACAAATGAAATATTATTGAGCGAGCTCAAGAGATTTTGGTACCTATCATATGGGCGATCAGCGAAGGCTCTGACGAGTCTGTGCATCCACGAAGGATCGTAAGAGCCTTTGTTACTCGCATACATAAAGTATTGAAGTAGATGAAGGCTCAGATAACTTTTAGGTTTCTAGCTCCACTGGCTAGCTGTGCATGTGGGTAAAAAAGAGAGGTTTGCGCATGCGTAGGACAGACCAAATGGCATGTGTCGCCCATGAACTATGAACTTTTTGTGTGAGTTAAGTTCTTATCACATGTGTCGCCCATGAACTTTGAACTTCCTTGTAAGATTCAAGTTCTAATCACATGTGTCGCCCATGGGCTATGCACTTTCTCGCGAGACTTTAGTTCAAATCACATGTGTCTCCCATGAGCTATGGACTTTCTTGTGAGATTTTAGTTCATATCGCATGTTTCAACAATTAGCTATGAAATTTTTGTGAGGTTTTGTTCTAATCACATGCGTCGATCATGAGCTATGGGCTTTCTCTCGAGAAATAAGTTCTAATCGCATGTGTTGGCCATTAGCTATTACCTTTCTTGGGATATTTTAGTTAAAAGTTTTAGCAAATTATGGATTTCCTATGAGCTATTAACTTTCTTGTGTGATTTTTGTTCTAATCACATGTGTCACCCGTGAGCTTTGAACTTTATTGCGAGATTTTAGTTCTAATCGCATGTGTCGCCCTGGGGCTATTAACTCTCTCTTAGGAATTTAGTCCTGATCACATGTGTCGCCTCGCCCTAGGGCTATGAACTTTCTCGCGAGGAATTAGTTCTGATCGCATGTATCTCCCATGAGGGATGAACTGTTTGTGTGGTTTTAGTTCTAATCGCATGTGTCGCACATGAGCTTTGAACTTCCTGGTGAAGTTTCAGTTCTATCGCATGTGTCGCCCATGAGCAATGGACTTTCTTGAGAGATTTTAGTTTTGAACGCCTGTGTCGCCCATGAGCTTTGAACTTTGTTGGAAGTTTTAACAGTTCTAATCGCATGTGTCGCCCACGGGCTATGAGCCTTCTCTCTCGAGAATTTAGTTCAAATTGCATGTTGAACCCATGAGCTATGAACTTTCTTGTGAGATTTAGTTCTTAGCTCAAGTGGCATTTGTAGCCCATGCGCTATGAACTTTCACTTAAGGTTTAGTTCTATTTACATGCCCATGTGTAGCCAATAAACTATGCACATTCTGGTGAGATTTTAGTTTTGATTGCATGGGTCGTCTATGAGCTCTGAGTTTTTCTTGTGATAATTTTGTTCTACACGCATGCTCATGGTTATGAGGTCGTAAGGTTGTAATTCTACATGTAATTGCAAGTGTAAACCATGCGCTATGACCTTTTTGCGTGAAATTTTAGTTCAAACGCATGTGTTGCCCATGAGCTTTAAGATTTTTCTGACAAAATTTTAGTTTTAGACGCATGTACAGCATATGTGCAAGAACTTTTCTAATTGCATGTGTCAACCATGAGCCATGAGCTTAATCGTGAGAATTTAGATCAATCACATGTGTCTCTAATGAGCTTTTGCACAAACTTACCAGGCACAAATGTAATGTTATTGGGCAAGCTCACGAGATCTTGGCACATATCATAAAGCCCAACAATGAAGGCTCAGGCGAACCTGCACACATGCGCATTCTCGCCATAGCCTTCACAGCTAGCATACACAAAGTATGGATGTAGATAAACACTCAGATAATAATTAAACCTACATTCCCACTAGATACGCCAGCATGGGCGTTTACAGGCGGCTTTTGCGCATATGCAATAAACATCAAAATCTCAGGTTCTAGCCCAAGATACCACAGTGTGAGTGATCTTGCATCATCAAGCGTTCGTACAGTTACGGAATTCAACTTGAGGCATACCAGCGTCCGTCGTTGTCATGGTATTTGATAAAATAGTCCACACAAAGATGACTTTGTTTTCATCAGCATAACTAACATACACCAATGCTTAGTCACGGGCAAGTTTAAAGTCTAAAAGAGCACCCATACACTAAATATAGGGCACATATGCTGCGATTTACATTTTTCATTAGGTACTACTTTCGTGGGCTACCAAACCGGATGTTTTCTTTTGTGAAAATGAAAGAAAAACAAGCACAGCTTTATAAAAAACATGACTAACAAAAATGCCACAACGCTGCACCACATACAATTGCATGGCGCCAAGAGGAAGAAATAACAGAAACACACAGACAGTTAGAGACATCCATATAAAGCAAGAACTAAACAAGAAAAGCAGCAACCTGTTGTAACTTTCTTCAAGAAGAGACGGGAAGTGGCTGCCAAACTATTGTTGCACAGCTAGTTTGGGCATGTGCTTCTACATATGTTCTGTAGGTGGATAAGTTGCCAGTGAAAATACAGTGTGATAATAACTATGGTCAGAGTGAAGAGCCTTGGTGAACGCTACAGTCTCTTTGATAAACCCTTTATAATCTAATTGAACACTAAGTATGGAACTGTCCTGTTTGTACTTTAAGAGGCTGCTGGTCAAAGTTTCTATAAAAAGATTTTCTATCCTTGAAGATTGTTTTCATCATTGCAACAATATTCAAGCTTCATATTAAGCTTAAAAATCCAGAAACTGAGTCATGGTTTGAAACTTAATACAAAGTTCTGGCTAATGAATTTTAAAAGGTAAAAATTTTATACATTGAAAGATTTGACGAACAAAAGAAACACTCTTACTTTTCTGAAGCAGAAAGGTCGACTGACTTAAAAAAAAACACACTGAAATTCCATATGTATAGAAACTTGTGACTTGAACATAATCATGAAATTCGTGCGTAAAAATAAATAAAATCTCACGGAAAGTGCTTTAGCGTTGATAAATAACATTCGTCAGAAAGACCGACCGAAAAGAAACGAATTTCTCCCACCTTTGCCCATGTAAGATAGGCTTTCAGCTCATGTAAGAAATTTCCATCTTACATGACCACGTGACTGCTTTCTTACATGGGCAGAAATAAGTATTCTTTTATCCCGAAAAGGAAAACTTCAAGGACCAATATATTGCGCCTAGGTTAGCAAGGTTAAGCGTTACTTACTGACGTCATATAACGTTAATGACGTCACCGAACGTGCACCGCGTGTCGAAAACGGCAATGTTACGCTAATGGCACAGGGAGCCAAGCAGGAATTTATTTTGCATATTGCAACTTAACTAATGCTCCAAGGGTGTTTCTCTGGCAATAACAAGGTGCAAACTACGTTTACACCCATTTTAATGTCCGACAAAAACACTGGTGAACTCAGAAATAATGTAAACCCAACGAGTAAAAAAGTAAGAAATTTCGGGTTTCGTGGAGTTTTTATGTTCTGACAAAAACCCTTCAAAAGGTGGGAGAAAAACCATCCATCATGAGCCTGTCCATGTAGGATAGAGAAATCTCACCCTCGGGGTCGGAATTTAACCAGGGACTCGGCAAGCCTCGTCTCTGGTTAAATTTCCGACCCCTCGGGTGAGATATCTCTATCCTACATGGACGCTCATGGTGGATTGTTATATTCTCTCCTATGTCATCTAGGGGTCGGTGATTGCAGCAGAGTTCTCATGGCTACTTTGAAACAAGTTTAATCAGAACTGGAGATCAAGTTTGGGCAGGTTCCTATAAACATATTGTCTTTTTCCAACCGTCCCCTGGTTAAATTAATGTTGGAAAGTAGAAAGAGAAGCTGAAATGTGGATAAACCAGAAGACAAAAGAAAATGTGCTGTTTGTTTGATTTTGGAAGACGAAAGACCGTTTTACGTTTGAAATATAGTGTACCCTATTATTGGATCTATGTATTGAGCTCCTTAATTAATTAAAGACCCAAATGATAGTCATTTCATCAGGCTTTACACTGTTTGCTGAGACAAATTCGATCTTTAGGGAAAGAAATGCATTTTTTTCAAATCATAGCCTGTGACCATTCAATATTATATAAAACTAACTGTATCTAACTTTGTGGGTCATTTGTGTTATTTATGTCTTGTGTTTGTCATGCTTTCGCGTCTGTTCATTGCTGCCTTGTGGTCACCTGCTGCGAAAGGGCTGACCTCTTGGCTCTCATTTGTGATGTTTAATTGTGTTTTTGTCACTTTCCTATGTAGAATCCTGGTCAGGTGTAGTACTTGATTGTATCGATTTCTTTCTTATTACTTGACTTTTCGCTTACTGTAAAGGCGGCAACTTTAATATTCATATCTGGATGTGGTTCGGCTATTTCATCTGCTAAGGAAGGGAAATCAGGTTTTATTTATAATTTGGTAAAGAGTTAATAAGCTTTTTGAGCCGCGCAACTGTGCGTGCATTTCATGAAAATCCTAACCGTATACACACTGAACTCACATGTATTAACCCTTAAAACGCATAATCAAAAATTGAATGTTTTTGTCGTCCACTAAACTATTTGAAGCCTCATAGATAAACAGTGTGAACCAAGATCAGACTGCTCCTGTAGGAGCAGTCTGATCTGGGTCCACAATGTTTGCCTCCCTGCTTATGTTAAATAGACATTTTCAGATGCAGTTATTATGCTGGCGTTCTAAGGGCTACATAATGTCTGAGGTAATGGCACAAGATGATACAGTTACTTTTGAATAAAACCACGCCTCACTTTCAGCGTTTACCTATGTCTAAGGTTGACCAGTCCTAATTACGCATTCATAAGGTGCCGCCTATACAGTAAGCGAAAAGTCAAAGAATACTTTAATACAACTTATTATAATATGCTTCTTAAAGCTGCATAGTCTGTAACTATGAACATTTTTCGAAAAAAAAATTTCTTTTTAAATAATTTGTAAAAGTAGAACTAAGTTATGTTGTCACAATAAATCTAATTTCTACAGCTGAAAACTGCATGGAAAAGTGAATTATCTTATAAAACAGGTGTTTTATCTCTTGTTTGTAATTATTGCGTCCCTCCAATAATTCTAGACAGTTAATTTTTAACATAAATGATGTTGTTTTGGCACTAATTATTTGTTAATTGTTACGTAAAAGGTAAAATGTATACCTGACTTTTAGTATTTTTACTATGTTCTTGAAAAATAGAAACATTATTTCTAAAATAAAAAGATCAAAAGTTACAGACTATGCAGCTTTAAGTTTTCCATGACTTAAAATTGGGAACTGAGACGTTGTATAGCCAGTGTTAGCATGTATATCAGGATCTAATTCTATAAAGAAATAGTAAGATTTTATAGCATGAAAACGGCGTAGACCCAGATGAACCTGCTCCCGACGGTACAATCCCAACAGGGCCAATGTAGTTTTGAAACAACAAAACCAAGTTACAGTGAAAAGCTTTGGTCTCTAAATGATCTGATATAGTTGACCCACCAATTCCATCCGTATCGTTTTATCGGATTTTATCACATGACGTTGCGGGGTTGAAATAACTCCATGCATTAAAGTCGATAAACCACTAGTGGTTTACAGATTTTCGGGTAGCGTTATTAATTGGCACTTTTAATAATGTCATGTACACGACAAAACCATAACGTTTTCACGTCAAAAATATGATTTCAAAATAATTTAAATATCATATGATAAATAGAATCTAACATTCGTGCTCCTGTATTATTGAATTTATTAAACTCGGTACGACCCAACTTGTGTAATAAATTCATTTAAACATGAGTACTCATGTAAGATCCTCTATGTAAGCAGAAGTTAATTTAAATTAAATGCTATATTTATTTTACAAGGATTCCAAACAGCCCTTGGGCAGTAAATAAAAGAACCAGTGTGCGTAATCGTACGCTACCCCCAATAGTGCCAATAACGCGGGTTTTTAAGTATTTAACAAAGTTAGCAATGCTGACACAACCATACACGCACACAGATCAGGAGATAATGACAGGATGGAGATTCCTCAGCGGCATTCAGAACTCGTATATTTGTATGAATGAGGAGTTAATTGTCTGTTGAGGTGTCAATCATATCTTCAAAAGTACTGAACCGCTGTGTTGATTCTATATATTTGATCACCTCAGAAGTTATTGTATGGGTTGTGCGTCTGTACGAGGAGATAATACACGAACCCAACCAGATTTGATGATATTTTCTGTTTTCGTCTACAGCAACTCCATTCAAGAAACGCTGCTATGAATGTCATCAAATGGGTTAGGTAATAAAACAGTTATTCCATGCCTGTCTGTAGCCTGAATAGTCAAACTATTACCCCTCGGTACCGTGAACGACCTGATGCACTATTGCACTCGGTCTTGGGCCTCGTGCAATAGTGCACCAGGTCATCCACGGCACCTCGGGGTAATAGTTTTGACTACACTACAAACAAGCATGAAATAACTGTATACCATTACCCCAAGGTGCCGTTGACGACCTGGTGCACTATTGCACGAGGTCGAAGGCCGAGTGCAATAGTCCATCAGGTCGCCCACGGTACCTCGTGGTATTAGCTTGAATAAACTACAAACAGGCATGAAATAACTATATTACCCAAACCTTTTGATAATATACTTATCAGCGTTCCTTGAATGAAGTTGCTGTAGACGATGCGGTTTTCATGCAGAGCAGAAAATGTATCCCAATCTGCTTAATTTCGGTCTCAAAATGTTCCGCTCGTTCTAACTTAGAAAACGAGTACCCATACTTAATGTTTTGACCATAAACAACGAAGCAATAAGAGTTTAACGATGTCAAACCATACCTCTCTTCCATTGTTACATAACGTCTCCTGGCGTAAACTAACCGTACGCGCATCGTCGTCGCGCATTCCGTGAAGCGCCTAGGTAACTTAAACGGCGAAGCGGGAAACCAGGCCATGGCATAGTCCCAGTCAATATCCAAAACTATTGGCCAGGCAATAGTTCAGTGACTCATGAGATAGCAAAAAATAGACAATTACTCCGTATTTAGATGGTTGGGTAATAACAACAACTAGATACCTGCCTCCCACTTAGATTAGCTTCCAATTTGTGCATATATATGAAACAGAGTCAATACCTGCCCCCGCCACACATTCGTATTTTGGCCGTACATATATATCCACATTTAGTGTTTTGAGTTGCTACTGATGATCAAGCAGTCTCAGGCACACAGAAACAACCATTTACTGAATAAAATGCAACAAAATGTATTTCGAACCAAGAATGGATAGCTTCCCCCTTCTATTATCAAAGGGATACTAACATCTGTGCCTACGCATGGATATTAATGACTTATTATATACAAACTATGAAACTGTATTTATCGAATTAGATAGTTAAGATTAAAGCTTAGGAAGCAACCCTGACGTACTCCACTTTTGAGATGGTACCTGTCTCTAAATTTCCATTTCCCAAATCTATAGTTTTGTTTATTTCTATGATTTGTCATCTAGATTGAATCCAAAATACCATAGGCATAATATTAATGCCACGAAATCATTCGGATAGATTATGGTTTACGTTTTCCGAAGCAGTGATTATAAAATTTCAATATTTTTTTTTCAAAAATTTACAAAACATTCAACATTCAATTCCGAAGATAGATATGTTTTAGTCTTTGTCAAGACATCATATTATCACAAAAACATGCCATATATATCCTGCTGATCTGAGCCAAATTTCATGAAAATTCAAAACCGGTAACTTTGTCATTTCCTATCTCTTATGGGTATAGGTCAGTTTTAGCAAAATTCATTATTTAGTTGAAGTGAATCAATAACTCGACAGAAGGAGGTTGTTTTTAAATCTATTTCCACTTTTCTTAAAGAAAGGCATGTTTAGACAATTTCAAATGATTCAATGACCAGAAATGCCGAAGGTCACGGCCCCATGTAATGGCACTATGGGGCCAAGCCAATGTGTATCACTTCCTCAAGTCCTGCATGATATCGTTTAAGAAACATAATATTCTAACAATAAACGTGTGAAAACAAGAAGACCAAATACTTTCTTTACATTCCAACTGAGCTAGAGTAACCACACTTTGGTGCCGTGACCAGTATAAAGTGTAACAGAGTCTTATCAAAGGTATCATAGAACACTGTTCTACATGAATAAGTGAGGTGCAGAAACGAAACTGTATGCCTGGAGCAACAGAATGAACAGAGAAGATTTAAGCATTGAATTACCAATACCTTTGAAGCCAAGAGTTCTCTGTGACCAAAATGGTTAATTTAACCAATAGGTTTGACAGGGGGTTATTCTTGTGAACAAGGTTATTAATGAGTCTTACAATTATAAATCCATAGATATAAGGTTCTTCTCCTGTATGAACTGACTTGTCATAAGGTTTCTTATCTGTATGAATTAAAATAGTTAATAATGTTACATATTAAGTGTAACATTGGTTAGACGTATTTTTAACGTTAGAAACCAGATGTGGTAAGTACAAGTGTCACAATATTGTATCATTTTGAATAATATTATTGTGTAAGCACTTCATTAAATAAGAATCGTGGCACTTAATGTCAAAGAATATTGATTTTTGTTTCTTTTTTCAATCCATAATAGGGAAAAACACTGAACATATCAACTTCTACTAATAAACGTTCTAGCATGGTGATTCAAACTAAGCAAGAATTCAAGTATGTTTTACACTGAAACATAATTATTGTATTTTTTTAAAATTTCGATGAATTAGGGCCATGTGTTTAAATCAAGTTGAAAAAATATGTTACCGGTCCTTTAATTTCATGAAATTTGGTCTACATATTCTTAACATATATGGATAGTTTATATGTTGAAAGGTATTCTTGACGCAGACCGCAACAAGTAAAAAATTTAATTTTCAAATTTGACTGAATACAAATTATATTGTTGAAAATTTGGGTGCCATGTCATAAAAATGAATGCCCACGCGTTATCCTAATACATACAAAGCCATTTAAAGTATCAACGAACCTATCAATGATATAGTTATTTAATAAAACATTTCTGCGCCCGTTACATGATATGTCAATTACTTAGCAATTATTATAACTGGGTACCCCAAGGTATTGTAGTGATATCATACATGACGTCATAAATTAGCAATGGAGTTATACCAACTCAAATGCACCATAAATATAAAAGTCATGCTCCAGACAATTAATAAACATAATATTATCAAATTCGAAGCGTGGGCAGACTCCCATGTTAATTTCCCATACCATGTAAGAGCCCAAAATTTGACGGGATCAGTGGGTTGCTACCTTATCAATTATTTATCAGTACATGTCAGTTTGACATATTTGGTCGGTGCATGACAGGTACAGTAATACGTATGCATCGGTATAAAACATTTATCTAAAGAATTTAACGTCGTTAGAGGAACTAGTTGCGAAAATAAAGACAACAATAAAGACATCAACTTATTTTATTTACACAGTTTCTCCAGTTTTCCGTGGTATAAACGATTGGACCTCCTCTGGGATCAAATTCACGCTTAGGGATGTCAGTTACAACGCAAGGTGGTTCTGGACGACAATCCGTTACGGGCCCATGACGACTGCTTACCTGTGCTGGACGACAGGTAACGGGGTTTAGATGACAGATTTAGGGTTTTGGACGACAGTGGAAAGGGGCAACACACATAGACGTCGCAGAAAATGATAATATAGTGTGTTTGACTATTTTAAATAATTTCTGTCGTATTAGTGTTTGTAAGTTCGACATTAGAAGTACAAACACAATAGATATTTGTAGTTAAATTGTAAAACTCTGGTCTGGAAAAGAAACTTCAGAAATATGTAATGTGTGATTAATTACTTGCGTTCCCATCATGAAATACGCATAAATGGTCAGACAATAGATCTCACATGATTTTTCAGTCAATTTTAATATGTCCTTCTTACAAGAAAACTGAAAACCTCAAATTCCATTTTTCTAATGTTACTGGTTAGAGACGAGTGTGTAACAGGCAATAGACGACGTCAGTTTTTCTGTAACAGATGTGAAACGACATTCTTCTTTCTTTCATGAACACTTGAGTACTGCTCTGAAGCCTATTTACGCCTGAAGAAGTAGTTTAGCATTGTGTGACATCCCATCGAATGTGAATACCAAGCCCCAGGTAATCAGAAGAATTTAAAGGTTAATACCATATATGGGCTTGGTGGCATTTTAGTCTTCTGGTTCCAGAGAATATTTGAAAGGTTTTTTTTACCTTATTTGAGCATGGCGGCATCTTGGTCATAAGACCAAAGAGTTAGTGAGTATGATTAGAAATACAACAATCATAGACTCCAGACCAACCCACTACATCACGAGGAAGAGCCACTGAACATTAACAGTAACAAGATACCCATAAGACAATAAAAGCAAAGCTACCTGCTCTCTCTTCCTCTTCAAGATGGTTGCAAAACTAGGAAGGGCGCCAAGTAATGCATACCAAAACAAAGACAAACACAGAACCCTCCAAATGAGAAGTACATTAAACAATAGATCAACAACAAGAGAATCACCGCCTCAGAACGGACAGCAGCTTAAGCAACGGTGTGGAGGCTAAAATGCATTTTAAGATCATTCAAATAACTTTCGTCCCTCTATTCGAAGGACTCCATATGAAATTCGATTGGCATTATGGTTTTAAAATGTTGACAAACAGACAGACGGATTGAGGCTCGAGTCATTTGTATACTATTAGCTCACCTCTGAGCCTTCAGCTTTGGTGAGCTTAAAACGTTATTTTATTCAACCTTACATGATATGTGGCTTACACTTTGTCAGACCTGGTGCTTATAAAGGGCAATTGCGGGTAATACTTCCCACATTAAAATCTTTTCAATTGTTTGCATACAGTTTGTTTTTTATGGACTGTCAATCTACGAAATAAAAAGTTATGTCACCATACTCAATTTATCATAATCTCACATGGAAGTTTCAGCATTTTACAATTTTTCTGAAAAAATCCAAGTCCTTTATATTAAGCTAATATATTTGTAATCGCCATCCAACTTCTTTATTTTAATCCTAATTATCGCTCATGGCCTCAAGCTTTCTAGAAAATGTAAAAATGTATTTGTTTTCCCAAGCCATATCAAGATACTGCATGATATATTTTGGTTATTTCCCCATAAAAGGATTTCGATTTTAGAGTAAATTATATATAAAAAAAATCTGACATTAAAAATCTTATTTATTGAAAAATTTCATGAACAATCATTTGACATTTTAGAAAAAAAGAAAAAAACAATAGGGGGTCACCAGACTAATTATCTTTTAGGAGGGCCAAAGTTATCCCCCACCCCCACAAATTTCGAGGATAATTCAATATAAAACGTTAAGGAGTGTAATTTTTGTCATTTATATAATTCCATATTTCTTGTTTGAAGTAATTTTGCATTACAAGAGGATAAAGAAAAAGAAAAAGAAAACATTTTGTTTTAGGTGCCCACCCTGGAATCGACCCTGGTCTTCTGGTTCGAAAGTCTGACACGCTAAGGCCACGATGTCAAGTCGTGCAGGGCTCGAAATAACAGTGCATAATCCGAGTATTGGCCATATTTGTATTCGCATACAGGGTAAGTGACATTTCACCCTTGGTCAAAACAAAAGATTCTTTGGTGTAAGATATACCTAATAAAGCAATCACTGTCGTCTCCACCTGCTACGCTGTCGACAATAACCTGTAGCAAAATATTTGCAGTCGTTACATATCTGTAACATGGAAAAATGACTGCAGTACATTCGTTTTGGTTTAAAAAACACGTTCGTCTAAAGTAAGAAGATTTGTAAGAAAATTCTTTCTTGGTCTATGCGATGGACAATGCAATGTCTAATCACATCAATCACATCAAGTCATTAAATGTTCAAGGAAAACGAAAGTGAAAATACTAAATAAGGATATGAGGACATGTGTAGTAGTAAAATACAGTTTCAAGAATAATAATGTATCATATACGCGTTAACTGGATACAGTAGCCATGCTCAACAGGATTGATTAAGTTTAGATAAGTGTTGTTGACAAATATACAAAGACAAAATAAGATGCTTGCGGTTTATTGATACACATTCAATAATACAAACCTATATCTAGAAGTATTTCGTCCGGGACCCGTAACGCACTGTCGTCCAGAACCACCTTGCGTTGTAACAGACATCCCTAAGCGTGGAATTGTTTATTCCATGGAAAACTTTCCAGGAGGGGTTTAAGCTTTTCCAGGGGGAGGGGGGGGGGGTCTTGATGCTAACTGGGAGGCTACCATTTGCTATTTGATGTTTATTTATTTGAACAATATTTAAAGAGGTGTACACTTTTAGCCGAAATAGCCATTTTACCAAGTGGCCGTCTATAACACTACTATATACATCAAAACATTATTTACAAAATGCGCATGTTTTAAAATGGATGCATGTATGCATTAAAACAGTTCATGTACAGTGACAGTACATAGTTAAAGATTGAAATAAGACATTCATTGAAAGAACCTAATTTATGATTTAAAATGACATCGGTACTTAAAATGCACGAGACAGTCACAATCCCGGGTCACAATACCGTAAGGTAAAACCGTACGATCGGCGAAGGAGCCTTCCGTACAGAACAACAAAGGTCCCGCTGATCACTCACAAATGCAAATAGCAGAAGGCAAGGCCCAGACCAAAAAATAGTATGTCGAGTAGCTTTTCAGTAGCATATCTGCACTCAAATTTCCGCAGACACTCATCACTGTATAGATTATTTTGTCAACCGATGCAGTATTAACAAAGTGTCTGGCTTAAATAAAACACAATTATGTTTTAAATTGGTGCAAGTTAGGATCATTGAAAAAAATGAATGAGCTTCCAATATTTCATCACTTTCTTGTAGAAAACACTCAGATGAATGCAATTTCCCAAAAGCTCTAACTTGTTCAATTATGTTATGTTATCGATCCTGACCTCTCCTTACAATAAGCTCTCGTTATGTAAGCTTTACATGTCAAAATATAGTAGCAATATTATAGTGTTTACAGGTGTGTAGAAGATTAAAGGATTGAAAGGTTAGTCACTCACATATTTTCTAAATTTTAGATCTTTAATACTGTATCTTCTTGAAGAACAATCAGCACTAGACATGCCAGGCCCATTAATCGATTAAGAGCGAAGTGAATAGTAGCACTTAAATATTTTAACAGTCTATTGCACATGTTGCAATGCCAATCTACATGCTCATGCAAGAAGTTGAGACTTTGTTTTAAAAATGTCATGTTGGAGCGCATATACCCAGGAGGCACATGCCGTCGAAAAAAACGTCGATCATGACGTCGCATCGACGTTGCTACAACGTTGTATATTTCAGGCAATTCCAAACGCGGCTATTCCAATTTGTACAAACAACATATGACAGTTATTGTATGGTCTGTGCGTCCGTACGGAAAGATAAGCAACGAGCTTTAACTCCTAGCAAAAGTAATACCATTATGGTGACATGGTCGCCTATGTACGTGCACAATGCTATATTTACGCTTTACTTGCTAGCGGCGACTTTTGTCACCTGCTGATTAGTCTGCTGATAAGTATTGCAAACAGTTTGGACTCAGATCAGGGCCGACGTTCCTGATCTGGATACAAAACGTTTGACACTCTGATGGTGTTCCTGACAGAATTTTTCGAAAAAGTTTTTTTTAATAAAGTGAAAGCATGAAAAAATACCTAGCATGCAAAAAGTTAACATTAAGAGCGATGAAGGTCCAGTCTTGGGTCTAATATGTCTGCCCCTTCTTGCTCTACGTGCCGCATTCAATGCACACAAATAGATATCTGATCATATCTTAACCAAGGTTATCAGTTATAATATATATTTTATATTACGCAAGTTTTTAGAAAACAGTTTAAGTTAACCAGGAGGGTGTTTTTTTTTTGTTCAAAAATTGGAAATTAGATTGGAGTATTCCATCTTAGGAGCTGAAAGCACTGGTATGTACAAGTTCAAAACCATATTTTCCCGTTGGTATAAAGTTAAGCATATTTCGACTGATTGTTCATATTTTTTCAAGGTTTGAAACATGCGCGGATCCAGACAGTTTCGTCAGAGGGGGTCCAACTCTGACAACTTTTTCTTTTTTTTTTATCTTTTTTTAGTTGATGAGGGAATAAAGGATCTAAATACAACATACCACTAATCGAGCCATCAAAACACCATTCAGGGACATTTCGTTGATGTGCCGATGATGGCCAAACATTGAATGCTTGCTTTGTAGCTTTGTGGTTTTTAGGGGATCCGGACGTGTATTGCTAAGAAACCCTATATTTTTATGAATTTTCAAGGGGGGGGGGGGGGGGGGGGGTGTTACGACATAAAGCCGGTCAGGAAGGAAGAGGGGAAATCTTATTGGAAAATTCCTTTATGCGATGACGATGCTACCAGGGAAAAATAATGCACACAACTAGCAAAAACTTTTCAGTACTTTATGTACTAAGAAAACATCAACAACACAGTAATATACAATGACACCACCTACGCTGTTATTTCTGGCTAATTGACCATCCTATACTAGGGCAAGATGCCACTCCAAGATCATTTCAATTAGAATCAATCTTGGAGTGTCCTGCTCTAGATATACGTCAACTAGTCAGAAATAAAAGACGTAAAGAATATGATTAACATATAACTTAAGTTCTCATAGAAAAAAAAATTGGGTCCTTTAATATTTCAGTTCTCGTATTGAAGAGAAATCTCGAGATTATACGCGTCCCGCGAACACTATAACTGTTGATATTTCACGCGTCTCGCGAACACTATGTCTTCTTAGCCGCACGTTGTCTACTTCAGACCATCGGCGCTGAGGTGATCGAACCTGTACTTTGGTCGTCACTGGTTTCGCATAGTATTTCTTGCACGTAATATTGATCGTCTTTCTAGACGTCAAGATTAGTATAAGTGGTTCTTCCTATACAACGGTCCCTGATCGTATCCCCACGTTGGGATGTCAGATTCACTTATAACAATTCAAGCCAGTTGGCTCCCAACTCGGGCTATTCTACGTGGTTGGATGTAACAATTGGGCCTGATCCACGCTGGTCGTGGCCTGAGGGGGACAGCTAATAAGTGCCCTCAGGTATCAATCATTTGGCTCACCAACATTCAGCCTCCAACGTAGGAGGGGACACAAGAGACGATTCTGCAAAAAAAATCTACTTTTAGAATCTCAGAATCACTCTGTTGCGTCAATAATGGAGTTGTTCGTTTGAAGTTGACAAAAATAGAAATAATTTCAGTGGTCTTACTCTTTTAAGTTACAGCCTAACCCTATAAGCGCGCGATTAGCCCTCACCCGTGGGTGTATGGCTAACGGCTCCCATGCGGTTAGGATGGCTCGGCTCTTCTAAATATCCACACTCAAAATTATATAAAAGAGAAGTATTTTTAGAGACTGGCCTATGTCAGCGCTAAACAATACCTCTTATGCCAAACGAACAAACCCATACGTAACAAAATTTCCAATACACTGTCGTAACGTCATCCTGGTTGAGACGCTATCGCAGCCGAAACATCAAGATCCCGTGGCCCTTTTTCCCTTCAAGGTCACGTTATCTAGATAGTTTCGAGGTTTACAAATACTGATACCAATTCTCTTAAAATTCCAGGAAAAGGTTGAACAGTGTGGTGCTGACGTAACGTTTGGACGTTTACGTCGGACATCACCCTGCCCACGGGCTAATTTCATACATGTATAACGTATCAGTTGTAACCTCTTGGCAAACATATTTTCATCAATATTGAGAGATTACATTCTGCTGTTTTATGTATGTAAAACCGTACAATATTTTTTTACATTTACTTTGGTGTAACAAATATTTTTACATTTACTTTGGTGTAACAAATATTTTTACATTTACTTTGGTGTAACAAATATTTTTACATTTACTTTGGTGTTACAAATATTTTTACATTTACTTTGGTGTAACATTACACCTACCTAATCTCTAAACATACATGTCAGCTATCACCTTATTTATGTAAGTGTGTTCTAGTGTATGCACCTAACCCTTATTCTTATATGGGTCAGATATAACTCGAGATGACACATACAGGTCGCTACAGAAAGTCGACTATCACTGGCAGTTAAATCGTCTTTCCAACAACGCCATATAAAATCACAACAACTTAAAATCTAGCTGCTAAAATTGTTTTTCACCTATCGGTCCCTGGTAAATCTTTCAGCATACCATTATAGTTTTATGTGCAGGCCCGACATGGCCTGTGACTACTTTTGTCCGAAATAACCCGACGAGTCCATCCGGACAGCTTTTACTATAGCCGCAAGAATGGTCCAAGCAGATTTTTAGGCATTACGCATGTGCTTAGCTTCATACGCAAGTGCGTAACAATCGCTATTTTCACCGAAAAAACGGGACGTTATTGATAACACCCGAAAGAACTCATACACGGAATGCTGGCTGATTCAACAGACGACAAAATAGAAAACGAGGGACTTATTATTTCAATACAATGTGACATGCTAGAGACATCACGATTCAATGCAATAACACAAATCGCCATCGCCCTGTCATGTACAATTTCAACACAGTAAAAATATATATAACTTCACGTACCTTTTATAATAATGAATAGCGTCTCTATATCGAACCTTTCAATGGTATGTTTAAAATGTCCCCTAACAAGAATGGGAAATTCCATCCTTTATATATTGAAAAATGCGCAAGATTTCCAAGATATTCAAGAAAAGTAACGAAATCGTGCAAGCGTTGATAAAAATAGACACAATGAATTCCATCTCAGACAAACCGACCTTTTATTGGGACTATTAGTAGAAAAGGTACCGTATCATGGTTCGAATAGGTGACCAGGTGCATACCTAAACCTTTGCGTATTTGTGCGTATACGCAACCATCACTGATTCTGTTGTTCCATCTATTCTGCATCGTAACAGGGGGGGGGTCCGTACTCCCTGTCCCCCTCTGGATCCGCGCATGTGGAAAAAAATTCTCTTTATTTCATATCATAAACTACAAGTCTTTTATTTGGCTGATTCCCATATGCACAGCTATTCTTAAGTATTGTCAAAACTCTCAATAAGTTGACATTTTTTGGCAATTAGTCTTCAAAGTTGAAAAATGATGCAGAAAGATGGCGAATTAACTTGGACATTGCAATATAACATAAGCATATAACACATATCTAAGTCATTTGTCGACATTGCTCATCTTCGGGATGAGGTCGGATGTAGGGTTTCTCGACGTCAGCAGCCAGTTCATAGTCCCAGACGCCATTTTTCAAGAATGGAATCTGTACGACATACGACGATGTTCAAACGACATGTTGGAGTGATAACAAGTGTGGTGATACCCATTTAATTTATTGACGTACCATTTAGTGTTATGATCCATCTGAGTTAAAATATAACTAGATACGTTTAGCTTAAAAAAGATTTGAAATTTGATTTTTTTTATCCTTTGCTGGACTCCGTTTGTGTATTTCTCCAAATTTTGGATTTTTAAATCTTGGAAGTGCTTGCAAATGAATAGGATTGCCATCGAACCAATATGTCTTTGTACTGTAATAATATTACGTATGCAAAACATGAGCATTTTATGCTTAACGTTGAATAAACTATCAGGTTTGCGTTATTCGGTTTTGCCATGCAATACTGGTCATCATCAAACAAACATGCACTGGCTGAGTGAATTTGGGGCATGTAAACTGAATGTACCTGTTAACTCGATGACACATATTTAATCTTGATACTGATTCATATACTTATGGACTTTGAAAATGCATCATCCAGATCACAAACCCTGAGAATGTCAGCGAGATCAGTGTTATTGCATATCATAGTCTGACCAGCGTGTAGTGTGATCTAGAAAATTCATGGTTGTAAATTTAGTTTAAGGTATTGAAAAAGTATCCGTTTTAAGACAGGGGTGGTCGATTTTGAAGGGCATCAATTCAGCTGCAAGTTAACACGCGTTAGTTTTGATTCCTGACTCAACAGATTTGCGTCCTAGGCATCTTTCACGATTGCCCATTCATCATTGAACGATTCGAAATGAATTGACAGTCCGGTATGCTCAAATGTACATCCCTTTAAGTGGGTGGGCTATCCTGACATACCCCACCCACTCTACTATAATCTAGTAATAAATTTCAACATCTTGGGCCTTTCAAAGTTTCGATTTGTTTACGTCCGGTTTTGTTGGAAGAGGCTAAGGTCATACACAAATGACAAATTAAGCATAAATTACGCCTGTATCGCGCTTCTTTGGTATTGTGCAAGTGATGTTAACGTAAATTTTTAAGACGTTCTCGATCAGATGACACCTAGTACCTGCCATGATTAACATCAAAACGTCTTCCCCACATGATTTTCAGTGTAAGTAGTCAATATCAGTATTGAAGGCGTGCATAAAGGTAAATTATGGAGAAGTTTCTGAAAATGAGCTGTAAATTGATGTTCAAATTTGACGTTTATTTTTGAAATTTTGAAGTTAAGGCCCTGTCACACTATAACGTTTTAGCAAGCGTATGCCGACGTATGAAAATTATATCTAGTACGCTGGCATACGCTGAACTCTAATTAAAAAATCAGAGGAAGCCTCTCTCTGAACTTATGCAAAGCGTACGCAAAATGAACATAGAACGTATGTCTAACTTATGAGTAACGTATTCATAACTTATTCCCGACGTAACATAACTTATGCTTGTATCAGCGTATAAAAGCGTATGCCCAGCGTCCACTTGCGTTCTTGACTTATGAGAAACTTATGCACAACGAACGTCTACGTATGCTGAATTGTACATATAACGTACGTTAACGTATGCATAACTTACATGTAGCGTACATCTAACTTATGTCAAACGTATAAAACAGAACCAAATTTTGTGACCACTTTGTCATATGACAACGTATACCAACGTACTGTAGCGTGTTCGTAACGTATTGAAAACGTATCTCTAACTTATTCAGCGTACACCAACGTACTTGGTTAATTTTCATACGTTGGTGCTAACGTACCTTAACGTATGCATAACTTATCCGTTGCGTACATCAAACTTATGCCTAACGTATAAGCAATACGTCAGCATACGCTGAAGAATTTTTATGCAAGCACAAAATTTCGAGATCTAATCGCCGTATGACAACATATACCAACGTACAGTAGCGTGTTCGTAACGTGTTTAAAACTTATCTCTAACGTATATAGCGTACACCAACATACTTGCTTAATTTCTCATACGTCCGCATACGTTGGTGCTAACGTACTTTAACGTATGCATAACTTACCTGCTGCGTACATCTAGCGTATGTCTAACGTATAGAAGCAGAACGTTCGCTTAAGGCCCTGTCACACTGTAACGTTTTAGCCAACGTATGCCGACGTATGAAATATATATCTAGTACACTGGCATACGCTAAAATCTAATAAAAAAATCAGAGGAAGCCTCTCTCTGAACTTATGCAAAGCGTTCGCGAAACGAGCATAGAACGTATGTCTCACTTATGAGTAACTTATTCAGAACTTATTCCCGACGTAACATAACTTATACTTGTATCAGCGTATAAAAGCGTATGCCCAACATGTCACTAGCGTCCTTAAAACTTATGCACAACGAACGTCTAACGTATGCTGAATTGTACATATAACGTACGTTAACGTATGAATAACTTACATGTAGCGTACTTCTAACTTATGTCAAACGTATAAAACAGTACGACATTTTGGGACCATTTTGTCATATGGCAACGTATACCAACGTACTGTAGCGTGTTCGTAACGTATTGATAACGTACCTCTAACTTATTCAGCGTACACCAACGTACTTGGTGAATTTTCATACGTTGGTGCTAACGTACCTCAACGTATGCATAACTTACCCGTTGCGTACATCTAACTTATGCCGAACGTATAAGCAATACGTCGCCATACGCTGAAGATTTTTTATGCAAGCACAAAATTTTGGGATCTTTTCGCCGTATGACAACGCATACCAACGTACAGTAGCGTATTCGTAACGTGTTTAAAACTTATCTCTAACGTATTCAGCGTACACCAACGTACTTGTTTAATTTCTCATACGTCCGCATACGCTGTTGCTAACGTATGCATAACTTACCTGCGGCGTACATCTAGCGTATGCCTAGCGTATAGAAAAAGTACGTTCGCATACGCTGTCATTTTTTATGGATGCACAAAATGTTGGACCTCTTGGCCGTATGTCAACGTATACCACCGTCCTATAGCGTATTAGTAACGTGTTTGAAACTTATTTCTAACGTACTCAGCGTATACCAACGTACTTGCTGAATTTTTCATACGTCGGCATACGTTGGTGCTATACGTCGTAGTGTGACAGGGCCTTTACGCTGTAATTTTTTATGGATGCACAAAATGTTGGACCTCTTGGCCGCTTGTCAACGTACTATAGCGTGTTCGTAACGTGTTTAAAACTTATTTCTAACGTACTCAGCTTATACCAACGTACCTGCTGAATTTTTCATACGTCGGCGGACGTTGGTGCTATACGTCGTAGTGTGACAGGGCCTTTACCAATTACTTTTAATTAGAAAAAGTCTATAAACTGCGTTGCTGGTATGGTATCATACACGCCACAGTTCAAACACAAAAATAATCAAAAAGCTTCACTTGACTGTGCAGAAAGGTGCTGGGTGATTATGTACCCATGTGACGTCATCAGCAACGTCGCGCGCGTGATAGTGCAGTCAAATAAACGACTAATTCATACAAATTCTGGGTTGCACATTAAAACCTGCGAGGAACCTTTCAATCGCATATACGGTTTGCAAGAAAACTGCAAAAATTTGGTGATGCGTTTTCAAAGTCCTCAAGTATATATCAAATATCGGTTTGTTATCATATCAAGAGCATTCTTTTTGACCGATACGTACTCATGAATGATCTGACTAGTGGGTCGCCTTCGGCATGCTTGTGATAGAAAAAAGTCCGTGCTCGATAAGAGTAGAGTTACGTAGTCGGTCACGTTATGGTACTTTATTCACCTGATTTGACAAATATAGGGTTTTCATTCACACTTCTAACTGTAAATCTGTTCCGTCACCTTACTTTTTTCGAGCACGGACTATACCAATTTACAACTAATGTAAATATGGGGAGGGACTGCAGTTCTCTGGGCATCGCACATACGTCCTACGTAATTGCCATGTGCTGTTAGCTGTTGGCAAAGGCCAAATTCAGTCTCCACATCGTGCACTTATTTGACAGCACACATTCAAGCACATTTTACTGATTGACCGATTGATTGCTAGCTTGCTTATTCATTTGCTTGCTTGCTTGCTTGCTCTGTATGCTAGTCTGCTGCGCTCTCTTCAAAGATTTAAATCTATTTCAGAAAATGAGCTGACACATTGTTAACCTGATTGTAATAGTCAGAAGCCGGTACAAAGATGGGAGTCTCTATCAATACTAAAGATGTTTTCAGCAAAGGCATTTTCATGGTTGGAGTTTTTCTCTTAGCCACAGCCGCAAGAGGTAAGACCAAAATTATTCAGCCAATGGTAGAGTTTTAATTCTTTGCATGCTGGGTAATTTTTCATGCTTTTGTTGTCGTCTGCTGACGTTTTTTTTCTTCTCAAAATTAACAGTTTCAAAAATATCTTTCAGGAACACTATCAGAGTGTCAAACGGTTTGGACCAAGATCAGGACCGACGTTTTTTCGGTCCTGATCTGGGTCCAAAATGCTTGTAAAGATTATAAGATGACACCAGCAAGGAAAGAGTTTAAAACATCTCAGTGAGAAATTTTGTAAGTACCACAATATAACTTTTGGTATGAAGTAGCCTAATGGAAAGTTATGGAACATTTACAAACATTACTCACATCGAAAGGCATCATTTGGTACCATGAATTTGGAGTCTCTATTTCTGCAGAGGTCAAGAGAGACACTTTTTTAGGGCAAAAGTATATAAATATTTTCTTATCCATCAGTTTAATGAGTTTTAACATTTGTTTTGTGTGCCAATGGAGACGGTTCTTTTGAGTGCCATAACATATTTTTTTGCTGAGAAATAAGAAAAAAAATAGTTTTAATTGCGCACTCTTATCTGGTGGGTCTGTTCATAGTTCTTGGGTCAGTACGTTAGATTTTGATTTTAATCGCATATACATGCATCGAAGGCACTGACCAGCCTACTGGCCAGAGCATTCGCTGCTCGCAAACTTTGGCATAAAGTCGGAATATGGATGTGGGCTGGCGCCAAACTTTAGGCTTCACCTGCTGGGAAAGGGCTGACCTCTTGGCTCTCGTTTGTGGTGTCTTCTGTGAGTTTGTCACTTTCCCATTGGTATCCTGGGTCAGGTGTGGTACTTGATTGTATCGATTCCTGATCTTTGCAACCTTACTTACTTTTTCTAGTCTCACTACGTAGATAGTTGCGCATGCATGTTTAACCCTTAAAGCGCCAATCACGACTGCAGCAGACGACAAATTTTGTGACATCTTTCCTTATTTTCGAAAAAAATAAGGTATGATATTTCTTGAGAATTGTCTGCCAGTAGACAATTGTCATGGAATATCATGCCTGATTTGTTATTTTTGACAAAACAGCAAAATTTGAAATTGTCGTCTGCTGCAAATTGTAGGTGGCGTTTTATGGGTTAAAGCTGACTGTAGGAATAAGAGATGAGTACCAAATTCTCATAGTCTTTTAGTTTTTATTTATTTATTTACTTTTCAGGAGAATGGCTGCTGCTAATAGTGTACCTATGCAAAGACTATCTAAGAGAAAAACTTCAAACAAAGGAAGCACAGCTCAACGGTACTCTACAAGAAACGGATTTCCTTACGGACATCGGGCTGAAAAATCTTCCTATCTTTATGGTCTTTGCAGTCGCAGTGTCTTTTTCGACGTTTTGGGGCATTGGACTAAGTTTTGATAAATATTTCTACAAGAACAAAAGACACATTGTACGTATATATTCTTTTGTAAATGTAATACTACAATACCATTATACGAGGATCATTTGGAAAGTTCTTAGCATGGCATCATAACTCCACAATGCTTTTATAAAATGCTATCAAACAATACATTTTTGGAAACTAAAATTCAACGGCTACTTGATGGTTTAATTTTTGTCAAAAAAGGACTTGGCGTGCACGTGCAGCGCATGCTCAAAATGAGTAGGGGTTTATATACTGGCGGAAATTTTAAGCAAAATACTTGGAAAAAAGCGAAGGAAAATTGGGGACCTTATTTGCGATCATGATTTGACAAATAAACGATTTGGTGCCAACTTATTTTTTATTAAAATATATTATGCGATCGCTGCTTGCACGACTACCACCTTTACATTCGGAAAATGTTGATATATAGAGAAATGCTTAAGTTTCAAAAATGGGACTTTTTTCCAATTTTTTTTAGACTTTTACTATAAATTGTGTCACTACAGGAGCACAAAAAAGCCTATTGAGTATATGTTTTGCTTTATTTATAGCCAACAATGCATAAAATTCATTTCGTCGAGCAAAATGTGTGGCTTTATTTGTTCTGTATTCAAGAAAATTATTTCTAATTACACTATCCCTACTTGTCAAGAAGCGGGTGGGGTAACTCAACCCCGCATATTTTGTCGATGGTATAAGAAATTCGCATGATATCGCGCGAACCATCACAAGAGTGATTGATTTTTACTCTCCAGGTAATTCTACTTTTTTGTTTGCCACTGTTTTCAATTAAAATGAACCAGAACGTCAACTCATAGCTAAACTCATTCTGTCCATGGGAAGATTTTAAGAGTTATCTTCCCTTTGTTCTGGTTCACAAAATTCATTTTGGTTTCAGTACAAAGATTATAAAGTGTGCTTGACAAAAATACCAACATACGGCAGTTTTAAACTACTGTCGGGTATATATTTTCAAAATATGTGCATTGTGACATGCGATTTTTAGACGCAAAAATAGGCGCATTGCTTTGCTTTCTAAACGGTTGCGGTATTGCTGTTAAAATATTTATTTATTAGAAACATCCAACTCGGTTATCAATTGTATAATCACTGTACCAGATTGTGGCCTACCAAATGGTACAAAATTATCTAATTTCATGAACTATTCTAAATGTTCTGCACACTTTTCCAAAGGTAAACTGTTATATTTTCCACTGAAATTTTGCGTTTTCCAGTATACAAACAGTGCATGTATTCACAATAATATTTTTTGTGATTGCATAGTGACATCCTCATGAAATGTGTGCTATAACAAAGAAGAAAAATAGCTCTTTAAAATGATACCAAACATGATAGGGTTTGTCAATTGGTTACGGAGATAATAGACCATGCTAAGAACTTTCCAAATGCCCCTCGTATAGGCACAGAAAAGCTATTATTTAGCATGAACTAGTAATTATTTTCTTACACATCAGATTAAACATTTGTTTTGGGTACTCAAAAGAACCGGCTCGTTGAGAAATAAGATAAATAATTTTCATATGGAGGTCTGCCATTTATTTTGGATAGCTCAAACTTGAAAAATCAAAGTATATTTAAGTCTAAGTATTACCCAGAATAACTTTTATGGAAACAAGGCTTATTCAGATGATGTGTGACAAATTCCATGTTTATCCAAGCATATATCCAGATTTTGCTCAAAATTATGATTATTTGTTACTCACCAGTTAAAACATATGGCGAGGGTGCTCAAAAGAATGAGAGGGTCCTTTTGAGTGCCCACAGCTGTTTTGGTTACGAGAATCTTATTTTTTGGTTACACACACTCTTATCTGGAGGCTTGAGACGGTTACAACTCGAATTCATAATTTTATTTCTAAAAAAAAATGAATCCAACTGTTGGAACCTGAATGTGGAAATAAGTAGCATTACCTATAATAAATAAAATATTTATATCAAACTTTTTTTATATATTTTTTGAACTGCATATGGGCTAGCACATGCGATTCTAGCACTTGTCCCATATGGGCAAATACTCTTTAATGCCCATCCTGATATATCTAGTCATCTTCAGCAATAACCATACTTTGTGCATATGCGCAGACTCACCTGAGCCTAGGTTGCTCGACAGTGAGGTAAATACCAAAAGGGTTACGTGCATTAAGAGGCTATTTGGGCCCCCCTATGAGGCCAAAAAATGAAAATTGCTTTTCACAAGTTTCTTTATATTAGTTTATCAGAGCAATAGCCCAAGTGTAAAAGTCTGGTATTGATTCTATTTTTACTGTTGCTATGGTAACAAAAATGGCTGCCAAAATAGGATGAGAATAGGAAAGTGACCATTTTGGAGCAAATTTAAGACATTTGACAGAGAAAATAACATAGAGCACAAGCAAATACCAAAAAGATATTTTAACAGAGGATGAGAATTATCACGGCAAACAATAAATTAAAAGTTTTTTTGGTATTCACTTATGCTGACATTCTTAAAAAAAATGGTCTCAAAAAGCCTTCAATTTGGCCCAAAAAGGTATTTTCTCCATTAAAGGCCTATTTTGTCAGCCAATTTTGTTACCATAACAACGATGAAAGTAAAAAAAATTCAAAATTTCACACTTGGACCATTCTTCTAATAAACCAATTGGATGAAATTGGTGAAAAGCAACTTTCAATTTTTGGCTCCAGAGGGGGCCAAATTTGCCCCTTAATGCACGTAGCTCTTTCATGGGCTAGCTCATTTAGTATAATAATTTCCCCTATGTACACAGCCGAAAGAATGGAAGTGCCAGCCAGACAGATGGTTAACAAAGGAGACAGAATGGCATGAGTTTTTCTTGGGCTCTTTCAACATGCTTTTGGGGTCAATAGGGTCTGGAATCATATCTTGCTACATTATAAACGGAGGTTAGTGTTATGTAATGATATAACATCTCAAATGCCATTTTGTATTTGTTTACAGTAAAACCTGTCTTAAGCTAACACTCAAAAAGACCAGAACATGGCTTTCAAGACCATTTATCGCTTAATGCAGGTCAAAAGTATTGCAGAATACTCCGAGACGAGCATTCTGTAATACTTCTGATCTTCATTAAGCTACTTTTTGTCATTAGCTCTTTGTTTTGTCTATTTTTGAGTGGCCGCTTTTAAACGAAAGGTTTTACTGTATTGTGCTATCAGCAGAAGTCCATTCATACCCAAGCGTGTCAGCACACAAATCAGATAATATTTCATATACATTTAGCTACCAAAGCACGTTTATTTTTTTCTACACGAATGTCTCACTTAGCCCGTTACCTCAGCCTCGTAAGCCCAGGCGTAACCCATTCTGATGTACTGCATTCATGAACATAAGGAAATGGGTTATACCTGGGCTTACGACGATGTCATTAACCATGTTTCTTTTTATTTTGGATACTCAAAAGAACCCCCTGAAAAAAGATTTTGGAGGGGGTGGGGGATGACTATTGTCTAATGTGGCGATGTGGAGTCATGTGTATAATACGTTTGTTTAACGTATAAGGTGAACTATGTGTGCTATGCAAATTATAAACCCTGCTATTTGTGATACAAGTAAAGGTTGCCTATATAAACAATAAACCACCCTTGGTGGGTGTGTGCATGCTATTCCACTGGCCAAGTTTGTTGGCTTGTCCACTCGTGCTATATTTTGTGGTAGTGATTGGATAATGTCAACTGACAACTGATTGGAGTTGCCTTACCCTTGTACTTCCCAGGCCAGGTCTCAGGGTGAGACTTCCCAGAGGGTAAAGTAATAAGATGCAATGGAGTCACAAGTATATTACGTTAACTTTGTGTAACATATTAAATGTACATTATGTACTATACAGGTTACAAGAAGGACTTAAGTATGATCAGGAAATGCCACAATCACACACTGCAGACCAACAATGATACCAATGGCACCATGAGAAAGAGAACAGTTACAGCCACATGAAATCAAAAAGACAATAAAAGTAAAGCAGCCAGCTCTGTCTTCCCAATCGAAATGATTACAAAACTAAAAATTAACAAAGTACTGCATAACAAAACACTGGCCCAACACGAAACCTCTACACACAATAGGAGCAGTAATAACTAATGGATAAAGAATAACAGAACCACCATCTAAGAATAGACAGCGACATAAGCCACAAGGGGGGGGGGGGCTTAAATTAATTTTGTTGGCCAAATCTTCACCCTAGATTCTGCTGTTATAAAATTCCACTGATCACATAAACAAAATAACTCTCACTGGCTATTTCTTTTCTTACAGGTTTGATACTTGTTTAACCATTCTATCACAAAAGAGCTATCCCTGTCTTTTGCTTGTAGAATCTAGAATTTTCAAACCTAAACTGATTTCATCTACAGCGTTTCAGGTCGGTGCTCATAAGTCATTTGAGGACAACACCTCTATCTATCGTGCAATGTGCCCTTCATGATTCTTAAAGTAAGTAAAGGTGCAAAGATCAGGAATCGATACAATCAAGTACCACACCTGACCCAGGATACCAATGGGAAAGTGACAAACTCACAGTAGACACCACAAACGAGAGCCAAGAGGTCAGCCCTTTCCCAGCAGGTGACCACAAAACACATATAAACAGACGCACACAAAACATAGCAAACACAAGACAGAACAAAAACATATTAAAGTTCATTAACCATAAAACATTCAGAGAGCTGTGAATTGTCCTTACAAGGAACTTTCTTCCATATAGTGTTTGATATACTTCACAAAGGGAACTAGGGTCAGAATTATTTTTCTTGTAATATGATCTTGACATTAAATCTTTGCCAATGTTCTACTTGCATATGTTATGGCATGTGCCTCCTTTTATCTACTGTGATATGACTTCTTCAATGCATTGATAACTAGTCAACATTAAGAATGGGACTGTTGCTAAACTCAGGATGAACCAATATTGGATACATTAATCAGTTTTGCCTTAAGGTCTTGGAATGCATCTGAACACTCTTTTGTTCATTTAAATGGAACTCCTTCATCTGTCAGCTTGAAAAGAAGTTTGGTTATTCCTTAGAATATAAACATAAAATTATGGTAATAACTACGAAACACAATTAAAGACTTCACTTCCTTTATGTTGTTTGAAACTAGCCAATTTCGGATACATTCTTTCTTCTTTGGATCCATGCTAACTCCATCTTTAGAGACTATGTGTCCTAAGAGTTGTTGGAAAACAGCTGACATTTTCTTACTTAGTATCTTGTAATCTTGGAAAAACATCATCCAGGTATTTTACTATTTCATCTATAAATGCAAAGCAAGTCTTCCAGTGTAATCCAGCTAGGACTATCTACACAAGTATTTCAAATGTGGCTGGTTGATAGCAAAAGCAAAATGATAGAGCTTTGAATTCGAACAAAAGTAAGTAAGAGTTCAAAGATCAGGGATTGATACAATCAAGTACCACACCTGACCCAGGATACCAATGGGAAAGTGACAAACTCACAGTTAGACACCACAAACGAGAGACAAGAGTCAGCCCTTTCCCAGCAGGTGACTACAAGGCACATATAAACAGACGCGCACAAAGGCATAGCAAACACAATAAAAAAAAGATCCACAAAAGAAGTACCACCTTGGAATGGTCAGTAAAATATTTTACTGGAGGGCTTAAACTGGTTTCACTGCGCCAACCTCACACTTAATTCAGATCAGGAATCAAGACACATAGATATTTGGTTTGGATGAAAGACCTCTAACGTATCAAGGCATCATCTCCTAGAACATATAAATCAAGATATAACAAGGAGATAAAGCAAATTTAAGGACTCAACAGTAAATGAAACTTAATACTGAACGGAAGAAATCCAACAGGTAAACCCCAGTTGGCCCGACAAACAGCCAAAGCATCAGGCCCCTACCATCTCATCAATAGATAAGTCTTTAAGTCCGAACCGTCATAGAGTCTGAAGTCCAACCCACTGGCATGCAATTAAAGAGGAAAGCAAAGTTACCAACCGTGATTGGGTTGACCACCATGCATGCAGTCTGTTGCAATACATTAATGTTATAGCCAACCTTTTATAATGGGTAATTATTTTAATGAACTGCGCTGAAAAGTTATAAGAGTCAACAATCTTCTTCAATTAATACACCAAGTCACCATAGAATTCAGGTTCCGAAAGCCTGCTGTTTAGGAACACTGTCGTCTGTCTATCATTTGAGTCTAGTTCAACCTGCGAATGCCCTGTATTCCTATCCAATGAGGAGAACCATTTTGATCCTGCTAGCTGGTCCAGAGGTTCGTCTATTGTGGGAAGTGAATAGGCATCTTTGGTTGTTACATTGTTTTATCTATGATAATCTATGCAGAATCTCTTGCTGCCATCCTATTTCTTGACTAGAACAATTCAACTAGCCTAGGAACTCCTCTTTTGCGTGTATTGAGTACAGTGTTCATAAAATCCAGTGCATGAGATTTTGATACCTTACATATGCCCAAAACCTACCAATAAACGCATCTGATGTATCCAGCAGGACTTCAGGTATAAGTTTTGGTCTGGGTCTTAATCTACATCCATACCATATATATGCAAACAGCAAAAAGTAAGTGGGTATTACGAAGAAATGCCAAATAACATACTACAGACCAACTCATGGCACCATGAGGTTCATTGCTCTACAATGAAATCTCATGAGCTGGACTAGACATTCATTCACTTTATATTTTAGGAAAGAATACACTTTACACTGATATCAACGAATATGGCTGGTTATATTTTCTGCTGACGATCCCGGGTCTATTCATGTACAACGAAGCAATCAGCTACTATCCACATCGATTCTTCCATAACCCATTTCTCTACAAGAATGTTCACAAAATACATCACCGCTATGGCAGTCCTACCTTGTACAGTACAACAGCCATGCATCCTTTAGAGTTTTTGATGTATCAGACATTCTTGGCCATCCCAGCATTCACTGTTCCTCTACATGTTGGTAAGTTAGTCACATGTCTTTAACTCTTTCCTTAGCGCAACTTTTGTTGTCTACTTTTAATCTTTCCAAACAGTTTGAACCAAGATCAGGACAGACAGACTGTCAGACCTGATCTGGATCTTAACCATAAGACACTATGATAGTGTTCCTGAAAGACATTTTTTGAAAAATGTTAATTTTGAAAAAGTCAGCAGATGCCAACAAAAGCATGAAAAATTACCCAGCATGCAAAGAGAGAAGATATAATAAGAATACATGACTTCAAAAAGTATAGCCATTACATTTATTAACCCTTATAGCGCCAATCTAATCAAAAGTCATCTGCTTTTGTCATCTGCTAAATATTCTCGAAGCCTTTTTGACAAACAGTGATGGTCCAAATCAGACTGCTCCTGTGGGAACAGTCTGATCTGGGTCGATACTATTTGCCCATATACAGTAAAATCTGTGTAAAACCGCCATTCAAAAATAGACAAAACAAAGACCTTTACGACAAATGGTAGCCTAATGAAGGTCAAAAGTATTGCAGAATACTCGCCCTGGAGCATTCAGCAATACTTTTGACCTACATTAAGCAATAATAAGTCTTGAAAACCAGTTTTTGTATTTTTTTAGAGTGGCCGTTTAACACATATTTTACTGTACTAACATTAGTCAAAAAGTGTTAGCAGAAATGTGCAGCAGAGGACTTAAGCAGACAAGATTTTCAGGCACATTAAGGGTGAGAACAAAATTAAAAATTGACACGTGGAAAACCTTTTAAACTGTGGGCCATGTTTCCCATCAACATTGTGATTATTCTCCAATGAAAGTACATTGTTCAAAATTTATCTACTCAATGGCACCCGTTATATTAGTAGATTTGTCATTCAATACATGGAGGATCTTACATGGGTGCTCATGTTTTATTGAATTTTTTAAACGTGTTGGGGAAAAGTGATAAAATGCAGGGCTTGTCGAGCATTTTATCTCTTTTTAGCAACGAGTTTAATAAATTCAATAATACAAGAGCACGAATATTGATTCTATTTATCACATGACATAAAGATTACTTTGAAATCTCATTTCTGTCGTAAAAACGCTACAGTTTTGTCAATTATGTATGCAATGTCGTTATGGGTGCCATAGCGTTTCCCGAAAATCTGTAAACCTCTAGCTGTTTATCAATTTTAATGCATGATGTAATTTCACTCCAAGACGCCGTGTCATGTGATAAAATTTGATTGTGTTGTGTATATCAAGATTGGCTTTTACTCCTCACACAGATGTATATTACTTCAAAAAATATGACCCTTATCCTACCAATAGTTTTGTCCTGAAAATGAGCTCTGCTTATTTCGTCTGCTGCATATATTCAAATGCACTCTATAATAGTATTTACTTTGGAGGTTACACTATGAATCCAGGCCCCCAGATAAGAGTGCTTAACTGAGTTTATTTTCTTATTTCTCAATCAAAACATATGTTGTGGGCACTCAAAAGAACCATCGCAATGAGACGGTTCTTTTTAGCACCTAAAACACATGTTTTAACTGATGGATAAGAAAATAATCAGACTTTTACGCCGACATCTTTTGCTCACCTGGCCCTTTGATAACCTGCATAGTGTTTGTAATATAGGCTACCAACGTGCATAAACAGCCGTCCAATGTTGTAAGGGGCAAGAAAAGGGTTTGAAATACATAGAAAGTTACGAAAGTTACGTTTTTTCTGTTTTAGGAGTATTTTTGACCATACTACTTTATGGCTACTATTATGGTATGATGGACCACTCTGGAATCAACATGGATGCAATCTGGCCCTGGCAACCAGCTTCAATGTTCCATGACAACCATCATAGGTAAGACAGATATCGATTAAGCTGTGTTACTGGACATTCAGGCACTCTAGCTTTTGCAAAAGCGCAGTTTTAGCCCTTATCTATCTCCTTGCTACTGGCTACTTTTGATATCTCCTGATAACCTTTATAAACAGTTTGGACCCAGATCAGGACCTAATTTGGGCCCTGATCTGGATCCAAGCCGTCTGACACTCATAGTGTTGATGAAAGAATTTTTTGAAAAAATTGATTATGATAAAAGTCAACAAACAACAACAAAAGCATGACAAGGCTCTTTAGTTTTTGGCTTGTCCATTAGTCTGTCCATCCTCTCATTTGTCACCCATTACTTTCAAAAGATTTCTAGCGATAAGGCGGGCTATTTCCTTAAATGAGACATTCGTTTTATTTTGTTGGAATAAGGACTGGAGACACTAAGCACATTCAACAAATACATATAAACCAGCCGTATATGCACCCTAGCCTCTATATTTAAATCGTTTTTTCCTAAATGCATGTAATAACCCTTCGTCTTTTTGAATGAAATCTATTTTGATCGTCAACTGTACTTGCTATTTCATTTACATATATGGGAAATAGACCGTTAAACTAAGGCAAACAAAAGTCATATCATGATATAGTATGTATATCTATACAGTTGATGTACATTAAATACCACCATCTTGCAAATTGGTCTATTTTTATCGGATGTGTGATGTATTCTTTGGCTTGTACAACCCCTCCCCACCCCATAGACCAAAGACACCCTTTACATATGTTGTATATGTTTATAGCGACCTATCACTGTCCAAAGGGCAACTTGTGCCTAGGGGGAAGCATGTTAAAACAAACTGCTACACTTGTTTGAAAACTAAGTGAAACCATTAACAAATCATTTGTTTTCCAGGTAACGAATTGTTAGCATTCTCCACTATTTTCAGTTTGAATTATTGCCCCTTATTACTGAAGAATATTACTGAGGCCCCAATGTCGAAATATGGCAGTTCTTGATAGTCATTACTCTTCTCTACTCAGATATTGATTTTGACTTCACTTAATTTGATGATCATTTCTGACCTTCTTTTTTCAGGTACTTCCACTGTAATTTCGGCTTCAACACTCTGTTTTTTGATAAGCTGCATGGAACATTGAGGAACAAAGACCGGATATATGGAGAATCTATATTTAACAAAGGTCATGGTAGAAACAGAAAAGTTAATGAAGAAAAACAGTTTTGAACAAAGAAATCGAACTTTTTTATTTATTTTACTTCCAACACATATTTCTCTGTAAATGTCATACTGCCACGTATTGAGTATGTATTTGAGTTGCTATATGTTCACTATCAATGTTAGATTGCCAGTCTAGATTGGGGCAATGACGACTCGAAAAAGGTTTGAAGCCCCCTTGCTAGACTGCTGTAGGTTTTCATTTTCATTTTTTTTAATTACATGTGCCAAATTGATTGCTGTGTATCATATTCACTGCTCAGATAATATGGACCTTGTCGCCAAACAACCTGATTTGGTTGCATGAGAACAACAAATTTGCAGACAAGCACGCGCCTTTGCTTAGTCTGATGAGCTCAATGATTAATCAGTCTTTGGAAATATAATAGCTAAACTTGCTGCATGCACATTTTTAAATTCTATCTAGTGTATGTAGCTTTGTAAACTGGTTCGACTTGCACGGATCCAGAGGGGGTGGTGGGAGCAAGGGGTCTGGACCCCCTCCGGAAAAATCACAAAGCTATAGGTTTCTTAGCAATACTAATCCAGACCCCCTGAAAAATTTCAAAGCTGTCAAGACAGCATTCAATGCAGGGCCATCATCGGCCCGCCAGCGAAACACCATTTAAATAGGCCGATTATGGCCCACTTTTAATGGTATTTGGATCAGCACCATATCCTCTCATAAAAAGTTGTTAAAGTTGGACTCCCTCTGACAAAACTTTCTGGATCGGCACATGTTTAAATCTTACTAGGTGGCAAACTCATATTAGAAAAAAATTTCGCAATGAAGCCAATAAAAGCTACGTTCATTTTTTTAAGATTCTAGCTTAACTCTATAGCTGAGCTACACATAGCTCCATTAAGCCAACTTTTTGAGCGTAAAAATGTTATAATTTTCTTAGCCATGAGTTTTAAATATGATTGGGGTGCTCAAAAGAACTCTCTGAGTACCCACAACATGTTTTGATTTAGAAATAAGAAAATTAGTTTTCAATTACGTATTTTTTTCTGGAGGCAAGGAGCCTGAGCAGAGAGATTGGATTGCTACCTAGTGGTCAGCTCCAAAGACAGGTTTTCTCCTAACACTTCCACTGGCTTATAATGAAATAATTTCCATGATGATGACAAAGCAAGCAATATAAATGCTGTTAAGAAAGTTCGTTCCGCTCTTCATCATAGAATTTTGAACATTTATAAAGAAAATGATGCTGAAAAATTGCATTTTCCATTAGCCTGTGATACTCTATAGCGTTTGACATCGTGTCTGACATCGAATGTCTTCACACAACTATTATTATAATATTTACTTTCAATCGTTCTAGAAAAATCTTATATTTTCAAAAAAGTGTAACTTTTTTTATTCTGGATAGTTGTTTACAGCCCTATAGTTTAGTAAATCGATGACAGGTTCATATAAGATGGATAACAACTCCATTTAGGGTTTCTTAACCAATTAGGAAATATTCTTATCACTATGGCTATTACATGACAATGGTTCTTTGTCATATACCTCTATTATGCTCCCTGAGCCCAAAAGTTTCCAAAGGGTAATGGATTTTGAAGATCATTTATTTGACGACAAAATATTTGATTGAACAATACATTGTTTATTTCTTATCAAGTGGGTCGACTTTAAAGAATTCTAGTAACATTTATGTCATTAGACACATTATAACTAAATAATAGGAACATACTTTCATTGTGGGACGACTTTTTAACGCCCTTTACTTATGAAATGGTCACTCCTTATGTCGAGATTTGCGAATAAATAAAGGTTATTTGTTATGGACGTCATTTCATATAAAATGCTACCTATGTAAATAAGAATTTCTAGCGATAAGGCGGGCTATTTCCCTAAATAAGACGTTCGTTTTATTTTGTTGAAATAACGACTGGAGACACTAGGCACACTCAACAAATACATATAGACGAGTCGTCTATGAACCCTTGCCCGCTAGTTCGTATATTTAAAACGGGTTTTCCTAAATGCATGTAATATATCTACTTCGTTTTGAATGAGAATTTATTTTGATCATCAACTGTGCTCGCTATTCAGTAACATATGTGGGAAATAGACCGTTAAACTAAGGTAAACAATCGTCCTACATTTATCACGATAGAGTATATTATATATATTTATACAGTTGATGTACAATACAAACGACCGTCTTGCAAAGTGGTCTATTTTTGTAAGATGATTAATGTCTTCTTTCGCTTATACAATCTCGTCCCCCCTAGACCCAAGACGTCCTTTACACATGCTGTATATTTATATAATGACGTTCAATTTTCCAAAGGGCATCTAGGGTCTAGGGGGGGAAGCATCTAAAAACAAACTGAAAGACAATAGTTTCATCTTTTCAATGACAAACATCACAATTTTAAGTATATTTCGTACGCATGCGCAGAAGGAATACTGCAAAGTTTTGGAAACGAAGGGCATTTATATCCTTAATAATTTAGTACTTTTACTTTTTGAAAACCTCTAATGGATTTACTAAAATTCTGGTCTAAACGACACCCAGTATAATGACCTAAAATGATGGGTGGGAGTAGAAAGCGCAAGTTTTCAAGGCTTTGTAAATGATGAATGGCTTTGAAACGTATTTTGATGCTAACTATACATATTATACTACCCAAACAGACGAATTTTAAAATCATTAGGACTATTTGAAAATTTAGCTCTTGTAATCATGTCAACTAGGGAAAATATACGCCTTATCGCTAGAGCGTCTTTGCATAGTTGATATCCCAGAGTAGCATCGTTTTTATTGATTACGTTATTACACTCCAAGTCGTTATTGAAAGTCTGAATTGTATTTAAATGTTTATTCCTTGTTTTAGATATATTGCACTCTTTGAGGTAGTGTGACTTAACAGGATCATGACGACATCTATTTGTCTGATATCGTGGTTATGGCACATATCGTTGTTGATACTCAAGTATGACATGTTTACTGAGCCAAAGTTATAACGCAGCTTTGTTTTATTTTGATAATATCCTTGTCTGAACGCATGCACTAACTCAATTGGTTCACAAAAACAATAGTTCATTCATTTAGGCATCGACACGTACTTTGGTTTTAACAGTATGTTTCAACCCGTTTAAAAAACAAAGCATTGTATTGAGGAAGGTTGGTTGAAATAATTAAAATGTATGGTAAAGTTTCAATTTTTGATATGTGACATGCATTTCCGCATCACGAAAACCGAGTTTATTACATTGATTTCTGTCACCTTTTTTTTAAATTCTTTTAGTAATAGATTATTCTTATTCAATTCAGCTAAGCGCCAGGTCCGAAAAAGATTTAGTCAGAATTCAACTTACGATTTTTCACAAATTGCAATTTTTGTTAGAGTGATTTATCCAGTTATGCTTCATACCATTTCTAAGCAGCAGAAGTAACACATATTTATATTTTTACATTTTTCGGAAATTTATGCGATATTGATTTTGCGTTGAATTGTATGGCGAAAAGGTCTGGAGAAAATGTTGGGATCTCAATTAACTGAAAGTTGACGCTTAATTTGGTGAAATTCAACAGAACAATTTTCAAGCAATACCCCTCGCCTTATTGGATGTGGGCTGTTGTGTACATTTACTCTCACAAGGTCCCAGGGCCCCAAAACCCTTTTTGATGGATCAGACAAAAGCTCACCAAACCATGCTTCGGGTCATGCTGCAGTCAGCGATTTCTTCATGCACTAAGAATTTTTATGACTAGCTGAGCCTATTATCCAGCATAAACTGTCTTTATAAAATTCTGGCCCTTGACGAGTTGCATAATAACTTTGGCTCAGTATAGTTTCATATTGGTTGCGCCATAGGCGGATAATATTCTGCCTAGTGTAGTCTTCGAGAATAGATTGGTCAAGTTAGTACATAATAATAATAATAATAATAATAATAATAATAATAATAATGAGCTGTCACATGTGATTTCCAACAATGTGGCATTTTGACAAGTGTTGACTCAGACAAGCCTGTGCAGCCTCTTTTTAAGCTTGGAAACTCAAAATGATGTTCAGTCAGTAGCTTAACAATCATAGAATATTCAAGCGACTAGCAAATGCTCTGATCAGACTGCGTGTATGCGCAGGTTGTTCTGAGGCTTTGTTGGTCGCTCATACCACATTGTTAGAAATCTCATGTCGTGGCTAATATAATTAATCAGACTTGGGTCACGTACATGATGCATTACCTACTTCCCGGTTGGCCTAGTGTAGTTAACTTTGTGTTGTGAACACTTTCTAGTTGATATTTGAGGAAAAGAATGTGTTGTTTTTGTGTAGTCCTGGGCAAAATTACATATGTCTGACCCAATGGGATTTTTTTTAGTTTTTAAATGTGTGTTTTTGTTGATCTTATCAAGTTGTAATAAAAAAAGTAAATTTATGTTATCTTGATTTGTCGTCGCAATTTTGTCTGAACCGCTATCATATGTGTATGTTTATTCTACCCCTTCCTTCTAATAGAAAACGATATTAAATATGTATTAAATTAAGCAATTAATTAATTTAGTTTTATGGCTGCTAATTTTGGTGGGGGTTTGTTCATGGGAATCATGACTAGCTTCTTACGTTATACTGGTTATACGAACTTCATAAAAGACCATATAAATCACATTATTTTTCTAATTCTAGTTCATGTACTACCACATTTGACGTATTGCCTCACTAGAATTAAAACCATGTTATTAAATATTGTGAAAAGTTTACGAGAGGAATGGTAAAAATAATTTTGTTCTATTAAGAATTCAAGTGAGGGTCTTAACAAATTAAAATTTAATGGTCTTCTAGTACCTAGTGTGTCTACATATGATTTTTCTGCTCTCTATACAAGATTGCCTCATAATCATATTAAATAAAGATTTGCTGAAATAATTGAACACACTTTTAATAGAAAGGGATCTCTTTATTTGGCCTGTAACGAGAAAACTTTTTTTCACTTCTGAACAAACAAAAAGATACAATTTATGGCCATGTCAGACCTCCATGATGTTTTGGACAATATATTTCTAATTTCTGGATGGAGATGTTTCTCGCGCTCCTTCTTATGAAGTACGAGGGTCAGTCAAATTAACTGAGAGTTGATTCATATCTCTTGCGTAGGGTAACGTACACTATTGAAATTTGGCACATGCATGCAATGAACTGTCCTGCATCAGAATATGCAATATACAAGACCATGCAAAGTATAGATTGTTGTTGCTTAGCAACCGAAGAATGTGAAATAACGTCTGCGTTCACGCTGGAATATAGCGTTGGCATGGAACACTATACAAAATTTAAATTACGTCAACTTGTGCATTTGTTGCAAATAAAGTATGTGAATGTATTTCGTGATATGCAACAACTGAGACTGAGGCATTGGAATTTTATTACATAAATAAAAGGAAAATCAACTAAATTTTCTGAAGATGTCACCCCAAAATATACCCCACCCACCAGTTACGGTTCATTTTAGAGCAATATTATCAACTAAGTATCATATCATATGACCATTACATTGTATTTAGTGATTGGTTTTGACATCTTAATGCATGGTTTTGACATCTTAATGCATATCTTGAATATTCCAAGGAATAAACGGTCGCCATAGCAACAAAATCTGGAGTTTTAGTTAAAAATGGAAATTTCCATCAACTTTGGTTGCTAGGCAACGAACATTGCATATATTGTATTTACTATCTATTACACTATTTCAAAACATGGCTAACACATTGTTTGATACAATTGGAGAGATAAAAGGTCCGTTTTTATACTGTTTTAGATTTGAAATGATTTTAAATTCATGGCTGCTTAGTCAGAAGTGTCGTCAACGCGAACGCCCAACGCTGAGAGACAATCTTTGGTTGCCTAGCAACAGCACATTGAAGATGATAAGACGTCAATTTCTATATGTAATTAAGAGTGAAGGTTCATTGTATATGTGTATTAAAGTTCAGCCAAAACTGCCAACCCAGTAAAAAGATATTAACCAACTCTCAGTTATTTTTGACTGACCCTCGTAACAGCAAATTCACTTTAACGTCAAAGATAGCTTGGAACAAACAGCGTCGTTATAAAGAGGGTTGACTGTACAATGTTGGCTTGAAAAATCTTCTGCAACATGGCATATTAGAGCCTGTATTTATGGTGATTTAGTTTCAGAATTCAAAAGAATCGCTGGAAAGCTTTCTTATCATGATCAGTTTAAACGGGTCATCAAGCATTATAATTGAGTGGGATATAGCATGGATGATATGCGACAATCTAAACCCACTCATGGTATAAAGTTATGGTTTCCTCTTAAATTACATGAAGGTGGGTCAGGCTTCAGACTCAGTGGCAAATCTGACCTAAAACTTTATCGGTGGGTCAGTGCCCGATGTTTGTATGACTTGGCACACAGTGGCTCACTTGTTTTTTTCTTTACCTCTGACTGTCTGTGAGTAGATAGCCTTTTCTTTGTTTCATCACTGTATTTTAATTGATTTGGTTGTTTTCTTGTGTGTGCTGATATAGTGCATAACTAAGAAAGTCTCCAAAGCTAAACAAGTGAGTGTGTGTGTGTGTGTGGGGGGGGGGGGGTTACCTTTTAATTTTTTTAAACTCTGAAGCAAATAAAAGCAGGTGTTTTTATTATCAATCTTATATTAAACCCTTTGCGTATCAATTAAATTTCCCATAAAGTTTAATACAGTTAAGTAAGGATTTATTTAGGGAGGTCATATGTTATAATTACCAAAAAATGTATTTCTTTCTCTGAAGATTTATTTTATCCTAGCAAACAGTGTAGGCCCTGATAAAATTGCCGCATTGTGTGGCATTTCACCTGGGTTTTCACTGTTTGCCAAAGT
Source organism: Loripinus fragilis (assembly GCA_964019695.1). Classification (NCBI taxonomy): domain Eukaryota; kingdom Metazoa; phylum Mollusca; class Bivalvia; order Lucinida; family Lucinidae; genus Loripinus; species Loripinus fragilis. The sequence goes on from OZ026526.1 coordinate 45,081,448, forward strand.
ACCCATTTTTTTTTTTTTTTTTTTTTTTTTTTTTTTTGGGGGGGGGGGTGGGGGGGGTCTGGTCTTCAAAGGGTTTAAAACGTGGGTCTAACATTTAAAGGCATATATTTTTGTTTATGAGGATCCAAGATAAATCTCATTTTTTATTAGAAATACCTTAAGTCTTCAAGGGCCCTCTTTATTACCCCATGCAGGGATTTCATATAATTGAGCAGCTTGATGAAATTTCCAACAATGTGGTATGTGCGACCAGCAAAGCCTCAGATCAGCCTGCGCATACGCGCAGTCTGATCAGAGCCTTTGCTTGTCGCTTGATTATTCTATGACCGTTAAGCTACTGACTGAACACCATTTGGAGTTGCTAAGCTTAAAAGGAGGCTGCACAGGCTCGTTTGAGTCTACACTTGCCAAAATACCACATTGTTGGAAATCTCATATCGTGGCTCATATTATGGCAAGACTCTGAACTGCTTAGTATACTACACAGGGAGAACCATAAATAGATTCGTGAGTGGTACCACTTTAAGCGTCTAAAACTTAGGTCTTTAAAAACATCGGGTCTAACATTTGAAAACATTGGACCTTAATTTAATAAACATAATCCTTAAATAGCTCTATAATGCGCTGAGGAGAAATTTAACGAATGGTTGTTTTCCACAACTTAAAAAAACTCTAGTTGACTTTTATTTTGACGCAATGCATGATTACATAATTGTCATTAAGGGTCATCTGCGTGCGCATTTTAACACCTGTAATACATTATTAATTAACCCTTAAAGCACCAATTACAACAAAAGTCGTCTGGTTTTGTCGTCTGCTGAAATGTTTCAGTAGCCTCTTTGGCAAACAGTGTGGACCCATATCAGAAAGAGCAGTCTGGTCTGGTCCACTTTGCTTTTATACTTAAATTAGTTATGTTTTGCAATTATTCAGCAGACGAGATTTTCAGATGTGTTTTGGTCGGCGCTTTAAGGGTTAATGGTTAAGGATAAATTGGTCGAGCGTTAACGCATTTTTCGCAAGTGCGTTTACGCTCGACCGATTTATTCATGACCAACACACATCATAAGCAATGAAATTTACTACACCGTGCAAGTTTGTATTACTATTTGCCAAATGCGAATGAGCAATGACAAGCAAATATGCATAAGTTTAGTTGAAATTGTCTTAACCCTTAAAGCGCCAAGAAAAAAAATGCATCTGAAAATGCCGTCTGCTGGAGTCGTCTGCTGCAAATAATTGCCTAGCATTACTGACGAATTAAGTATAGAAGAAAACAGCGTGGACCCAGAACAGACTGCTCCAATAGGAGCAGTCTGATCTTGGTCCACACTTTTTGCAATAGAGGCTTCTTAAACATTTCAGCAGATGAGAAAATCAGACGACTTTTGTTGTGATTGGCGTATTAATGGTTAAATATGAAAAATCGCATTGGTTAATCTGATTGGTTGAAAAATAAGCAAGTGAAAGTGAAATCATATGGCGCATCCAATAAGTTAATAACACCAAAAGAGTTGCAAACTTACATTTACCGCCGTACTAAAACAACTTGAGGCAAACATTTCTTCAGTGATAAATAAAAAAAAACATTTCTACCTGTTAATGGTGTATGTGTTCTCCGGATCAATTCAATCAAACAGAACATGGTTTTTAAAGCAGTTGAAAGTTTACATCAGAATCACTGAGTGGCAATTCCGCTTCCACCACATTTTATATAAATTACGCTTATTTTTTACAGTGCATAATCATATAAACAGCTTAAACACATTATAGAACTGGACCCGGTTGTACGAAGCTCAATTATTTGTTAATCATGAATTAAAACCACGATTAATTAGCGCGTTATTAAATGGCGTTGTACAAAGCTCAATTATATTTTAATCATAGTAGAGAGGAAGGCAAAGATCAGGAATTGATACAATCAAGTACCATATCTGACTTCGAACAACCGGAACGTTCCTGATCTGGGTTCAAACTGTTTGACACTCTGATAGTGTTCCTGAATTTTTTTTAATTGAAAAAGCGCAGACGACAGAAAAAACATGAAAAAATACCCAGCATGCTAAGAGTTAACTAATTGCAAACCCTGAAAAGATAGCTTTTTCGCCAATGACAAGCGTTTTTACTCTTAAAGCGCCAATCACGACTGCGGCAGACGACAATTTTGTGACATTTTCCATGATATTCGAGGGAAATAAGGCTTAACATTTCATGTGAATTGTCTGCGTGCACATGAAATATCAATCCTTATTCGGTTTCTTAAAAAAAAAAAACATTTTAAAAACTGTCGTCTGCTACAATTTTTAGGTAACGTCTTAAGGGTTAATTAGGAATAAAAACAAAATGTATTTGGTGTCATACATAGTAATAAAGGTGTAAGAAATGAATGTAGTTTTCGCTAGTATGTCGGTGACATGACATAGCTATCTTGTTTTCTGGAAAGGGAATATATTGTTGATCCTAATTTTGTAATTGTGGAACAAGTAGTGTTGCGTAGGAATATTTTCATCATCGCAAGTTTTGTGGACCATGGTGACTGGAATTTAGGGGGGGGGACAGAAACTAGTTCTTAAGAATTACATGTTTGTGAAGTAACACCATTATGCGCAATAGCTCGATTTTTGTAGTATGTCACAACTATTTGTCTACATGAGATAACATCACAAAACATAACAATAAACAGTGGAGACCCAGATGAGATATCACATATGCTTATCGACAGATGCTTTACTGTTTGCCACTTAGCAAAACAGCAATATTTAACAACTTGCATACATTGAGAAGTATTACAACCATTCTAGACAGCGTGATAAAACAGAAAAGATGGGTTCTTGACTTCGCACAATCATAGAACAGCGTATCACATACTTGCGAGTCACGTGGACTGCCCTCATCTGAGTCTTCTTTGATGTATTTGCCATAAGGATTCGCTGACCAGTACCTTTGACATGCAAAGAATTGGATAAAAATCTTTTTTTTTACAAGCCTTAAAGCGCCAGTAAACATTGCAACTGAAAATATAGTCTGCTCAAGTATATTTGCTAACATTACTGACAAATGTAAGTATTGATACAAACAGTAGGAACCAAGTCAGACAAGCAGTCTGATCTGGGTCTATCCTGTTTGTCGAAGAGACGTCTTAACATGTCAGCAGACGACAAAACAGACGATATTTGCTGTGATTGATGCTTTAAGAGGACCTACTTTTAAAGCTTTCATCTATAAACGCAAACATATCACACACATCAAGTACACTTATTACCTTTAATATATTTCTGCTGGTTAAACACCATGACAAAGCGGTTAGTTTTTTAGACAGATCCAGGCTTGGGAGGTCAGCTATATTAAAACATCTTATTTTTCGAACAAAACATGTTATGGCAAAGTATGTGCCGAGTGTTAACACAAAGATTGTTTCCAAATGTCAAACTGTGTGTGTGCGTGCGTGCGCGTGTTTGTGTGTCGGGGGTGGGGGAGATCAGATCAGATCTTTTTTAACGAGTTGTCAGTTCAAGTTTATCACAACAGCGCAAATAAAGCTGTCTTATTTAATGAGTGACTACCGACCTACCACCTAACTGTTCAGGTCAGTGGTATATATATAAATAATGTAATATGTTCAGCGAAGAAATGTCCCTTCATGAACTAGTTACACCACCAGTGACTCTTATCACTATAGGGACTCGCATGTTAAATATAGGCTCCGCTAACAATGATTGTTATATGACTCCTATAAAATACCTCCTCTGATATTGGCCGAAACTAGCTTTGACTGGTTTTGACGGATCTTGATGTATAAATACAGCCCAGGACAGGTCCACATCAGAATTCGTCAGTGCTGACAGACAGCTAAAATAGATTGAACTAAATTAAGCCCAGGACAGGGAGACATCGATGATGCTGCCTGACAGTTAAAAATAGATATTTGATAAATTGACTCAATAGATAAAGAAATCATGTTATCATAGGCCAAATTAATGTTTTGAATTAAGAATTTGTTCATTTTATGAGAACAGTATTTTTTTTTTTTTTAAAAATGCAATTATTTTGCACATCTCATAAGATTTTCAGAAACTTGAAAAGCAGTTGTTGAAATAATCTTGTTTTCAGTGTTCAAGGAACATCTGACTTGAGTAAATTTAAAATATGAAAAGTCTATATAAAACTAGGAAAAGAGAGACATGCAGTGTCTTATAACAAAACAATTGGTGTATTCTTTTTCGGTTAACATCTGGATTAGTCAACCCTCGAAAGTGATGTTCACCTCGACTTCGCCTCGTCAAACATCATATTTTCAGGTTGACAAATCCTGATGTTAACCTCAAAAGAATGCATCAATTGTATAATGTTATCCGCCACATGCTATTGAAAAATATTGCAACCAAGATCTTGTCACATGCAATCCATGGATAGACAAAAAAAAGTTAAAATCTACTCTGAACTAAAAGCAAATAAGTGAGTGTGACCAGTGTGTCACAATCACACAGTACAGACCAACCAATGGCGCCGCGACGAAGAAGCACAGAAAATTATATGCCACATGGCAACAACAAGACAGACAATAATGTAATAGTTATACCGTGAGTTGTACGCCTGTACGAGAGGATACTCCACGAGCTTTAGTGGGTGGATTATCTTACATACAGGTGAACAAACATGGTATAACTATTTTATACCACCTACAACAGTTTAGACCTTGCACACCACGGGCTATTTCGTTCTAAAGTTGGTAAGGGTGGTATAAAGACTGATAGTCGGACTTCTATTGACTGCAAAAGAGAGGTCATGAGTTAGAACCCTGGTCCGGCCACCTACTTCCATAGAACTAGTCCTCCCCATTCTAGTTTAGATTATAATTTTGATGTTGTTGAAAACCTTGGCGATACTTCTGAAAATATAAAGGATTAATTCAAAAGCACAGTCTCTGATAGTGTATGATATCCTAAAGAAACGCTTTCTTTTGGCTTAGACTGATAGTGTATGATATTATAAAGAAATGTATTCCTTTGGCTTAGACTGATAGTGTATCATATCATTAAGAAATGCTTTCTTTTGGCTTAGACTGATAGTGTATGATATCGTAAAGAAATGCTTTCTTTTTGCTTAGACTGATAGTGTATGATATCATAAAGAAATGCTTTCTTTTGGCTTAGACTGATAGTGTATATCATAAAGAAATGCTTTCTTTTGGCTTAGACTGATAGTGTATGATATCATAAAGAAATGCTTTCTTTTGGCTTAGACTGATAGTGTATGATATCATAAAGAAATGCTTTCTTTTGGCTTAGACTGATAGTGTATGATATCATAAAGAAATGCTTTCTATTGGCTTAGACTGATAGTGTATGATATAAAGAAATGCTTTCTCTGGACTAATTTATTCACGCTAAAACTGATAGACTTTATATCATAAAGGAATAGTTTATCTGTATAAGTGTAACTGGATTAAAATCGTGGAACCCCAACCATGACAATAATATACCAATATAAAGTAGCTACTACGTCATTGTGCGGGTTTTTCAAGCTTCTGGGCAACTGGAGAGGGAGTGTGTACAAACTCATGTTCAAGGAGACGCTCATCTTCTGTGGGATGTATGCTGCCATTAGTCTCACCTACAGACTCGCTCTCAGTTCGGACCAGAAAATGTAAGTACATATGTATTTGTAATCTTGTAAAGGTTGCATTTCTTGGTTTCTCAGATGATGGAAACAAAGTACTGTCCCGGGGTTAAAAAAAATTTTCCATGCTCAATTCAATCATGATTGAAATTCAAAAAGGTAAAATCATTTAAATGGTTAAAAATTAAAGTTTTTTCTTCCTTTAAATTTTTAAGATGTATTTATCTTGCTAATGAATATTAAAATGCTGACAATTGTTATCATTTTGGCTTAAACATATTTTTATTTCAACTTGGTAACGCATATGCAAATAAATACAAATTACAGAGTTTAAAAGGATTAGAACGAAAGCTGAAGCTTATGTTATTCATCTCCTAACAATAATCAGAAATATATGGACAATGTTTGTTTGAGCTCTTGAAATATAATACTTTAATGCAGTCGCTCTTCTTGTTAACATGGCTATGCATCGAATATGCTTCATAATATGTTATTGTGCAGTTGTTCATTTCATAAAAAAATTAAATTCAACCCATTGACTTCAAGAGTTGATGGTCAACACTTAAATCTGTTATATTACCAAATCCCTCCCCTTGAAAACGACGGACAACCTGGACAAAGCAAATATCTTAAAAATGACAATTATGTGAACGTACCCGATATAGCTTATTATGAATTAGTCAACGAACTCAGTTCCATAACTCTCACACCTGCAGAAATCGACGAAGTCTTAAAATCCCTTCCTGTTGGAAAAAGCCATAGGACCTGGTGGTATCAGTAATAAGATTATTCGTAATTTGTCTGTTGAACTCTCACTGGCCTTCTGTTCTCTATTCAAGCAGTCTCAGACTGCTGGAATACATTAAATGACCATTTATTGTTTGTGTCCCATCCCTAAATCAAGGAATCCCTCTTCTATAGGGAAATTATAAGCCATACAGAAGTTGGTAAAACTTCTCCACGTGCATCGATATAGTGTTGATATTTTTTTTCATATTCTGGTCCTTTGGAAATATTGGGTTCTGTCGTAAAGCAGAGAACCGCTTATAGACGGATGGCTGAGAATGGGTTTGCTCCCCCCCTAGGGAATTTTGCAGACATATCCTATCTTGTAGAGAATTGAAAGCCGAGTCTTTTAAGAGATGTTTGCACTCTGTGCTCCGGGGCGTTAGTCTGTAAGAGCCTGTAACATACGTTACTTAATCAAACTAAGAAAAAGTAAATTGAAAGTTTTGGCTACAAATTAAAGACATTAAAATATCTATTTTTAAAAATCATTCATATAGTCTGCATACTGGATATCTTAACTACGTTTGACAGCCATTTGAACAAAATTGTGGCTTCCTAAGGTGTCATATGCGTTACATAAATCAGATAACCCATTAATATTTGCCAGTGTGGCTTACATCATTTACATTCACAATCTCTCTGTGTGTTTTGCAAAATGTTTTTAACCATGTCTGACTAGCTTATGCAATTGGCTAACAGAAAAATTAAAGTTTGTTTCCCTAGCTTAAGTATTTTTTCTGAAATAAGCAATTAAACAACCCTACCCTTACCCAGTTTTAAGGTGAAATGTTTGGTATTGAAACATAAGTAAAAATAGTTAAAAAATATTTGCAGTTGATGAATGTGTTTCCTTGTTTGGGATTTATTTGCTTATATGAAAAGACTCATAAATCTGCAAAATTGTTGCAAAATTTTTAATATCAGAGGCTGTAACATATGTTACCTGATGTAATAAATGGGCAAGCTCATTGTCTTTACGTAAGATATGCCTAAAAATGTTTTAATCTCCTTGAGGGAATTTTGCAGACATATTCCCTCTTATAGTACAACTCAAGCTGCATCAAATAAGGGATGTTTGCACTCTCTATGTTGGGGCGTTAGTCTGAAACAGCGTGTTACATGTGTTACTATATCCAATAAAGGAAATGTAGTTTGAAAGTTTGAGCTAAAATTGTGAAAAAACTCGCAGCTGTTGGATATCTTACATTGTTTAGGGATTTTAGGCTGGCTCTTATGATAAAGACTTATAGATCTGCTAGTTGTCATCAAGTTTTAAAGATCAGAGAGTGTTACATATGTTAGTGTGATAAGTAAAATCATCAAACAGTATTTTGACATCAAGCTGAGTAAGGGCCTGCTCCATCCTAGTCCCCTTTGGAATTCTGCAGACAAATTACATCTTATGTTACCATTCAAGGTGCATTTAATAAGAAATGTTTGCACTCTGTAAGTCGGGGCGTTAGCCTGTAACAGCTTGTTACATATGTTACTATATCAATTTGAGAATAAGAAATTTGAATGTTTGAGCTACCAAAAGAAGACGTTAAAATTATCTAATAAATTGACATTCCTATAGTCTGCATACTGGATGTCTTTACTACATATGGAAGCTGTTTAACATTAATACGGCTAACTGTGGTGTTATGTGGGTTACATGAACCTAATAATAATTTAAAAGCTTTAATTGTGGCTATCGTCATGTAGTTAAACAACTACTATGACTTGGTTTCAAACTGTTTTATTAGATTTGTCAAACATATACTCAATTGATGAATAGGAAAAAACAAGTTTGTTTTTCTATCTTAAATATATTGTCTTATAGGAGCTAATACACAGCCTTACTCCCAGTTTTACAGAGAAGCAAATTTTGTTATTACCGTTTAAGTAAAACACATGAAAGCGATTACAGCGTGTGGATATTTTTCATTTTCTTAGTCTGTCTTGCTCATATATCTACAAGATGTCATTAAGTTAGAGATCAGGACACTTAATGTGTACTTATAAGTCTTTGGTGCCAAAACACTAGAAATTATATTCATTTCTGATTATCAAGCCCATGGACTGGTGTTACAGATGATATCAATGACGTTTTGGACACATTTTCTAATACTGTGCATATAATGCTAAATATAGAGCCACAAATAGAAAAAGATAGTAGTACATTTTTACAAGAAAATACAATAAATGAAATGGTCCAAACTATTTCTCATCGATTTAACACTCATGTTAAACGTTTGTCGTTGTCTGCTTCTGTGGTAATCATTATCACACGCCTCCTTGCAACTAGTAGAATCATCACACAATATTTCAATCATTTACTGTTATTCAATTTTACCACCAGTCCACTCAAAATTGATGAGCCATTATCAACTTTCCAATTTTGCCATTTATGGCTTGAAACATTCAGAAACTGATATGAATTCCTAATAGTTGGCTCTTTGAGTATGTGTTTCAAGTGATACTATGCAAGTAGGAGGAAGACCAAAGCTTTACAAGGAGGAAAACTATGCCATTAAGAGCAATGAGTACCTGGACTGATGTACCATGATATTTCTGTGATAAAGAATCATATCTTAGTTGGTTAACTTTTATAGATGTAGCCTTTCCATACATGCAACCCACATATTTTCATCTAATAATGTCTCTGCACTTATTATCTTTCTCCAAGCATTCAAAAACTTATTTGAAGACTTAGTACTTCTGAAGTGCTGAAACCGAGGTAACTCTTTCCCTTCAGATAAACGAACTAGATGTATCACAGCAGGTAAAGCAATGAAATGCAGGATGAACAGAGCGCAAATTAGACCCTTTCAATTCAATGATTCACTAAGTTTCTAAGATAAGAGCGCTTATTAAAGGATGTAACATATATAACTTTTCATAATAAATGAGCAAGGGCATTGTTGTGATGTCCTTTTGATTAACAGTCAGAGGCAAGTGTTTTCAATTTCAGTGTTTTCAATGGATCATGAAATGAGGCACCTTATCAACTTGTTTACTCTGTATAAATTTTCCATAGAGCATAATATAGAACTACTGGTTATCCCATTCTACCTATAGTCCACTTTCCTTCTTTTGAATGCAACAGCTAATGATATGGCTGCAAAAACTGAGAAATCATAGGTTTTACATTATTTTAAGACATGCTTCAATGTACTGACATCAAAAAACAACCAACTGCAAACATAATTGATGGCAATGTCCAACTTCATATTCTTTCTCTTATACCAGATAACTTTCAAGGTGTAACAGAAATTATTTCAGACGGTCTGCCAAAACCATCAAGAGTCAACATTGTAACTAAAGAAAACTTATAAAGTTCTTTGGGCGCAGCAAAATACTATTGATCTAAGACCTGAGGACTTAAGCACCAAAAGACTGGATAGGTTCCATGGCAACTGATGCAAAAAAGCAGCCTATCAAATTTCTGTTTGACCAATGTCAGAAATCTTAAAGCATTCTTAGAGGTACACGGTAGAGACATAGATTTTGCAAAATCAGAGCAAAGTTATCATTTGACTAGCACGGATGCAGATGCAGCTGCAGTTAGATTGCTCTTGCCACTTCACAGGAAGAGACATATACCAGAGGCATACTCCATTGTATGCATATATGTGAAATGGCATTAAACCCATATTTAATCAGGTGTTTGATCCCATGACACTGACATGCTGTTTCTGCTCCTGAAGAATGCTAAGGATTCAAGTTTGGCTGAGTCAGTTTGTTTGATGCTGGCACTGGCTACACATACAAAGAAAATTAAGTCTTTTGATGGCTGCTAAAGAGGAGGATCACACGAAATGCTTATAAGTGATGTTTGTCACAATTACCAATTTTAAAAAGTAATCTTAATTAATGTAACACATATAACACCATAGGAAGCTGTATATTTGTTAAAAAATCTTTTCTTATGTATCAAAGGTATTCAGCATGCAAACTACATGAAAAATTCAAATAAATAGATAGTTTTATGTCTTCTTTCTGTTTCTCAGACTTTCAATTCATTTATTCTTAAATTGATATGGTAACATACGTATCATACCATTACAGGCTAACCCCCTAGTAAATACAGTGCAAACATCTCTTATTTGATGCAGCTTGAATTGTTCTTTAAGGTAGGATATGTCTGCACAATTCCCAAAGGGGTAGAGAGGAACATGATTGTACTCAGTTTGCAGTCCTAATACAATGCCATGATTCTACTGGTAGTGATAAAATGGGTGATTATTTTGCAATAGAGGCAGACACAATGATAGACATAGTGAGGGTGACTTGAATAAAGATTGTTTTTGAATAATTTTATTTAATAGGAATATTTATTAAATTGTGTCATTTAAATGAGAACTATTATTTTCTATATCTATATGTCTATATATTTCAATATTGTAGGCATTAGGAAATATGTGATTAAAAAGGTTATATATAACATAGGTAACACAATTTCATGGGCTTGTTATCAGCACTGACTGTAATTACTAAGACTAAGGCATCAAAGGCTAGAGATTAATAGGAAAACGTGTGAAAAATAGTATTTTTTTCTGAAATATGATCTCTTACTTCCAAGACAATTTCCTTACTCATTCATTATGCCATGTAACATACGTTACATACTTAAATAAGTGCTCTGATCCTGATGTCAAACTTGCAAATGTATGATTCTTTATTGCATTAGCAAGACAGTGCCAAAAATGTAAGATATCCACGAGCGTCAAATATTTTCATATATTTTTCTTCAATAATAGATACCAAAATTGGATACTTAAAATTGGGGGTAGGGTTGTTTAATAGCTCATATAAAACAATGTATTTGAGATAGAAAAGCAAACTTTGTTTTTTCTATTAGTCGAATGAGTATTTTTGTAAACTTAGATTAAAACACTTGTAAAAATGCACAAATCGTCTGTAAAATGAATGATGTTAATCACGATTTCAACTTTCAAAGGGAAATTTAATCTATGTAACGCATATAACACCATTGAAGGCTGTAATTTTGTTTAAAATGCTGCTTTTATGTAGCTTAGGCATCCAGCTTGCAAACTACATAAGAAATTTGAATAATTAGATGGTTTAATGTCTTCTTTCTGTAGCTCAAACTTTCATTTTGACTTTTCCTTAGTTTGTTACAGTAACATATGTAACAGGCTGTCAGAGACTAACGCCCCGGAGCACAGAGTGCAAACATCTCTTAAAAGATGCGGCTTGAAATTTTCTTTAAGACATGATATGTCTGCAAAATTCCCTAGGGGGGAGAGCAGGACCTTTTTTAGCTCGAAGTCTATTAAGCTGGTCGGCGTGAGAACTGTTGCATTTTCCATTAGTTCTAATGAACAGACTCAATAAAACCTAGTTTGCTGTTTTCTAATATTGTAGGTTCTCTTTATTTCTAAAGGATCCGTTATTCCAGATTATTTAGAGGTCACAACAGCTGGGAATTATAAGCCGTATGGAAGATGGTACAACTTCTTTACGTGCATCGATATAGTGTTGATATTTTCTCATAGTCTGGTCCTTTGGGAATATTGGGCTCTGACGGTAGGGGGTGTGAGAATTGTTGCATTTTCCATTAGTTCTCGTGAACAGAATCAAATAACATCTGAAATGGTATTGGAACGAACTGTTTTTAAACACATATATAATTATCTTCAAGATTATGTTTCTCTTCAATCTGGATTCATTCCAGGAGATCCAACTGTTCATCAACTTATCTATCTGTATAATCCTATTTCTCAGAATATTGATTTTTGGAAAGGAGGTAGGGGTGTGTTTTTTGCGATATAAGTAAAGCTTTTGACCGTATCTGTTATGAGGGCTTCTAAGAATGTTTGAAGCTGCAGGTATAACTTGGCATCTTCTAACATGGTTTCGCACTTATTTTTCTGATAGAAGATAAAGAGTTGTTCTTCCTGGTGTGGAGTCTACATCCAACTTCATCTGGGCTTTAGTTCCACAAGGGTCAAAGGGACCACTTCTGTTTCTGCTTTTTATCAATGATATTGTAACACAATTCGGCGCCAATATTTTCCTTTCCGCTGATGACACCAGCTTGTTCATTATTGTTGAAAATCAAGATACGGCAGTGGAACTTTTAAACATAGACATTGAAAAAATAATGGAATGTGCTAAAGCTGGCTTGTAACTTTTAATCCTAAAAGCAAAATCTCTTCTTATCTAACGAAAACTCAATCAACCTGTTCTAGTCCATCATCGCCCTTTATGAACAATCAAATCATCGAAAAACCACATCTCAAAAGCATCTTGGCGTTTATCTATCAAATGACTGTTCATGGCATAAACATATTTGTTACTTTAAGGAAAAAGCTTGGACTAGAATTAATGTGATGAAGATACTCAAATTTAGACTTAACAGAAAATATCTTGAGACTATATATTTTAATTTTATTAGACCTTTATTAGAATATACAGATGTTTGGGACATTTGTATATATTATGAGAAACTATAGAATTAGATTTTTTTATAATACAGTCGGAGGCAGCCAGAATTGTCTCAGGACCAACGAAACTTGCATCTTTCCATGCTCTTAATGAAGAAGTCGGATGGAATAGTTTGCAAATCAGACATAAAATAGAGGCTTTTGCTTTGAACAGTATAAAATGTTAAACAATCTCTCACTTTTATATCTGTTATCCTTAATTTCTCAAACTGTAGACACTAATTTTATATACAACATTTGCAATCCACATAACATTCACACAATATATTCTCGAACGACACAGTATTTCAACTATTTTTCTGCTTTCGACAGTGTCAGAGAGTGGATCAACTTATCCCTTGATGTGCGACATTGTGATTATATTATTAGTTTTAAACGCAAATTGAACTCAGATATAGGTGTTGCCTCAAAATATTTACACTGGTAACAGACAAGCCCAGGTACTTCATGTCATAATTCGCATCAATGTAGCTCTCTAAACAATAATCTCTATCAAAAGGAAAACAATGAATCGCGTCTCTGTCTCCGTGGCCATGTTGAAAATGCCAACTTTTTTTTTCATGAAATGTCATCATTATCAGACACAAAGAGTTGAGCTCATCCGTGCTATTTTCAGACTGAAAACTTTGAAAATGATTCACTTGATATCAACACAAATATCGATTTTTGAAGCTGTGCAAAAAATGTATTTTAAATTGTTAATAATAACATGGGAAGTCTATACCTAATAGTTGACATTTTAATATATGGCAGGAAAGAATATGCTCATTTCAGTTGAGCTAAATCCGAGGCCTGTTTTCCAATCTGGTGTAAACCCAGCTCGTTTACATAAGGAAGTCAATAAATTAGCAAAATTGATAATAAAAAACTTAATCTCTGAAACTCTACAAGATTGCAATAAAAAGAAGCTTCATCCTCTAAAGGAAAAAAAAACACCTTACATAATTAAGGTGGCTTTGACGCGGGCTTTGACGTTCACATTTATCGTTGTACGAAATGCTCGACATTTGAATGGTATTTATATTCATGTATTCATGTTTGTTTTTATGTTTTATTTTCCGCAATTCTGAATGACCTTGGTTATTCGTTCAATAAAGGTATGTTCTATTCAATTTGGGAGCATTTGTGGTTCATCATATTAAATTCATCTTTCAACATGTATCCTTTATTTCGTGGCTACATTATATGAGATAATCTCTGTATGGACGAGAGGCGTTGCACAGGCTTGTCTTGACAGTCTTAGTACACATTAACACAAATAATTCCCTTCAAGTATGAAACGGCATATTTAGATGACATATTGTGCATTTGTTATTATCATATTTTGCATATTATGCATTATTAATTACTATTGCGTGAACAGCAGACCACAGTTTTGTGGTAAGGATGTAATATTTCTATTCAAAGCACCAATTGCAACTGCTGCATGCAAATTATTAAACCTAGCGGGACAAGGATTAACAAGCCTGTCTTGTCTGTTCCTTGCAGCCTTGTGGATCGCCTGCTGGGAAAAAAAGCTGACCTCTTGGCTTTCTTGTGCGTGAAGATTTCTTGTGTTTTGTCACTTTTCCATATGGTGTCCCAGGTCAGATGTGATACTTGATTGTATCAATTCCTGATCTTTGCCTTCTTCCTCACTTTCACAAACCATGTGAATTGACTGACTGTCTTTTTTATGCATGCAGAGAAGGTCCCGACTAGACATAACTTGTTGATGATTAACCAGACAAATTTTCTGAACTCTTTATCATTAATTTCTTCTGTTGTCGTAGTTCTAACTAAATATTAATAATTGTGATGCGAGTTGTAAATGTTAATACATCCATTAAATTTGTATGTGACGTTATTTGCTAAGTGTGATATGCGATAATAAACACCTGCGAAAAACAGTATGTCCACTGTATTTCGGTCTAGTTTGAACGTACTACAATCTACATACTTTCGTTTTGAATAAAACATCAGATATATGAAGAAAACAAAGAGGATATTATATGAGCGCTCGTGTTTTATTGTATTTATTAAACGTTTTGGGGAAAAGATATAACATACGAGCCCTTGTCGAGCATTTTTATCGCTTTTTCGCAACGAGTTTAATAAACCCAATAAAACAGGAGCACGAATGTTAGCTTTTTTTTTCTCATATGACACAAAAACATTTTGAGCTCGCGGTGATTGATTTTGCCAAACCAGACAAAGAAATAAAAATGCATCATAAAATATAGGTACATGTAAGCAACAACAGAACGGACAAGGTTAAATATCATTTAAGTCTGTCTTATGGCTAGGACGCGAAATCCTCTTACAATGATTGCCTATGGCACCATGTAGATGTCAACACATGTTTTGCCCATTAATATGACCTTGGAGGCAAAGTTCAAGGTAAAATATACGTACGATCAGTATGCGACCTTGCTTTCGATGTTGGGTGTTCACATTTTAAAAACGGTGTGTAAATGACATTTAAAACACTGAATCAATGCATATGGTGTGTAAATGACATTTAAAACAAAGCTTGCCTACGGAGTGTAAATGACAGCAAAGGCTTAGAATTCAAAGTATGATTTTAGATTTAAAGGTCAAGGTCAAGATACTTAAATCTGCCTGTATGGCTTGTAACGCAAACTTCTAACATTATTGTATGGGTGGTATTCGTATTTGTCACACTGATTTCCATATGCGTGAAGAACACGCCGAAAGCTTCAGATCCTCGATATGACATTGGAGTCAAAGGCTAAGGTCAAAAATATTTTATACTATGCGGTATTTAATACAAGTGCGGATATCTGCGACAGACCACCCCAGCCCCAATCGATTGACACAATTAAAATTTGATTAGTTTTAACGGATATATAGCCTTTAACTATATACATTGGGATTTCTTATCAAACTGTCTGTTGTATGATAGTTGGGAAGTAAGACATTTATTTCGCTCTGGCTTGTCTCTTTGCAGCCACCTTCTTGGAACATAGACAAACAGTGGAGATCTCGATCAGACACCGCATCATGCGGTGTCTGATCAGGATCTACACTGTTTGCTTACAGAATGATCAATTGAAATTGGGGAAAAATGAAAAATACCACCCAACACCCCTAAAATAGTAAATTGGCTCATCCTACTGCTGCTAAAGGTAGGCAATTCCATAAGGTTTAAATGGGTTAAATGTTATATAACATGTAACTTTTTCATTACAGAGTGTTTGAGAGTATTGCTAGATACTGTAACCGTTACACGAGCCTTATACCCGTGTCTTTCGTCCTGGGATTCTACGTGTCATTGGTGGTTCATAGATGGTGGCAACAGTTCAACAATGTCCCCTGGCCAGACAGGTAAGACTTGTAATTTTGGAACCACAATTGAGCCGTGACATGTGATTTCCAACAATGTGGCATTTTGACAAGTGTAGACTCAACCGAGCCTGTGAAACTAAATATGGGAGCAAAGATCAGGAATCGATACAACCTGACTCAGGATACCAATGGGAAAGTGACAAACTAACAGTTAGACACCACAAGCGAGAGCCAAGAGGTCGGTCCTTTCCAAGCAGCTGACCACAAGGCACATATAAAAAGACGCGCACAAAGGCATAGCAAACACAAGACAGAAAAAACATAAAAGATCCACAAAAGAAGTACTATTTGAAGCCTCTTTTTTGTTTAGAAACTCTAAACGTGTTCGGTCAGTTGCTTAACAGTCATAGAATATTCAAGCGACTAGCAAAGGCTCTGATCAGACTGCGCGTTTGCACAGGCTGGTCTGAGCCTGTTTGGTCGCACATACCACATTGTTGGAAATCTCATGTTGCAGCTCATTTGTATTTACCCTGTCACAGCCATCTATTCATTTTAATTCCCAGATGGCTCATTTGCCATGTCTCCTAGAAGAAATCCAAGCAAACAAAAAAGTTGCAGTAATACTTGAATTGTATGGAGTGATTCTTTTTCTAATTAATGTACATATGTGAAGCGTACTTTGTTCCACAAAACGCTTTGAGGCGTGACTGTAACGGTAAATTAATTGAATAAATCGAGGATCGCGGTAGGGGTATACCCTCATGGCTTAAATCAGAACAATAATTTAATCAGCATGCGAGATTTTGGCACATTTTCAAATATGCTAACAGTAAAGGTCAATCAAATCTGTATAATTGGATAGTATTCCTTTTTCAAAAACAGTTTAGGGTTTAAAATAAGTTTTAGCAGGCTGCTATATTTGGACTGTGGCAATCACACTTCTCTAATCTAGTTGGAACATTATCTCTACAAGATAATTGCAAATCTTATTTTTGGTCATTTTTCGAGCGCAATTAGTTTATGAAGTCGTGCAATAAGGCTGTATTATAACAAAATCCAAGCATACAAGTACTAGCAATGCCAAAAGGAAGAAACATGTTCGCCAGTCGTTTTCTTCTGTTTAATAATATAAACAAGGGCGTCTTATAAATGCTACACGCATACAAACAAGCTTCAAACATTTACATTATTTTTGGAGCAAACTTTATGTCAATTGTTCTCGGGCTGTTTCCATGATGTTAGCTCATAAGTATAGCAGATTTTACTCTTTTCAGAACTCTGTTTATCATGGCAAGTTATCTACACGGACACGATGAAATGGCTAGAATTACCCGCCGAACTGTAGCAAGATACATGATGTTTGGGTTTATACTTATCTTACGTTCTATTAGCACTTCTGTGATGAAACGTTTTCCAACTCTTGAACATATTATAGAAGCAGGTTTGTACACTCCAATTATTATGCTAAAGTCAACCAAACTGGTGATACAGCGCGTCCGAACGTGCACGTGTGTGTATAATGGCTTGGTGCATGTATAGAACAATAGGAAATTCTTGCATAAGCATTGTTTTCTGATTATGTTTTTATAAACAATACCAGAAAACAGACGTGTCACATAGTGATGAAGATTGCAGAACTTGATTCTAAGAATAATTTTTGCGGTTCCGTTATGTAAAAAAATATGAAATATAATTGAGTAATATTTTTCTTAAAGCCAAAAGAAAAATACAGGGTATGCTGGAAAAAGTAGGGTTGAACAAGTTGACAGAAATACATTTATATGGGAGTATTGTAGTTTGTCTGGTAGTAACAGTCAAAAAGGTGATACTAACCCATTGTAGACTGAAAAACCCTAAAAGAGTAATTTGCAAACAGTGAAGACCCAGATGAAATGCCACAGAACGCTGCATTTTACCAGTTTATGCAATGTTTGCAAAGACAAACTCGATGTTGAGAGAAAGAAATACAATATTATTTGGAAAATATAACATTTGACAATATTGACAATATATATAATGGACCATCCTAAATTAACTGTATCAAACTTCTTGGAATAGTCAATTTGAGCCGCAACATGTGATTTCCAACAATGTGTTATGGGCGACCAGCAAAGGCTCAGACCAGCCTGCGCATATGCGCAGTTTGACCAGAGCCTTTGCTAGTCGCTTGAATATTATATGACTGTAAAGCTACTGACCGAACATCATTTGGAGTTTGTAAGCTAAAACGCAGGCTGCACAGGCTTGTCTGAGACTACACTTGTCAAAATGCCACATTGTTGGAAAACACGTGTCACGACTCATTTATCAAAAATTGATAAACTCTGTCTATCATGTTGTTTTCAGGATTTATTACACACGAAGAAGCTGTGATCTATGAGCAAGTAAATTGTTCTTACAACAAGTTTTGGGTGCCACTTGTGTGGGCGAATGCTGTGTTAACACAGTGTAGGAGAGATGGTAAAATAGAGTCAGACATGGGATTTAGGCTCATAATGGAGGTAAGATACAGCAAGTACCAGCTCCTACATGTTTTATGTCAAAATACTTCAGCTTAACAATTGCTAATTTCAAAATGCTGGGAAAAACTGAAATAAGTTAATCTTGGGATTATATCCAAACACGTGGTAATCTTAATAAAACCATGACGTAAGAGTTACAAAATAAATGTATAAAATTGTAGGAGCTGCGAACACAAGGTAGCTGCTATGAGAATGAACCATAAACCACATATGGATCAAACATCATACACCACAGAAAGGCAAATACTGTATTATTTCTTTACTTGCTTCCAAAAGTACCATTTTAAGATCTCTCATCTACAGTAAAACCTGTGTAAAACAGACACTCTCAAAAAGAACAAAAATGGTTCTCAATACCAATTATCACTTAATGCAGCATTCTACAATACTTTTGACCTTCATTAAGCTACCATTTGTCACTAAGATCTTTGTTTTGTCTATTTTTGAGTGGCCGTTTTACGCAGGTTTTACTGTACTCATAGCCTTTGACCTAGTATATATATATTGGCTTTCATTTTAATAAAAATGTATTTGTATTTTTTTTAGCAACTTGCAGACTTCAGAGATAAATGTTCCCAATGTTTTGTCTACGACTGGATTACGATACCATTGGTTTATACACAGGTATATACAAAGCGTTTTAAAATTTAAAAAAATTGTTAACTAATAATTTTAGCATTATGTACCATACACAAGAATTATGTTATTGTACTGACAGCAACTGTAGATCTATTTAGCCTGTCTGCTTATTCTATAATTTCTTTCATGCTACCCAGGACAGGTCGACATGACTCTTTTCACTGCTGCCTGACAGCTAAAAATAGATACTGAAACACTCACTGATTTCTTATGTATATTTCACAGGTAAAACGTTTTGAATTCAGAATTTGTTCATTTTATGAGAACAGTAATTTAAAAATGCAATAATTTGCACTTCTCATAAGAGTTTCAGAAAATAGAGAAGTTAATTATCGAAATTATCTTGTTTTCAGTGCACTAGGAACATCTGACTTGAGTTAATTTATAAATATGAGACTGTTTAAATAAAAACTAGGAAAAGTGACACAGTGTCATATAACAAAACAACTGGTGCATTCTTTTGAGGTTAACATCAGGATTAGTCAACCCTCGGAAGTGGTGTTCGCCTCAGTTTTGCCTCAGTGAACATCACTGTTGTTCTCAGGTTTACAAATCATGAAATTAGGCTCAAAAGAATGATTCAATTGTTTAATATCAAAAAGAAAAAATAAGTGATAATAACAAGGTAATGCCACAATCATAGGTCACCCCAGAGCACCGTCATGAAGGAACACAGTGCGCTGGTCAAGCAAGCAGAACACAATTAAAACAAAATAAACCAGCTTTCTTTTCCTTGGTAAAATACAACCACGCAACTACAATTTAGCAATATACTCCACTGAAACGTCTCAGGCTAAGCTGTCAGAAGCATGAAATATGTTGTTTATTATTGTCATCCTTGTGCATTACAAACTACGTGAAAACTTGTTCATTTCTACGTGCTCATTTCACTTAAAGAATGAAAGAGGTTGAGAATTTGCTAAAGAAAACTTATGGCAAAAACTCATTTATTAAAAAAAACATGTGTTTTGTAAGTATACATTGGAATTGCCTCTATTAGGCAATTCCAATGTGTAAATACAACATTATGTTCTAGAAAGACGAAAAACTATTTGGAAATATACTCTTTACAAGTTTCACATCCATTGTCTTGGCCTTTTTAAACTTCCAAAACTGCCAATCAGTATCAAAATACCTTTCATTCTACTGCAAAATATTTATATTTGCATGACAGCTATATCTCCAAATTGGATTTCATGAACTACATAATTGCTTACCTGGTTGTTGCGTGGTTGTAATTACAAAACACAAAAACGTAAGAAAAAGGACAAAGATCAGGAACCTGTACAATCAAGTACCACACCTGACCCAGGATACCAATGGGAAAGTGACAACTTCATAATTAGACATCACAAACGAGAGCCAAGATCAGGCCTTTCCCAGCAGGTGACCACAAGGCATCAACAAACAGACGCGCATGCAAGCATAATGAAAACCAGACAGAAATAACATTAATGGTCCACTAAAGAAGCACCGCCTTGGAACGATCAGTACAAATATTTTACTGGAGGGCTTAAACCAGTTTCATGGTGCACCAACCTCACCCTTAGTTCAGATGTGGATCAAGCCACATAGTTGTTTAGTTTGCATGAAAGACCCCTAACTTATCAATGCATCATCTCCTAGAACATATAAATCAAGATATAAAAAGGAGATAAAGCGAAGATAAGGACTCAACAGTAAAAAAAAACTGAATACCAGAGCAAATAAATTCCAACAGGTAAACCCTGGTGTGCCTGACAACACCCAAAGCATCAGGCCCTTATCATCTCATCAATAAATAAGTCTTTAAGTTGGAACCGTCAAAGAGTCTGGAGTCAAACCCACTGGCGTGCAATTTAAGAGGAAAGCAAAGTTGCCAACCGTGATTGGGTTGACCACCAAGCATGCAGTCTGTTGCAATACATAAATGTTATAGCCTATATTTTTATAATGGGTAATTATTTTAATGAACTGCGCTGAAAAATTATCAGAGCCAACAATCTTCTTTCAATTTATACACCAAGTCACCATTGAATTAAGGTTCCGAAAGTCCTTGGTGCAAGAGAGATTTAAGTCCAATTCGGAATATAGATATCAAATAATAGTATTGTCTATAATATTTAGAAAAGGTTTTGCGAAGTTTATGATACCAATAGCCTTGTTTAAGAAGTTTCTGAGTTAACAATTTGTTGTCAGTGTTAAAGTCAATAACATGGCTAGAAAGAACAATATCACAAAGACGCAAACCAGACAGGACACAAAGTACAGCAAAACATAACAAGGACCTCACACTAAACCCCCACAAACAATGGGGGCAACAATAAACACTAAAAAAACAACAGCAGAACCAAGGCCTTAGAACAGACAGCATCCGAAGCCACTGGGAGCTTAAATGATATTTACTGGAAAAATCATCACACTAGCTTCAATTGTTTTAAAACCCAAAAAATAGTTTAGCTAAATAAAAACGATATATTATTGATATTTCTATATTACATATATCATTATGAGAATTTTAAGATATATCCACGTGGGATTCAAAGAGTTGACTTCAAAACTATGTCTATAACTGCACCACGAAGACAATTAGTTAAGACAAACACCCTCAAAATCAAATATAGTTTTATCAGAGTATGAGTTTTAAAATAAATTCTAGCAAGTAACATGGTATTGTAATTATAACAGGTCAGATTTCGCCTTGATGGTGCAGAATGTGAGGCGTAATGCCAGTTTTATTAGATCCTAGTAATGCAATAGAAAATAAAAACGATTGGTGTGAAATGTGCAGGGATGTTAGAAATTACAAAATAATAGATAAATGGATATCTTTAACTTGTTTGGTAATATCTTTTCAAGATCTTTTAAACAAGAGTATTTTTAAAAAGGCATGGAAATTTACCTATTAAATCATTACTACATATTAAAGCTAGCATCATAAAGTATAACACGTCCATAACGTTATCTTTGGCCAAAAAATGGAACACAGCTAAATATTTCAGTTATACACATTCCAGCTAGACGTTCCATGTACCCATCTCCATATTAGTTGTATACACACTTAAAAGTCAAACGGTGACTATCCGTAGCATGATGACTTTTAAAGAATCTGGAAGGACAACTGCTTTAAGTAATATTTTAGAAGCATGCACAGCTTGAATAATGTCTTCTACTACGTGCTGGTGGAGGTATGGTGGTACAAATTAATATTTCACTGAAGCTTGGCAAACAACTTGGGTAAAGTTCATAAATTTGAGCATGGCTTGATTTAAAATAAAAGGGTATATTTCTTATTTACCTTTCCTTTTTTGGAACCAAAATATGTTTAACATATAAACATGTATATGATAGTCATCTCATCGAGTACTCATAAACATTTTAATACCGTTTGACTGACTGATAAGAAAATTGCCAACCCTTGACGTAAAGCACCTTGGGTCAAATAAAGCTATTTCACTTGATGCCTACAGTCTAAACATTTTTTTCTATTTTAATTTATCCCAAGCACCAAAAGACTTCAAATAAGATTTACATATTTATATACCCCTTCCGTATAAAGGATCAAATCTCAGGCTGTTTCAGGTAGTAACACTCTCAGTTCATATGTTCTTTGGGGCGTGTCTGATAGGGCGACAGTACGTGGATAACGATACAGAGGAAGCTGACCTATATTTCCCAGTCTTTACCTTGCTGCAGTTCTTCTTCTACATGGGATGGTTAAAGGTAATTTTAACGCTACTATATTCGACCATATAAGCGCAGATGCTTTTCTAAGTGCAAACTTAATACTGTACTCGTATGTGTTGGTTTTCAGTAAACGCAGCAGACTAAGTAATAGTTATACCATGGGTTGTCCGCCTGTACGTGGAGATAATCCACGAGCTTTAGCGAGTGGATTATCTTACGTACAGGTGGACAAACATGGTATAACTATTTTATACCACCTAGATCAGTGTAGACCTTGCACAACACGAGGTATTTAATCCTAAAATTGGTAAGGGTGGTATAAGTGTATTTGCGTTTTAATATAGATTCATTCTGTGGTGGAAAAATATGAGGGTCTGTATGGTGTATAATGATTAGTGAATAATGGCTTTTTTATAATGAATAGTGAAAAATGGGCCAAAAAATAATGAATAGTGAATAATGAGGGCATAAACAATAATGAATATTCCTTTTTTAATGAATTGAAGAAAAAATAATGAATAGTGAATAATCAGATTCCTTTGCCACCTATCTTACTTTTAATGAATTATTGGTCTTATTTTAATGAATGATGCAAAATTTTAATGAGATGGATAATGGGCTAAATTTTTAATGAATAGTGAATACCAGACCCCCCCCCCCCCATC
Source organism: Loripinus fragilis (assembly GCA_964019695.1). Lineage (NCBI taxonomy): Eukaryota > Metazoa > Mollusca > Bivalvia > Lucinida > Lucinidae > Loripinus > Loripinus fragilis. The sequence continues at coordinate 45,105,091 of OZ026526.1, forward strand.
CAGACCCTCAAGTATGGATCCTGTTCAATTGATCAGAAGGTCTTTTTCATCAATGAGTCTAGGGCTGAGTCAACATCATATAGTTAAGACTAAAACCATAGCTATAAATCATGAATGAGTTGATACTCAGGCATGAAGATTATTGTTTTATGTCCTTTTTAAAGCCTACTTTTTATGACGTTAAACTGTACATTGGCCAGCAAATTATGCGGGATACAAGAGTTCACTAGAATACAATGGATAATCATTATTTAGTCGATTGATCTTTTTTTCTAGGTGGCAGAACAACTCATAAATCCTTTTGGTGAAGACGATGATGATTTTGACATAAATTGGCTCATTGACAGGCATACTGCAGTATGTTTTTAATACAATAATCTGCATTTATTACTGGGAAAGTAGATCTTTACAAGTAGGGATGACAGACATGCTGGCAAAATTCTAAAAGTAAGTCAGTATGACACAATCACATACTACAAACCAGCCCATGGCACCACGAGGAAGAGTCAAAGAAGGATAAGGGCGACAGGACATTTGGAACACAACAAACACAAGGCAACCAGCTCACTCTTCCCAAGTGGGGTGATTGCAAAACTAGAAAGGACACAAAGTACAGCAAAATATAACAAGGACCTAACACTAAGCCCCCTCAAAAAATGGGAGCAACAACAAACAAGGAATAAGCAACAGCAGAATCACGGCCTTAGAACAGACAGCAGCTGAAGCCACTTGGGGCTTAAATGATATTTACTGGACAAATTATCACACTAGATTTATTGTTTAGTTTAGCTAAATAAAGATGGTATTATATTGATATTTCCATATTCCATATATCATTATGAGAGTTTTAACATATATCCATGTGGGATTCAAAGAGAAGACTTCAACAACTCTGCATACAAACTGCACCACGAAGACAATTGGTTAATTAAATTAATTGCTTCAATACTTCTCATCTATTTCGTTCACGAGTGAAAAGTTGTGCAAGTGAATTTTGATAATGCAGTTCGTGATTGTGGTATTCCCTGATTATACTCATTTACTATTTTAGAAAAATATAACTTCTCTAACAACAGTACTTTAAGCTTTAGAGGACCAAAAACAATTGATGCATATTCTTAATGGACTAGCCAAAGACAAGAAATATAAAAGTTGATATTACTTTATACTGTTAATTTACCTTATATTTGATGCGTTTTCTGCAACCATTGAATTACTTTAACTATTTTATGAAATTTATTTGGTAATATTCCAAAACACTCTAAAATAGTTCAATTTGAAGCAGCTGTTGACCATAGAATTAAACACCCCATTATGTAAACATTAACTAACTAAAAGATACCCTTTGAAACTGTTTGCATGGCCCTTTTTATCAGACGAGCCTTGCCATCTACAACCTCTTCCTGGGTAGTGTGCAGCATAATCACTATCTGCACAGACCTTTTGGAAGTGCGAGCTGTTTTATGTTTTGTATGTACGTGTATGTGTATGTTTTGTTTCTTCATATTTGTAAAACCTGACCCATTAGCACAAATACTATCTGAAATTGTGAATATAGATACTAGTAAGTTAGAGCAACAGGCAACCGCCGCTAAATGGAAATCATATATAGCAAGTGTTTTGTTGGATTTACTTGATGGAAAATCATAATTTGATAAAAATAGCATCGACAAATTGTAGAGGCCTGGGAGACTACTCTAAAAGGAAAGATGTTTTTAACTATTTGAGAAATAAAAAAATTGGCATATATTGTTTGCAAGATACTCTTTTTACTGCAAAATTAGAACCATACATTAGATCAGAATGGGGAGGGGAAGTTTATTTTAATTCGTTTACTTCAAATGCTAGAGGGGTTTGTATATTATTTAGTACGTCAGTTGCTTACAAACTATTGAGGTCCTGCAAAGATGATAGGGGAAATATGCTAATTTTAGACATAGAATTAGAGGGTAAAAAATTCACATTGGTTAATATATATGGCCCTAATGAGGACTCTCCAGGTTTCTTTTTAAAAGTACAGGAAAAAATAGAAGAATTTGATAATGAACATGTTATTTTATGTGGAGATTTTAATTTAGTACAAAGCCAGGAGTTAGATACTTATAATTATATAAATGTTAACAACCCAAATGCAAAAGAAAGTGTTTTAGATATAAAAGAAGAATTAAATCTAGTAGATCCATTTAGAGAAGTTCATAAAAACACAAGGCAATACACCTGGCGGAAACGAAACTCTGTTAAGCAAGCGCGTTTGGATTTTTTCCTCTTATCAGAAGCTATAATGCCAAGTGTAAAGGATATTAAAATTATTCCCAGCTATCGATCAGACCACTCATCAGTAGTTCTATCACTAGAAATAAATGAATTTAAAAATGGCAAGGGACTTTGGAAATTTAATAACAGCTTACTAAAGGATAAAACATATGTTGATGAGGTAAAACAATGCATAAATAAAGTAAAGGAACAGTATATTCTTCCTATTTACAACTTAGAATTCATTAAAAAATAATACAAATAATGATCTTTTAGAATTTACAATATCAAATCAATTATTTTTGGAAATGATTCTAATGGAAATTTGGGGTTAGACAATATCACACTCAGCATATAAAAAGAAACAAAAGCAGGGAAAAGAAAGCAACTTAATTAAAGATATTGAGAACCTAGAAAACTGTCAAGATCCCAAATTAGAACTAATAGAAACTAGAAAAGAATAACTTCAAAATTAAAGAAAAGAAAAACTAAATGGAGTAATTATTAGATCAAGAGTAAAGTGGGCAGAAGAAGGTGAAAAACCAACAAAATATTTTTGCAGCTTAGAGTCCCGAAATTATGTGAATAAAATAATCCCAAAGGTAGTAAAAGAAGATGACAACCATATAACTAAACAAGAGGATATTTTAATTGAAATTAAAAATTGTTACAATAACTATATGGCAGTCCTAATGAAAACAAAGAACAAGAACCAGAAATAAAAAACTTACTCAACTCAATTAATAACAATCCAAAACTATCAGAAAAAGATAAAAATTGCCTGGAAGGTGAACTAACTGAATCGGAAATTTTGGCAGTTTTGAAAAAAAATGAAAATAATAAATCCCCAGGGAGCGATGGCTTTACTGTTGAGTTTTTTTAATTTTTTCTATAATGATTTAAAAGTGTTTATTAGAAAATCGATTAATGAAGGATAGAGAGATGGAAAACTCTCAATTACACAAAGACAAGGAATAATGACATGCTTACCAAAAGGTGATAAACCTAAACAATTTTTAAAAAAATTGGTGACCCATTACTTTACTAAATGTTATTTACAAACTTGCATCTGGTAGTATAGCTGAGAGGATAAAACAAGTCCTTGATAGAACAAATGAGTGGACGTTACATTGGTGAAAATACAAGACTTATATATGATATACTTCATATAACAGATAAATTAGATATTCCTGGCTTACTTTTGATCATAGATTTTGAAAAAGCATTTGATTCAATATCTTGGAAATTTATTGAAAAGTATTTATTTTTTTAAATTTTGGAGAATCAATTAAACAATGGCTGAAGGTATTTTATAACGATATTTCAGCTTCAGTAGTTCAATGTGGATATTTATCAGATTTTTTTATAGTGCAAAGAGGGTGCAGACAGGGGGATCCACTTTCTCCATATATTTTTCTCTTATGCGCAGAAATCCTAACTAGAATGTTTAAGGCAAATAAAGATAAAAAGGGTATAAAAATAGCTGATACAGAATATACGTTGTCACAGTTTGCGGACGACACAACCGTACTGCTTGATGAATCTCAAAATCCTTAGACGAAGCTTTAAGAGTATTGAATAGATTTGCAATTTCTTCAGGACTAAAAGTAAATGCATCAAAAACCAGTGCAGTCTGGATCGGGAGTATGAAATTTAGTGGGGAAACATTCAACCATAGATTAAAACTAGACTGGACTCAAAATGACTTTGTTATATTGGGAATAAAATTTTCTTGCATTTTGGATACAATTCCCGAAATAAACTATAACGAAAAAATAAAAGAAATTAAAAAAGAAATTAACCAATGGTCAAAACGAATTTTAACACCCATAGGACGAATAACGATACTTAAAACGCTGCTGATAGCCAAGCTTAACCACCTGTTCATTGCATTGCCAAACCCAAGTAATGAAACTATCATAAATTTGAATCGAATGTTTTTCAGATTCATTTGGCAATCACCTACCGACAGAATTAAACGAGAAGTGTTATGTCAAGATTATTATAAAGGAGGTTTAAAATTGGTACATCTTGATAGCTACATAAATGCTTTAAAAAATAACCTGGATAAGAAGATTGATATCCACAAATTCAAAATATAAAACCCTATTCGAAACATTGCATACGAATATAAACGACCTGATTAATAGAGGCTCAACCTTTATTAATGAAATTCAAAGTCGTTGTACAAATAAATTTTGGTGGGATGTACTAGGGGCATGGAAAAAATTATTATACAATTAATACCAAAATCAGCTTCAGATGTCATGGGCATATGCATATGGAACAATACAAATATAAAAATAAATAATTCTCCTGTGTTCTATCGCAGATGGTACACTGAAAATATCCAGTATATCAGAGATTTAATTGATGAGAACGGGCTGCTGTTGACATACGAACAATTTCAAATAAAATATAATCTCAGAACAAATTTTATAGAATATATGGGGATTAAAACTTCGGTAGAAACATATATTGACGAAATCAAATTCACTTGGGAACTGAGTCGATATTTAATTGCCATTGGCCATTCAATATTAAATTAATAATGAAATCACTTAAAGGCAGTCAAGATATTTATACGGTATTAACCTGCAAAACTTTAGTCCCAACTAGTCCACTCAAGTGGGAACGAATATTTGAACATACTCATCTGGATTGGAAACAAATATATAGTGTACCAGCCAAATGTTGTCACAATACAAAAATGCACTGGTTTCAATTTGGAATAATCCATAGAATAATAGCCACAAATGATTTATTAGTGAAAATGAAAATTAGACAAAATAATTTATGCTCTTTTTGCAATCTAGATGAAGAAAAAATTGAACATTTGTTTTGGCACTGTAATGTCGTAAATCAATTTTGGGATAGTGTGGAACAATGGATTTTTGATAAATCTTACTTTATGGTAAATGTTAACAAATATAGGGCAATAATGGGTATTCCAAATACATCAGCAGCGATGCAACCAATCAACTACATATTAATACTTACACGGCACTATATTTACACATGTCGAATTAATTCTTCTAATTTAAACATTCGGGCTTGGAAAAATTATATGAATAAATTCCTTGAGACAGAAAAGTTGATTGCTATTAAAAACAATGCATACGATAAATTGAAAACACATTGGGAAAAATGGCTTGACATTTTCGAGGTATAGTACGTTCATGTACAGTGGTTCTTGTATGTTAAAACTGAACTCCTCTAGTCCTGTCATTAGTAAAAAATGTTTGCCAAACATAATCGGCCCCAGACTGTGACAAAATACTTTGTATCAGCTTGAACAGTCTTACTCTTACCATCTCGTTCTGCAAACCTTATTATTTGAGTAGTCAAACGTTAATCAATAGCGCTGGTCATGTATATTAACGGGTTTAAGCTGAATGGAATTTTCCCATTCTAATAAATTGGAACAGTCACTCATTTTATAGTATTCAAATATTTATAGAACATTCTGTCAGCAAACAGTGGAGACCCAGATCAGACGCCGCATTCGGTGGCGCCTGATCTGGATCCACACTGTTTCCCCATGTCCCATATAAAGGACGTTAGCTTAGTGTTGAATAAAATTGATATAAAGGAGAACCTTAAAATGTCGCAAAGAGAAATAAAGGCACATGCTAGTCTCCAGGGGCCTCGCAAAACAATTTGCTTCCTTTTTCTGCTATTGTAATTACGCCATGCCTTGAATGAACAATTAAGTTTATACCTTACCGTTTCATGAATATATATATCCAACAAGGAAATCTTCATAACACTTGCCAAATGAATCGCCTGAATGGATTGCATAAATGTTAATACTGCACGAAAACTAACCATGTATATAATATTGAAAACCAGTGAAGCATGAACATGTACAAGGTACAGTTGATTTCCATATATATAGTTATACGCTAAATATAAAAAACGATTTTCCATCGCACTAGCACTGCAGTAAATCTACACCCGTTATACGGTACAATTCGGATGATTTCTAAACGAATACAGTGTCCACTAGTGTTCCTATCCCATCATCGAGGCCCTTACATTGTGCGTTTGTACTCATCTGAGCCTCGTTGATCGGGCGGGATTCACGAATCTACATATAGTCCGTGCTTTGGACTAAAAGGAAATAACTTTATAGTGGAAACAATCGTATCTAGACTACATAGTTGTGCTGGTGATATGGAACCATATCTGCATGAGTTATTAGAATTTTAGCGGTGAAGCAGATTGACAAAGGTGGCAAAATGTTTCTCTTTCATGTATTCACATTTCCATATAAATAGTTTTTCACATGTATGTAAAATACTTGTTATTGTGTCAGGAAAAATAAAAATAAATTATAAAAAAATTATTTGGTAAATATGGTAACATTATCAATTTTTAAACCGAAGTATTCTTGAAGTTAAAATACATTTCAAGTTTAGTAGGAACACAACCAAAATGCCATCATGGTTTGTTGGTTCTAGTTTCATATAAATATATCTTAAGATTTGTTATTTGTTATGGCGAACTTCAGGTAGCCATGTGTTTAGCTGATCAGTGCTATGGAATACATCCTCCTCTAGTCAAAGACGTTCATTACAATGAAATTGCTTATGATCTGCCATATACAGAAGCTTCACGTACATCCAAACGACCAATGTTCTTGGGTTCAACTTACAATCTAGGGTAAGTTTCTTTTACATTAACCCCTTATGCTCTGAAGGATTCTTCCTATTGGTTTGATGCAATAAACTTGGGACGGTCCATTTTATTTACTAAGAGATCGCACAAATCTAATGTCTGGTGACCCACTGTCACAGAACTACTGATGGACTTGAAACAGATGTATTTCTGATGGCAACTGTATGTCCTTTAGTTGTAAAGTAATATCATTTCCTCATATTTTCATCATAAGGTGATGTCCGTTAATCTGTAAAAAGTCTGTTTATCGCCTGGTAAATATTCGTTACTTGTTGGTCATTCTATGTTTCATACATTGATGGCGAAGCCAGATAGTACTGTTGGCGGAAAAATTACTAATGGACACCAACGAATAAGGCTGATTTTGCTTTTTTTATCTTTTGTACATCTGTTTGCGCAGTGCGACTGACACTTTAGAAAATACTGCCCTAATTGATAACTAAAAAGAAGTTTATTCTCTGGTTTATAATTTATTCAATTTTTGTATATAAGAAGGCAGTTTTAATTGAAAATGTTAGACTAGACCCAAATTTTGTATATCAGTGCCCTTGTACCGTTTTGACTGAATGTCATTTGTGTTTGGAGCTGGACTAAGGGATTAAATGTTACACATATTGAAATTAAACAAAGGTCTGCAGTTCGAATACAACTCTAATTACCAGTACTTTGAATCCTCTTTGACACTGATAATTATTGCCCTTTTACTGACACCAAGTTCAACTACTGATATGCTTCTTCAGACGGCCATCCACAGAAGAACAAAAAATATTTCACCATGACGACCCACAAATAAAGATGTTTAATAGAGAAGAATCATACACGTCACCTGGTTACAGATTTAGAGCAAACACAGGACCAGCACGCGAATCGAATGGTTCATTGTGGAGTTTGGTAGGATGGAAGCCAAACTTAAGGTAATAGTGTCTGTATTTTGCAAATAACTAAAGGTTGTTACTTTCGCCACATTCATGATTGTATCAATTTGCCGAGGTTTTCATCAAACAATCTTGAGACCATTGAAAAAACCTACTTTCATATCAATTGAGCCAGTGCATGAGATTTCCAACAATTTGGTATGTGTGACCAGCAAAGCCTCAGATCAGCCTGCGCATACGCGCAGTCTGATCAGAGCCTTTGTTAGTCGCTTGAGTATTTTATGATTGTTAAGCTACTGACTGAACACCATTTTCAGTTTCTAAGCTTAAAAGGAGGCTGCAGAGGCTCGTCCGAGTCTACGCTTGTCAAAATGTCAAATTGTTGGAAATCACATGTCACGGCTCAATTGACAAAATTACCTTCTATTTCTTTCGTTGTAAAACTAGTTTCTCTGCTTTAAGAACTTACCGTATGATAGCTTATAACATTAGTAGACGTAGTAGTTATACCATGGGTTGTCCGCCTGTACGTGGAGATAATCCACGAGCTTTAGCGAGTGGATTATCTTACGTACAGGTGGACAAATATGGTATAACTATTTTATACCACCAACATCAGTGTAGATCTTGCACATCACGAGATATTTCATGCTAAAGTTGGTAAAGGTGGTATAAAACGCTTTATTTCCTGGTCATTTCATCCAGGATTCGTGTATTTCTTTATGATAGTTATAAAAAATTGGCTATAACTGATTCTATTGTGTATTTTGATGTCTTTTGACTAAGAAATGGTAAAACTATCTAGCCCAAGTATGATGGGTTTCATTATTGCTATGTCTTTTCTTTCTAATCTGTGCGCCTGGGCTTCATGTTTAATTCTGTTTTATGTAGTCCATCCCCTTTAGTTGTGCAATCATCTTGCTGTCATGGTGAGGAATCGAATGATTTTGTTTTGATACATTGCAAGGATAAAGTGTATGACTCTTGTTTTTAAAGCATTAAAAAGACCTGTTCTCTCTCTGTTCTGGAAATCATATCCATTACTCATGCACCACATTCCAGCTTACGTTTGTCCGGATCTAATGATTCAGTAAATTAAATCGACAAATGCCAGGGTAAACTACATAGACAGTATTGCTTGAAATTTGGCGACAGAGTATTTGCTTAATACAGTGTCAATAGATCTGAAAAAAGGCTGGAAAATTGGTACTAGGATTGATTAAGAAACCGCTGTTTACTTGTGGGAAGAAACACACCGTCCTTGCAGTGTATCAACACACAAAAACATATGATTCCCCACTCTGAAAATATTGGTTTTGCTGAGTAGGTGTCTTCTTGTGTATGTGTCTTGTATGTATGTGCTCCTTCAGCTTGGTGCTAGTTGGTGGTCTGTGATCTGGAATTGAGGCATTTCCTGATAATGATAATGTGTTCCCTTCCCCAAAGATATCATGTCACTAGGAAATACACTGAAACCTTGATAACTTAACTCATGAAACTCAAAAAACCTGTTAATTTAAAAAAAAATTGACACATGGGTCTGAATTTTATTCTGTTTTCCTATAAAAATATTTAAACTTGAAAGCACCATCTCAGATAGTTACTTCCCTGAAGTGCCCTTTATTTTATTTATCATATCTTTTGACAGGAGTGTATATATTCCTGAAAGACTAACTAATAACTCAATACAGTTATGCTTGTCACATGTATTTCGAGTAAACAAGAGTCAAGTATACAGTCTTGGTAAAGAAAAACACACACCATTTTCTCTTTTCTCCCTGATCGGTAGCCATTTTTTCTTTGCAAAATGAAACGAGAAGTTTTTTCTGAATTTCATGCTACAATAATTACAATTCTCTGAGAAAATCTGCCCAAATTTACAGGGAAACAGGTAACTTGAACAGGTAACTAATCGTGGCATTCCTCGGAGAAATATTTTCCACGGTAGTAGTAATCGATTTTAAGATTGTTCAAATATGCGAGTCTCAAACTTGCAACCTTTCGGTCCCCAGTCTATTAACGCTCTATAGTGGGGGAACCACAAGTCACAAATTGTGAAAAAGAAAACACAGATTTTTTTGCACCAGAAAAGTATAGGGCTGGATTTTTGTATACTGATAGTCTAAAAAGTGCTTGATATGAAACCACTGTATAGCAATGCGACCAGAATTGCATTTCGGGGTAATTGCATTTTATGTATGCCCTATAGTTCAAAGTAAGCAAACTTATATAGCATAGAAATTGTGATGTTTATCTTTCATTAAGTTTAAAGAGTGTGCTTTTGGACTTCAAAAGAACCGTCTCATTGAATATGTCCGTTTAATTACCCACAACATATGTTTTGGCTGAGAAATAGTAAAATAATTTTACATTACACACTCTGATCTGGAGGATAGGTATGAGAAGTGAGGCTTGTATAGGGGGTACCAAATATCCCATATCCCTTGAAATAAACAGGCAAGTATCCCTTATAAACTGCCAAATATCCCCATAATTATTTTTCTGAAATATTCAATATCCCTGGAAGTAACGAAAATATTGAACACAGTATCCTATATCCCTGGAAGTAAAATGAATAGTATCCTATATCCATGGAACTAAAATGACAAATATCTTGTATCCCTAAAACCCCTATACAAGCCTCAGAAATTGTTTGACTATCAGATAATACATGTATACACTATCAAATGCATTTAAAAGTATGGGCAGCCATATGTGCACCAAAATAGTCTTCCTAAGGACATACTTTCTTTAAAGATACTGCACGATTACGTTATTGCATTTTAAACGGAGATAGGCAGGTTTTTCATGTGATATGATAATAGTTATACCAGTTTTCCCTTCTTTATTTTACCACTGTTAAATGGAATCAAAGTTTTCAGAAGATAAAAAAATTACCCTTGTCCCTACAATGGCCCTCTGTTTCGAGGAGACCTACTTGTGGCCCTTGGGCTGTTAGGAATCCTCGTTAAATAAATAAAGCATTAAATACTCTGTTTCAAAACTATTGTAAATATGGAAGATAAACATCCTTTAACCATAATAAATTTCACTTATTTGTTTAATTGTTCTTAAGTTGTCCATAGTATTTAACTATGAACCAGCTGACATGGACTAAATTACTAAAAATGGTAAGTGTGTATTTTAGTATAAAATTATCGTGGTTTCAGAATTTTACATTTCAGCTACCATTTCTAGTTTGCCATAGAAAATAAAATTAATTAATTAGAATTATGTCCCAAATGTCTGTCTAAATGTATGCAGTGTTTAAACTCATACAATTTAAAATTTATCTATTTATGTAAAGAATATGCAATGCAGACCACGCCAGCGTGAGGACAAAGGTGAAAAGGTAAGTATGCAATTTTAAACAAGATGTGCTTTCAAGTAATATATAAGTGATAATCAAATACATTTCAGGGGCAATAAATGCTGTTTTAATGACATTTGAAGCAAATCCATCTGTAAATTTAATTCTAAAATCCAGGTGCCCTAAACTAAATGCTTTAAAAATCAGTAAGCAGTATTCTCTAGATGATTACCACTGCTTTTGGATATATGCCAATGTCATTTAATTATGTAGACTCAATATTTTTCAGTCCTGATCTTTTTTGATAAAAATATATGGCATTTAGAAAAATATTTTCATATGTTCTTGCTGGGCTTCGGTAGAAAATTGACTCCTCTGAGGTTTTACAAGTTGGTCTTGTCTGCTATAAGTGATTCCAGATACACCATAGAATTACCTTTGCAACCATGCCAAATTCAGCTGTATACCTTTTGGCTGTAAGGGCTAGCATTTTTCCTACCTTGGTTCCCCGACTAGTATCTACTGAGCCATTGCGCTCCACTTCATGGTAATGCTCATCAGATTGACACTCAAAAGAAATAAAACTCCTACATTTTTTGCGCCTCTAAAAGCTGTCTTTGGGGTTAGAGACAAATGAATTTAAAGAAATTAAAAATGTTTCTTTTGTTTCCTATTTCCCAATTTTGTCTTTGTTTACCGGTTCCCTCAAAAGTTGGCCTTTGTTCCTTGTACTCCTGAAATGACCTTGTTCCCATGATCCCCAAAGCCATTGCTACTTCTTAAGACTTAATGAACCAACTGATAATATATTGATATTAATTAGACAGGGAACCAGCCAACTTTCGAGATCCAATGTGCCATACTCATAGACACTATCTGTCTCTTCAGATAATTCTCTGCTTCCACACAAATGTATTAAACAAGATGAGCGGCTGAACCAACTATTTTCTACGCGTGCATTTCTAAAGGGTGAAATTATGCATATGCAAAATGTACAAAAATGCTAGCTTAGGTTTGGTCTAAATAAATGTCTGCTGTCAACCTTCTCAACTCCTCGTTTACATTTTGTTAAATAGTATATTGACCAATACATGCCATATAGAACCATCAATTTGTGTGGTTTTTATTGTATCTCTTTACTGATAGAATGTGATTCTGTGAGTTTCTAAGTTCTTTTTGTTGCTGAATATGGACTTAATGATAACAAACAATTCATACTATGCAATATATCATTTCGTTTAACTCTGTTTGCTAATATCACAGTTTTGAGGACGCAGGGCATAAATTAAATTAATGTTGTTCATTTTAAAATATTTATCAATATAAAGACACCAATAAAAGGTGGTTATATAATTAGAAAAAGGAAAATGCACAACTTTTATTCAGAAGGTTGGTTTCTGAGGTACATTATCTGAGTTTCATTATATTTCAACCAACATTAGTTTCTTAGCCCCATTGAGAACCATCTTAGTTTTGCAGTTTGGTTGAGTAAATACTTTATATGTTTAGTTGATCAATAAGAAAATAATTTATTGCTTTTTTTAATTTGGATTTAAAATTAAAGCATTCGCTTAGTAGTACATTTTGTTAATTGTGTGATATGAAAAGGATTTTCCCTTGTTTAATTTTGAGAAAAACTTGCATGGGGGAATACACCATGGTTTGCTTTTGTCATCATCTAGCTTAGATTAAGTTAAATTAAACGTTGTTTGCACAGACAGTGTTACAAAAATGTATATATCATCTAGTGTACTTTGTAAAGTAACATATATAACCCTAAGACAATTGTACTTGACAAATGAGCTGCGACATGAGATTTCCAACAATTTGGGATGTGCTACCGACAAAGGCTCAGATTAGCCTACCCATACGCGCAGTTTGATCAGAGCCATTATTTGTTGCTTGAATATTCTTTGGCTGTTGAGCTACTGGCCGAACATCATTTGGAGTTACTAAGCTTAAAAGGAGGCTGCACAGGTTCGTCTGAGTCTTCACTTGTCAAAATAGCACATTGTTTGAAATCACATGTCGCATCTCAAATATACTTGCGGTCTTTGAATATGCATGCACAGTGAACCAGTGGGGCTAGAGCTGTAAAAGCTGGTTTAAGCCTCCTTCTTTGTGTGGCCAAGCAATGAAGGCTCTGACAAAATAATGCAAGCTCGCCTGCGCCTTACTTGCTCGTTTATGGGATAAGTACCTTAATCGTATGAGGTGACTCATTTGTCTGCTTGAAATAATTGCAACAACTTAAAATTGTGTCTGAAATATGAGTGATAATGGTATTAAGGTCAATGCAGAGTCTTCCAGATAGTTTCTCGCACACAAGATTGGGATTTTGGATGTTTTACCCATGTTAGATAATTCTATTTTACATACCCGTACCAGCCCATGGGAAAGAGAAAAACACAAACAGCCACACATCAGCCGCACGCTGGCTGCACGTTGATCTGTGACGTCATTGTACTGTTAAAAAGACCATATTGCATCTCAGCGAATTCAGGATTTACTGGAAGCCATTTCATGTGTTTTTTTCAATATAAAAAGCGGTACTTAGTGGTGAGCAAGAACAAGAATCCATTATTCATGTGAGGATGGGATAGAAAAATCTGTCTCTCGTGATCAGCGTTCGTCATCATTCAGGAAGCCTCGTGATGCCAATCAGTGATCCTCGAGACATATTTTTCTATCCCACCCTCACTCTCATAATGGATTCTTATATTGTTCTTACAATCACAGGAAATGTAAAGAAACTAATTGTGCAAATTTGCAAAGGTTTCATACTTTGTACATTACATTTGGTTGGATAGCTTTAAGTGAGACAATTCAAACATACTCACTGGTGCCCAACTCCCTCACAACGATTTTCGGATTTTCACTGATAGGTCGTCACGAAACAATTCGGAAAACGGAAAGACGTTAGTAATTTATTTAACCGTTTTATGATTTATATAGGTCAAACATATGCTTTTATTATTTGAAAACTGCCAGATGTATTTGCCACTTCGACTTTCTAAGTTGTTTATAACCAATCATAATCACTGCATTTGCACAGAATTGTGACGGTTTGAACAGCGATCAGAGTTTTGGTGTCATGGTCTGTTTAAGACAATGTCACAGCTTGGTTGAGACGGGTAAAATGCCAAGTAAATTCATTTTTTCACTACATAAGCTTTATATTGCTCGTTAACTCATATTGTTGAGTTCAATAACTCAATAATATGAGTAAATAAATAGTATTGGATAAAAAGCTGTTTCGCATGAAATAACAAAAGTAACGTCCTAATTAGCATAAACTAATTAATGCATCAAACAAGGCAGGTCACAAGCCGTTGATGATCTTTTTTGTTATTTTTGGAATTTTAATTATCATGTGGTTTCTGGGCCATCACAAAAATGACGTCATCAAAAGAAACGTGCATAGAGGTGAACATAATTAAGTTTTAGTCTGAAACTTCATCTACTTCAATGCAACACGTTCGCTACACCTATAGCAGTGGCTGTTCAGCATGTGAATCTCATTATTTGAAAATTTGAAAACCCTTTTCTAAGAATATATTTGTCATTAATTCATATAATTAATCTTGAATTGTATGATTGGTCAGTATTCAAGCACAATAACAACTTCAACTCAAACCTTTCATGGGTGGGTTGGTACCTGAAGGTTGTCTTTAGCTGGGCCCATTCTGGCTTAGCTATTGGTTTTCCTTATCTCAAATTGTCAGTGAATTGTGTGTCCTTTTATTTTATTTTTCATATCAGTATGATAATTTGATTTTTTTTAAATGATGCATTGCAAAAGTTAGGAAGCCTCCATACCAGATGAACGATTTGTTTGTGAAGTTTTGAATAGTACAATAGCCGCCCTCTCCCAATGGCCTTAGCTGCTGTTAGTTATAAGGTGGTTATTCTGTTATTGTTTATCCATTGCATGATGTTGCTCCCATTTGACAGGTTTGTGTTTGTAACTTGTTTTGTAGTGTAGTTCTTGGTGTGGGTCTATTTTAGCAATTATAGAGCAAGTGATAGCTGGTTGCTTTAGTGTAATTGTATTGTGGCTGTCTGTGTTCTACGTCTCTTTCTCATGATCCACTGAGTTGGTCTGCCTTCAGTGATTGTGACGTTTCCTAGATATACTCAGTTGTTTCTGTTTTCCTTCTACAAAGTACTAGTCAAGCTGTCAGTTTAAAGGTGGACCAAATAGTGTTCATTTTAATGTTGTTTTGATATGATTACAAGGAAAACCAATATCAGGCATTTTTGTAAAATGTCTTAAATAAACCGTGACAGTTCCATTTGAATCGTTTTCAAAACCGTGACATTGTATCAACCAAACTGTGACATTACATTTTTTTTTTGTTTTTTATGCGATTATACATCAGATATGCACAAGATATTAGATATAACTATTTTATGAATCTATGAAATCATGCTTCCAGGTTAAATTATTCTTATTTTACTAATCCTACTTATGAAAACGCTTAGAAAACTTTATTGCCAATAAACACAATGATATTGTAATTGCTGAGTATATAGCTATGAATAGTATTGGTGTGCTGTCCGTTATCACTTTTAAAACGATATCGACGATAAGGGATAAAAAGAAATGACTTAACATAATTATTTCGACCTTATGCGTGTCCTGGCATTTTTTGCTTAAATTCCGTGACGTTGTCTTAAAAGTTTCGTCACAGTTGTAAGTGAAAATTCGTGACGGATCAGCGAAAATCCGAAACTCGTTGTGACGGAGTTGGGCACCAGTGATACTTATCACATAAATTATAGCATCTGTTCACGTTTCAATACTGAGATATGTTTTATTCTTGATTTAGGAGAGCGGCAGTGGCACTCGGTTCTCGTGACACCCTTATGTCAACTGGATTAACCAATGGTCATATACCACACAGTGCTCAATCATACAGACAGTCATCTATAGGGTCAGCTAACAGTAGAAAGATTTCCAATGAATCAACAGAGGTTATATCCCTCTCTTTGTTAATGTTCTTTTCCATATTGAACAAATCCCAATTCAGAGTTTTAGCTTGTACTGTATGATGCAAAACATTAGGGATTTTACTGAACAAATGAAAGGTTAAACATCATCTAGATTTTCTCAATATGATATGTGATATGTCATATTATTTTCATCCAATGTCTTTTTGTGATATTATTAATTCAATCATATGCATAATAGGTCTTTGAATCACCACACTGCTAAACATGACTACACCATGTCATGACTACACGCAAATGTCACAAACCTATGATGTCATTATTTGATTATGATGCCACTCTACCAAAGGAATGGCCAAGAATTAGAAATGATTCACATTGATTTGCATCGATTTCTGATCCTTGCTGTCTTTCTTACTTTAAACACAATGTTAATTTCAATACTATAATAATGTAATTATTCATTAATATCAGAGTGGTCTCTTAGAAATCAGTTCCTCTATTTCCCATCTCTAATTATCTTAGTATTTTGTCGACCTAAAACATCAACCATAGCTCTAGGTTTTTAATGATTTGTCCATTGAAACATTTGTTGATGAGCATCAAAATGAAGCAATTTCACGCATTATGAATTACACTCATCATGTTTTCTTCAAGAAAAAAAAGAATCTGAATTTCATCTCAATATCTATAATATACCAATCTGAGTAAACTGTATCAAATTTTATAGAAATTTCTATTAGTCTAAAAAGGGTTAAAAGACTAGATGCATATATGAAAAGTACTGTGTTAACATGGACTGGCCTTTATGTTGACTATTGCAGGTTTATTATTTAGTTTTTAGCATAGAAATGATCATTATTTCCAAAACATAATGTATTTCTTTCTCTGAATGTTTCCTATCTACAAAGGGTTGACTTATATATAGAGAATACTAGGTGAGTGTCTTTCGATATCAGGTTTACCAGGCAAGGCGTCGAGAATGCTTGTTGACATCGCGAGGCTTGCCGAGCGATTCAACATGCTTTCTCAAAGCTGAGCCTGGTAAACTTGATATCAAAAGACGCGAATCTGGTATTCTATTTATCAGTTTACCCATTGTTGAACGCTATTCAAACTAGCGATTATGGCGTAATTTTTGATGTTTGTGTTGATTCAGCGTCATTAGCGACGTCATTCAAAAAGTGCAACGTCATCATGACCTGAAAAAGGTAACATGCCGTTTTATTAGAATATGTTGAAACAATTCAGTTAATATTAGGGGTGACCGATAAGCACCAATATTTCGTGAGGCTAGATGCATCAGATTTGATCTGTTCCTTCAGCTACTTTGTATAAGAGCAGAAAAAGGCTCTGGCCAGATAGCGCATACACTTATGCTTATCTCAACCTCTGACGCCTGCATGTGAGGAACGCTATTGCTCAGCGGTAAGGTGCTTGACTTGAGATCGAAGGTGTGCGGTTTCGATCCTATCCAGAGGCACTTCAATGTGTCCTTAAGAAAGACACTTTATCCTCTGCTCAGTACTGGTGCAAACCAGGAAGACACGCCCTGGCATGACAGAAAAATTGTTGACCAATCAATTCAAACAAACAAACCTGCATGTTTAATAAGTACCAAAATATCACAGGCTGGTTCAAAGTCAATATTGTGATATGCAGTCCAAGATGAACTGGTTTAAACTGTTTAATTACATGACGTTTTTTATATGTATATAACTTATCTCTCAGTCAAAAATAGTAAATGAGTATGATCAGGAAATACCACAATCACAAACCCCAGACAACCCCATGGCACCGCGAGGAAGAGCTGCTCAACCATCACGAGACACCAGAAAGACAAATTAAGCAATTGTTTCTTTGCTTTTCCAATTTGTAGAGATTTTAAAGAAATTTAAAAAAAGACAACCCCGCAACTAATACTTCAACTTTATAAAACGTAAGCTATTACGAATATTGTTACATAAATTAAATGTACGACTTTTTGAAGCATTAAATGTATTGTATATACATTTGGAAATTGGCTTACTGATAATGAGGCAACCATTATCTAAACGTTTGATACTGAACATAAGCTTTAAGTTTTAAATGGAGGTCCATTTTTATCATTTAATCTCAAACATAAAATAATATATACCGCATAAATATGTATGTTAGGGTGTCTATGTACAAACTTTATTTTCTTGTGATGTTATCTTTTATTGTTTTTCGTTTTTGTTCAGTCCAAAGCAGGACCAAGAAAATTTGGTTTTCAAGCAGCGGATGTTGGGGAGCTTCCTGAATATATACCCTTGAAGAGAGCAAGATCAAAAACAGATGCTCCACATAAACCATTAAAGCGTCTTCTTGACCCAGATCGCGAGAGAAAATGGAGTTTTCCTCTAAGCTTACTACACCGGAAACATTCAAAGCCTGAAAAACTACCAGATTCCAACACATCGTCTATGACATCACTTGTTGACACAAAAAGTTTAAATGACTACCCTCTTCCAGCACCACCAGCTGGGTCACAAGTATCCACAGGAAGGTAAGCATTACTTTCTCAATAGGTGATAAATTACATAACGTTTAGTAGTCAAATGTTTATATCTGTTTCAAATAAATAAGATATATAGGTAGAAATTATAATGTTGGCGCTATCTTTACTTTGAAAAGGGCATGCTCTGAATCCACGTGTTCACCTTCTGTGGTTCATTTGTGATACCACAAATGTCTTAAATGCTAGTCATTGAGTAAATGAAAACAAACACCATCTTTTGATACATATACAAATTCTGATTACTTTATTTGGCGTTTGTGATGGGACAACCTTGTTAATTTTTATGTGTTTTCTCTTTATCTGAGCTTGAGAAAAATTATTCATGAAAGTTTAAAGTTTGCTCAAACATTACAAGTTTACTGGATATAAAAGCTAAACAAATTATTTCGCAGAACAATGTTTGCAGTTTAAATATGAGTGATGGTTGTTGTTTTATAATTAGAAAATGATTGATTCCATGGGTTGAAATTAAATATAAAAGTGTTGCTTCAAAGTTAGGATAAAATATCAATACTTAAAAACTTATTTTTTGGAAGCAAAGAATACACCAAAGAACAGAAAGACTAGCATTTTTCTGGGCCAGACTAGTGAGTACACCGGCCATTTAGGCCTCATCATTGACCCTCTAATGGTTTCAAAGTTCCACAATGGAATCCCTTATCCCAAATGAGAAGAAAATAAAACATACACTATAGTGAAAGGCAAGGAGACGTTCTACCGCCGCCACAAAGTCCCAATTACCAGCTGTAGTGAAGTCAAATATGATCTTAAAACACTGCATATCCATTTATTTTACAACTTTGCTTTTCTCCTTAATTTTACACTGTGGCAATAGGCCTTAGACTCGTTAAAGACTCTTAAATAATCAGTGTTTGATCAGTAATTGCTCTAATTGTTATTTAAAGAGTTATCTTATTTTTCTTACATTAACTTTTCAGATTTAAAGTAGAAACAGTTAGCAGTGATCTACCAGTAGACATCTCAAAAGCAGCCAGGAATAAACAAATTATAGAAGAGCATTTTGGAATGGCATTACCTCGTCGCCTATCAGCAATAGAAGAAGCCCTCACTATAAAAAGCTTAAATGATATCATTACATCTTCACCGACACAACCATCTCTAAAAGATATGGAATTCACTATTGAAGAATCTCCAAATGAAAGGTAAGAAGTTGCTTTATGAAAAAAAACGTGATATTGAAAAATAGTTCATATGTCCACTAACCGCAGTACATGGCCCTCGTCATGAAAAAACCTGTCTCCAGATTTGGAACAAGGAGAGACTCAACAACTTGTTCAGCTTCAGAAAGTTGGCATGTTGCATCTTTAACTAAAATACTCAAAGAGAGTGAATAACAAAGATGATGTTCAGACTGCCCGGATGTGAAGGCTGGTCTACACCTTTGTTGTTTGTAAACAACAAAATCAGGTTTTCTCGCAGCGAGGCCCATATAATAGTGTACTTAGTTACAATAGCATTTGTTATTAGCATGTAAGAAGCATAGTAATGACCTCAAAGAAAAAGGTTGGTACCGTCATACATGTTTAGGCCCTCTAGTATTTTTTTACTGACCATTCCAAGGAAGTGCTTCTTTTGTGGATCATTTTTGTTATTTAGGTTTCACGTTTGTCTTTATTATACTGTCTTGACTGTTCCTTGCAGCCTTGAGATCACCTAATGGGAAAGGACTGACCTCTTGGCTCTCTTTTGTGTGATGTTTTCTTGTGATTTTGTAACTTTCCCAAGATTGTATTGGTTCCTGATCTTTGCCTTCTTCTACTTGGATGCAACTGTATACTGTAGCTTTTCAGGGCCATAGTTTTAAAACTTTAATAACAACGATAATATGAAGTGGATGGCATTTTTAAACATATTTTCAGCAACAAAACAGGTAAACATTCGAAGAGGTTTTAAGTCTTGTATATAACATGGATATCATGCGACAGTCTGCATGTATGGTTATAAACCCAATCACACTTCATAGCTATGGTTTCCTCTTCAATTGCATGAAGGTGAGTCAGGCCTCAGACTCTATAATGGCCCTGACATAAAGCTTTAATCGACCGATAAGGGCCTGATGTTTGCCTTTGGCTGGGCCCACCATGGCTCAACTTGGTTTTCTTAGCTCTGACTTTCTGTGAGTCGGGAACCGTTTTCTTTGTTTTATCATAGTGTGTTAATTTTAATGATTAATATCTCTGTAGTGATACATTGCAATAGTTAGGAAGCCTCCATGCGAGCTAAACAATCTTTGTGTTTTAACAACAATAGAATCTAAGGCAAAGCTTTGGTACCAGTTAAATGCATTTAAGGCCCCCAGTGGCTTTAGCTTCTGTTCGTTCTAAGGTGGCGGTTCTGTTGTTGTTGATTCGTTGTTGATTCGTTGTTGAGTGTCGCTCCCATTGTGGGTTTCTGTGTGTGTTTTTTTTCCATGTTTTATTATGCATTGCTTTGTTCCTTTCAAGTTTTGCAATCATCTTGATGGGGAAGAGAGTGTTGGCTGCTTTACTTTGTCTCCATGGTGTCTTGTGATTGTTATGTGGCTCTTCCTCACGGTGCCATGGGTTGGTATGTAGTGAGTGATTTTGATATTTCCTGATCATACTCACTTGCTTTTTACATGTCCAGAAAATGTTGTCACCCGCTGCTTTTGTATTGCAAACTTTTCAAGCATTAATACATTTATATAGGTCCATTTTATCTGAAGGCTTGGTTAACATCATTAATCTTCTGCAAATAAGTCCTATAATTACTGTTAACCTTTTGTATACTAATGGATTTATCCTCCTGCTTTGATGAATAAACTTGGGAATGTCCATTGTATATATCTAGGAGTGTCAGGTTATAATTTTCAAATATATTGTATCCTTTTGTCTGAAGATCTTTTTTACCTTTACAAACAGTCAATGCATGATGAAATGCAGTACTATGCTGCATTTCGACGTGGTCTTCACTGTTTGCAAAAGTACTCATTTAAGGGTTTCCCAAATACAAAGGGTTAATATATGCACACAGATAGACTACATCAGATAGTGTTAATCTAGATTTGACCACCTGTTTCATCATATTTTACACTACTTGCCAATCCATCCATACCTTTTCCCACCTCACTAGGTTTAAAATTAAAATGAATATGCTGAGGATAAAAGATGCTCACATAATAAGGGTTAACTATGAAAGCGCCAATCACAACAAAAGTAGTCTGCTTTTGTCGTCTGCTGAAATGTTTAGGAAACCTCTGGGTCAAATATTGTAGACCCCTACACTAACATTTGTCTATAACGTTACCAAATATATGCAGCAGACGACTTAAGGAGACATCATTTTCAGATGCATTTGTTTTGCAGACGCTTTAATGGTTATTGAATCATTCACCCTTACAGGGACAATAACAACTACAAAAGCTGAAAAAGACTTGGTGTCTTCCTTACTTATCAGATTAAAAAATGTAACACGTAATACAAATCATATGAAGTATCAAGTGAACTTTTTAAAAAAAAAAAAAAAAAAACTTTCTCCCAAAATATTGTACTACAAAAAGAATTGAAGATATATGTTGTGAATTTATTTCAGTATTAAAAATCATTAAAATATCTTTTACAGTAAAGACACAGCAGCTAATCTTGATGAAACTCAAACTATGAATGTTCTACAAGACGAAAATGACTCTGAGGATGAGCCATTACTTATCAACGTTCCAGAAATAAAGATTGAATAGTCATTAAAACAGCAAACTGTAGCCATTTATTCGTTTTTGTGTGGCTTTAAATCACCATGCAATTTAATTGCTTTCCCTCTGGAAACCATTGATAGGCTATGATATATATGGGGTGACGCGAGAAAACCAGTCTTCCGGGGTTTGCAAACAACAAAGGCGCAGACCAGCCTACGCATGGGTGCAGACTGATCAGCACCTTTGTTTTTCACTTTATATAAAGTACCATATCTAGACTTGCTACAAGAGAAGTTTCTAGCTAGTCTCTGTAGCTGATAAGACTGGTTTCAGTCTCGCTTTTTCAGGAACCTCGAAGACAGATTTTGCCTATGATATATATGATTGTAAGTGTTCCATGTTATGTATATTGTGTGTTTTGTATGACAATGAAGCACACCAGGAACTCATTTTATCCCTCTAGGTACCATATAGGATATATAAGCTGTATCCTATATTTCCAGTGGTTCTGAGTCATATTTGTTTTGTAACTCTCTGATGAACAACACAATTCCATGTATCTATCTCCCTCTGTGTTTCATGGTGTGCCTATCGTATTGTACTGTGGTTGAACTTTGTGCAGTTACTTGCATTTTGTTTGGCTTTGAAACACAGTGCAATCTCATTAATCTCATAGATTGATAGGTTGTATCCTAAGAAAGTGGTTCTTCCAAGTCATATATATTTTACATGACTTTGAAACAATATGCAATTTGATTTCTCTCCCTCTTGTTACCATAGACAGATTATATTTTATGATTGTTTGTGACCCCTATATACAGGCAGCAAATGGCAGTAGCATATATGGTTATTGGGCATCTTGTTTTGTGGGATGCCTTATGGGATGCCTTAGCAGTGTAATAGTTGGAGTGCTATGCCACTTTCTCCATCCGTGAGGGTTTGAAATTGTATTTGCTTTTACCAGTTATGAATTCAACCACAATGCAATATCGTTTATCGCCACATTAGCATTAGCTATTCGTTTATCCAACGGTGTTGATTGTTGTAGGTTATATTTGTATAGCTTTAATTCACAATTCACTCTCATTTATCTCCTCTTTGGTACCAATTATATGTTTATCCTACGATTTTTATAGAATAGGCGTACTTGGAGAAGTTCAAACGACTTCATGTATCAAAGTGACAACTTTTGCAACCTATAAATAATCAGGAAAAACAGATCCAAGTCTATAATACAACTTTTCGCTCTCTGTAAAGGCGGTAACTTTAATATTCATATCTGGGCGCTATTCCACTATTTCATCTGCTAAACAAGGGAAATCAGGTTCTATTTATAAATTGGTGAAGAAGTAATAAGGTGTTTGGGCCGCGCAAACGTGCGTGCATTTCATGAAAAATCCTAACCGTATACACACTGAACTCACCATAATTTATTACCCCTTAAAGCGCATAATCACAAAATGTATGTTTTTGTCGTCCACTAAAATATTTGAAGCCTCATAGACAGTGTGGACCCAGATCAGACTGCTCCTGTAGGAGCAGTCTGATCTGGGTCCACAATGTTTGCCTCTATGCTTATGTTAATTAGACATTTTCAGATGCAGTTATTTTGCTGGCGTTTTAAGGACTAAATAATATGTTTTGCGTCTATACTGAGGTAATGGCGCAAGATAATACAGTTACTTTTGTATAAAATCACGCCTCATTTTCAGCTTTTACCTATGTCTAAGGTTGACCAGTCCTAATTACGCATTCATGAGGTGCCGCCTTTACAGTTACCAAAAAGTCAAGTAATACAAAACGTGTTTGTTGTTTTCTACCATTTCAATCTAAAACAAGCCTGTTCATTTACAGAGACTCGATCATATCTTGGAACTTTGTATGCAGTTTCTAGTCAGTGGATAACGATAGACTAGTCAGATAGCATAGAAGTGCAGACTGATCTGTGTCTTTGTTATTCACAAACATCCAATATAAAACTGATGTGTTTGTGAAGATGCTGATATATATAATTATGAAATATCCTAGTCATATTCATTTTTGTTACACATCGTCTTGTTGGTACTGATGACTGATATGTTCTTTTTTACAATTGTTACACGAGTTGTTTACTTTAAATAGTATGTATGGCATATGACGTTGCGGCGTATGTGAGTCTAATAACATCATGTATTATATGCTCGGTAGAAAAATACCATGATATATCAAACAAATAAAATCTGTAATTACGTTTTTCTAACACTAAAATCGAAGGAGCTTGAGGTACAAAAATACCAAAATGTCCCTTACGATTTAGTCGTCGTCCAGCTAGATTTGCCACATCCCATTATGTAGATTTTTTAAATATGTGCAACCAATTCAATCAGAATGCATGTTATATACAGTTTATTTAATCATTCCATTTAGAATATGTAATTTATAAATCTCTGGTGATGAAAAATCATGTAAAGAAACTTGTGCCTGATTTACCACCTACCTCTGTTTATAAAAATCCATATTTTAAATAGAATGATTGCTAAACACTTTGTATTAGATTATTTTTACATTGGTGTATTATATTTATATATATAAAAATTAGAGGACCTGAAGTACTCACCTGGTATTGGGTAACAAGATCTTAATAATGTTAAAGTAGGTCAAGGTCAACCAAGGCTTATTATTTAAACATATGTTCTTTTACCATAGATGAGGTTGGCAGCCATTTTGGTCAAGTGACCTAAACTATTAAGTTTTATCTAATGAACTCTCCATATGAAATTTGACTTTAATCAGCCCAGTGTTTT
The DNA here is from genome assembly GCA_964019695.1 of Loripinus fragilis. NCBI lineage: Eukaryota > Metazoa > Mollusca > Bivalvia > Lucinida > Lucinidae > Loripinus > Loripinus fragilis. The sequence continues at coordinate 45,130,157 of OZ026526.1, forward strand.
CTGAGAGAAAGATGTTAAGATATGTATGTGGCAGTCAAAAATAGGTGGCCATGGATGAAAGGTCAAAAGTCAGTTTGACCTTTGGTACTTATATAAAACCACAATATCATTAACTTAAACATTTCTAATAAGTATTATGATTTCGACTGTAACAGCTGTAGAAAAATGAACATTTCAAGATTTTTCCCATATAAATACATTAGGAATCAAATTTGACCTTGTCTTAAAGTAGGTTATGATAAACCTAGAACCATCATTTGTGCAATCTTGGTAGGGACCACATCCCCAATACTACATACCAAGTCCCAATGTCATCTGCCTTCTGGTTCAGGAGAAGAGTTTAAAGGCTTTTTACCATATATGGGCGTGGTAGTCATCTTGGTCATGTGACCAAAACAATTCTTATAAATTTTGGCTATCTTATCGTAAGAAGTCTTCATATGAAATTTGAGTTCAATTGGCCTAATGGTTTTTGATTAAACTATGTTCCTGAATCAGGTGTGATACTTGATTTATCATTTCCTGATCTTGGCCCTCTTTCTTACTTTTAATATATTGATGGGGTTCCAATATGAATGACCTTCATTGAAAAGTCAAAAGTCAACTTTGACCCTTTTTACTTATTTATAGCCATTTTCTCATTAGGTCTCGTATATCAAGTGACTTTGGCGTCAACTTTTTTCAAAAAATGTTCTTTCCAACAAATTCCAATTTAAATTCATTAGGAAGCAATTTGACCTTGACGTTTAGTAGATCTATGTCAACCTAGGGTCATCATTATAACAAACTTGGTAGACCCTACATCCCAGATGGTGCATACCAAATCCCAAGGTCATCAGCCTTTTGGCTTTGGAGATGATTTTAAAGGGGTTTATCATATATGGATGTGGCAGCCATCTTGGTCATGTGACCAGATTAATTTGTATAAATTCTTGCTAACTTATTGTAAGGAGTCTTTATATGAAATTTGAGTTAAATTGCCCAATGGTTTCTGAGAAAACTATGTTTTATTATATTGATAGGACTCCAATATGAGCGACCTTGGTTGAAAGGTCAACCTTGAATTTGGAACTTATTCATTAAGTATAACATTTCAAGTGAGAATAATGACTGGCTTAAACAATTTCAAAAATGTACTTTTCAAACTTCAGGAAGCCTTGACGCTAAGTAGGTCAATGTCAACCTAGGATCATCATTTTGACAAACTTGGTAGGCCCCACATCCCAAAAGCTACATACCAAGTCCCAAGGTCATCAGCCTTCTGGTTCTGGAGAGAAGATTTTTGAAGGGTTTTTACCATATATGGGTGTGGCGGCCATCATGGTCATGTGACCAAAACCATTTGAACAAACTTTCGTTCCCACATCCTAAGAAGACTCCATATGAAATTTGAGTTCAATTGCCCCAGTGGTTTTAGAGGAGATGATAAAAAGCCTCAACATATCAGCATTTTAGTCAGCCCATTAACTCTTTGCATGCTGGGTAATTTATCATGCTTTTGCTGTGGTCTGCTGATTTTTTTTTTCAAAATTATTTTTTTTCCAGAAAAAGTTATTTCAGGAACACAATCAGAGTGTTATACAGTTTGGATCCAGATCAGGACCGACGTTGTGTTGGTCCTGATCTGAGTCCAAACTGTTTGCAAATGCTATCAGCAGACCAAAACTAGAAGACCTGAAGGTACTAAGCGCTCAACTGATCTCCTTAGCAATGTTAAAATTGGTTAAGGTCAACATAGGCTTATTATTTAATCAAAATATGTTATTTTGTTTTACCATATATGGGCCATGGTGGCTATTTTGGTCAAGTGACCCAAAACAAGCATCATATCTATATTGTTTTATTTTAGTCTGCCGCCTTTAATTTCTACGAGGACTCCTGATGGCATTTTTTGTTAATGCTCGGCATCCATGCTAGAATTATTCCTTGGACTATTACAAACAATATAGGGGTGGATGCCAAGCGTGATTTTTTTATTTAAGGTCACGGTGAGATCAAAGGTCAAGTTAGTGCAATTATTCAGAAAAATGGCACTTATATAAAGTAAATAATTTTTTTCAATCACAAAATGCTACCGATATGAATAAAAACAGTTTCACGTGAGAATAGACTGGCACAGAGGCTTGCCACAGCCTCCAAATTGACATTTGCAAAATAATACCGTATTTATGATAAAAAACATTCAGGCTCAATACACATTAAAGAACAATATAGTCCGGGCCAATTTAGCTTACCTTGCACCCCAGGGCATTTTTTCTTGAGTGCCAAATTGTTCATTAAGACTCCCTAAATGCAAAATTAAGTTCTAAAAATGAACCTGTCTGGGCTATGTGAAAATGCATGGTTTCCATGGCAACCCATAATGCTATTCAAGAATGGTGATGTGCCTACAAAATTACTCATATCTTAGCAACTACCTGTCCTAGACTTCTAAATATGGTGTCAAATTAAAACGTAGAAGAAGGCCTTTCATCCATTGTCCCTTATGCAAATTATCTAATTTATCTAATTTGCATAACTATTTATGAAAATATTAAAATGTGATTCAAGAATGGGGGTGTACCTACAAAATCAATAATATCTCAGTTGCTTCTTATCGCAACCTACTAAAATTGGTACCAAATTAAAGCTTAGACATTGGCCTTTCATCAATTTGTGGCATATGTAAATTATCTAGTCTACATAATTTGCGTTTTCATGAATATTAATAAAAACGTTAAAAATAAGGAAAATCATTAAAAAATAAGTAAGCAGATTGCATCTGCATATCATCATTGATGCATATTCCTATGTCATCAGTGACACAATTGGACAATTTCATTTATCCAATGGTCCTATTTGTAAATTGTCTCAACTGCATATCCATAAATTTATATGTGTAAACTTAAAAAATGAAGGAATGTCACATAAAACTATAAACCTTGGAAGAAGGGAAGGGGAGCTGGTAATAAGGCCTTCCTTGCACCCCTATGACATTTTCTCATGTATGTCAACTTTTTTTGTGGAGTCGCCTTAATGACAAAAATATTGTCATAAAAATAAACCCATTTAGGAATATATGAAATTACAATGGTTTCCATGACTACCTATCATGCAATTCAGAAGAATGGGGGTGTTTGGGGATTCTAATAAACAATTGGCACCCATGAAAAATTGTCCCCGACTAGTACTATATATGTAAATTGTATGAAGCATGACCCTAAAGATTTGATATATAATTTTACGTTATCCAAGGCACTTCTAATTCACATCTACATTGTATCAATTTGGTGTATGATTTCATTTACCGTACACCTAGCTTGGAATATTTGCCTATATATAATTGTAGACTCAAATTCGCAGATAACCTAAGTATCTACAGACAGGATTGTGATTCAGCATATTCAGCACCCATACAGCATGATACAGGCAAAAATTAAACTCTTTAAGTTCTCAAAGTTGCAAGCCTCCAGGGCAGCTTGCAGTCCTATAAGATAGGCACATCCCACTGCATCATATGCACATTCTATCATGCAGATCTGATCAGCCTTCAACATTTACATCTGACGGTGCTGCACATTTTTGCAGCCACAAGTGGTGATGAGCTCCATGCAAAAATAGTAAGTGAGTATGATCAGGAAATACCACAATCACAAACCGCATACAACCCCATGGCACCGCGAGGAAGAGCCGCTCAACCACCAACAGACACCAGGAAGACAAATTAAGCAAAGCAACCAGCTCTCTCTTCCCCATCAAGATGATTGCAATACTAGAATGGACATAAAGTTACATACAACAAAACATAGAACAATCACAGACTCCCACAATGGGAGTAACAATAAACAAAAAGTCAACAACAACAGAACCACCGCCTTAGAACGGACAGTAGCCTAAGCCACCGGGGGCCTTAAATGCATTTAACTGGTACCAAATCTTCGCCCTAGATTTTGCTGTTGTTGAAGTACAAGAAATGTTCAGCTCGCATGGAGGCCATCTAACTAATGCAATGTATCATCATGGAGAAACACTCTAATCAAATTAACACACCATGATGAAACAAAGAAAAGGGCTCATGACTCACAGACAGTCAGAGCTAAAGAAAACCTGAAGTTGAGCCACGGTGGGTCCAGCTACAGATAAGCATCAGACACTAACCCACCGATTAAAGCTTTACGTCAGAGCCGTCATAGAGTCTGAGGCCTGACCCACCGTCGTGCAATTAAAGAGGAAACCATGGCTATAAACCGTGATTGGGTTTAAAACTAGGCATGCAGACTGTCGCATGATATCCAAGTTATATCCAACCCTTATATAACGTTTTACTATCTTTTTGAATTGATCACTAAAATTAGGTTTTCAAACAATACGTTTGAATTTATAAACTTAATCACCATAAAATATAGGTTCTGATATGCTTTGTTGCAGAAGAGCTTTTAACCCAATATTGTATTTAACAATTAACTCTGAGTGTCTGTGGTAGAATTTAAAAAATGCTTTTCGAATTTTATGATATCTATAACCTTGTTTTAATAACTTAGCAGTTAAAAATAAGTTTCTGTTGTTGAAGTCATCAACATTAGAACACACTCTCGCAAAACGAATAAGCTGAGAAATATAAACACCATAGGAAGGGGAGCAAGCCCAACACACAGCTGGCAATCTGTCAGTCTGAACCTGAATTGTGTCCGGAGCATATCTTTTATATAATTTGAGACAGGAATCCCAAATTTAGTGTGTGTAGATACACCTTGGGGTCGCAGAGTGTCACATACTGTTTCTGGGGTTACTGTAATTTTGACCTTGTCCTCTGACCCTAGTTCTAGGAAAATCGAGACTAGAGCATATATCTTGGATTGTTTTAAGGTAGGAATCCCCAATTTAGATTGTGGATACATGTTAGGGTGCTAGAGTGTCCCGTACTGGTTGGGGTCACTGTGAACTTGACCTCTGGTACATCTCCTATATTATTGGCGGTAGGAATCCCAAATTAGTGTGTGGATACATCTTGGGGTTGTAGAGTGTCACACACTGTTTATAGATTTCTGTGTCTCACTTATGAAAGTCTATTGTATTTGGGGGTATTTTATCAATTTGTGACACAATTCATGATTTTGCCTAATAATTAACTCTCAAACATTGCAATTCAAAGGTATCTTTATAGGTGGTACAACCCTTTTTTCACATTGAAGAAAAAAGTGAATTGTACCAAATCAATATCTACATTTTCTCTTTCAATGCAGCACCCATACAGCATGATACAGGGAAAAACAAACTCTTTATCTTCCAAAAGTTGCAAGCCTCTACCTTATGACTGTACCAGTGTTTGAGCTTCCAGGTACTACTTCCAACATGTATTTTGTACATGTGAATTTAATGAACAGCGTTGAAAACACCAAAATACAAAAATGTATAAAGGACCGTCTCGATCTATTGTAAGAATTCCCCAGAACTTCTTTATTTATTATACCTCAGATTGGAACTTTCTGGTCACCTGAACAAAACTGTTAAAAACTCCAATGCCAAGTTAGTATAAGCAAACGAACATGTATGTGTTTTCTTACGTACATTTTCTAACTTTCATACTCCATTTGATTATAAAAACGGCAATTGAGTCTTCCATTTGATTGAAGTTTTGCTTTATCAAGCTTGTGAAAACGGGTTACCACTTGGTCAAGCTTTGCAGGTATGTTGTTCTGTTGTACAAAGCTTTCTGTCAAACTGTTGTCATAACTGCGCTACCAAGACATGATCTCTGTACAATGTAATTTGAATAATTTGCTACCCAATGTTGCTTTTAGCAAAGCAATATTATCGCATGAAAATTTTATGAGTCATTCTATGTCAATATTATCAGGGAAATATATATATCCATTTTTTCGACACTTTTGTCAAAAACGAATTTTGCAATCGCATCATCAATTCCATGGACTGGCTTTATTCCAATAGCGTGACTTTCTGCATTGAACCAGGTTTTCCAATCTGTTTGCCTTGTGTAAAGCTTGGCCAATAGCAACAAAAGAAAGTGAGTAGTGTGATCAGGAAATACCACAATCACACATTGCATGCCAAACAAGGCACTGCGAGGAAGACAGAGATAACATAACACTAACATAACAGTCACAATACATCATTAAGGCAATTTAAGTAAATCAACCAGCTCTATCTTCAGCTATATGCTTTGGTGTCAAACGTTTTGTGGTTTGAACCACCATATATTACGTCTTTATAGCCATTATGACATCACGGTTCCAACAGATTCTCCATCAAACCCGCCAAAATATCCATGCTATCAAAGAAGAGACTATGAAACATGAACACTCTCTCAGGAATGATTTCTCAACGTGCTCTTGGTTTTTGCCTTACGGATCAGCGTGACCAGGTGTCTTCATCAGATCAGCCATAAGTTTGAAATTTTGTGACAGCATAAAGCAGTTCTAGTAAAAGGCTTAAAATGAGTGTTCTGTCATCATGTCATCTTCAGAGGAACTTTCTGAAGAATAACTTTTTTGGTACCTTTGTCAAAATTTGGGAATGACATGTTCAGATTAATCAACTGGATACATGAAGAGTTGGGCCTTTATATCTAAAGAGCACACAAAATTAGCGATCAAGATGCATTGTTACATCATAAATGAATGATTGACATCATGATAAATATATCTGTGGTATTTCATAATTTCAAATTGTGGTCTTCTTCTGTAATTTGCTGGTGCAGTGGCTCAGTGGTAGAGTGCTTGACTCGAGACCCAGGGACCGCGGGTTCAAGGCTCACTGGCGTCACTGCGTTGTGTCCTTGAGCAAGACACATTGATCCTTGCTTAGCACTGGTTCAACCCAGGTAGACCCGTCCCTTTATATCTGAAAGATTGTTGATGGGATGTCATATCATTCACATGACCAAGAGCCAATCTGTGTCCAGAATTGTGAAACGCTATCCCCCCCCCCCAATTTATTGTGTTTTTTGGCAAAATAAAACAGAATAAAAATATATTGCAGACCCTATTACCAATCAAATAATACAATGTACAAGCATTGCTTGTGAGTGGTCTATAACTAAGGCATGATTGAAAATGTCATTGAAAAAAAACTGTAAATATGAAAAATCTACTCCAGAATCACTGATTTTTCTGTGGAAAGTATATTTTTCTATCCCATAATAGCTATAATATTCCACAAACTAGTCTTTTCAACATTTCTATATCTGACTTTTAGTTTTCAGCATGTTAACCATAATTAGAATGATTAAGATACCATCTATAGCAATGTAAAAAAGACCTAATGACAATTCTAATAAGAAAATGCACCTATTTGACCTTTGACCTTGCTGTGACCTTAATTCGCAGTTTCAGACGTGGCATCCACCCTGGGACACTTTGTCATACCCTAAAGAGTATTTCTAGCATGGATGCCGAGCATTAACAAAAAATGCCATCAAAACCATTTTCTAGGGGTCTTAGAAATTACAGGCTGCAGACTATTTACTGAATACTCCATATTCAAACAGCCCAGTGATTTCTGAAAAAAAAATGCTAAGAAATATATGTAGCAGCCCAAAATGAGTGGCCTTCGATGAAAGGACAAAGATAGAAAGGGTGCAAAAATCAGGAATCAATACAATCAACACCTGACCCAGGATACCAGTGGGAAAGTGACAAACTCACAGTTAGACACCACATACAAGAGCCAAGAGGTCAACACTTTTGCTGCAGGTGACCACAAGGCACATATAAACAGACGCGCACAAAGGCATAGCAAACACAAGACAGAAAAAACATTAAAGATGCACTGAAGAAGTACCGCCTTGGAACAGTCAGTAAATTATTTTACTGGAGGGCTTAAACCGGTTTCACGGCGCTAACCTCACTCTTAATTCAGATGTGGATCAAGACACAAAGATATTTGGTTTGCATGAAAGACCCCTAACTTATCAATGCATCATCTCCTAGCTTCTGGTTCTGGAGAAGATTTTTAAAACGTTTTTACCATATACCGGCATGGCAGCCATCTTGGTCAGGTGACCAAACTATTTGCATATATTTTGACTATATTATCTATGAAATTTGAATTCAATTGAGTCAATGGTCTCTGAGAAAACTATCAAATTCTTGCTCAAGTGACCAGGACCATTTGAACAAACTGAAGTTCCCGCGTCCTAAGGAGTCTCCATATGAAATTAGAGTTTAATTGGCCCAGCGGTTTCAGAGGAGATATTTGAGAATGTTGAAGGACAGATGGACAGACGCTGGAGTCACTGGTACACTATTATGTCACACATGAGCCTTCGGCTCAGGTGAGCTAAAAAAGACACAACTAGCGTGGAAAGAGTTAATGGTTTGCTATTCATTTAGGCTATAAATACAAAGATAGGACTTGTTCATAATAGATGTGGTTGTGATTGGAAAAAAACTGTGTCTGAATGTGATTGAATGAGAGCAGGAAGAAAATAAAATCTAACAAAGACGGAGTGTATTGGTTTTTCTTCAAATAAAAGGTAACAATACATGAAAAAACGTTTAGAGTCAATAGCAAGAAAAAACCCTCTAATGCTATATACATTAAGGTTGATCTGATACTTAATCATAAATGATCTTATAGGCTCACACTGAGTATTTCATTGGTTGTTTACACTACATGAACTTCCATGGGTGAAAGTTCAAAAATTTAAAATCCTGAACTTTTGATACTCGGACCTTAAAACTTGCAGAATGCCCACCAAATATTCACAATTTCAATTTTAATGGTCAATTGTCTTTAGACAGACTGTATATAAATAGGAAAACCTATTATAATCTCTCTAATTCAGCAGTTTGAGGCAGACTTTCTATGGAAAGTCAGCCTCAAAATCCTGAATTCAGGAATAATCCTGAAAACTTTCACCCATGAACTTCTGACTTCCAGTCAAGCAAGGAGTGAAAAGTAACCTATAAAGTGCCACCTATGATAATTTGCAGCAGATGACCATTTCAAAATTTACTGCTTTTTCAAAAATAACAAATAAGGCAAAATATTTCATGAGAATCGTCTGCTGGCAGATATCATACCTTATTTTTTTTGAAAATTAGGAAAGATGTTGCAAAATTTGTCATTTGCTGCAGTTGTGATTGCCACTTTAAGGGATAATTATCAATAGGTATTCATTGTGCGTATGAAAATGTGTAGATCCTGATCAGTTGACTTTATCAGAAGCCAGTTCATCCGGATCTATGCTGTTTTAAAAAGAGGGTAATAAATGCACAGTGAAAAAGGTGAAAATCAGAAAGAAAAAAGTCATTTTACAACTTGCCCCGAGCTTATAAAACATTTTTTTATGCTCAAATCAGCTGATCAGGAATTTTTAAATGCTGACTTAAAAAACATATTTTCTTGGTTAAAACCCACATGTTGTATTTGTCATAGTAATTATTTCATGATAAATCTCCACAAAAGTATGGGACCAGACCAGGATCAAACTCTTGTCCCCTGGATCTGCAGTCAGACACGTTTCTGCAGTCAGAAACTTTAATAAATTAAACATTGACTTCAGCCAGACTATTCAATTATCAGGATTAAGTTATTGAGAGTCAACAATAATTGATGTTTGATATATATATATATACTGTGAGAAAAGCCACCTTAAAGCATATACAAATTATCAAGACTTATCACCATTATGGACTTCCCAAAGGATTGGTTTTCTTCAGACAAAAAACATAAAATAAACATTTGATAGTGTAAATATAATTATTAACTAGAATATTAACAATGAACAAACCCAGAATTCTAAATAGGGTCATAAAAATACAAAAATAGAAGTAATATAGACAATGGATTTCTTATTTTGTTTAGCACAGGAAATTATTTATGATCATTCAAACTGTTATTCAATAAACAACTTGTTAAAGATTCTAATGTGATATTTGTGTACAAGAAAAGATGCCATTTTTATCAACATTATAAAATATGTTTTAGTGGGGAAAATAATTCACTCTGAGAAAGATTTGATCTAAGCTAGCTAAGAAGATTTCATTGAGATTTCTGCTATATATATATTCATCAAATCGGCAAGCCCATGGGATAGTAATACTTATCATATGGGCCTCAATGCGAGAAAACCAGGCCAGAGGTTATAAAACTTTTTTCATGCTCAACTCAACTGAGCACGAAATTTATCCTGCTCATAAATATTAAAATGCCAATAATTGTTGGCATTTTAACATTTATTAGCATGATAAATACAACATCTGAGACTTAAAACAAGAAACTTCTTTATTTGTCTGTATTTTAATTTTATGAGCTGTTGAAATTTCATGCTCAGGTGAGTTGAGCATGAAAAATGTTATAACCTCGGGGCCTGTCTTGGGGTTTCTGACCAGGTCATACTCAAACCACCCTGCTCCGCTGCAGAGGCTAGCTAAAAATCTGAAATTTCGCTTGTTGCAAGTTCAGATATGATACTTTCCAAAGGGCAAATAACAAAGGTGCTATTCAGACTGCATGGTACGCTGGCTTTCGCTGGTTACAACAGGGATTAGCTCCAATACCTCACATCCTGGCTCAAATAAACTGTACTTTCATAAATTTAATTTTTTTTTACAGTTGTTCATAATTTCTATTTTGTTCAAGAGTATGCCTAACTAAATGCCATAGTATATCAAAGCAAATATCTGTGCTGTTATAAGGATATATAAAATCTAGGAAATTTTACTATATAGTATATGTACAAGCAATACTTCATTGACATATAAACAAGGCAATGTATAATCTAAACCACTGCTAACATATCCAAAGAAAGTGTAGAATTTATTACTTTAAAAAAAAAAATTTGATAGTAATTCAGGAAAACTTCATTGTTAAACTAAGCCCTTGTCCTGCTAAATCAATATAAGAACCAGCTAATAAGAAAATGTTGCTTATCATGTAGTAAAACAACAAATACTATTACTAAGCATGAGCAGACCCAGAAAGTTCCGTCAAGGAGGGGAAGGGGTGTCCGTAGTCATCAATGTATTTCACAGAAGGCTGTACGAACCTCCCTTGAGTAGCAATTGAACCCTTTGGGTCCAATTGCTTCTCGAGGGGGGTCTGCACCTGTATTTTTAAGGAAACCTATAGCCACTTGTGATCTTCCAGGGGGAGGGGGGGGGGGGTCAGGTCCCCTTGTCCCCCCTCTGGATCCACCCATGCTAAGGGTAGACTGTACATGTCTGCAGTCCCACAGAGGCTTCACTGTTAGTACATTCAGAGTATGAATTAAGCACTGGGTTAGGATCAGAAGTTCAGAACTGTAATGAGTCTAATGACCCTTGTGTTAATTACATTGCTTGAAATGAAACTGCTGTTACAGACTAGTTCAGTTGGCTTATCTTGACAGTAAAACTGACTTGCATGCACTTGCTTAAATTAGCAAATGATGTTCATTTCTGTTTGCCTTTTGAAGAAAACTACCTGTCATAAGTGGCCACTCAAAAGACCAAAAAATAGGTTTTCTAGATGGATAATTGCTTAATGCAGGTCAAAGGTATTGCAGAATGCTCCCATGGAGCATTCTACAATACTTTTGACCTACATTAAGGTACCACATGGCTTTAAGACCTTTTTTTTGTCTATTTTTGAGTGGCTGCTTAAGACAGGTATTACTGTATGCATTTAATTTCACCTTATTTGACCTAATAATAGGCATACTGTGCCTTTTTTTAAATGTCTTAACTTTGCTTTGAAAACAAACACTTATAAGAGAACTGTCACTTATAAAGTTTGATTCCTCTCCTGTGAAATGCAGATCACCTGTCTGAAAATCTGGGATAGGTACTTGTTTGTTTGATTTGATTCTTTACGTCCCAGTCAACATTTTTCAGTCATGTCGGGACGGCTTTTCCTGTGTTAAACTAGTACTAAGCAGATGATAAAGCGTCAAGGATACAAGCAATGCATCGGACGAGGCTCAAACCTGCAACCCTCGATCCCAAGTCAAGCACTCTACCACTGAGTCTGGAGTGGGTGTAACAATTCAGCAAGGACAAGGCCTAAGCTTTTTGTAACAGATATTTCTAATACCATTCAACAAACTTTGCACACAGAATATATAACAAATAAATACAAATTGTACAAAAATGCGGATAATTTCAGCCATACCGAAAGCAAGCAAACACTATAACCAAAGGATACAATAAATCATTGTACATACCTTAAATATTCAGACACCTTAATTTTTTACAATTTAAGTTTCAACTTGTCCATTTCATGAGGTCTGTAAAATGTATTGTTGGAACGTCAAACAGTGTAAACCCTGATCAAACTGCTCATTCAAGACTGGTCTGGTTTTATAATGTCTACCAGAATTTTTAAGGTAAATACGAAAGGCAAAAAAAAAAGAAAGAAGAAAAATATGATATAAAAAAAACAACTACTGAGCCACACCATGAGAAAACGAGCCATTAATTTGTATCCGGGCCTCCAGATTACAAACATGTTCATGCTCAACTCAACTAAGCATGAAATTCATCCTGCTCATAAATTTTAAAATGCGAACAATTGTTGGCATTTTAACATTTATCAGCAGGATAAATAAACATATGAAAGTTTTAAAGCAAGAAATATCATTATTTTTCAGCATTTTAATTTTTATGAGAAGTGGACATTTCATGCTCAGTTGAGTTGAGCATGAAAAAAACTGGGACCAGGTAAGACTCACTAGCATCTGTTCAGCTATATAGACTAGTTAGAATTTCAACATTTTGGACACAGCAGGTATAGCAATAACACTATCTAGTCAGTCCGTGAACAATGATCACAATGGTCAGCTTGTGCATGTGTTCAGGCTGGTCTGTGACAGTTGTTTACTGGTCTGTGACAGCAGCATATTTTCTGATGATATGGCTCACTTCAACAACGTATGATGATGTATGCTCAATATAAAGAAAGAACAAAACAATATGCTACACTCACTTTTGAGTGCATTCCCGCCCCTTTACAGGCCTCCAGATAAGAGTGTAATTAAAAATTATTTTTCTTATTTCTCTACCAAAACATATGTTATGGGTACTCAAAAGAACCGTCTCAATGGGACAGTTCTTTTGAGCACCCAAAACATACATTTAGACTATGGGTAGGAAGATACAATTTTACACTAAAATTTTTTGCATATCTAGTCCTATGCTATATACGATTCCATTTAGTACAAAGGAAGCATTCATAGACTGGGTGGAAACGGTGTTGATACAGATCAGCTGGCTTCTGAAGAAGCCTGCTGATCTGGATCTACACTGTTGGAGAAGAGGATATAGCCAGATTCAGTTGGACAAAGGAAACCATATGTCAATTAAATGTTACATAATGAAGTGAAAATCTGACTACTTGTGCTCTGTAACAGACCATTCCAAATAACTGATAGCGGGTCAAAGTTCATGGCATTCTGCTAAATGGCACAAAAACAAAAAAACAGCTTTAAATGGTTTATGGTATTTAAAAAATGGTCACTTAGTCGCTCAGAGTACCAACCAAATTCAACAAAGAATCAAACCAAAGAAAATAATTTTATGAATTGATCTTTAAAAAAATTTTTTGATTGAGCATGTATTTCCAAATTGAACTGTGTCTAGACCCTCCAAAATCATGTCCAAATATGTGTTTCTGAGATTATCAATTCTGACTTTTCACTAGACAATAAATGAAAGATAGATGTCCTTAAATTTCGAACAATAATTGCCTTGCAAAAAGGCCTAGGCAAACAGTGTAGACCCAGATCAGACTGCTTCTGTAGAAGCAGTCTGATCAGGGTCTTCCCTGTTTGCCATTCTGGCAAGCATTTTGTTAATTCCAGCCCTAATAACCACCATTTTATTTGAGAAAAAAAAGAGTTAAGTGCTTGAAATTTTAGAACATTTACTGTGTACTAATTAAAGAGATATTTATAAATTTGAGTTTGTAACAATCTGGAACCTTGTCTGTGTCACAAATAATATCACATAACAGAAATTGTCCATGTAGAATATCATCTTGGCTTACTTGTTAACCCCGTGTGGAGAGCGCTGGAAAAAGAAAAGTACATTACACTAATATTACAGAAAATGTTCTCAAATATTGAGCACTTCCTACCTGGCGGAAAGCACTACATAAACAACACATGCCAAGATGGGACTGTTTCACAAAGACCAGTCTAATTGGGGTCTTCACCATTTGCTTCTCAGTTTTGTAGAATATTACATGTACAGTAAACCTGTCTAAAGTGGCCACTCAAAAAAAGACCAAAACTTGGTTTTCAAGACCGATTATCGCTTAGTGAAGGTCAAAAGTATTGCAGAATGCTCTAAGAGAGCATTCTGCAATACTTTTGACCTGCATTACACTACCATCTGTCTTTGAGATCTTTGTTTTGTGTATTTTTAAGTGGTCGCTTAAGACGGGTTTTACTGTACTGGATTAACTGTAAATAGAGAGACACATTATTCTTGCACACCAGATCGGGATTACCGCTGTTTTTACCAATATGAAAAAATTCTATCTCACATACCCTGTACCAACCCGTGGGAAGGATAACTAGAGGACCTGAAGGTCCTGAAGCACCAACCTGATCTCCTTAATTGTGTTAAAATAAGTCAAGTTCAACTTAGGCTTATTATTTAAACATATTTCATTTTACTATATATGAGCATGTTGGCCATTTTAGTCAACCCAGGTTCATCATTTGTGCATACCTGGTAGGGCACACATCCCTAATGCTACATACCAAGTCCCAATGCCATTGGCCTTTTAGATCCAGAGAAGAAAATATTTAAGGGGTTTTTACCTTATATAGGCATAGCGGCCATCTTAGACATGTGACCATTGACATTCGTTATAAATTTACTCCCCTCAAATTAAGGAGTCTCCATATGAAATTTGAAATCAATTGGCCTATTGATTTCTGAGAAAACTATGTTTTAATATATTGATGGGACTCCAATATAAGCGACATTGGCTCAAAGGTCAAAGGTCAAGGTCAACTTTGACCTCTGGAACTAATTTTTAGCCATTGTTTCATCAGGTTTAACATATCAAGTGAGAATAATGACTTTGGCTTCAACAGTATTCAAAAAATCAACTTTTCAAATTTAAATGCATTATAAAGGAAGCAAATCTGACATTGATGTTAAGTAGATCAAGGTCAATCTCGGATTATCATTTGAACAAACTTGGTAGGCCCCACATCCCAAATGTTACATACCAAGTCCCAAGGTCATCAGCCTTCTGGTTCTGGAGGAGAAGATTTTTACAGGGTTTTTACCATATATGGGTATGTCAGCCTTCTTAGGCATGTCACCAAAACAATTTGTAAAAATTTTATTGTAAGGAGTCTTCACAATTGTCCTAATGGTTTCTGAGTAAACTATATATTATTATATTGGTGGGACTCCAATATGAGCGACCTAGGCTGAAAAGTCAACCTTCACCTTTGGAACTTATTTGTAGTCATTGTCTCATTAAATTGAACATATCTAGTGATCCAGTTTTCAAAAAATCATCTGTTCAAAAAAATCCCATTTAAATGCATTAGAAAGCAAGTTTGATGTTAAGTAGGTCAAGGTCAACCTAGGACCATCATTTGAACAAACTTGGTAGGCCCCACTTCCCAAATGCTACATACCAAGTCCCAAGGTCATCGACCTTCTAGTTCTGGAGAAGATTTTTGATCGGTACTCAAACTATTCCTAAATGCTTACATAAATCCCTGTGTACATGCCAATACTTAAAAATGATTGAATTGTATAGTACCGTTGGCATACTGCATGTTTTCTATATAGTATTAACACCAACAAAAATACCTACCACATCCGCTCTATGATGTGCCAGCAATATGCGTTAATACCGGCAAAGTGACTTATACCATAACCAGTGTGATATATCTGAAGGATTAACTCCCAAAATGAAGTATTTGAATGTGACGATTTCTATTCTAATCTTTTTTTTATAATTTCACCTTCAAAAGTGTGAAGGTACTTTTTTCTGCTTTCAAACTTTCTTGTGAGAGAACCTCTAAATAAAAAAAATGAGTGTAAAGAGTTAAAATTTTCTTATCCATAGGTTTTAACATATGTTTTTGGTGCTCTAATGAACTATCTCAATGAGTACCCACAACATATGCTTCAGTTGAAAAGTAAAATAAAATATATGAACCAGTGCTCGATATTTCCAACAATGTGGTATGTGTGACCAGCAAAGCCTCAGATCAGCCTGCGCATACGTGCAGTCTGATCAGAGCCTTTGCTAGTCGCTTGAGTATTCTATGATTGTTAAGCTCCTGACTGAATATCATTTGGAGTTTCTAAGCTTAAAAGGAGGCTGCAGAAGCTTGTTCAAGTCTACACTTGTCAAAATGTCAAATTGTTGGAAATCTCATGCCACGTCTTGTTATTTATAATTACACTTTCTTGTCTAGAGGCATGTAGAATTTCAGATTATTGATGGTAAACATTTCTTAGAATTTGATATCCATACTGATCTGGTTCTTTTCTGTACAATAGGTCAAATATAGGTCTTTGTCACTCTGCTGTCATTTATTAATTGAACCAGTGCATGAGATTTCCAACAATGTAGTATGTGCGACCAGCAAAGCCTCAGACCAGCCTGCGCATACGCGCAGTCTGATCAGAGCCTTTGCTATTCTCTTGGGTATTCTATGATTGTTAAGCTACTGACTGAACATCATTTGGAGTTTCTAAGCTTAAAAGGACACTGCACAGGCTTGTCCGAGTCTACACTCGTCAAATTGTTGGAAATCTCATGCACTTGCTCAATTATAGGAGCTATACTCACCAGCAATCTGATGCCAAACTGGCCATCAATTTCTCTTCCAGTAGCTAGGGCAGGCTTCAGCTGTCCACTGGGCACAACACCAACATGTTTGCCTCGCTCTCTCATGGAATCTAGGACAATGAATTGACCCAACTGTGTCAGCTGAAACTTTGTATCATTGGTGTGGACTGCCCCTGGTGGCTGTAATGAAAATGTTAACCATGTGGGCCGTGATGAAACTAAACTGGTCTTTAAGGTTTCCGAGCAGATATGGCTCAAACCAGCCTGCTTAAGCTATGGAGTCTCAGTAAGATTATTGAAATTTTAAGGCAACATCCCAAAATGTTAAAAGATTGTTGACTTGGACATAAAGCATCAAATCAAATCAAACAAACAAAACTTAACTTGCTGTATGGATGTGTCATATTTATGTATTCAGCAGTATTAAGGTACATGTACAGTTAAAGGAAAATTTGTGAGCGCAAAACTGTTACTATTTTCTTACCCATCACTTTAAACATAGGTTTTGGGTGCTCAAAAGAACCGTCTCAGTGAGACGGTTCTTTTGAGTACCCACAACATATGTTTTGGTTGAGAAATAAAACTGATAATTTTCAATTGCGCACTCTTATATGGAAGCCTGCATTAAATTTTCTGATAGGTTTCATGCTCTGTTTATCATATGCTTACCATGTGTACAAGAATTGTGCTTCCATTGATTACAGCCAGGAAGTTATTGTTGTTATGGAGACGAACCTGATTACTACCTTCATTTACCACAGTCCACTCAACTGAAATAAAATAAAAAAATATTTAGACATATATATCAGATTTATAACAAATTGTGACCTGTCTAAGTCATTTTATTTGTAAAAATGGTGGCCATATCAGCACTTTAGTATTCTTCAAATATAAAGGATGCATGTGAAGTTATCAGCAATAGTTACGGATGTTCTAAAATAATGAACACTAGTTGCCTGCCAAAAAGGCCTAGACAAACAATCCAGACCCTGATCAGACTCCTTCTGAGGAAGCAGTCTGATCAGGGTCTTCCCTGTTTACTATTCTGAAAAACACTGAGAAAAATTTTTCAAAACCTAGAGACCTGGGCCATGATGACATACAAATTGAACTTTCTGATGGGCTATTTCATTACATTAAAAATTTAAAAAAAAAAATTGAGAGTGTCCAGAGACGAGCAGCTCGATGGGTCCATGGGGATTATTCGCCCTACTCAAGCGTCACAGACATGATTGGGAAACTTGGATGGCGTACCCTTGAGCAGCTTTGTACTGATTCAAGAATGGTCCTCTTCTACAAGATCATATATGGCTATGTAGCCATACCTCTCCCTTCATATGTCATACCACTCCCTCATGCTTCCTGTACCTCTCATTCATTGACTTACAAATATCTACCAGGACCGATTACTATAAATACTCAATTTACCCTCTTGCAGTCCTTCGGTGAACAGTCTCCCGGCATCTATCGCAACCCTGACTGGTCTGTCAGGTGTGCCACTCCCAACCATAAAGGAGTTCTAGCGCTAAAGGTGTATATTTTCCCTAGCAGACATGATTACAAACACCAAATTTTCAAATTGCCATAATGTTATTAAAATTGGTGTAGTTTGGCAGTAAAATATGCATAGTAGGCAACAAAATATGTTTCAAAGCGATTCACCATTTACAATACTGTGAACTTTCTACTCCCACCCCTCATTTCCCGTCTTTATAATGGGCACCGTTTAGACCAGACTTGAGTAAATGCATTGCTAGTTTTAAAAAAGTAAAAGTGATAAAATGTTAAGGATAGGAATGCTCTTCATTTCCCAAGCCTTACGCTATTCTTTCTGCGCATGTGTACGAAATACACATAAAATTGTGACATTTGTCGTTGGAAAGATGAGACTTTTGTCTTTCACTTTATTTTTAGATGCTTCCCCCCACCCCCTACACCCAAGATGCCCTTTGGACAAGGACATGTCGCTATAAACATTTACAACATATGTAAAGGGCATTTTGGGTCTAGGGTGGGGAAGCATCTAAAACTAAAATGAAAGACACCAGTTTCATCTTTCCAATGACAAATGTCACAATTTTAGGTGTATTTCGTACGCATGCGCAGAAGGAATATGGTAAGGTTTTGGAAATGAAGAGCACCTATTACATCCTTAACATTTTAGCACTTTTACTTTTTAGCTCATCCCAAGCCTTCGGTACCAAAATTTTGATTGCTGACTAGATTACATTTGATTGTTCTAGTGAGTCATATAAATATAATTTATAATCACATCTAGATATTTAAAGAAACAAACCATTAAAGTTATTATCAGCTCCTAGGCCATCAACTACGAGGCCAGCTGGTCCCTGTACAATCTGTAAAGATCTACCACTGGCACGGGAAACCAGCTGAACAACATTGCCAGACTGGAACAACGTCTGTAAAGACAATTAAATAACACAGTAAATATCTGAAATACATAGGCCTGGCCCTGAGGTTATAAAACTATTTTCATGCTTGTCTCAGCTGAGCATGAAATATATCCTGCTCATTAATGTTAAAATGCCAACAATTGTTGGCATTTTAACATTTATTAGCATGATAAATACAACATCTGAGAGACTTAAAGCAAGAAACTTCTTCATTTGTCAGGATTTTAGATTTTATGAGCAATTAAAATTTCATGCTCAGTTGAGTTGAGCATGAAAAAAAGTTTTATAACCTTGTGGCCTGAGCTCATGATTTTGGTACTTATTGCATATGTGGACAAGCCTCGTTTAAACACCCATGCTGATGAATCCAACATGGCTGGAATCCTATACATATATTTTAGCTTGAGTATTCATCTGCCTCCTTAGGTTCTTTATGCCAGCAGCTACGACTCAGCGAGTCTGCACATTTGTGCAGACTCACCGGAGTCTTTTGTTGCTCAACAATGGGATGTGTAACAAAATCTTACATGTTAATACTTATGAACAGTAAAACATAAGGTTCTTTTTATATGAAATATATCTTTAAATATGAAAATTATAAGGACATGAGACATTGATAGTTTTGTTATGTTTGTTTGATTTGATTTTTTACGTCTCATCAACAATCTTTCAGTTATATAGGGACAGTTCTTCCTGGGTTTAACCAGTACTAAGCTAGGATAAATGTGTCTTGCTCAAGGACCACAACACAGTGACGCCTGTGAGGCTCGAACCCGCGGCCCTATTGTCTCGAGTCAAGCACTCTACCATTGAGCCACTGCGCTCCAGGCATTGATAGTGTAAACCTTGATCAGACAGTTTCTCAAGAAGCAGTCTGATCTGGGTTTACACTTTCTGCCGATGCCTATCTGCTCAAATATTTAGGATAAATGAGCCATGACACGTGATTTCCAACAATGTGGCATTTTGACATGTGTAGAGTCAGATGAGCATGTGCAGCCTCCTTTTGAGCTTAGAAACTCCAAATGATGTTCGTTCAGTAGCTCAATATTCATAGTATATTCAAGCGACATGCAAAGGCTCTGATTAGACTGTGCGTATGCGCAGGCTGGTCTGAGCCTGTGCTGGTCCAACATACCACATTGTTGGATATCCCATGTCGCTGCTGAAATAGTTTATATTTTGAAAAATTACAAAAATTGTAAGTGATTTTAGCTCAAAATGAATACATGTATAAGCAATTTTACAATCATGTAGTACACTAAGAATTTCATTTTTTATAAAGGCTTTATAAAAGCCTCATTGTTTTATTGCTAAATCAAATTTTGACACTTTTGGTCCTCAAGAAAATTGTCCACCAAAAAGATTTCTTTACAAATCTTTACTAAAGGATATTATTGTTATCATATTGAGTATACAAGAAGTTATTAAATTTTGTCATCATGATCCTGTGCAAATAAATCAATAAAGATAAATTGAGTTTTGATAAGATGTGCATTTCACAGATAAAAATTATTTAAACTGTGTGTGATGCATAGCTTCTTACATCCCCCCTCTCCATCCTCTCAAAAAATGTTTTTAATTAGGGTTCCATCATTACCTTTTAAACACCTGATCACATGGTAAAATGGACTGATTTGAAAAGAAATATGATGAGGAGTCATTAACTCTTTTCCCTCAATTCATGAAATTTGACATCTGCTCACTCATCTGCATATGTACATGGATAACCTATAGTGCAAACAGTATTGACCCAGTCTGATCAGGGTTCATAGAGTTTGCTTCACAGCAAAAGTTTTCTGGAGTGCATTTGAATATATGCAGCAGATGTAGTAAGCAGGTAATATTTTCATAACAATATTGTATCCTCAGAGTCACAGGTTTAGATAAACAAAAATTTTCAGCGTAAAATTGTACATCAATATTAACATATGTTCTGGGTGCTCAAAAGAACCATCTTATTGAGACGGTTCTTTTGAGTACCCACAACATATGTTTTGGTTGAGAAATAAGACAATTAAATTTTCGTTACGCACCCTTAACTAAAGTCCTGCTCAGAGTTATTCGATACAATATATGGGCCTCAATGCGAGAAAACCTGTCTTTGGTGTTTGCGCCGCGCAGTCTGATCAGCGCCTTTGTTATTCGCTTATTGGAAAGTATCATATCTAAACGTGCTACAAGCAAATTTTCAATTTTCTGGCTGGTCTCAGTAGCTGAGGAGACAGGTTTAAGTCTCACTGTGTCTGAAACCCCAAAGACAGGTTTACTCGCGTTGAATCTCTTTGATAGAATATGTAAGCCATTATTGTGGAATGGATGCAGCATTCAAATCACATCATTCTCATATTGGTCCAAAGTTTTTGTGTATTTGCTGACTTTTTCAATAGTGGTCAAGTTTGTAATTAGTTTAATGTGGACCTATTCTACCACATCTATGCTATATCAAGGTGGTTAATAAATAATTGAATGTTAAAAAGAGAAATTAGTCATGTTGTGGCTCACAAATGTTCTTACCTTGGAATTTTACAAAGGAATTATAGGAAAATGACCATGGTCATTTTACTATAATTTTTGTTTGTAAAATTGTCCCAATATAACATGCTTCACTGTTCTTATAATAAGGTCAATTCCTTTGGACCCCTGACATAATTTCATGAATGGAAATCACTGCACCCCTTTAGGGGTTTCCAGCATATACAGGGCTTATCTCATCTTACCAATACTTGTCCAGTAGCTGTTGTGGATAAAGCTTTGTTGATCTGATCTGCGCCATAATCGAGTTCTCGACCTACAGTTTTCCCGATCAGATTTAATTCATGACCAATTTGACCAAATATCCCACGCTGAAATACAGTTAGCATGCAATGCACCATATTGCTATATTTATATATCGTAAAGCTGGCATGATCACTGTTACCCATACCGATATATTTACGGTAAATGTTCTAAAATTTAGAACTCTTTTCTCTTTTTGCTCTCAAATAAAATATGGGTTTTCAGGACTGGAATTCACAAAATGCTTGTCAAAATAGCAAACAGGGAAGACCCTGATCAGACTGCTTTTTGGCAGGCAACTTGAGTTCGAAATTTTAGAACTTTTACTGTATATATTGTAAAGCTGGTATGATCTCTGTTACCCATGCAGTCTACTAGTAATATAGCTCCAGCTAAACAGCATACCGTATAAATTTGCCCTAATAAGCACATTGTGTGTATAACTTTTTCAAAATTTGATACCATACTTTGAAAATGGTATGGAACCTGATCTGATGAAGCTTGCTGATCAGGATCCACAAGTTTTCAATGATGTTAGTTTGTTTGGTTTGATTCTTTACGCCCCAGTCGACAACTTTTCAGCTATATGTCGAGATGGTCCTTCATGGGTTGAACCAGTACTAAGCAAGGATTAATGTGTCTTGCTCAAGGACACAATGCAGAGACACCAGTGAGGCATACACGATGATTTGATACTTGACACCCCAGTCAACAATCTTTCAGTTATGTTGGGACGGGTCTTCCAGGGTTGAACCAGTACTAAGCAAGGACTAATCATGTCTAATGTGTCTTGCTCAAGGACACAATGAAGTGAGGCCTATGAGGCTTGAACCCGCACCCCTTCTGTCTCGAGTCTCTTACACTGAGCCACTGCCTTCACTCATCCACACGATGAATCCATATTAATAATGAAATTGCCCCATTGGATGAGTTGGAAATTAGAAGCTAATATAGCTTTCATAGCTCAAAAAAGAGCTCAGCGTGTACTTAATATGTTGGATGTGTGCTTATTAGGTCAAATACGACACTTCTTAATTTTCTAATTTTTTGACATTTAACTATGGCCAAAAAAATAAGAAAATTATCAGTTTTATTAAGTCGTTTGGTAATATGGAGCTGTTTTCTATCATGCCATACTGTAATTACTCTAAATATTGGGACATTTTGACTTCTTACAGAAATTGTAAAAAAATCTAGCAAGTCAGTTTTACTCTTTGCAAGCTGGGTAATTTTGTATGTTTTTTCAGTCTGCAGTTGCTTTTTTAAATAACTTTTTTGAAAAATCTTTCAGGAAAACAATCAAGGTTACAGTTTGGATCCAGATCAGGCCCAACATTTTGTTGGGCCTGATCAGGTTCCAAACTGCTTGCAAAGAGTTAACTACCTGTTGAGGTTTGTGAAATGTAGCGTTGGAGTGGCAAAAAGTGTAAACTCTGATTAGACTGCTCCTTCAGGAGCAGGCTAATCTGAGCTTATACTCTTTGATCTGGCATATCTGTCCGCATATTTGGAGTAAAAACAGTAATTTACTAATTTAGCCAGGTAAAAAAATCTAAGAGCTCTTTAAGATTCAATATATGGGCATTTTGTGTGCGCTCTATATGCCAGAGGCAGGGGGCCGCACTAGGCAGGCATTATAACTGAAAAAAACAACAGGATTTAATAAATACTACTTTTTTCTATGCACAAAAGTCTGCAGAGCAAGTCTACAGAGAATGTATACATATTACAATGTTTTTGTTATTGTCCTAGAATTTTGAACAAAATTTTCTGATAAAAAACTACCTTATGCAGACAGTGCAAATCCAGATCAGACACTGTTTTCCATCACACAAAAAATGTGAATTAATATCGGATAACTAAAGTTTTAGATGTGAACTTGTTAGATATTAGTATTTAAAGTCTGACGTTTGCTGAGCATTTAACATTTTACACTGCCAAATGAACCGTGACATGAGATTTCCAACATTGTGGTATGTACGGCCAGCAAAGCCTCAGATCAGCCTGCGCATATGCGCAGTCTGATCAGAGCCTTTGCTAGTCGATTTTATATTCAATGAGTGCTAAGCTTCTGACTGAACATCATTTGGAGTTACTAGGCTTAAGAGGAGGCTGCACAGGCTCGTCTGAGTGCTACACTTGTCAAAATGCCACATTGTTGGAAATCACATGTCAAGGCTCAAATGGTTTTGGGATAAATTCAGTTTGTGCCCACAATAATGTGCTACTATCGCAATAAAAAATTTACTTTAGAGCTCCAAGATTTTATTTACTAAATGTGATTTTATTGTTAGATCTAATCTGGTAACTGGTGAAAATTAATATTAATACTGGGAACTAAAATACAGGAAATTAACAAAACAAATAACCCTGAAAGTGTCACTTTAAAGCTTTGATGTATTAGGCAATTCTCTCTGTAACCTTATACATTTGAGTCAGTTTATGAGATTTGGTACTTATTTCATATGTGAGCAGCAAGGCTCAGATAAGCCTGCTCATTGCACAGACTCACCACAGCCTTCCCTGTTTGTTTGTTTGATATGATTCTTTACGTCCCATCAACAATCTTTCAGTTATATAGGGACAGGTCTTCCTGGGTTGAACCAGTACTAAGCTAGGATAAAGGCACCTTGCTCAAGGACCACAACGCAGTGACGCCGGTGAGGCTCGAACCCGCCAGCCTTCCCTGCTCACACACACAAATTAGCGATACTGATGAAGGCTCAGGCCAAAATTTAGGAATCAAGCTCTGCTAGACAGCTTGGCATGCATGTTTAACCCTTTCCTTCATGAATATTCATGCTTGGCTCCAACCACTATGAATAATTATATAAACTTTCATGCTGGTACATAGAACAAAATTATTTGTCAGGCTCACTAGTGTAGGATCAGATATATCATATTTCCATAAGCAAACAGAGTAGACCCTGATCAGGTATCTCTTACAAGAGCTGCCTGATCTAGGTCTGCTCTGTTTGCAAAAATGTTAAAAGGCATCTTTATGAGGGAAATGGTTAAAGAGTAACTTTACATATATGTAATAAGTACTAGAATCTCATGCTATGGGCGAAATATTTTCGCTGATGTTTCCTGCAGCCTGACACTTTCAGAGTTACTTCCCTTGCATGCAAACAAAACCAGTCAACTAGTTACCAGGATCTGTCCTGTGGCTGTTGTGGACAGTGATTTATTGATCTGATCAGCAGTCCAGTCTGCTCCTTTACTGATCTCACGACCAATCTGGTCTAAACCACTTGTGATTTTGCCAAATAGGCCTCCCTAAAATATATTCAACTTTACAACAAAAATGGACTCAATGCAAATAATAGTTCAGCTGTTTTTTTTTATGTCACTTTAAAAATCTTTTGGTCATATCATGACAGTTATTAATTCCTTAGCAGTCTGCTCTTAGCAGTTAACAATACTTTGCATTTAACAAGACCAAACTCTGCTCTGGACCTGCGTCACAGGTGCACATCTTCAATTTGAGAACAATCATTATGCAAAGTTTCATTTTAGAGGAATTACAGATTACACATAAATAAACAATGTAAGCACTCCAAAGGTGGAGTAGACATAATCATGTCTAAATTCAACACTCCCAACAATATTATCAAATGTGCACAAAATATGGGGTGCACAAGTTCAATGTGTGAGCAATCATAACGTATAAAGTTTGAATATGAAGGAATGAAAACTGCTGGAGTCACAAATTACACAAACCAGACACCCACTAAGCATTTCAAATGGATAAAATATCTAAGTCCAACAGACCTAAAACTATGAAACTATTTATCAAATGTGAACAATATAGGAGGTGCACATATTCAATGTATGATTAATCATCATGCAAAGTTTGAATATTAAGGAATGAAAACTGTTGGAGTTACAGATTAAACAAACCAGACACCCTCTTAGCATTTTACAGAAAAAATGTCTATTTAAAGACACCCAAAAATGAAAAAAAATCATGAAATGTGTACAAAATAGAAGGTGCACATCTTCAATCTGTAAACAGCCATTATGCAAAGTTTGAATAAAAAGGAATGAAAACTGTTGGAGTTACAGATTACACAAACCAGACACCCTCTTAGCATTTTACAGAAAAAATGTCTATTTAAAGACACCCAAAATGAAAGAAAAAAATCATGAAATGTGTACAAAATATAAGGTGCACATCTTCAATATGTGAACAGCCATTATGCAAAGTTTGAATAAAAAGGAACGAAAACTTTTGGAGTTACAGATTACACAAACTAGGCACCCCAAAAGTGTTGCGGACGGACAGTTGGACGGAGTGGACCCACTACTAGACCTGCTTTTGTTAAAGCGACGCAGGTAACAAACACACTTTAAACAGTGACTGACAGCTGTCCTACTAGGATCAGTGGTGGATATGGTCAGACTTGGGCTCAAACTTAAAACCCAGCTTTCAGACAACTACATACCAATTGACTCCAATGCCAGGAATAGTCTGAGAATTGCCATTTTTGACTGACAGCTAGGTCATGCTTGTAGTAAATTCAGGGAGCTATATCTAATGCATATATAAACATGATTCAAATTATTAAATCAGATTCATTTTAAAATGCAATTTACCAGGCAATTTACCTGGTAAATTGCATTTAAAGTGATTCTGATTTAATACCTTTAAACATGGGGTGTAAGAATAACAAAGACACGAGAATAATTTTCAGGAAGCTCAATTTCACTCAAATATAGAACTTAAATATAGAATGGCACTTTACATGTACTTGTACATGTATATGACAACTTTACATCAAACAAGGGTAATTTCATAATCAAATACCAACAAACTGATTCTGAATTTTGGTATTTTCAGCTTTGCACTGACTAGGTTAAATGCATTCATGCTATGGAGATGTACATTGTGAAACCTCTTAAAAGTACAAAAATTTATAAAATGCATGTTTAAGTACAATGTATTAATTCTTTATTTCATGTAACTTTCAGATATTGTAAATTGTTATTTATTATTATAGCCATAAGCTGACTTGCAGACAATTATACCACCTTTACCAACTTTAGCACAAAATATCTCGTGATGTGCAAAGGTCTACACTTATGTAGGTGGTATAAAATAGTTATACCATGTTTGTCCACCTGTATGTAAGATAATCCACTCGCTAAAGCTTGTGGATTATCTCCACGTACAGGCGGACAACCAATGGTATAACTAAAACTTAATCATTTCTTTGTCATTCTTACATTCCATATCTTAAAAAAAAACTCCATACTTAAAAAAAATACCTTGTCATGTTTTCATAATTTTGTGTGGTCTTGTATAACAGCAAACATTCTAAAATTTCGAATATTTTTTTATTCTCAAATAAAATGTTGGTTTACAGGGCTGGAATTCACAATTTGCTTGTCAGAATAGTAAACAGAATAGATCCTGATCTGGAGGCAGTCTGAACAGACTGCTTCTCTGGAACAGACCTCTGGATAAGAGTGTGTATTGGAAAACTATTTCTTTATTTCTTAGCCAAAACATATGTTGTGGGTACTCAAAAAAACCATCTCTTTGGTTTAGAAATAAGAAAAATAATATTTTGGTATGCACTCTTTAACTAATGTCCTGCTTTCAAAACAAGAAAAGCAGACAGTGTAGATCCTAATGAGTTTGCTGCTATATATTTCTATTTCTTGAGATAGAGAACTGATTAAGATGATATGCTGCTGCAATAACAAAATAACTTGTCAATAATTTTTCAGTCATGTTGGGACATGAGGTTTCCAACAATGTGGTATGTGCAATATCGTAATGCGGAAATCGGACTTGATTTGTTTGTTTGATTTGATTCTTTACATCCCTGTCAACAATTTTTCAGTTATGCCGGGATGGGTCTTCCTGGGTTGAATCAGTACTAAGCTAGGATTAATGTGTCTTGCTCAAGGACAGAAGGCAGTGACGCCGGTGAGGCCCTTTGGTCTCGAGTCAAGCACTCTACCAATGAGCCACTGTGCTCCCTTAAAAGTATATATATTTAAATTGAATTTATATGATTGACTAACTGAATTTTCACGCTGTTTTTTCTGCATACTTACCGAGGATTTGTGTACTACTACTGGTTGTGTTTGCTGTACGACAACTGTTGACTGAAAAATTAAGAAAACATTATACTCTTGACACAACTATTTTCAAGTATGGAATCTCCTAATATAATCATTATTGTTATATACCTTATAAGTGTTTACTATAGAAACTTGATGTGTTTCAATCACTGACAGTTGTACGTTTCATCTAAATTTAATGTGTCACAATGGGGCCTATCATTGATCAATTACCAGCCACAGGCTTCATTCCCATTAATAACCTGCAGCAGAGGACTTCATTGCCATTCAAGCCCAGTATGCTGGAAAGGAACCTTTCCCAATGCGGCTGACCATTGACCAATCACTGGCCGTGGGCTTCATTCCTGTTAATACACGACAGCAGAGGGCTTCATTGCCATTTAAGGCTGGAAAGGAATGTATATAACAATGACGATATCACATTCTTTTCCGTGTATAAACGTTTGCCAAGCCCTCGTGTGATGATGTGTTGAAGCGGTTGGGGCTGCAACACATTATCACACTAGGGCTTGGCAAACCTTTATACATTGAAAAGAATGTTTTATCCTCTTATTGATAGCCAATCATTGGCTCTAAAACTGAATGAATATTACCTAAATGTTATATGAAATGGAATGGTGTTTTTATATTTTGAGAAGCTGTGTGTTACACAGATTTAACCTGATATTTACATGTACTGATAATATCTTTCATCTCCTTTGATACAATGAACCTACAATGGTTCATTGTATATACCAGGCCCCCAGATGAAAGTATGTAACTGAAAATTATTTTCTTATTTCTCAACCAAAGCATATGTTGTAGGTACTCAAAAGAACCGTCTCAATGAGATGGTTCTTTTGAGCACCCAAAACACATGTTTAAACTGATGGATAAGAAAATTATTGCAATCTTACACTGAAATTATTTGCTTAACTGGCCCTTTGATATACTACATGTTAGAATTTCAAAATCACAGTTCCATGGTTTTTCAATAAGGATTGGATAAGGCACTAACATCTTGGATAAGACTTGTCAAGCATACACTACAGATAAAGAACAAAATGTGGATAACAATACAAACATTTTTATTTTTTATCAGATACCATGTGGCTTTATTTAATACCTGCTTGATTTAGTGGATGGGTCGGCACAAATGAGTCACAGAAAAAGTGATTTAAACCTATGTTGCTAAAACTGCTAACTGCACACACACTGAGTAAGCTGTGTTAACCCTTTGCTCCATAATAAGGCCTTTTGACACCTTTGAATTATCATAATATGGAGAATGGAGCATTTGCTCCAAAAGAGCAAATGCTCCATTTTCCATAATAATTTCAAAAGTATTCAAAACTTAACTGAAATTTTTCTTGAATTTTTTCAATTTTGTCTAAAAATAGAAAATGATGTCATTATCTAAAAATGGCCTATGGAGTAAAGGGTTATCTTTGTTTTGGGCTCACTTACATTTGGGTAGACATTGTATGCTGGTGGTGGAGGGTTATTGATATGTCCTGGGTATTTCTGTGCCATATTTGCTGATCTGTGTCGCTGTTATTACTTATTCACTATCTGAAACTAAATAGATATGGAGGATTATAAACCATTTGAGCCTGTGTGTGATGAAACTATCAATTTGGTTTTGCATCTAGAGAAGACTTCGGGGCTATGAGCAGCTGGACATTCACCATGTATAATAAGTCCTCACTGGGCATATGAAGAAAGCTTAGCAGTGCCCAGGAGCACCTCTCAGTCATTTGCGCAAAATTCCTTCACCTACAAGTGGCTCAAATAAGGGTGTGAAATCTAGGTTCAGCAGGACAAGGGTTATTAAGCTTCCAAATGGGTGCACAGCAGACTCTCCTCAGACTGGGTGAATGGCCAGGCTCATCTGATTATTCCCTGGGTTCAAGTCAAATAGTAACGAAAGGCTCATTTTGTTTTCATGAAAATGACTTGGGAGTGCAGTGGCTCAGTGGCAGAGTGCTTGACTCGAGACTGAGGGGCCGCGTGTTCGAGTCTCGCCTGCACCACTGCGTTGTGTCCTTGAGCAAGACCCATTAATTCTAGCTTAGTAATGGTTAGACCCAGGAAGACCTGTCCCTACATAACTGAACGATTGTTGATGGGATGTAAAGATTCAAAAAAGAAAAAAATATAAAAAATGACTTACCTGTACCGGTATTTCATCAAAGTGATGAAGTGCAAAATAAAGAGGATTACTGTCGTGCCAGCCAAGAGTGACAGTGACTTAATACTTGGTTTACGATTGCTAAGTAAAACACTAACTTGTACACTTCATTTGAGCTAACGCAAATTGATAGATCACTTGTGTATTAATCCTATCCTGTGGATAGGATTAATACACAAATGATCAAGTCCCTGACATGACATCACTGTCACTCTTGACTGGCAGGACTACAGGTATAAATACAGTTTTGACCTAATAAGTGTACATAATTAACTCTTTACTTACTAGTGCCATTGCTGATAACCTTTGCAAACAGTTTGGGCCCAGATCAGGCACAACAAAATGTCAGGCCTGATCTGAGGACCCAAACTGTTTGACACTCTGAGGGTTTTCCTGATTTTTTTTTCAAAAAAGTTGATTTTGAAAAAAAAATCAGCAGACTAAAAACACCCAGGGGGCAAAGAATTAAGCTGTACACAGATGATTATCTATCAACAGGGTGGTGTCATTTCATAATCAATATAGATTAATTGTCTGAATGAACAACAGTGTGGATCCTGATCAGTGGGCTCTACATTGTTTTCCAAAATGTGTGAACATTTTGAAAGTTATGTGCACAGATCGAGTGCTAAAAAAGTATTAGATAAATATTTAAGTTTTGTACACCAACCGTGTTTTTGTGATTGATCATGATCCACTTATCATTCATGTTTATGGTTAAATGTATGCAGGTTTATTTAACTTTATTATAGAGGCTTAGAGCCCACACATCTCTTGACCTTTGTCCTGCTTAGCAAGAAATTATAAGTAACAGTCTGCTGGCTATTTAAAAATCATATGCAGTCAGCAGGCTAGAAATGAGAATATCTGTGACAGTGTGCTATTTAGTTACAAAATGCTTATAGGTATCTTGGTATTTTCCCTTGATAAAAATTGCACAATTTCAGAGAATTAAGGGACTTCATTATATTTTTCATTTTTTCGTCTTTCATAAAATTTGATTAATTTTGGCTTGCAAAAGCAAGATTTTGAAGTTTAGAGAAACAGGATATTCACACACCTGACAGGTGGTCACTAAAAGGTCTTAATCACTAATCAGCTTTCATGTACAAACAGTTTTCTCATTTTGCTTATTTTGCATATAAAACTTTTAATATTTTCACACCTTATCAAGTTGAGAAAACATATTTCAGATCAAAACAGGAAATCACCTTGTGATTAATTTAAGATGCTTTCACAGGTGTTTAATCTTCAACTGGGCAGGCATCTTAAGTAACTCATTTCATCTCATGTCTAAAAGTTTTGGATCATTTTAGATCAACCAATTATAAAAAAGTTAACATATTTTGATTGACAGGTCGGCATGAGTGAGCCTTGCTGGTTTCCATTTTGGTAATTTTCTGAGAGTTCAATTTAGGCAGTCGAAGCGTAAACATCTAATTTTAGCTAGTTATGGTGAAATGCTAGTGCACTGGTCAACTACAGACCTTAAACTTAAGTGCCTAGTTGTAGCTATTTCGAGTTCTGAAACCTAGGAATATATCTTGAACTATAGAACTTAGTATTAAGAAATAATAGAACTATGTATTGTGGAGAATAAGCTAGAACTTTACGATAATAATTGTGGAGAACTTGTTATTATTATTATTTGTTATTGGACGAGCTAGAAAATAAGAAAAAAAATAAATTAGGAAATAGACACCAACAGACTTGTGTTTCTATGGCCTATGATCAGGCCGACTTCACACTTAAACCGAAAATCTGTCGATCAGCCTGCTCGCAGTTCAAGGGAAAGTAACTGCGAGCTAGTGGGATCAGTGCGGCCTGCACGAGCTTAATTCCCCATTTCGCACAAAAGCGGGCCGCCCCCACAAACCCCTGGTCACATATCCCATTTTAATTTTAAAGTTTTACTTCTTGATCATTCTTAACCATTTGATGGATTTTCCCATACAGATAAACAATACAAATAAGGAAAGTATTTCAAGTGGTCACAGGTCTGAAGTTTCAATTTACATGCTTGATGTACTAGCAAACAATGTAGACCCTGATGCAATGCTGCATTCTGCAACATTTTATCTGGGTCTTCACTGTTTGTCAAAGTAGCCATTAAGAGGTTAATCCTTAAATGTCAATTAAGTGCAATTTGCAAGGTGATCATGAGATATGTAAATGATAGTGATTGAATGGCCATCATCCAAACCCTGATCAGCCTGCTCCCTTATGAAAATTGATTGGAATTTTCTGGAAATTTCCAGAAATTTATGGCACAATTATTTGTCATTTTCTGGAATCTCATTTGGAAATTTCTGTCAATATAAGGAATGTTAAATGGAACGGCATTTTTTGACGGTAGTTGGGACCCAGTCCCAAAATATGACACTAAATTCCAAATCCAAATGATAGAAATTCCAAATAATGTCAGATATCTGCTTTGGAATTTTCTGACATTATTTCAAAATGTCAGAAAATGACAAATAATTCTGTTCCTTGAATGACAGAAAATGACAAATAGTTCCATTCCTGGCAGGACAGAAGATGACAAATAGTTCCAATCCTAAAATGCCAGAAAATGACAAATATTTCCATTGGTAGAGTTATGGTAAGTTTCAACAGTATTTCATTTTCAGTGTAGAAATAGAAATGTTTTCACAGAAAAAAAAATTG
Source organism: Loripinus fragilis (assembly GCA_964019695.1). NCBI lineage: Eukaryota > Metazoa > Mollusca > Bivalvia > Lucinida > Lucinidae > Loripinus > Loripinus fragilis. The sequence continues at coordinate 45,163,034 of OZ026526.1, forward strand.
AGGTTAATTCATTAACATTAATTCTTTCAGCAAGACAAGGGTAAAACTCCAATCAATATGACACATTTAAAACACATTATAGTGATATAAATGAGAAGCAAATTTATATAATAAATATTTTCCTTGCTTTTCAAAGAAAAAAGGTTTGCTTGTCAAACTATATGTATGTCTGTACTCCTCATACATGTAGGTACAGTGAAGCCATGAATGTGAGCTTATCACAGGGAGTGATATAACGCTATGCAATAAAATCAATAAAGCACTAGTGGTTAACAGATTTTCGGGAAACATCATGACGTCTGATATCATGTTGGGTAAAAGATGGCAAAATCTTGACATTTTCATGCCAAAATGCGATTTTTAATTAATTTTAATGTCATGTGATAAATAGAATCTATAGGAATTAAGTATAGAAATAAACAGCGTGGACCCAGAACAGACTGCTCCTATAGGATAGGAGCAGTCTGATCTGGGTCTACACTGTTTGCCATAGAGGCTTCTTAAACATTTCAGCAGATGAGAAAAGCAGACGACTTTTGTTGTGATTGGCGCATTAAGCGTTAAATGAATTATCTAGTACTCTAAAAAAATATACATGTAAAGCCTGACTGTCTGTCAATGAAAATTCGAGTCAAATAACATACAAACCAGGCATTTCAATAAGATTTCCACTAGCTGACAGACCTTGTCACAAAACTAGCCAAATGCTTTAGTGTTGTCTGCAAATAGTTTTTGCAAACAGTCGGGACCCAGATCAGGCCAAACAACATGTCTGGCTTAATCTGGATCTAAACTGATGGTATTAACTAGTTTTCTGCTGATGACCTTTGCAAACAGTTTGGCCCCATTAATCAGGCCTGAGACAGTGTTGAGCCTGATCTAGATCCCAACTGTTTGACACTGATGGATTATCTGAAATTTATTTTGAAAAAGTTAATTTTGAAGAAAAATCAACAGATGACATAAAAGAAAGCAAAATTACACAGCATGCAAAGAGTTAAGAAAAATGCAAATTGTGATCTCCTGCAACCCTTGAATTATAGCCCACAGTCAATACACCAGCAACACTTAGAGCTACATGAACAATCTTATCAAAGAGGATAACGAAACTTGAATTTAACAGGCGCATTGCAGCTGTTTTTTCAATCTATATAGACAAGATCGATATAAATGCGCTCTTTAGTTTGTTTGTTTTGATTCTTTAAGCCCTCTATATAGTCACCATTTTTTCAGTCATGTGGGGATGGGTCTTCCAGTACTAAGCAAAGGATAAAGTGTCATGCTCAAGGACATAAGGCAGTGCTCCAGTGAGGCCCGGCGGTAAGGCTCAAACGCGGTATCGAGTCGAGCACTCTACCACTGAGCCACCAGCTCTTTATATTGAATCCGAGTCGTTTCGCCCCAGATCCAGTTCGCCCCCTAGACGTTTCGCCCCAGCGGCGTTTCGCCCCAGGTCGTTTCGCCCCTGGTTGTTTCGCCCCCTTAGTCGTTTCGCCCCTGGTTGATTCGCCCCAAGAAGAAAAATCAACATATTTTGTTGAAATCTATGTGAATAGTTAGTGCAAATATATTTGCAATGCTTTACGCCAGTAGTATTTAGTTTAACAGTTAAAATCTTCGACACTCTTGCCTGGATAAAGATTAAGTGCACGTTTTTTCGCATACAGCTGTTGTGCCAGTTCATAAGAATCTAATACTTATCGCATATGCGATTAAACCTAAAATAACATCAATAATATTACCTCTCATGGCAAAGATGTTTTCTGACATATTCAGCTTACATGTAGCTATATAAAGCCTCGAAGCAATACACTGTATATTGCTTCGAGATAAAGCTAGGTCTATTTCTTGGTCTAAATCTCCATCTTAATCCAATAGTTAAATGTGCTATCAACACGGGCTCAGTAGATGAGTCTATGTTATTCGGCAACAAACTTGTATCAAATGTTCATGTTATAGTTTAGTTACAAATTTCTGTCAAGTAGAATTTCCTAGGGTTTTGAGGTCTGAAAATTCTTAGTTCTCGTCATGTAGACCATTTTAACTATCGCACATGCCGTTTATCGCACAATCCGTTTATGACAAAATCATGCTGAAGACATTTGTAGAATCTTACACATGGCAAAAGATTTTCCATGTCTCTTTCCAATGGGTAAAACGGATAGGCAATAATTATACACGAAATAATGAAATTTTAGCAACCCCCCAAAATATCCCAATTCTGTACCTTGACCTTAAAAAAGACCCTAAAACGCATAGAAATGACCCCCAAACTAGCTAAATTTTGTGATGACCCCAAAAAAATATCCACGAAATCTTCATACCCCCAAAAAATATTTATTTTTCTGAAAACCCCCAAAAATATTGAAATTCAGAATTTTGACCCAAAAAAAATGCCCGAGCCTACGTATATGCGAAAATATCAGAGTACCCCACCTGGAGGTTCCTTATGTTTTAAACCAATGCGTGGTATATTTTCCGTACCAAACACTTATTGAAGGCGGAAATTACAGTCCGAAATGTTGATTTAATCGAAATAAGAACCCTAAAGAGAACTATGATATGTTTGCGCATCAGTGTAGATTGCACATTCGGCGGCGACTGATCTGTAACGTTTGATCTCAAAATGCTAGATAATCCATTTGTTCCATGTCTAAAAAAAGATGTGACAGACTCGTTAAATTCTGCCGCATAATGTGTATACTAATATGAAATCTGCTTGGAGCTAAGTGGGTTACACAATTGTTTTTTGTTGGATATGAAATATACAAACAGGAGCACTGTGGGGGAAGGCTCTGTCCAGTCTGCGCGTGTGCACAGGTTGGTAAGAGCCTTCGTTGATCAAGTATGATCAGATAAAAAAACGTACATTCACCCACGACTGAAGTCAAAGCACGTCACCGACATATCGAAGTTTAATTGACCTATCAAATTTTGATTGAAGCTGATTGATTGGTGTGTGTCTTCAACGCTCAGTCTTAATCCCGTTAATGACTCACAGATTAAAAATTATCTGGTCGCAGACTTTAATTAGAGACAATAAACGTCCAACTACTTTAACTGGTTGATCAGTCCCTTTTCTTAACGCAATGAGCAGATCAGTTCCAACCTGCGTATTTGCGCAGCGGCGAAGGAAATATAAAATTGATTTTTATGCTATATTTTATTAGCATTTTTTGTAAGCATTGCATTTTGTTATCACGGTTTATCCTAGTCATGCTTATTAAATTTATGCACTGCACTCCTCTCAAACTTTTTCTCATGGAGACCTGCACCCTCGACCTTGCACCATACCAATTATAAGCAAAGAATTTATAGCAGTGTGGATCACGATCAGATTGCTTTTGATATACAAAAATAGATAAATTTTGGTTCCAGAAGGTTCCAGAAGGTTCAATTGCTATCATTATTACTGAAGCGTGTTCATCGTTAAAATTAAATTATTATCATATAATAATGCTTAAAATAACTTTATGAAGTGTATGAAAGTTTTAAGGGATTTAAAAAAAAGTGGGGCGAAAAGGACTAGGGTAAAAAAAGTGGGGCGAAACGACTAGGGTCTTGGGGCGAAACGACTAGGGTGTAGGGGCGAAACGTCTAGGCATCAGATTTGGGGCGAAACGACTAGGGGCGAAACGACTAGGGGCGAACTGGTCTTGGGGCGAAACGACTTGTTACCCTTTATATTTACTGTAGCTGATTACTGGCAAGCGCCAGTAAAGGAGCTGTCAGTACACTTTGCTCTGGGGCGCAGCTGCCCACCATATCCTCCATAAGGCTAATTGATACATGTAATGCATGGATATAATGTTCTTTTGAGCGTGTCACCCCAAACACGCGTTTAAACTGACAGATAGTAAAATATTCAAAATTTTACACTCAATATCTTTTCTTATCTATGTAAATATTTTAGGGAAATTAAAACGTATAGCCAACCTTTTAAAATTCAGCTGCTGAGGTGTCAGAGACAGAGGATCCAAGATGTTCACTTTCCAATTCTTGAAAATCTATATTTAGGATAATTTGAATGGTCAGATTGTGAAATCTATTTATACATCAGCCCACACTCTACCTACAGGTGACTGTAAACTTACCTATTTACATGTGAAGATTAGTCAGCCAACTAGTGTATTGGCATGTAAACAAAGGTGGTCTGATACTTCCTGCTTCAACTTACACCGGATAAATGTTGTGGATCAACACCGGTTAAAAATCCAAGATGGTGGTCAAGGGAAGTCTCTCAGACTGAAAGAGAATAAAAAATGAAATTTTCTTACATTTACAGTTGAAATGGATATTCAAAGGCAGATAGTTTGGTCGAGAGCTGCTAGTATATTTGTAGCATTGTCTCTGATTTGCCTTACAAGCTCAGAACTAGTAGTGAACGTGAAAAATAAAGGTGGAGATGTGGACAAAGAGAAAATCGAAGCCAACACAACTGCAGATACTGTGATACTAGAGTACCAACCAAAGGATGGCACATACATCACTCAGTTTATTGACTTTAAATCTGTATGTTGATATATATTCTCCTTGAATTTTATTGTAATCATGAGATCACCAATTCAGCCACTAACCGAGCTCTGCGTTGCTTAGCTTTGCATCTTTGGCCTGACACACTATGCGTCGCTGTAAAAGCTAGCTCATACAGTGAGGCCGTATGTGTGTCTTTTATACCTTATAACCTGTGGTACCCATTACCACTACACCACTCCCTCCTTTTTTCTTTAGGAGTCAATAGTTGTCCCTACATGAGCTCGCCAAACACATGACTTCGGACACCATTGTAGTACTGATGGTACCCAGCATGAGCGCAACTACCCAGTCGCCCCTGCTCCAATGCCTGGATCACCCATACAGCTACTAACCGAGCTCTGTGTTGCTTAACTTCGCAACATTGGCCTGACACATTACGCTTCACTGAAAAAGCTAGCTCATACAGTATGTGTGTCTTTTATACCTGTCGTGCCCTTTACCACTACACCTCGTTAAAACTCCGAGAACAAATAGGCTGGTAACCGGGACTACCTAATATCCTGGAATGCCTAAGAAGTATTTTGTTTTGTTAACAGTTTTATTTACTTCCAAATCCTATTGTTTTAGTTATTGCTTTTTATTTTCTATCAGTCATAGAGCAACAAACATAAACTTCTTAAAGCTATAATGTTTTGAGTTTCCTCTTGTAAGCCTTACCAGGGTTTAGGAAACATCATTATTGAGTTTGCTGATAACCAGATATAATATGAAATAAGGCACAACCTTTATGGCAAGCACAGCATGCTAGGTCCAGTTTTCTTTTTATGTGTAAGTTCCACTAGATATATTGTCTGTAGGTGGTGGTTTTGGAACGACCTCCCTGGTAGCTCAGGCAGATATATAGCATGCCGACTAGTGTTCTAGGGATGGTTAGAGTTTTCATTGTTTTTTGCCCGAATTTCAAAATTAGCACTCCCTGGCAAAATGGTCAGTTTTGATCGCTGCCAGTTATGAAGACAGATAATTTCATAAAGTTTCCCTGCCATTTACTATTGTGTAGATTTTATTTTCTTGTCCTTTGGAATCATGAACATTTAATTGATTTTATTTCTACACAATCACACCAAGAACTTTTACACTGATTTCCTTTTCTGTTCTCAAATAAAATGTTGGTTTTCAGGGCTAACATAAATAGGTAAAGAGATCAAACTTCAGTTCTGGAATTTACAAATTTCTTGTCAGAAAAGCAAACAGGGAAGACCCTGAACATACTGCTTCTTCAGAAGCAGTCTGATATGGGTCTGCCCTGTTTGTCTAGGCCTTTTGGGCAGCCAACTAGTTTTTGAAATTTTAGAACATTTACCATACTGGTACCATAAGGCATTTACAGGTTTCTTGTCAAGAAAATGTTGAACAAATCTGCGATAAGGTATTCAATATTTGGTATACTATAACCAGGGTTGGCTTAAAACCCGGGTTTTATCTTAAAGCCCAACCCGATGGGTTTTACGGGTTTTATGAGGGCGGGTTTTTGGGGTTTTATGGGTTTTATGTGGGTTTTATAAATCTGAAAGCTTATCATAACTCCCACAACCATCTGCTACCTTAGTTTTTTGTGCTAACAGTGCTGGTCTAAAGAGAAACAGTCTGATCAGGATTAAAGCTGTTTGCATTTCTGTCTGCATCATTTGATGGTATTACTTTGTCGTAAAATTTTAGGATGATTAAAAAAAAACTGTGGGGATATCCCAAAATTTAGAAAAATAACAGTACTATTGTTTTGACTGTGATTCACACCTTTGGAGCAGTAATTGAGCAATTATCCTTGGCTTTTGAAATTATGGTCAAATGGTCCTAGTAACAAAAGTGTGAATATATTTTAATGCAGTTGTATTGGGAAGTGGGAACTTATTCACACTCTGGAAAAGAATTATATATACATACACAAAGTTTATTCAGGCTTAAGCATAAAACTGCTCATCACTAATCAAAGTTAGCTTTAAAATTTTCATTTACTGACAATGCATTTTGTATGATCTGACAAGCAATAAGACCCAGAGTGGATTTGTTTATATTATTGAAGCCCAAGATATTTTTCAGGGGAAAGGTTGGTAGACTGGCATAATCATGATAAGAGACTAGATAATAATAATCAGACATAGTTGAAAACTGACTTGTCTGTATCTTGTAAAAACATGTAATATATATTTAAATGTCATTGTTGACACTCATATTTTAATGACTATCTCACTATTCACCATTAAACTGAATATATAATGGTTATATAGAATCATTTCTACACTTTTATATCTATCAACAGGCTGAAAACCGAGAATTTTTTAAGACCAAAAATTCATAAAACCCGCATATTGCCCAAAGTGGGTAATATGACCTTATTGCCCAACCCGGGTAAACCCAGGTTTTATGGGGTGGGTTTACCCGGGCGGGTAATATCGTGCCAACCCTGACTATAACATACACACATAACACAAATGACAATAGAGATATTGCTATATCAGCCTCTGAGATTTATCATGATGACCTTTACAAGTGAAAGAGTTAAAATTGTATATCTTCAGGAGGTGCAAGTGTTCAGAGTCTTTGTGCCCTGGGAGGAAGAGAGAGGACTGTCAGAGCCGAGGCCCCAGGTTCTGTGTTTTTTGACTAAATTTGGAAAGAATGAGTTCATATCCTCAGATGCCATGTCAAAACTTAGACAGGTAATTAAATTTGATTTTGCTTGGGACAAATGGACTGTATTGGTATCCTGGGTCAGGCATGGTACGTACTTGATTGTATCGATTCCTGATCTTTGCATCCTTACTAACTTTGTAAGATTCATCTGTTTTGCACTTAGGATTTTTTTCGCATACATACATGTAAATACTGATTTCTACAATAAAATTTATATTTGTATATGTAACTCCATATCAGTTCTGGAAATTCAAGATGTAGAGATTTGATAAGAAAATGTTTTTTGTGTGTCCTCGATTGCATTTATCCTAGCAATTAGTAAAGAATGTGATGAGATTACATTGGCATCTCATTTGGATCTACACTGTCAATCTTTCTATTTACAGCTTTCCAGAAAACATTAACTGCTAGTGTCTCCTGCTGATAACCTTTGCAAACAGTTTTGGACCATGATCAGGCATGACAAATGGTCCAGCAGCCTGATCCAAACTGTTTGACACTCTGACGATATTTCTGAAAATGTTGGTTTTGAAAAAATCCGTAGACGACAAAATAGCATGCAAAATTGACTAGCATACATAGAGTTCTAACTATTGAAGTTTAAGCATACATCAAGACAACCAACTATACTTTTATAATATGCAGGCCTCCAGATATGACTCATCATATGAGTAAGCATGCATAATTGAAAATTAACTCACTTATTTTTCAGCTTAAACATGTTTTTGGGTACTCAAAAGAACCATCTCTATGAGAGATGGTTCTTTTGAGCACCAAAAACAAATGTTAAATGGATAGATAAGAATATATTCACAAGTTTACGCTAAAATATTTTGCTTATCTAGACATACAGTAAAACCTGTGTAAAACGGCCACTCAAAAATAGACAAAACAAAGATTTTAATGACAAATGGCATTTTAATGACAAATGGTAGCTTAATAAAGGCCGAAAGTATTGTAGAATGCTCCCCATTCTGCAATACTTTTGACTTGCATTAAGCAATAATTGGTCTTGAAAACCAATTTTTGAGAGTGGCCCTTTTCCAGAGGTTTACTGTATATGTTTTTGTATGTTAACAGAAAAATCCCACAGCAGTACGTACAGCAGAGGAAGACAGAGGCCTGGAGAAACATACCCTTGACATGATGTTGAACCTCGACCACTCTCACATACTCAGTCCCCATATCTACAATATCTGCCAGGATGGTGTTCTGTCAGCATATACCAAAGAATCAGATATCAGAATCCTTTCACAAGGTAATTTTACCAGTTTGCATGAGGGTCATAATTGTGGCAAAATAGGGTCAGATCAACTCACACTTTGTTCAAATGACACTAAAATATCAGCTTCAAATTATAGTCACATTAGCTGCAACATTGTCCAGAATCCAGCGCACACTAAAATGCAACAAAGTGCATTGTTTTTCTTTTTTTCACTGGGAAGCATGCCCTATTGCCCACAGATCTGTCACAATTTGCTTCATGCAAATGGTACTTTCAAAATCATGTCTATGCCTTGTCCCTTTTATTTTTCTTTGTAGCTTCACACGTCTGCAAATGCAGTTTTTGCTGCTACCATGTGTTCAATTTATCCATGCACTTATCACTAGGTATGTACCAAATTTTTAGAATCTAAACATTTGGTACAGACCTGGTGATAACTTGATAAGTGCATAAACTTTATTCTACCCATTCACTAATCACTATGTAATAGTTATACCATGGGTTGGCCGCCTGTACGTGAAGATAATCCACGGGCTTTAGCGAGTGAATTATCTTACATACAGGTGGACAAACATGGTATAACTATTTTATACCACCTACATCAGTGTAGATATTCCACATAACGAGATATTTCATGGTAAAGGTGGTATAAATATAACACTGTAGATGGTTTATGATTGTAACTTTTTATAAAAATATGTGATAATTTTTATTAAGGAATTATATTCTTTTTTTTACTGGGCTGCGTAGTGCAGTCGGTAACATGTCTGACTGCAGATACGTGTCTGACTACAGATCCAGGGGTCACAAGTTTGATCCTGGCCTGGTCCCATACTTTGGTGAAGATTGATCATGACATGATTTCTATGGCCATTCTCCTCCCTTCTGCTGATCAAGAAGGGTTGTTGTCAGTTACAAGCTAAAGTATGTGCACAAAGTACTGGTTAACAGTTCAGGAAAAAGTGTGGTTAGGTGAACTAACGGTCCCGACATGACCATAGCTGTTGACTGGGATATTAAGCATCAAAGCAAACAAACAAATATCTTTGTGCTTTTTCAGTTATTAAAGCCCACTTTCCTTGGTAGTCTTCTCACTGGTTTACCATAACTTACGTGAATTCATACTTTAATATTTAACTCTTTACTTTATAATAACGCTTTTTGACACCTTTGAAATGTCAAGTTTTTGGAAATATTTTGGAAAGTGGAGCATTTGCTCTTTTCCATAATATTTTCATAAGTATTCAAAACCTAACTTAAATTTTTCAATGTTGTCTAAAAATAGAAAATGATGTCATGATCTAAAAATAGCCTATGGAGTATAGGGTTAAATGCATTTTAGCATGATCTGGATTCTGGATCATGGTGTACATAGCTACAATGTAATTTGAAACTGTTGTTTCAGTACCCTTTGAACCAGCTAAGCAGGAACTGACAGCTGCTCTTCTTGAATCAGCTGTAGGGAGAGAATAATCTCCAGAGCGTGTTTGGCTGGATATGGGTTTGAACTCAGAGCTATTGCAGTCTTTGGATTATTAATCCAAGTCTCTATAGACTCTCAGACTTACCCATGGCACCCAGATGAAGAGACAGTGGAACACAGATACACACTTATCATATGACGTTACTGTTATTCAGTGGAGAAAGTCATATCAAAATGTTATGACCACATGTTACATAACACTTTTGGCGGGAACAAGTAACGTCATGACAGTGTCCATTACAACAATGCAAATTTTCATTGAAATAAACAAACTTTGATGGCGATAAAATTGCACTTAAAGGTCATATGATAAACAGAATCTTGCACTCATGATCATTTCATATTAAACTAGAGCAGCAGTCGATGGTACACCATCACAAATACCCGCTTTTTTTATCTATAACCTTTACCTTGGGGTCAAGGACACACAAAATGTAGCTCAGTACCTTCTACATAATGTGACCTATGGGCATGTGAAGTTTGAAGTTGATATGTCCAATGGTTAAGAAGGAGATACATTTACAAGAAAATACATTATATCACCTTGACCTAGTTGTTAAGGTCACTCAAAATGTTGTCCAGTGCCCTCCAAATCATATGACCTATGCACCTGCCAAATTTGAAGTTGCTACGTCCAACAGTTTAGGAGAAGATGGATTTACAAGAAAGTAAATTATATGACCTTGACCTTGGAGTCAAGGTCACACAAAATGTTGCCCAGTCATCCACATCATGTGACCTATGCACCTGTAAACTTTGAAGTTGCTATGTCCAATGGTTCAGGAGAAGATTCATTTACAAGAAAATACATTATTGACCTTGGGGTATTTGACCTTGACCCCAAGGTCAAGGTCACATGAAGTGTTGCCAAGTACCCTCAACATCATGTGACCTATGCACAGGCAAAATTTGAAGTTGCTACTTCCAAAACATTATGAGGAGATGCGTTTTCAAGAAAATACATTATTTGACCTTTGACCTTGACCTTGGGGTCAAGGTCACACAAAACATCGCCCAGTACCCTTGACATCATGTGACCTATGCAAAGGCAAAATTTGAAGTTGCTGCTTCGAAAAGTTTATGAGGAGATGCATTTACAAGAAAATACATTATTTGACCTTTGACCTTGACCTTGGGGTCAAGGTCACACGAAATGTCACCCAGTACCCTCTACATCATGTGATCTATGCACCTATTAGGTTTGAAGTTGCTACGTCCAACCGTTTAGGAGAAGATACAATTACAAGAAACGTGACGGACGGACAGACATACGGACAGACGGACGGACGACGGACAGACTTTGGTACGAAATTAATATACCCTATTTTTCTTACGAAAAAGCGGGTATAACTAGCCAAAGGCTTGTTTAATAGATTTCATATGAAATGATCACTCATGTAAGATCCTCTATATAACAGCAAGAATACAAATAAATAAAGCAACCATTTGTCTGTTCCTCAGGGAGATGTTTGCCAAACTAGAAAGAACATAAAAGAAAACTATAGAACAAAACTGGTTAGATACCCCTTTTACACAAACAAGATGAGAAACAGCAGACAATGGACTAACATCAACAAAATCACTGTCTTAGAACAGACAGCAGTCGCAGCCGTTAGGTGTTAAAAATAGAGGATCTTTCATGAGTGCTCATGATCTATTGAATATATTAAACGAGTTGGGGATAAGAGTTAAAATGCGAGGCTTGCCCAGCATTTTATACCTTTTTCTCAACGGGTTTAATAAATTCAATAATACAGGAGCAACAATGTTAGATTCTATCTATCACATGACCCTAAAACTACTTTTAAACTCATTCTTGTATGAGAAACGCTAAGAGTTTGCCATATATAACCGACTTTATTACGGATGTCATTTTAAGCGTTACCAAGTCTGTAAACCACTAGTGGTTTATCTATTTTAATGCATGGCGTTATATCACTCCCAGACGCAACGTCATATGATAATATAATTTACTGTTCAATATCTTCTCCCTTGGGTTCTGCTGTTGTTAATATTACATGGAAGCTTCCTAACTTATTCACTGTATCATCAAAACTTCATAGCATCACCAAATGGCACCAGAAAAGCAATAAAGCATATAAATGGACTGTAATATATAAATTCACCTTCAATTAAAAACAACAGCGCCCTAGATAAGCTTTTGGGTCAATTGGGTATTTACACAACCTTGTTGTCCTCAATTGTGAACTTGCAAAATTAATTGCGTATTTTCATATATATTTTATGCCACGTTCTTTTCTGTGATTACACGTTTTCTTAATGCATGAAGCCATAGGGAATGTGATGGCATATTTATTCACACCCATTGTGTGCCTTTCTAAAGTATCAAACTAACAGATTTTAATGTACCTGAAGCAAATCTCATCCCCTTGTTGACATTCGAGCGTGTACACTTTGCAAAGTTTCACTTTCATCATAGTGTTTTTCCGCGAAAACTGGACTAAACATTTTATTCGTAAAACTGGAGTGCTATTGCGTCGCTAGTAAACAAAAAATCAATACTCGACTGGCATTTGTTTATTACCCAAATTGAAACGAAATGGACCAAATGGTACGCAATGACATCGCATGTGATTGCATACCACTTGTTAGAATTACTTTTCGGTACGCACTCATTTCATATTAATTCCTTTTTTTTTAGGTTTTTAATTGTGCATTAAGGCAAATACGCTGCTAATCTAGGGTGCTGAATACAACATAGTATATATCTTTCAAATCTGATAGCACTTATTGATCTGATTCGTAACTTCTCCTGTATTTTAAACTAAAGATGGAAATGTCATTTTATTTTTACCAACTTTTCAGTTTTAAACAAAGATCTCACTGCCATGATGTCAGCTACTAAGAAGACAGAGCTGGAAAAATTCTCAAGATGCAAAGATACCACAGACATCCTGAAGCCCTGTTTCTGCCAATATGAGATATGTATACCCTGGTACCCATGTGGACTCAAGTATTGTAGAAGCAGGGATCCATCGGGAAAAGTTTTAAATTATAGGTGTGGAATCAAGACATGTAGACGGTGCTTAATATTTGAACACTATGCGAGACAGAAGAAATATTGTTTATGGGATGATCTCTAGTTTGAGTGACTTTATCATGGTCGAAGTTTTCAGGATTGTTCCTGAAATTCAGGGTTTTGATGCTGATTTTCTATAGAAAGTCAGCTTTAACTCTGCCTAACAGTGTGGCCTGCTGATAATCATGGCGAACAGTTTGGACCCAGATCAGACTCGACACAATGTCGGGCCTGATCTGGATCCAAACTGTTTCTCACTATGATGGTATTCCTGAAAGAATTTTTTGAAAAAATTGATTTTGAATAAAATCAGCAGACGACAAAAAAGCATGCAAGCTTACCGAGAGTTAAAATGCTGAATTACCGTAGGCAGTTTTTAGAACTTTCTCAGATTTATTTTCAGTTTATCTGAAGACAGTTGGCTATTACAACTTGAACTTGTCAATGTTTTGTAGGCATACTGCAAGTTGTAAGATTTGAACTTCTAAAGTTCAGCATTTTTTTTAAATTTTGAACTTTCACCCATGCATCATGATCTTGTTAAATCCTGACTTAGGGACCCGTTGTCCTTGATAAGAGTTATTAAGCCTTTTTTATGCTAATAGAATTTCCGATACAGCTTGACACAATGAGGACTTGATTGTCCATTTTACGATTTATGAGGTCACAGGTGGATTTTTTTAAATTCTGATGTAAATTGTCCCTGAAGATTTTTTTTACCTCAGCAAACTGTTTCAAACCTTGATGAAATGTTGCATTAAATGCATTTCATCAGTGTCTTCACTAATTGCTAAAGTATACCAACCCAAACTGCCAAATCAACAAGGTTTTGTGTTGTAACTTTTTAATGTGACAAGATAATACCATGAAACTCCAGATTTTTGCTTCTTACAGGGTGATTTTGAAGTCCGTATAAACAAATTTCAAGGTCGGTTGCGATTCGCTAAACATGAGTCCAGGGTTCAATACCTTATTTTTATGCTGCACGTGCAGCACTGACTGTAATTTACAAAACCACATGTACTGTTGTAAACCTCCACGATCACCCAATAAGATAAGGGAAAAAACACTTCACGGCATATGTCAAAGTGATCATCCATTCCCGAGCATTTCCCCTATATTGCTTTGTATTTCAAACATGTTTATGTCGAACTTGGTTGTCTGAAGGTTAATTTCTTTGTTTGATAATCATATTGTTTGATTTTTTGACCAACACAAAATTTACTTTGACACAAGTAGTGGTAAAGAAGCGGAAAACTAATTTTCGGGGAAAAAAACACTTCGATAAAGCCGAGATTTCGAGATAAGCAAGTTTGACATAGCGAGGTTGACCTGTACATTTTACTTTTACATGTATTTTAGCTTTTAAAAAGAGCATATTAGATTTGTATATATTTAGATATGTTATATATTTGTATAGTATTGAAATAGTTTATACCACTTTAAGTGGATATAGCTTAGTATTATTGCATAAATACCAGTGCAGGTATTTTTTCAAAAGCTTAGTTTTGACACAACAAAAGCCATGCATTAACAAAGTTAACCCTGAATCATTTGAAACTCCTCGGCTCATTCCATAGAATCAGACCTCAGATGTAAAACATACGACCCCATTGATGACATCTTAGGAACAATGACATGGCTATAACAAGCTCAAATGTAACGGAAAAAAACTACTACAATTCATGATAAATGTTGTAGGAAGAATGATGTATCACAGCGATATAATATAGATAAAACTGAATAACCAGAATAATTGATTTTATTTGGACTCACTACACATGCTACCGACCTATTTTCTTTAGCCATTTTCAGTTATCAAAGAATTTCTAGCGATAAGGCGAGCAATCTCCCTAAACGAGACGTTCGTTTTATTTTGTTGAAATAACCACTGGAGAAACTAGGCACATTCAAGAAATATATATAGACGGGCCGTAGATGCACCATTGCCCCCGAATTTGTATATTTAAAACGGGATTTCCTTAATGCATGTAATAAATCTACTTTTTATTGAATGAGAATTTATTTCCATCATTACCTGTACTTGTTATTCAGTAACATATATGGGAACTAGACCGTTAAACAAGGGCACCAATCGTCCTATCACGCTATGTACAGTAAAACTATTTATACAGTTGATGTACAATAAAAACGACCATCTTGCAAAGTGGTCTATTTTTTGTCAGATATTTGATGTCTTCTTTCGCTTATACAACCCCTTTTCCCCCCTAGACCCAAGACGCCCTTTACATATGTTATATATTTGTATATGGACATTTAATTGTCCAAAGGGCATCTTGGGTCTATGGGGGAAAAGCATCTAAAAACAAACTGAAAGACGCCAGTTTCATCTTTTCAATGGCAAACGTCACAATTTTAAGTATATTTCGTACTCGTGAGCAGAAGGAATACCGCAAAGTTCCGAAAAGGAAGGGCACTTATATCATTAAAATTTTAGTACTTTTACTTTTTGAAAACCTGCAAATGATTTACTAAAACTCTCGGCTAAACGGCACCCAGTCTAAAGACATAAAATGAGGGGTGGGAGTAGAAGGCGCAAGTTTTAACGGTTTTGTAAATGATGAATTGTTTTGAAACCTATTTTTATGCTTTCTATGTAAATTTTACTACCGGAAAAGACCAATTTTAAAAAAATTAGGGCAATTTGAAAATTAAGGTTTTGTAATCATGTCAACTAGGGAAAATATACGCCTTATCGCTAGAGCTCCTTCCAGCTTTTTCGTACATATACTATGCCTTACTTACATCAGAGGCCTGATTCTGAATTGGGCAGAAGTTACAAATGGTTATGAATCCACTGGACCATTCTAACTATACATGCCATGGCCATCACGCTTGTTATATGTTAACAACAGTGGCCATAGCCCAAATCGAGTAAATTTATGACAACTTGCCAACAAAATTGGCTTACACAACAACAAACAGCTTATTTTCACCTACATGACTACTGGTCACACAGGGCAAGTCACTGACGACAAAAACTCACAGGCACTGCTGACAGAGCCTGTCCAAGAAAAGGAATAGATTAGAAATATTCTAACCCATATAAGCCTATCCTCCTTTTTTTATGGAACATAGGCAAATAGTTCAGACCCAGATCAGGATCTCCACTGTTTGCTGACAGAATGTTCTATTATAATTTGACTAAAAATGAAAATTAGCACCCTTAAAATGGTAATGGACTGGTTCAATTCAGAAGGGTGGGAATTTTCATTCAGCTTAAAATAGGTTAAGCTCAATATTACTTATTTAGTCATTAGTATGTCCAAAGTCTAGTATTTCAATATTCAGAGATATGTGAGATTATGTACCAAACCAAAGCCGGACTTCATTCTTGATAAAGTCAAAAACAAAAAGAAATTTATACATCAGCTTTTGGGATTTGTAATCAATATTGTTTAGAAATACCATGATTGCAGTTTGTTGGCGAGATGTTTAGTTGGCAAGTTATTGTTGTCAATTAGTTATGTCTATTAGTTTTTGTCTGTGAGTTGTCTTGTGGTCAGTTGTTTGTAGGCAAGTCCTCATGCATCGTAACCAACTTGACATGTTTATATAATTAGTGATTATGCAAAGGAAGATAGTGCCAAGTAATTTGTCTGAATACCAGTAGTTATGTTGGGAATGACTATCCTTTGTACTTATTGATGAATAAACGTTTCAGAAATAAATGATGTCTTTGTTCAGAATTCAGAGTAAAACCTGTGTAAAACGGCCACTGGCAAAAAGACCAAAAATTGGTTTTCAAAACTAATCACTTATTGTAGGTCAAAAGTATATTTATACTTTTGACCTTCATTAATCTACCATTTGTCATAAAGATCTTTGTTTTGTGTATTTTTAAGTGGCCATTTTACACAGGTTTTACAGTACATTAATCCATTTAAGCCTAGTTCTGCACTGTTTGCCCATGTCCAATAAAAAGTAGTATACAGCATCTGATCAGGGTCTCCACTGTTTGCGTCCAGAAGGTTCATTTTGAAAACAAATAAAATACCACCAAACAACTCTAAAAATGGAAAATCCATTCTGTTTTAAAGGGTAAACTATAAGATAGAGGATCTTACACAAGTTTAAAATGAAGGGACCAATTTTGGCAAGAGTGCCTAAAATAACCTTAAATTTCTGGAGTTCAGAATTTTTGAAATTTAAGACTCACCCATGCTGCGACCTTTAAGAAGGGGAACACTGGAAGTTGTATCTTATTAAATCAATACATTAGTATCTACACATTTAAAAATTCATCAGCTTGTTTATAATTACCCTTATAGTGCCAATCATGGCGACAGCAGAAGTCTTATTTTTTGTTTGTGTTGTGGCTTTAAGTCCTAGTCAACAATTTTTTAGTCATGTCAGGATGATTTCCCATCTTCCTGGGTTGAACCCGTACTAAGCAGAGGATAAAGACACAACACAGTGCCTCTGGTGAGTCTCAAACTAACAACCCTTCAATCTCAAGTCCATCACACAACCACTTTGGAAGTCAAATTTTGTAACACCATTGATTTTCAAATAAGTCTCACCATTTTTTTTTTAAATAAGCAGCATATTTTTTTCGTAAATAAATCTCGGCAGCTGCAAATTTAAGGTGGCATTTCAAGACAAAATACTGGTTACCTCTGTATGTGATATCCACAATTTTTGTTGGCTCTTCAATACAATAATACCTGTTTATAACAGCCACTCTCATCAAAAAGACCAAAAATTAGTTTTCAAGACCAATTATCGCTTAAAGCTGCATGGTCCGTAACTTTTGATCTTTTAATTTTAGAATTAATGTTTCTATTTTTCAAGAACACAGTAAAAAAAACACTAAAATTCAGGTATACATTTTACCAATTTCGTAAATCTTAACAAATTATCAGTATCAAAACAACAGCATTTATGTTAAAATTAATGTCTATAATTATTGGAGGGACGCAAATAATTACCAACACACCTGTTTTTATAAGATAATTCACTTTTCCCTGCAGTTTTCAGCAATAGTGAACGGATTTATTGTGAAAACATAACTTAATTCTACTTTTACAAATGATTTATAAAAGAAAATAAAAAATTTCGAAAAATGTTCATAGTTACAGACTTAGTCTCTTTAATGCAGATCAAAAGTATTGCAGAATGCTCAAAGTGGAGCATTCTGCAATACTTTCGACCTTCATTAAGCTACCATTTGTTATGAAGATCTTTGTTTTGGCTATTTTTGAGTGGCCGTTTTACACAGGTTTTACTGTATATTGAGGTAAAAGAACACATTTATTAGACAAAGCAGGCCAAGCAAATGCAGTAGGAATTGGAGAGGAACATATAAATTTGATGGGCCCTCAGAAGAGTAACGGGCCTAAAGGTACTAGTTTCATTGTCTCCAATAAGTTAATCAATGGGAACTGCAACATGTGCCATGGACAAGTGGTAATACACAACTGGACCAATTCGGGAGTTAAGTTTAGACTGTACTTGCCTCTATCTTCTAACAGTCTGAAGAGTAAAAGTTAAAAAATCATGAATTTTAGAAATTAAAATCCCGCAAGATCATTTCTCTTGCATATGTTTTTAGGTAGCCTATATTGCAAACAGTACGGACCCAGGTTAGACTGATCCCTTAGGAGCTGTTTGACCTCAGTTAATAGTTTGCTTCCATGATAAAATCTACTCTGTAGTGAACTTGATTAAATGCAGCAGATGTAAAAAGCAAAATGTATTGGCAGGATTGGGTTAAAACTTGTATTATGCCCAATATGCCTTCAGAATATCAACAATTTCAAGTTTAATCAAATGTCTTTAGATAAACTGGAAATAAATCAAAGAAGCTTATGAGCTGCCCAATTCGGTATTAATCAAGATGGTGACTACAATGGCCCCCATCTGTAAGTTTGCACTTGTGTATATTTTAACCTGTCATATCACCAGATTTCTTCCAAATTTCATATAAATTATTATATGGATTACTTTCATCAAACTCTCGCCCAAGTTCGAATATGGATTTTATTAGATAAACGATAACCAAGATGGCTGCCAAAATGGCTGCTACATTTGTGAGGTTCTTTGTCAGTGGACTGTTTCAAGTTCCATGTATGTATTACTTTAATAAATCACTTGGACAAATTAAAAATATGGGTTTTGCCCAATGTGTACTAAGATGGCCACCAAAATGCCCAAACCTTGTCCCTTTGCACTTTTTGTCACAATAACAATCTTCACTGTGTAGATTCTTTACGTCCCATCAACAATCTTTCGGTTATATAGGGACAGGTCTTCTTGGGATGAACCAGTTCTAAGCTAGGATTAATGTGTCTTGCTCAAGGACACAACGTAGTGATGCCGGCGACGCTCGAACCCGCAGCCTCTCAGTCTCGAGTCAAGCACTCTACCACTGAGCCATTGTGCTCCCTTCAGTGTGTAGAATGGCCCCAAGTCACTGCAGGGCATAATGTGGGGCCCTATGTCAGAGTCTAACAAATCTAGTTCCAAGCTGGCAGCTCAGGCTCCAATTAAAAAGCAATTCAGAAATACATTTTCAATATTTATTATCACAGTTAAAATGAATTTGTTTATAAACTACAACATGATCATAATTTATACATAGAAATACGTTGTCGGAACACAATCTATTTTCCTTTTTTATTACATGTGAATCTAACATGGTATTCCACAAATTTACATGGGTGGAAGTTCAAACGTTCCAAAATCCTGAACTTGAGAAAATCAGAATTTAAACTTGCTGTATGCCTCCAAAATATTAAGAATTCCCAGTTAAATGGACAAATACCTTTAAACTGAATCTAAATCAGAAAAACTAACATTATCTAGAAAAACTAACATTATCTGCAGAATTCAGCATTTTGAGGCTGACTTACTATGGAAAGTCAGCCTCAAAATCCTGAATACAGGAATAATCCTGAAAGCTTTCACCCATGATTTTAGAAAAGAAATGAGTTTTATGACCAGTGTTACTCTCTCAAGCTGTTGGAGTAACATTTTTTAGCTAGGGCTCCATGGGATTTTCAATAGTAGATACTCATTGGTCTAGATAAATTTTTGAGCATAAAATAATATTAAAAATATTTTTTTACCCATCATTTTAAACATTTGTTTTGGATGTTCAAAAGAACCGTCTCATTGAGACGGTTCTTTTGAGTACCCATAACATATGCTTTAGTTGAGAGATAAGAAACTGGATTTTTGATTACGCACTTATCTAGAGACGGTATACTAAATGGACCTAAAGATTTTTTTTTTACCTCCTTGTTGTCATCCCAGTTAAGCTTAAAGAATCTGTGTCCAAGAATTTCATCACATGGTCAAACAGCTGGGGTATTAAAAATTTAGGGGATAACTGTCTTCAAAAGTTTCATTTGAGGAGGTATATCGTTGGATATACGGTCGGAAATTTAGTTTTAGGGCGATGCGTCAGCGGAGCCGTAAAAGGTGATTTCTTCTTAAGTGCATTAGAATAATATTTCATGGTCAAACCAGTCCTTTACAATATGTATAGAAAACTAGATTTTTGGAAGAAGAGAACTCTTCACGAGATATAGCTTGTGGTACTTGTTAAAGCCAGCTCTAACGAAAACCAACTACCAGATTGCTAGTAACAAAATTATATGGGACAGTCTCGCCAGCTTTCCCTTCTCAGATATACAAAGTACAGTAAATTTCCAACTCTAGTTAACTGTTTGTTTGATTTGATTCTTAAAGTCCCAGTCAACAATTATTCAGTATTGTCGGGACAGGTCTTCCTGGGTTGAACCAGTACTAAGCAAGGATAAATGTGTCTTGCCCAAAGACACAACGCAGTGATGCCAGTGAGGCTCAAACCCGCAGCCCCTCGGTCTCCAGTCAAGCACTCTACCTCTGAGACACTGCGCTCCCTGTCAAAAAGACAGAAATGAACAGCGCAGACCCAGATAAGAAGCAGTCTGATCAGGGTCTTCCCCATTTGCTATTCTGACGAGTGTTTTTTTGGAAATTCCAGCCCTGATAACCAACATTTTACTTCACTTTAAATCAGAAAGAGAAAAGTGTTTGTATTTCTAGAACAATTAACATACATTGTATGGAAGATGATTCTTCAACCCAAAAGGGGCATTTAGCATTATTTGATAGTTGCTTGCGTAGGTTTAAATATGGTTTATTGCATATGCAATAAGTACCAATATCAATGATTGGAATGACCCCCCTATAATATACAGACTGCATGCAATGCACATGAGAATTGGTACTTATAGCAAATTTTATGTTCTACGTTTGCCCATACATTGTGTGTAGTACATTCCAGGCATTTTCCTAGGCCAGATTTGGGGTCGAATACTTCAAAAGAGAGCAAAACTTCTCAAAATGGTGTACATCATTCCAGATTTCTTAGTTCTACATTTTGGTGAAAATTTCATGAAAATCCGAACGAATATAGCAAATTTAAAGATGCATGAAAACTTGTATAAAATGTGAATGAAAACATGTTTTCATTCACATTTTTATGCAAATTTTCATGAGTTTTTATGAAGGGCAATTAAGCATATACTTTACACTGCTTATTTCTTTTATGCTTTTTAATCCATTTAAAATGGCAGTCCAGTTCTTTTAGACTCCATCAAATTTTGATTATCCAAATGCTTTTTTCCCAAATTCAACAGGCCCATGGTCCCGCTTTCAGATCGGTAGGAAAATCCCTGCATTCAATTTAAGCTGCCTGTTCCTTTATTCCATAAAGATGGATATTTCTTGTCTTGATAAACCTTGGGCTGAAGTAGTCTGTTTATGGTTTCAGGATTTGCCTTGTATGTGTAAATTATTCCATTTATTAACTATTTACATGTATACAACAATCATGGTGTTCCTTCATGAAACACAAAAATAATATTCAAAAATAAATTACGGTCAAATTCTTTTTTAATATCAGTTTTACACAACCAAACAATTCAGTGTAGAAAAATCTCACAAATCATTTGGACCAGCTCATAGAATTCTGGATACATATCCCCTATGCGAAAGCTGCTCTTTAACCCTTTACTTTATAGGCTATTTTTTAGATCATGACATCATTTTCTATATTTAGACACCACTGAAAAAATTCAAAAAAAAATTAAGTTCAGTTTTAAATACTTTTTGAAAATATTATGGAAAATGGAGCATTTGCTCCAAAAGAGCAAATGCTCCATTTTCCATATGTTCAAATACATGATATTTAAAAGGCGTTATTATCAAGTCAAGGGGTAAACCTGCATGTACATATATCCAATGTGGCTAGATGACTGCAGGTTCCTCGGAGCATTCACTGACTGACTATGCGATAGGTAGCAAAAATCTGATGAGCTTGCTTTTTTCATTAAGTTCATGACGACACTTACAAAGTCAGTTTAAGGTGGACACCACTGTGCTTACTGTCAATAAGAAGTAAAACATTGACTCGGTTCAAAAGATAAAGTAAAACTGGAAGTAGATCAAGTTTAGCATGACTACAAATATGTTTTTTATCAAGAACACTGAAAATGCTGTGTAATTATTCAAACCGCTATTGTAAATACAGTAAAACCTGTGTAAAATGGCCACTCTTAAAAAGACCAAAAATTGTTTTTCAAGAACAATTATGGCTTAATGCAGGTCCAAAGTATTGCAGAATGCTCCAAGGAGGCATTCTGCAATACTTTCGACCTTCATTGAGCTACTGTTTGTCATTAAGATCTTTGCTTTGTCTATTTTTGAGTGGGTGTTTTACACAGGTTTTACTGAAATTTCAAACACTATTGTAATGAAAAAAGTCAATAAGCAATGCTTAATAGATACCCTGGGCACAGTAAGAGTGAGTGAAAAAACTTGGCAAGTTATAGTTCAAACAAGAAGACCTTAGTTTTGATAAGAAGATTTCAGTAGAATCTGTGCAAACAAAAATTGTTCCATCAAAAGCTGTAGTAGGAGTTGATCGGCCCATGAAGGCACCATCTATGCATATACAAAAGCCTAATAAGGGAAAAATTGTCTAAAGAAGACCTTAGTTTTGATAAGAAGATTTCAGTAGAATCTGTGCAAACAAAAATTGTTCCATCAAAAGCTGTAGTAGGAGTTGATCGGCCCATGAAGGCACCATCTATGCATATACAAAAGCCTAATAAGGGAAAAATTGTCTAAGTTCTCACAGCTGTCATTTTGTAAAAATATAATTTTTCTGAACAAAACTCCTTCATGCATATGTTCAATGTGTCTACATTGTATAGGCAAAGTATTAAATTGCTCCATAAAAAGCTGTGGTAGGAGTTGATCGGCCCATAAAGGCACCGTCTATGCATATACAAACACCTTATTAGGGAAAAATTGTCTAAGTTCTCACAGCTGTCATTTTGTCAAAAATTATTTTTTCTAAACCAAACTCCTTCATGCATATGTTCAATGTGTCTACATTGTATAGGAAAAGTATCAAATTGTTCCATCAAAAGCTGTGGTAGTTGATCCGCCCGTGTATGGCCTATAATAGCATAAGCATAAAGCACTATATTAAA
This sequence comes from Loripinus fragilis, assembly GCA_964019695.1. NCBI lineage: Eukaryota > Metazoa > Mollusca > Bivalvia > Lucinida > Lucinidae > Loripinus > Loripinus fragilis. Next base: position 45,186,463 of record OZ026526.1, read on the forward strand.
AGCCATTTAGAACTACAAAGGGAAATAACTCTAATAGAATTGGCCCCTAACCCTTACTTTTTTGTCTAAAGTATTTGTCTTGCATATATGAACATGTTTGCAAGGTTTGATGAAAATCCGGCAATGACTCTTCGAGTTATTAAGGAAACAAAGCGTTACGGACGGACGGACGCACGGACAACGTGAAAACAGTATACCCCCTACAAACAAAGTTTGCGGGGGGTATAAATATCCATCTTCATGTTTTTAGGCTAGATTATCAGATAGTGGTACTTATCAGTCATATGCCAGCAGTGAAGACTCAAATGAGACTTGGCATGGACACAGCCTTGCCAGAGCCTTCATTGTTCGCACACACAAAGAAGAAACATTGAGGCTCAGGCATATCTCGAGCCCTACTAGGTAGCTGTGCAGGCATGTATAAAGAACAACTTTACGCATGTGATTAGTACCAAAATCTCAAGAAATGGCTTGTATTTTTAACTCTTAACGGGACAATCGCAACAAAAGTTGTCTGCTTTTCTCGTCTGCTGAAATGTTTAAGAAGCCTCTATGGCAAACAGTGTGGACCCAGATCAGATCAGACTACTACTACAGGAGCAGTCTGTTCTGGGTTCACGCTGTTTGCTTCTATTCTTAATTCGTCAGTAATGTTAGGCAATTATTTACAGCAGACAACTTCGACAGACGACATTTTTAGATGCATTTTTTTCTTGGCGCTTTAAGGGTTAATTCAAATTATGTACATTGACAGACCAATGGCAATAATGTACCAGATCAGAAAAGGGATCCCCCCCCCATTCATTGATTAACATTTTGAGAATTTTAATCACATTTTTTAACTAAATAGAAAATTATAGAAAACAAACATTTTTCTGTTTATTTCATTACAAATGTCATTTACCCAGTCTCATTTTAATCCATATTCAATTTGCTTATAAATTTGGATTTTATCCATTTTTTTTAATTCTAGATTTTTGATAATCACTCTGTTGTTTTACATCCTTTTTGTCATATAATACATGCATTAAATAGTTTGAACTTTTATATGTACAATATCGAATGGATCATGATTGTGTACTCGTGTAATTTCTGAAAACTGTCAATCCTTGACCAACAGAATGTCATCCAGCTTGTTAAAACAAATTTTAGATGGTACCCTATATAATTGAGCCGGGACATGTAATTTCCAACAATGTGGTATTTTGACAAGTGTAGACTCAGATAAGCCTGTGCAGCCTCCTTTTAAGCTTAGAAACTCCAAATGGTGTTCAGTCAGTAGCTTTACACTCATAGAATATTCAAGGGACTAGCAAAGGCTCTGATCAGACTGCACGTATGTGCAGGCTGATTTGAGGTTTTGCTGGTTGCACATTCCACATTGTTGGAAATCTCATGTCTTACGGTAGATGTTCTAAAATTTTGAATGCTAGTTGCCTGCCAAAAAGGCCACGACAAACAGCGAAGACCCAGATCAGACTGCTTCGTTCAGAAGCAGTCTGATCAGGGTCTTCCCTGTTTACTCTCCTGACAAGCATTTTGTGAATTCCAGGCTTGATAACGTACATTTATTTGAGAGCACAGAGAAAAGTGTTCGATATTTTAGAACATTTACCATACTCTATGTACTAAATCATCAAATTGTGAAAACCCAGACGAGATGCCGCACAAAGTGGCGTCTCATCAGGGTCTACACAACTTGCTATCAAAAAGCAATATTCTGGGGAAAAAATATTTCAACATTGTACTCGTCCTGCAGGACGAATGACTTACAATTTTTACTCATCCTGCAAACACTTGCACTTGTCCTTTAAAAGCGTATGCAATAAATAACATAAGGGAGTAATATGTTATATGACTCCCTCGAGTAATTCTTCCCTACAGGACGAGTGCTACCGAGGGAAGAATTACTCTTCCTTTCTAGATTTCACTCGTAATTACGAGCGGACAAGTGGAATTTTTGTCCCCTGAATATTCAACTTCTGAAATATTGTAATGACTTATAAACCATTTCAACAAATATACATCATAAGGATGGAAGATTATATCTGGCGTGAAAGTGTCTATATCACATCAGCTGGCGATCTGTGGGTTCAGTTTCAGAATCCATTCAACTGTCTCCTGTAGAAGTATCATGTTGTAATGCCTGAAAATATACAAGAAATACAGTGAAGCTTAAATGTCTTGAACACGGATGACTTGTTTACCATGGTTAATTCAAACTCCTCGAATCCCCAGACAAGTGCAAATGTTTTGGCAAGTGATGGTTCAGACCAGCAGACCTGTTGTTAGAAAAGCTGAAAATGTCGTCTGCTGAAGTCGTCTACTGCAAATAATTGCCTAGCATTACTGACTTAATTAAGTATAGAAGCAAACAGCATGGACCCAGAACAGACTAGGAGCAGTCTGACCTGAGTCCACACTGTTTGCCGTAGAGGCTTCTTAAACATTTCAGCAGACGAGAAAAGCAGATGACTTTTGTTGCTATTGGCGCATTAACGGTTAAGAATTACATAGGGAAATGAATCTGATAAAATTGGCCCCTAGCCCTTTCTTTTTTATTTAAAGTATTTGTATTGTAGATATGAATGTGTTAAATTCCATCAACGACTCGATATTAAGGAAACAAATTGTTACGGATGGACATGTGGATACACACACATACGGACAATGTTAAGACAGTATAGCCTCCACAAACAGTTTGCGGGAGGTATAACAGTGTGGACCCAGATCATGAGAGCAGTCTGAGGATTAGGTTAAACATTTTTATTCCACATATATTTTATATTTGAGAACTAAAATTTAGGATCAGAACAGAAGCAAACAGTTCATAGTTCTAGACCTTCAAGTATGACTTATAAATTGACTACTCTGGGGTAAAAGTGACGCTGTGGGGTTGAGGCTCTGTGAAGCCGGCCAATCAACTTTTGTTTTCCATGAAGCATGTGATTCCAGTGAAATAAATAGGGCTGTCACGATATGCCAAAAGCGTATCACGATATATTGGGATATGTGGTAAGCATATTGCAATAATACCGCAATATATTGTCCCAAAATTTCAAGATACATTTTGAGTTTTTTAAAAAAAAGAATAATGACATGAGATATAATTTTTAAATCCACAGTCCTTACCATGTGCCCTCAATAAGGCTCAAATCCCCTACAATATAGCTTGCAATTGATCTTGTGATGGTACTGACCTTGGCTAAATGAAATGGACACAGCCTGGTCAGCCAGCATTCAAGTGATCTTACCTTGCACCCTTTTGGTAGAATTACTTGGAGGTACTGATAAAAGGGATCATGGTTGGGCTGACCTAATCATCCACAACTTGTATTTTGATTTCATATTACCATTTGGCTGGGTGGTGCTGCTGATTGAGATGCAAACTTAAATTTGTTGTTCTGCCAAAAAAGTGCCATTATACTTTACTGCCTCGTCACAATGCCTACAGATATACAGAGTTTCCCTGATGCCAGCCAGCAAATTTTAAACTTAAATATGAACCTTTGTGTACCACAACTAAATTTCTTTCCATTCAACTTTATTTGCATGAGTTTTGATGACTTTTCTCTGACTTTTCAGTGGAAAACTAAATAAAAAGCAAACCCTTCACTTTCTTGTGTTTCTATTTAAAGTAATAACGATATATCACAATATGCTTTTCGTACCAATATATTGTACCTTTTCAGACTAATATCGCAATATACCAATAAACCGATTTATTGTGACAGCCCTAGAAATAAACAGATTCATTCAAATAACTGAACACAGACATGGCCTAAGGTTACAGTGGTTCATTTACAATTTTGGGCGTATGTGTTCTGGGACTCGCTGTTTCCCATATCAATGAGTCAAACTGCAAACTTATGAGTCATGAACATTATTTTTCATGTCAAGTATGCAATACCCTTGCATCCTTGGACTCGCTGAAATAAAAATTGCATCCCAGAGACAAAATTATGCGCAAAAGTTGCAGGATGCGTAGTTGAAAAAATCACTGAGGTTGAGCAGGATAAATTTCCTGCTCAGCCGAGTTGAACATGAAAATAGCTTTAATACCTCTGGGCATGAATATGAGAATAAAGCCTGGGCATGAAAATGAGAATTGTTGGCATTTTAACATTTATGAGCAGGATAAATTTCCTGCTAAGCCGGGTTGAACATGAAAATAGCTTTAATACCTCTGAGCATGAATACGAGAATAAAGCCTTTCTTACCTGGCAATTCCCCTGAAAGTTTTCAGATTTTGAGAGAAGTCATCGACAGAAAGTGTGTTCTTGAATTCTCCAGCACAAGTACAGTAGGTCCTCATATTGCTCTCTTTTATCTGAAACAAAATTTAACCCTTTGGTTCGTAATCCTTCCATATGTTTTATCCTAACACACCTCACCTATAGAGCCAATGCTAAAAAATGTGTTATATTAAACGATAATGTCACAGTATTGAAAGCGAGTGGAAAGCGTGCACTAGCTAAAATCAGTTGTTACAGCAAAATGACGTCAGTCCTGGCGTTGGTATTAGAGGATGTAACGTCATTTTTATGCTTGAAAGACATTACAAATACATGTCAACGTATATGACACAGTCCAACTATTGGCAGGATTACTTCAGTGCAATGGCGGAAAGTTGAAGAAGCTGAAGACTTCAAATGTGTTTTCTTATGTGTTAGAATCGAAATAGATCAGCTCTAGTGCGTGAATTGTTGAGTAATAATTCACTGTTTGTTGGTGAGTGGTACGAAGATAAATCACTCACGCTGCACACTCATGATTTGATCTTTACCAGAGTGCCAGAACAAAATTACTCGGACAGGAAAATCTAGTATCTTGAGGTGCAGTCTGATCAAGGACTATTTGTTTGCTTTATTCAGCACAGCATATATTGATAACTATAATGGATTAGTCTAGTTCATCAACTGGAAGATTCCATTTTAGAAATATCTAAGAGGTTCCGAGGTTAAAAAAATCTCTGCTGCTAAAATTTCTTTTGTGAATTAACTCTTTCTTTTGTCATCTACTGATAACCTTTGCAAACAGTTCGGATCCAGATCATGCCTGACAAAATGTCAGGCCTGATCTGGATCCAAACTGTTTGACACTCTGATACTATCCCTGAAAGAATGTTTCAAAAAAGATGATTTTGAGTAAAAAATCAGCAGACAACAAAAAAAGCATGAAAAATTACCCAATAGGTAAAGAAATGTTCAGTTCTGGTACCATACCTGATGACATTTAACACAGGTGAGATCTTGCAGTACATAGGCCATAGATTTCCTGTTGATGGCATCCACCAAGTTCTGTTCTATCTCGGATAGATCATACTCTGTTTTACACTGGACACAAGACCATGCAGCTCTGAAATCATAAAAAAACTTGTATTATTTTCAGAGAGAATAGATGCCCCCCCCCCCCCCCCCCCCCCCACCACCACCACACACACACACAGACACACATGCTCAAATATGACCTATTTAGCTCTGCTGTGACCTTGAAAATTAGGGCAAGGTCACAAAAATCTAATCAAGTCTTTCATCATGTCCCACTGTTATATCCATGCAAAATTTGGTTCCAATCTGCCCACTAGTTCATAAAATATCTTGCACACAAGAAAGTGACATGCCGACTGTCTTTATTATTTGTTGATTTTTTTTTACTCAGCCTGGCCCCGAGGTTATAAAATTTTTTACGTGCTCAACTCGACTGAGCACGAAAGTTCAACTGCTCATAAATACTAAAATACCGACAAAATAAGAAGTTTCTTGATTTAAGTTTCTCAGATGTTGTATTTATCATGCTAATAAATGTTAAAATGCCAACAATAGTTGGCATTTTAACATTTATGAGCAGGATAAATTTCGTGCTCAGTTGAGTCGAGCATGAAAAAAGTTTTATAACCTCAAGGCCAGAGCATAGAAAAATGGACCCACACAAAAGACAAATGGTATTGTTGTAACTCTCCTTCCGTGGGCTGACATGATGAAAATGAACATGTTTTTTCAGTCTGTGTGCCACAGGCTGCAGGCCAAGTGAAGTTTGTGAATTTAGATTTACTGACAAATGATTTTATACACAGTACCATTGCCAGGGATTCAGACAGGATGGCAAGCTAAATGATTATTTTTGTTAATTCTTTTGAGTACCTACACAACATGTTTTGATGTGTGAAAGTCCAAATTTTTCAAAATCCTGAACTTAAAAGTTTAAGTCTGAAAACTTGTGGTATGAGTACAAAACATTAACAATTTCAAGTTTAAATGGTCAATTGTCTTTAGATAATCTGAAAACGAGTCAGAGAAACTATTATAATTGGCCTAAATCAGCATTTTGAGTCTGACTCAAAATCCTGAGTTCAAGAACAATCCTGAAAACTTACACCCATGTGTATATAGTTTGTAATGTTGGAGAGATCAGCAACATTACAAAAGAGATCAGCAAAATATTTGGATTTTAAGCTTTTCTACAATGTATATGTAAACTTCCTGTTGCAAACTTACCCTGAATCTGATTGGTTGAGATGAGGATCTCTGCAGAGGTCAAGGTCACGGATGTGGTTGCATGACTTACAAATCAGCTCTGGCAGCACATATGATAGACAGGGGTCTTTAAACATGGCTTCTGGTGAGAACTCCCCAACCCCAATCAGTTTCAGCAAATCTCTCTTCAATTTGGTCACTTGTATGTTGATATTACTATCTAGAGACAACACCTGCAAATAGAATACAGTAAAAAATAGTAAGTGAGTATGATCAGGAAATACCACAATCACAAACTGCAGACAACCCCGTGGCACCGCGAGGAAGAGCCGCTCAACCATCACGAGACACCAGGAAGACAAATTAAGCAAAGCAATCAGCTCTCTCTTCCCCATCAAGATGATTGCAAGGACATAAAGTAACGTACAACAAAACATAGAACAATTACAGGCTCCCACAATGGGAGTAACAATAAACAAAAAGTCAACAACAACAGAACCACCACCTTAGAACGGACAGCAGCTGTCTTAAGTGGCCACTCTAGAAGAAGAGCAGAATTGGTTTTCAAGACAGATTATCGCTTAATGCAGTTCAAAAGTATTGCAGAATGCTCCAAGGGGAGCATTCTGAAATACTTTCGATCTTCATTAAGCTCCCATTTGTCATTAAGATCTTTGTTTTGTCTATTTTTGAGTGGCCGTATAAGACAAGTTTTACTGTAGTATCAGTTTACTATTTATTGCTGTAAATGTTCAGACAAATATGAATGTTCAAATTATAGAAGACCAGTGACAGTCTGATTAGTAAACTAGTCCATTTCTTACACACCTCGAAAGTCATTTGGGAAAGTCCGCCACAATTCTCGAATCATGGCTCGGGTGTATGTTAGGAGCATTATGCCTAGTACTATGTACCAAAAAGCTCCATTTTGTTAGCCGAAACTGACGTATGGAAAAGTAGTTCTTCAGCATGTGGGTTCAGCTCTAGTAAAGTCTATTATTCTGATTATCCAAAAAGTTAAACAGCAGAATAAATGAAATTTATGTATTTTTCAATAAAATATTGCTATAGCGATATTTTATTGAAAATACATAAACTTCATTTAAGATGTTTGTTTTGCTGCAATCACACTTGTTACTGTGTTAACATGGTTTCTGTGACATCAGAGTCACATTATATAACGTCAGCATCACGCTATCACCCGCATTATCAAAGTAGACCCTTGATGTACATCAGTGGTCTGATTCCACGGAATTTCGTGGAATTGGCTGAGGAAGTTAAAAGAGTGAATGATTATCACACCAGACATCAGTCACTTGGCCAATGTTGTGTGTGATGCTGTTGGGTAAGTGAAAATATCCAAATTATTTCCGCATAGAGAAACCAAACCGCTGAGCTGGCAGAAATTACACCAATTTAAACCCTTGTCATGCTGAACATATCAATATGGCACATACATGTACACTTCTTTTTTCCAGCCAATTCAGTTACACAATTCCATTTGTTCCTAGGATTCAATGGTGGTATGTAAAACAGTGGAGATCCAGATCATGAGCTGGCTTTGGATCTAATTTTTTTTCAAAAAGGGTTTATTCTTTGTTTGTTTGATCTGATTCTTTACAATCTTTCAGTTAAACAGGGACGGGTCTTCCTGGGTTGGACCGGTACTAAGCTAGGATAAATGTGTCTTGTTCAAGGACCACAATGCAGTGACACCAGTGAGGCTCGAACCTACAGCCCCTCAGTCTCGAGTCAAGCACTCAACCACTGCGCTCCCTAAAAGGGTTTATTCTAATTCAGAAGGACTAAGGTTAAGATTTGTATATAATTTGAAATATTTTCTCTGTTTTGCTTCAATGGTTGTTTTAAAATGTTAATGGTGTAATCCCTTTGCTACACATTTTAGCTTATTCAGGAGATGGGTAAGGGGTCAACAAAAATTGAGCCGCGACATGCAATTTCCAACCATGTGGCATTTTCAGATGTGCCTGTGCAGCCTCCTTTTAAGCTTAGCATCTCCAAATGATGTTCGGTCAGTAGCTTAACAGTCATAAAATTTTCAAGCGACTAGCAAAGCCTCTGATCAGACTGCGCGTATGCGCAGGCTGGTCTGAGCCTTTTCTGGTCGCACATACCACATTGTTGGAAATCTCATGTCGCAGCTCATTAATTCTTATTCCTTAAATTTTACCTGACAAACTGCCTTCACAAACTCTAGTGCTGGGTTATTCAGAGGTAGATGGGAACCTGGAGGTCGAGGAAATTCTTCACTCAGGTTATTGTTGTTGCTTCTGTTACCACTCAGTTTCTTCTGGATTTTCTGTGTCAACCTGCACAAAAATATGAACACCCTATCAGAATAATCAACCTGCACAAAAAGTGAACACCCTATCAGAAAAATCAACTTGCACAAAAAAACGAATACCTTATCAGAATAACCAACCTGCACAAAAAAGTGAAGACCTTATCAGAATATTCAACCTGCCCAAAATGAACACCCTTTCAGAATAATCAACCTGCTCAAAAAAGTGAACACCCTATCAGAATAATAATCTCCTTCATTTTTCATATAATCATAAGTGTAAGCACAGAAGATCTTGGTCCTTATCGCATATGAGTAAAGCTATTCTTTAAACATGAATGCATAACTACATGGGTGAAAGTTAAAAATTTCCAAAATCCTGAACTTTTGAAATTCAAATCTTAAAACTTGTTGTTTGCCTACAAATCAAATGGTCAATTGTCCTAAGATGAACTGAAAATAAATCAGAGAAGCCATTATAATCTGCCTATTTCAGCATTTTGAGGCTGACTTTCTATGGAAGCCTCAAAATCCTGAATTCAGGAATAATCCTGAAAATTTTCACCTATGTAACTATTGCCTGTGTTTGGTGTAAAACTTCATCTACTAGAACACGTTTGTGGTGACTAGAGTGATGGCTCTGACATCCCCTTTAACCCTTTATGCCCTTATGGATTCTTCCCTTTGGTCTGATGCAATAAACTTGGGATTGTCCATTGTATATACTGAGGGGTCACAGGTTATAATTTCGACATAAAAAAGTATTTCTTTCGTTGAAGATCGTTTTTGTCTTAGCAAACAGTGTAGATCCTGATGAAATGCAGCTTATGTAATAATCTGAATACCTCTCATTATTTGCAAATAAATATTGCCATTTAATATTTCTGTATCTGTAAAATGCAAGTGATAAGTAGGCATTATAAATGACCCACCATGGGCTGTCAATCTCATAACTTAACACCTATCATTTTTAGCGTAGGTCAGTCAGTTAATTCATAGTAATAAATTATAAATGGAATCAAGTAACTATTTTCAATGGAAATCAAGAGCTGGCCCAAATGTTATAAAACTCTTTTCATGCTCAACTCTACTTTATGAAATTTATACTGCTCATAATGGTTAAGATGTGCATTTTAACAATTATGAGTAGATAAATACAACATCTGCATACTTTTAAGAGGGAAAAAAAGTCTTTGTTGGTATTTTAGTTTTTATGAGCAGTTGAAATTTCATACCCAGTTGAGTTTGAAAGTTATATATTCTCAGGTCCTGATATAACATACATGTATTGACAAGGGTCCCACAGAAATTCAAAAACACAATGCCATGATTTTTCCATGATCAACTATGTAATTTCCATGACTATTTAATGCATGGCTTTAAACCTCCCCTTAAGCAGCATTTTCAACACGCTGAGCATAAATGTGGAATGCAGCAACAGTACTGTATTTTAATAAGCATGCTTGTAGACCATGCATGCATTTTGAATAATTAAAACTAAAACCACCAGCAGCCAGAAAACTAGCTGTCAGACACACAAAAACTTGTGTTTGTTTGATTTGATTCTTTACGTCCCATCAACAATCTTTCAGTTATAAAGGGACGGGTCTTCCTGGGTTGAACCAGTACTAAGCTAGGATTAATGTTCTTGCTCAAGGACACAACGCAGTGACGCTGGTGAGGCTCGAACCCGCGGCCCTTCTGTCTCGAGTCAAGCGCTCTACCACTGAGCCACTGCGCTCCCTCAAACAAAACTTGTGTGTCTGACAGCTTGTTTTCTGGCTACTGGTGGTTTTGTCAAATCATTTTGCAAAATTCCAAGACTTTTCCATGATTATACAGGGGTTTTCAAATTCCATGATTTTTCCATGCATAGAACTTTTTTGTGTGATTTTTCAGGTTTTCCATAATTTCCAGAGCTTGTGCGAACCCTGCCCAACTCTTGCCAGAGACTCTACAAACTTACCCAAACATCTGTTGAGCAAGGTCTCCCTGTATGAGGTTCTGAGCAAAACTCACTGATGATGGAGTAGTCGTGGTATCAAGTAGGCTCTGAAATTAAAGAAAATTAACCCTTAAAGCACCAGTCATCCATTTTGTCGTCTGCTGAAATGATTCAGAAGCCTGTTTGACAAACAGTGTGGACTCAGATCAAACTGCTCCTATAGGAGCAGTCTGATCTGGGCCCACACTATTTGCCACTATACTTACATTAGTCAATATTGTTAGCAAATATATGCAGCAGACGAATTAAGCAGACATTTTCAAATGCATCTGAAAATGTTGTCTGCTGAAGTTGTCTGTTGCAAATAATTGCCTAACATTACTGACTAATTAAGTAAAGAAGCAAACAGCGTGGACCCAGAACACACTGCTCCTATATCTGATCTGGGTCCACACTGTTTGCCATAGAGGCTTCTTAAACATTTCAGATGAGAAAAGCAGACGACTTTTGTTGCAATTGGCGCATTAAGGGTTAAAACTGTGTTTTCTTCCCTCACTATCCAAACCTGTGTATGATGGGCAGTTGTTCATGAGATATGACACAAACAAGCCAGATTTGGTTTTAACTCTCTGCCAGGTGGGTAATTTTTAATGAATTTTTTGTCGTCTGCAGATATTTTTCAACATTTTTTTTCTTCAAAATATTATTTTGAGAATAACATCAGTGTCAAACAGCTTGGATTCAGATCAGGCCCGACATTAACTTTTGTCGAACCGAATCCAAACTGTTGCAAAGATCATCAGCAGAAGACAAAATTCTCGGCTAGCAGACACAGAGCTAAGCTAAATGTTCCATTTTTTTTAGATTATGACACAAAAATGGCCTTGAAAATAGGGTCAAGGTCACTAAAACCTATTCAAGTCTTCTTCACACCCCAATGTCATATATCCTTCCAAATTTAGTTAAAATCTGTCAACTGGTTCTTGATATATCATCACATACAGTCATGGCGGGTTAGAGCCTCAGCGGCGTCACTGCGTTGTGTCCTTAAGCAAGAACATTAATCCTAGCTTAGTACTGTTTCAACCCAGGAAGACCTGTGCCTTTATAACTGAGATTGTTGATGGGACGTAAAGAATTAAATCAAACAAACATACAGTCATGCATACATGGCAAAGTCTTGAAGTTTTCCTGCCAAAAATAATATTTCAAAATAATTTTAAAGTCATATGATAAATAGAAACTAACATTTGCTGCTCCTGTAAAATTGAATTAATTAAACTCCTTGCAAAATCGGGATAAAATGCTCGGCAAGCCCCAAAATTTTATCTCTTTTCCTCAACTTGTTTACCAAATTCAATAATACATGAGCACTCAGGTAAGATCCTCTATTTCTCGCACACCAAATTGGGATTTCTGTTGTTTTTACCCATGTGAGATCATTCTATCTCACATACCCGTACCAGCTAGGGAAAGATAAAAAACGCCAACCGCATGTCAGTCGCTCGTCATTCCATGATGTCATTGCAATGATCAAATGACGTCACCATGTCTCATCTCAGCATGTTCAGGGTTTTCTGGAAGCCTTTTTTCATGTTTTTCCAATATAAAATAAGGTATTTAGTGGTGAGCAAGAAAAAGAATCCGTTATTTGTGTGAGGATGGGATAGAAAAATCTGTCGCAATCACTGTTTGTCTTCACTGGGAAAGCCTCGTGATGCCAATTGGTGATCCTCGGGACGGATTTTTCTATCCCACCCTCACACTCAAGATAGATTCTTATATGCTTATATTCTTTCATTCTAAAAGGCCTACGTTACCTGTGTCTGAGAATCTTTCCTCCTCCTTATAGGTGTGTTACCAGGTGTGAGACGCTGTTGTTCCTCCAACTGATTATTAAATATAGACAGAATGTAGCCAGCTACAATCATCTACAAATAAAATAGCAAATTAAAAAGTGTATCATCCAATTAATTTAGAAAACTGATAGAGAGTGTTGTTACTTTACTCATTTTGATAATGTTACACAATGGATTGTTTTGTTTGTTTGATTTGATTCTTTACGTCCCATCAACAATCTTTCAGTTAAACAGGGACAGGTCTTCCTGGGTTGAACCAGTACTAAGATAGAATAAATGTGTCTTGCTCAAGGACCACAACCAAGTGACGCCGGTGAGGCTCAAGCCTGCCGCCAATTGGTCTCGAGTCAAGCACTCTACCACTGAGCCAATGGGCTCCCACAATGGATTGTAAACGAAATTTACCATCTGAAAATAGAAGTCACTCCGCCCTGCCATTCAAAACCAAAAAGTCATTCAGACTCCTAAATATTTGTGCAAAACAGTGAAGACCTAGATCAGATTGCCAGAAATAATTTAACTAATACAGGACTTTAGTTAAAGAGACTAGATCTGTAACTATGAACATTTTTCAAAAAAAAAAAAAAAATTCTTTTTAAATCATTTGTAAAAATAGAATTAAGTTATGTTTTCACAATAAAAATGTTCAGTACAGCTAAAAGCTTGGAACAGTGAATTATCATATAAACACAGGCAATTTTTCTCTTGTTAAGAATTATTTACGTCCCTCCAATAATTCTAGACCGTTGATTCTTAACATAAATGCTGTTGTTTTGATAGATAATATTTGTTGAAATTTGTTAAAATGGTAAAATGTTTACCTGAATTTGAGTATTTTTACTGTATTCTTGAAAGATAGAAACTTTATTTCCAAATTAGAATATCAAAAGTTACAGACTATGCAGCTTTAAGAGTGTGTAACGAAAATTAAATTTTCTTATTTCTCAACCAAAACATTTGTTGTGGGTACTCAAAAGAACCGTCTCAATGAGATGGGTTTTTTTGAGCACCCAAAACATATGTTAAAATTGATGGGTAAGAAAATATTTACAATTTTACGCTGGAAATTTTTGCTTATCTAAACCTATGTAATATATACTGTATGCTATTCCATCACATTTCAGAGCCTCCTCCTGATATGAGCCTGTACTACAAATTTTGGTGATTTTTAACACATGAGCTCAGATTAGCCTGTGCATACATCCAGTCTGGCTAGAGCCTAAGCTGCTCAAACATCTTTCATTTTATCACAAGCAGTGAAATCAATGCATATCAAATGTGAGTAAAATTGGTATTTTTCTACAGTGAAAAAATATCGTATTTTTTCACTAGTGACTGATACGATTTATATTTTCACTGTAGAATAGAATAGAACTGTAGCAAAACAAGGCTTTCTTGGCAATTTTGTGACTGGGATTTTTTAACATAAGGTTTTAAGTGAAGTATATTTGTCAAAAATAACGCTACGCATGTTGTGACGTCAACATCAAACATAATGACGTCACGGTTTGACCTGGCGTAACGCCAGTTTGCACATGACGCCTACCGTAAGGCACACTCAATAGACTTTCTTTAAATGCTGATTTCTTGCGTCCTATTCATTAAAATATGATTCTAAGCCATTTTCTAGGTGCAAACTACAGTCCAACTTTGGTCGCTCGAACTCGCCTGTCTCGAACACCAGCGATCAGTCGAACTCGCTCGTCGGTCCCGGCAATTTCCCTTTACATTTAATGTTAAAATACACCCCAGGCTCGAACAGTGATGGCTCGAACTCTCGAACTCAAAGCACGGTCCGCAGGGCATTTTTTCATGTAAAAATGCTATGATGGCTCGAACCAAATGTCAGTCACACGCTTGATTTAAGTTCATTATTATTTTCATAAGCGCTCCGTGACAATGATGATTTTACCCTTGGGTTACCTAACTGACGAGCGGAACGTGTGAAGCAACAATTAGCGGCAATTTAGCAGATCAAAGATTTGAGTAAGTTCTCACTTGTCACCACTTAGTAGGGCGGCCGAAAATAATTAAAGACAATGAGATGTTTTGTAATCAAGAATTCGCATGTCAAAATTAGTAAAACATGCCTGGCTGGATAAAGACAGGCATCAGATTGTGCAGCGCCGCGGTACACTCTAATCCGCGTCTTTGTTGTAAACATCCTGGGGAGTTTGTCATTTTTTCATGTTTTTATTCGTTGTTATTGAGACTTGCACATTGTGAATAAAAAATAAGAAACAAACTTGTTTTTTTCTTTTATTGTTCTAAAGGAAACGATAAACAACCGAACATAAGCTGTAACGAAACATTAACAGGAACATTCACCCACAAGAAGACAAACGGTACAGCTTACTCGATAGCAAATGCATTGATCAGCCTGCGCATATGCGCATGCTTAGAAATGTATTTACTTTCAACACGTTCATCGGCTCTAGCATGCAAAGAGCTATTGATCAGTGGCAGGTGTCACGTGCGCTTTGCAAAAACGTGGTGTCCGTGATGACATAAAGTACACATGAACCAACTTGAAAATTGTCAGGCAAGGTATGGCTCGAACACATGGATGGGTCGAACTCGCACCGACGGTCCCGACGAGTTCGAGCCATCGAAGTTCGACTGTATGTTTACACCCAATGTTATACCCAATAAACACACTGCGAAAGTCAAATCGAACGAGAAACGACCAAGTTTAAAGTAAGTTTGTGATTTCTATATTTCCGTTGAGTATAAAATAAAAAGAAAATTTACTTTTTTACGGCAAATACAAAATATATTTCATCTTGTGTGGTGAAAATATCAGCATTTTCTCTCGTGCTACGCACTCGTGAAAAATACTGATTTTTTTCACCGCACTCGATGAAATATATTTGGTATTCACCTGAAAAAATAAATATCCTCTATATACACATAAGCTCAGATAAGCCTGTGCATACATCTAGTCTGACCAGAGCCTAAGCTGCTCAAACATCTTGAACTAGACATCTTCCAACTTGATAGCTGTACATGCATGTTTAAGGAATGGCTTTATATGTATGAGATAAGTACTTTTGGACTGTCAAAAATGGACAAAGTTCAGGATAAGTATGTATGGTATCCTTGTCATACGGATAAATTTCTAGATTTTATTGACTTTATACTGTTATTTTCAGTCATCCCAGGGATTTTCCTACCTTTCTGAAGTCGGAGCCAGGGGCCTGTTGAATTTGGAAAAAATATGGGAAAATTTGATACAGTCTAAAAGAACCAGACCGCCATTTTAAATAGAGTAAAATCCATTTAAGAAATTAGTAGTGTAAGGCTTCAACTTTAATTACCCATCATAAAAACTCATGAAAATTTGCATATAAATGTGAATGAAAACATGTTTTTATTCACATTTTTATGCAAATTTTCAACATGTTTTCATTCACATTTTTTTATGCAAACTTTCATGCATCTGTAACTTTGCAAATTTTGTTCCGATTTTCAAGAAATTTTCACCAAAATGTAGAACTAAGAAATTGGGAATGATATACACTATTCTGGGAAGTTTTCGCTCATTTTTTAACTGGGAAGGGCTGATGTTCGGCCCCAAATCAAGCCTAGGAAAATCCCAGCATCCTGATAATTTATTAAATATTTCATGATGATATACATACATTTGTAAACATAAAATATGAATCCATTGAGCTCAAAATTTCAAGCGATATCATCAGAAAACCACCGTTTTGACCAAAATTAAGTTGAAACTCTTTTGAAGAGGTTGTAGAATTTTGAAAAAAAAAGTTATGCGCAGTTATAATCATTATGGTAGTGGTTCTAAAAAGTCTGATCTGGGTCCACACTTTTTGCCATAGAGTCTTCTTAAACATTCCAGGAGATGAGAAAAGCAGACGACTTTTGTTGTGATTGGCGCATTAGGGGTTAAAAGGAATACTTGCAGCTGAAGAGTTATTATTTTGTTGAATACAATATGTTTGTACTTACATTAAAATTGGTTTGGCAAGCTCCCCCTTCAGGCAAGAAATGCATCATATTCCAGTTCATTTCTATCTCCGGCTACAAGAAGAAAAAAATACTTCTACATTTACTGATCATGACAACAGAGATTTCCCTCGACCCAAAATTCAAATAAAGTTTCCAAAATGTAACATAGGAGGTTAATTTTGACAAACATTAAGCATGGACTTCAAAACTGACACGAACTTTTGTTTGTTTGATTTATTTGATTCTTTACGTCCCAGTCAACAATCTTTCAGTTATGTTCGGACGGGTCTTCCTGGTATGAACCAGTACTAAGCAAAGATTAATGTGATCGCAAACACAACATATGGATATAGATGGAGCAAAATTCTAGATCTTTAGCCACAAAATTTCAAAATTCTAGTTCATCTCTGTAACTGAGCACAATGAGTCGGGTCTTACCTGGGCCCAACCCCCAAAGACAGGTTATCTCCCATCAAGGCACATATGCATTTCAGTGAGGCCCCTACATAAGTGTGTAATTAAAAATTGATATTCTTATTTCTCAACCAAAAAATATTTTGTGGGCACTCAATGAGACAGTTCTTTTGAGCACCCAAAACATATGTTCAAACTGATGGGTAAGAAAATATTCACAATTTTACGCTCAAAAATATTGTTTATCTTGAGCTATTAAAGTACTTACTTCATCACTATCATCTGACTTATTGAATTCTTTGTTAACTTCAGCGACCTCAATGACGAAGATCTTATTTCTCAACCAAAACATATGTTGTGGGTACTCAAAGAACATAAGGGAGTAATATGTAATATGACTTCCTCAAGTAATTATTTCCAAAGCACTCGTCCTTTTTAGATTTCACTTGAAATTACGAGCAGAGGAGTAGAACTTGTAAATACTCAATGAGACGGTTCTTTTGAGCAACCAAAACATATGTTCAAACTGATGGGTAAAAAAATATTAACGCTTTTATACTCAATAATATTTTCATATCCTGAGCTATTAAAGTACTTACTTCATCACTATCATCGAACTTATTGAGTTCTTCATTATCGTCAATGACCTCAACGACACAGATCTTATTTCTTAATTTCTCAACCAGAACATATGTTGTTGGTACTCAAAAGAACTGTCTCAGTGAGACAGTTCTTTTAAGCACCCAAAACATATGTTCTAACTGATGGGTAAGAAAATATTCATGATTTTACTCTCAAAAATATTGTTTATCTTGAGCTATTAAAGTACTTACTTCATCACTATCATCGAACTTATTGAGTTCTTCATTATCGTCAGTGACCTCAACGACACAGATCTTATTTCTTAATTTCTCAACCAGAACATATGTTGTGGGTACTCAAAAGAACTGTCTCAGTGAGACGGTTCTTTTGAGCACCCAAAACATATGTTCAAACTGATGGGTAAGAAAATATTCACGATTTTACGCTCAAAAATATTGTTTATCTTGAGCTATTAAAGTACTTACTTCATCACTATCATCTGACTTATTGAGTTCTTCATTATCGTCAGGGACCTCAATGACGCAGATCTTATTTCTTATTTCTCAACCAAAAAATATGCTGTGGGTACTCAAAAGAACCGTCTCAATGAGATGGTCCTTTTGAGCACCCAAAACCTATGTTCAAACTGATGGGTAAGAAAATATTAATGATTTTACACACAAAAATATTTTCATATCTCTGCCTATGTACTTACTTCATCACTATCATCGTACTTATTGAGTTCTTCATTATCGTCAGGGACCTCATCTTCATCACTGTCAACAGCCTTTTCTTTATCACCATTTTCATCATCTGAGAGTGGCTTCCCCTTTATACCACCATGGTTGGCCTGTCAAGAGACGATTATATACAATGAGTGAGGTTGACAATTCTAGAATCTATATGACACAACAAGGTTCATTCTAGAGTGTACCCTTGCACCTGTGGTGCAAAAATATTAAGGCGCAAGAAAAATTTGATCGTTAGGCCGATTCAGCTTTACAATATAATGATGTCCATTACAAAGTTGCTTACACGTTATCATAATTTATGGCAAAACCTTGCAGTTTTCACGCAATAAAATGCAATTTTAATGTCATATGACAACTAGACTATAACACTTGTGCTCCTGTAGTATTGAATTTATCAAAACTTCTGAAAAAGCGATAAAAGGCTCAGCAAGCCTCATATTTTATCTTTTTCCCTAACTCTTTTCATATATCTGATAAAACAGTACTAAATAAAAATTATTCATTAATTTATTTTGGTGGGTGGGTGGGGTGGGTTTGGAGGGCAATAGCAGCTTAAAAAATACCTACCACTACAGAAAAAGTGTCACATAGCAGGACTCTAGATAAGAATGTATGATTAATATCTCTCAACCAAAACATGTTGTGGGTACTCAAAAGAGCCGTCTCTATGAGAGGGTTTCATTTGCACAACCAAAACACACTTTTATATTGATGGGTAAGAAAACAATTACAATTTTACACTTTTGTCAGTTACAAGTGAAAGTATGTGCACGAAGTACTGGTTAACTGCTTGTTCAAGCTTGCCCAGGAAAAAGTGTGGTTAGGTAACTGACCGTCCCGCAATGACCATAGCTGTTGACTTGGGACGTAAAGCAACAAAACAAACAAACACATAAAAAGTTTCCTTATCTGTACTGATGACATAGAAACTTTAGAAATTCAGAATATGCCTCCAAAACATTAAAAATTCCAAGTTAAATGGTCAAATACCTTCAGATAAACTGAAACAAAATCAGAAAAGCTATTATCATCTGCAGAATTCAGCATTTTGAGGCTGACTTTCTATGGAAAGTCAGCCTCGAAATCCTGAATTCTATGGAAAGTCAGCCTCCAAATCCTGAATTCAGGAATAATCCTGAATACTTTAACCCATGTACTCACAGTGTCCAGCCACATGAGGTATTCCCAGCACTGTTCATATGTCATCTCAATCAAATGGAAGAGTTCTTTCCCTTTAATACTGTTTGTGATATACTCTACATAGCCAAGGGCATCCAACAATCTCCTCTTCTTGGTACACAAGATGATACGATTGAAGTTAGCATACACTATGTTTGAGCCCAATCTCTTGAACTCTCCCATCAGCTGGAAACAGAAAATAGAAATTGGGTTTGTAAAACACTGCACCCCAAACCATATACCTCTCTATAAGGGGTTGCTCTTTTTAACCAATAAAGGGCCACCTATACTTTGCAGCAGACGACAATTTCAAATTTTACTGATTTTTCAAAAACAGCAACTAAGGTATGATATTTAATGAGAATCGTCTGCCAGAATCGTCTGCTGGCAGACGATTCTCATTAAATGTCGTACCATGTTTTTGTTGAAAATTATGGAAGATGTCACAAAATTTGTCATCTGCTGCAGTCGTGATTGGCGCTTTAAAGACATATATTACTGTCAGTAGAGATCATTAAAGGATTAACTGATATGGGACAATATCAATATCTCACAAAATTAATGGGGCCTCAAGTAGGGAATTACCTGTATGCAAGACAATTTCTTTCACTAAGATAAAGATCATTATTTTATCATTAATTACCTAATCCCTTCATGGGACCACTTTATTGCCCCTGTAGGGAAGTCATAATCACCTCATTATGACTGTCCTTTTGATCTGCTCAGTATGACCCCTGGAGAGAGTCATAATGAGTGGTACCACTATTATTGCTCAAATTTCTATGTATTTAAGGTATAAAACAAAGTCCATAAGAGAAAATTTCTGAATGTCAAAAATTCCTTGGGAAAAGAAATCTATAAGCTCTAAGCTTTCATTCCAATCCTATAGAATGTTATTGTATGTATATATGTCTTGCATGTCAATTTGAATTAGAGAAATAAAATATGTTTAAACCAAAAATTAAGCATATATAATTTATTTTGTATACTTAATCTCGAAAATTGTTTTACAATTACTTTTTTGGATATGCAACCATGCGGTACAAATGTTTGATTAATGAACAAGTATTTTATGTGCAGAGTATTTCAAAAGTGTTAAAACAGTAAACTTCTAATCAAAATGCAAAGCAATGAGTAAAACATTCTGACTCAGAATCTGAAACCTAGTTTACTTTGAATCTGTATCCAGGCCCCAAGATATGAGTGCGTAATTAAAAATATTTTTTCTTATTTCTCACCCAAAACATATGTTGTGGGTACTGAAAAGAACCGTCTCAATGAGACTGTTCAATTTGAGCAGCAACCAAAGCATTTTAAAACTGATGGGTAAGAAAATAATCACAATTTTTCCCTCAAGAATTGTGTTTATCTTGTCCTATGGTATCTCCATGGGTGAAAGTTCAAAATTTCCAAAATCCTGAACTTTAGAAATTCAAATTTTTAACTTGCAGGATGCCTAAAAAATTAAGTTTTGTTTGATTTGATTCTTTACTTCCCATCAACAACCTTTCAGTTATGTAGGGATGGGCCTGCCTGGTTTGAACCAGTACAAAGTTAGGATAAATGTGTCTTGCTCAAGGACACAATGCAGTGACGCTGGTGAGGCTTGAGCTTGCGGCACCTCAATCTCGAATCAAGCACTCTACTACTGAGCCACTGTGCTCCCTAAAAAAATCAATAATTCAATTTTTCAATGGTTAATTGTGTCTAGATAATCTGAAAATTAACCAGAGAAGTTATTATTATCTCCCTAATTCAGCATTTTGAGGCTGACTTTCTATGGAAAGTCAGCCTCAAAATCCTGAATTCAGGATTAATCCTGAATTTAAGTTTCACCCTTGTAACTCACCTGAAGAAACACTTTCTTCATCATGTTTTGCAGGGTTCTTCCTAGGGCGGGATCATACAACATAGAACCAGGAGACCGCAGCCATCTGTTGGTGAAATGAAAAAAGTCAATAAGCAATGCTTATTAGATACCCCCCGCACAGTAAGATTCAGTGAAAAAACTTGGCAAGTTAATGTTCAAACCAGCAGACCTAAGTTTTGAAAAGAAGATTTCAGCAGAATCTGTGCAAACAAAAATTATAAACTCCTTCATGCATATGTTCAATGCGTCTACATTGTATCCGCAAAGTATCAAATTGCTCCATCAAAAGCTGTGGTAGGAGTTGAGCGGCCAATAAAGGCACTATCCATGCATTTACAAAAGTCATATAAGGTAATAATTGTCTAAGTTCTAATAGCTGTCATATTGTCAAAAATTATTTCTTCTGAACCAAACTCCTTCATGCATATGTTCAATGTGTCTACATTGTATAGGCAAAGTATCAAATTGCTCCATCAAAAGCTGTGGTAGGAGTTGATCGGCCCATGAAGGCACCGTCTATGCATATACAAAAGCCTTATTAGGGAAAAATTGTCTAAGTTCTCACAGCTGTCATTTTGTCAAAAAATATTTTTTCTGAAGTAAACTCCTTCATGCATATGTTCAATGTGTCTACATTGTATAGGCAAAGTATCAAAGTGTTCCATCAAAAGCTGTGGTAGGAGTTGATCGGCCCGTGTATGGCCTATAATAGCATAAGCATAAAACCCTATATTAAAAGCCATTTAGAACTACAAAGGGAAATAACTCCAATAGAATTGACCCCTAGCCCTTACTTTTTTGTCTAAAGTATTTGTCTTGCATATATGAACATGTTTGCAAGGTTTGATGAAAATCCAGCAATGATTCTTCAAGATATTCAGGGATAAAGACTAGCACTCGCCCAGTCGCCCACGGCGAGTGAAAATTGGTCTGGGCGATTGAAAATTCCAGTGAGGTAGCCCAGCCGTGCGACTGAAAATCTCGGGAAATTTTTTCGTTCGGTCCCGCGGTCAGTCCCGGTATTTAGTGTTTGCAGTCCCGGTATTTAGTGTTCACATTCCCGGTATTTAGTTTTTTTGCGGTACGGGTTGGGTTTTATCCCGTATGTAGTCCCGGGATTTAGTAGTTCCCTGATCGTTGTAGTTTGGTTATGTATTTTATTCCTGTCAGATCCTAACACCCGCGAATTTAGAAATAAATCTTTGTTGATCATTTATTAAATCCTTCCTATAATGGATCTTATCCTCACCATGTTTCCATCCAGCTCAGAGGCAGAAAGGGGATTTCCCCAGCTGAAGCTAATAAAAACCAATCTGAGAAGCAAATTAGGACAGAGTGCTTTTAACCACTGCATGGGCATCAAAATGCTTGCTCCTGACATCAAGGAGTATGACCCACATCCAGCTATCCATTATTTGAACAATATGTCAATAAGAGCTAGAAGGCCTTACCTTAAGGATCACATTAAAACTAAAGTGCAAACTCTTGAGCTCCAGACACCACCAATTACAGCTTCTTGTGGTCAGGTGATTGTGATGTTGTTGTGACCAGTGAGGATTCAGCTAATTCTGATGTTTTAGAAGGGTCCTCACTGGAAATACCTCAAGCTGAAGTGTCTGCAGCTCAAGAGTATGATAAGTATTATGACTCAGAGAGTGATTCCGATTATGATTCAGGTCTGGATGAGGAGATGGTATTCTCAAACTACCTTATAGATCTATATAGTGCCTGATCATTACTTTTTTATTGAGTCAAATTCATTTCTCAGTGTTTGATATCACTCTCTGAGTCAAAATGATTACTCTCAGTGTTCAATAGTTTAATCCAGGGGATTTATCCCATAACTATTGTAACTTACTAAGTGGCTACTGTACATAGTGATGAAATTAAAAATCAATAAAATTCTGTTTTCTATTCATTTTGTAACGTTCTTCAATATGTTAACGATTACTAAAAATGTTGGGCCCCTAACTTTTTGGCTGGGCCCCTGAATTTGAAACTTTAGGGGCCCAGCTGGCTACTGAGAAAAAAATGTTAGTCTTTATCCCTGATATTAAAAAAACAAAACGTTACAGACGGACGACAACGTGAAAACAGTATACCCACCACAAACAAAGTTTGCGGGGGGTATAATAAAATTCATGTACAGTAAATGCTATAAAACTCTCAGATAAAATGTTGCAGGGTTTATTCTAGGATTCGAAAACCAGGGGGAATTTTTATAGAATAACGAACATTTTACTAAAATTTTTGATATTTTCTCTTCTTTGTCTATATACAGTCGAACTTCGATGGCTCAAACTCGTCGGGACCGTCGGTGCGATTTCGACCCATCCATGTGTTTGAGCAATACCTTGCTTGACGATTTTTCAAGTTGGTTCATGTGTACTTTATGTCATCA
Organism: Loripinus fragilis; assembly: GCA_964019695.1. Taxonomy (NCBI): domain Eukaryota; kingdom Metazoa; phylum Mollusca; class Bivalvia; order Lucinida; family Lucinidae; genus Loripinus; species Loripinus fragilis. The sequence continues at coordinate 45,210,212 of OZ026526.1, forward strand.
CGGACACCACGTTTTTTATCGACCAAAGTTGCAAAGCGCATGTGACGCCTATCACTGATCAATAACCCTTTGCACGCTAGAGTTAAAATGATACGCCGCATGTGTTAGCATATGAAACTTTTGAAAGTAAAGACATTTATCAGCATGCGCATATGCGCAGGCTGATCATTGCATTAGCTATCAAGAAAGCTGTACTGTTTTTCTTCTAGTGATTTACGTGTCGCTACAGCTTATGTCCGGTTGTTTATCGTTTCCTTCAGAACAATAAAAGAAAAAAAGTTTGTTTCTTATTATTTATTCACAATGTGCAAGTTTCAAATAATATCAACGAATAAAAACATGAAAAATGACAAACTGTACCGCCGCACAATCTGATGCCTGTCTTTATCCAGCCAGGCATGTTTTACTCAGTTGACACGCGAATTCTTGATTACAAAACATCTCATTAATTGTCTTTAATCATTTTCGGGCGCCCTCCTAAGTGGTGACAAGTGAGAACTTACTCAAATCTTTGATCAGATAAATTGCCGCTAATTGTTTCACACGTTTAGCTCGTCAGTTAGGTAACCCAAGGGTGAAATCATCATTGTCACGGTGCGCTTATGAAAATAATAATGAACTTTAATCAAGCGTGTGACTGATTCATGTATAGAAATATTCTGTTCGAGCCATCATAGCGTTTTTACATGAAAAATCGCCCTGGGGACCGTGCTTTGAATTCGAGAGTTCGAGCCATCGCTGTTCGAGCCTTGGGTGTATTTTAACATTAAATGTATAGGGAAATTACCGGGACCGACGAACGAGTTCGAGTGATCCCTGGTGTTCGAAACAGGCGAGTTTGAGCGACCAAAGTTCGACTGTATATAGATTATTACACAGTGTTTTTTGATCCCAGCCCTGATCTCAGCCCAAGTAGACGGTATCAGCCCGAGCCCGAAGGGCGAGGGCTGATATGGTCCAAGGGCTGAGATCAGGGCCGGGATCAAAAACACCGTATAATAATATTTTTATCTTATACTTTAGTGTAAAATAACTATGAAATAATACGAAACAACACAATGAACCATTTGAATTACATACTGCATGTACATTCAACAGTTTTCATAGTGTCGTTTGACAATACTGAAAAAGTACTGGATTGCTTGCATGGTGTTAAATGGGAAGACAATGCGGCCTTGACTGATCATTTCGCGGCGTCTTCGGCATTGTTGTGATGTAATGACGTTCGAAAGTTTGACGCTGACGCCTCTTTGACAATACTCAAAAAGTACTAGATGGTTTGCATGGCGTTAAATGGGAAGACAGTGCTTTGACTGATCATTTCGTGGATCATTTTGTTCACAAAAACGTTGTGTGCGTCTTTGGCGTTGTTGTGTCGTAATGACATTCGAAAGTTTGTCGCTGACGCCATTTTGTATGGAGATACTCGGTCTAAGAAAATGGATATTTCAATGTTTTTAGCGGTGTTTTGAGTGTGATTTTGGTTGGAACTTAGTAAAATATGCAAGAACTATAGTTCTATTTTCTTTATTATGACATTTTTTTGCATATCTCTGTTGTTTTTTCTCCAGGGCTAGATCAGCTCCTGGGGAGGGCGGGACAGGAAAATATCGGCCCCCAATTGACCCAAAAGTTCATCTGAAGCTCTGTATTAGGGCTGCCTTTCTGTGGAAGTCAGCCCCAAAATCCTGAATTCAGGCATAACTCTTTATAAGATTTTTCACCCATGGCAATGTAAATTTTTCATTCTTGATTTTGGAGAAAAGTCCCACAGATCACATTGTCCAGAATAAATTCATTCATCTATTAATAGAGCACCTGACCATATTTTACTATTAACAATTTTATAAATTTATGTGTTGATTCTTTACGTCCCAGTTAACACTTTTCAGTCATATTCTTGGGACAATTTCCCTATCTTCCCGGGTTAAACAAGTACTTAGCAGAGGATAATGTGTTTTGCCCAAGGACACATCTGTGACGTCATGTGATTTCAACATAGTGGCATTTTGACATGTGTAGACTCAGACGAGCCTGTGCAACCTCCTTTTAAGCTTACAAACTCTAAATGATGTTCGGTCAGCAGCTTAACAGTCGTAGAATATTCAAGTAACTAAAAAAAGGCTCTGATCAGACTGTGTGTGTGCCCAGGCTGATCTGAGGCTTTGCTGGTTGCACATACTACACCACATTATTGGAAATCTCATGTCGTGGCTCAATTATTTACTCATTTGTCATTTGCAACAAATTCATACAAAAACTGCTACTAGTCTTATATATACTGAAACCATCTATGAATTGCTGCGGGATTTTTCATACTTGTGCGGTTGTCTACTGACCATTTTCAAAATTAACCTTTTCAAAAAAAAATCTTTAACTGGCACTATCAGAGTGTCAAACCATTTTGATCTAGATCAGGACCAACGTTCTGTCGGTCCTGATCTAGGTCCAAACTGTTTGCAAAGGTCATCAGCAGACGTCAAGTCACCGCTAGCAAGGAAAGTTAATATGTCAAAGTTTCTAGAACTTATACTGACCTGTAGAAGTGAATAATCTGGTTATCAGCAAACACATTGGAGTAAGCCGTCACATCTCTCACCCAGCCCTGTACCATGCTCTTTAATATCCTACCAATACAAAAAGGAGCTCACATAGTATATTTGCACAAATACACAAACTGAACCTAGTCATTAGTTTACAAGTTATGATTGGAGTATTGCAAGAAATACAAAAAGTCCACATAAGCAGAGAACAAAGTCTGAGTCAAGTTTGTAGATTTAAGGTCAAATATGTGACCAGCCATGCGATTTTGGGTCCAAATGAGGCATCTGGTCGAAATTGAGATATTGATATTTTCTGATACCTATAAATCTCTGGAGTATACATGTGAAATTTGAGTTCGATATCTTCAAGGTCTCACAGTACTAATGCTTTTTCCTATATAGTTTAATGCTCAAAATACACCCGTTATTTTTACAGGACATCTCCTTGATCATTAATCAACACTCATTCCTGTTCAGAAACTCAAGAGAAACAAAATAAACAGTGAAAGCCCAGGTTTCGCCAGATTGATTTTCTAAAATATTTTAGAGTTTGTGGAGACCGTACTTTTTTTCAAATTTCCTGCCGCTCCGGCCCAAGAATACACTGACCTGGAAAAATACTTTTCCCAAAGTGGAGACAATACAGAATTAATTGAAACTTACAGGAGCTGTCTGGCTAAAGGAGAGCTTCTTGTATGTAAAATAAATCATGACCAGGTATCAGCAGAGCAAAAATTGGGGTTGACCAAAGTACGCCCGTACTTGTTTCTAATGCTCATAAATCCTATTGCACCCACACTCACGGTGCCTAATCGTACAGTGATACCTTGAAGATTACATTTAACATTCTTAATTGAAAACCTACCTATGGGATATAAAGCTTTCTATAATAAAACAAAATAGCACACAAAAGGTCACCTTGAGGAACTCCAGATACAGAATATGCCTCAAAGATATTCCTACACGGACAGCCGTTTTGGGCATTTTTTTAGGAAAACATTATTGTTTTACAGAAAGATTTAATTAGCATTCTCCCTAAGAATCATGCAGGCCCAGTAGAAAAGCTGATAAGTGACTTTTTCAGAATGCCAAAAAAAGTTGGCGCAATAGATTCCTTATAACATAAAAGTCACATAGCCAAAGGGAAGCGGTTATTGTCATGTCGTTACCATGGCAACGACCAGTTAAATATTTTGTCTCCAGAAGCATGTTTTCTAGTTTTGGAAAAATGAAAAATTACACTTTTTGAAGACAATGCAGAATATTTATCTTTAAAAGTCTAATGGTTTATGCTGTATGACAAAAATTAATAAGGTATTAATTTTCAATATCACAAATGGAAAAGGATAAAAAAACTTGCAGAGTATGTTTCTATGGCAACGAAAAGGGGCTATCTCTATAATATTTTTGGAGGCTCAAATTGACAAAGTTCTATCCAAATTATCTTTTTACAGCAAAGGTGAGATTAAAGGTGTCAGCATAAGGAATATACACTAATGCCTTGTGTCTTAAATGAAAGAATAAAAAAGGTCAAAATGTTTCTATATTCGGTATCCATGGCAACCAAAGTAGCAACATAATAGCAAAATTGGAAAAATGCCTAACTTTACGGTATTAAATGACCAACAGACACAAATGTGTAGACATTAGTTTATATAGCATACGAAGCATCGATACAAACTTGAAAAGTTGCACACACGCTAGTTTGGTTTTGTGTCTCAATTTGGTTTCCATGGCAACGTAAATATTGCTACTGGCCTGAAATTGCACTTTTTGACCATTTTTGAATGATAGTTGTTGAGACAGGAAATATCAAAAGGGGTGAATTTTATTTTAGGGATATCCACCGATGCTAGGCGTCAGTAATGAAAAAAGCAAAATGTTCAAAATATTTCATTTTCCTTGTTACCATAGCAACCAAAGTTGATGGGATAGCCAGGTATGAAAAAGCTTATTTTTTGGCATTTTGAAGTTACTACAGCCATTCCCCCAGCGTACATAGAGACATATACAGTTAATGGTAAGTTCTAAATGGTATTAGCTTTCATCAAACACGAAATCATGCGTAGATTTCACCACCGCCTGGGGGTAACCATGGAAACAATCAGAGTACTGTCGCAAAATAGAGATTAAATAAATTACATCTTAAAGTGGTTAAAAATTTCCAGTTGGATATAATTCAAGTATGTTTAAAAGATAGTTTTGTTGAGATATATTAACATTATCAATATGATTCCAGCAAAATTAATACGTTAAGTTTGATATAGTAACATTTATAGACTTTAAAAGTGGGTGGGGTAACAAGATATATAACCAAAACGAGTTTTTTGTGATTTTTAAACAAGTTTTCCCATTAGTGGTGGGGACGATGGCATATTTGCATACTGCCAATTCTTGATAGGGGCCTCCAAGTTCTATAGACTGTAAAAACATGTATGAGATTTACCTCTTTCTTGCTGTTACCATGGAAACAAATACAGACCTGTTGTAAAACGGATATCAAATATATTGCGCCTTTAAACAGTTAAATGTACAGATGGTTATAATGCAAGTTTCCAATGTGTATATAAGATAGTTGAGTTGAAACATATTAACATTATCAATATGATTTTAGCAAAATTAATAAGTAAAGTTTTATTTGGTAACAATTATAAACGTTGAAAGTGGGTGGGGTAACCAGGTATATAAGAAACATTATTTTACATCATTAAAACTTTTCGAAAACAATACAGCCTATCTATCTCTAGAAGTGTGAAAGTGATTCCAGCTAATAATAATAAGTTTTTAAATAGCTAAAAGGAGAATGAGTTGAGTTTTATTGACATTATTAATATGATATGAAAACTGAATAATTTGTAACAATTACAGTCCTTTAAAGTGGGTAGGGTAATCAGGTATATAACAAAAACTTATTTCAATAACTTTTAGCAAGTATGCCAAATAGTGGCAGAGATATTGACATATTTGAATACTGCCAATATGTTATGGGGACCTTTGAGTTTCATAAATTGTTAAAACATGAGTTTGGTTTTACCTGCTTCTGGTTGTAACCATGGAAACAATCACAGGCCTTTTGCAGAACGGAAATGAAATTGATTGTATTTAACAGTGGTTAGAATTGATCCACCTAGTTGTTATATTACAGAGTTTGACGTGCATAAAGATAGTTGAGTATAAAAATTTAGAATAAGCTTTTGATAAATCAATTTAAAATGATTTTATAGCTTTGAAGCCAAAACAAGTTTATGTTTTTCTGTATAGTACAGTTATTGTTTCCATGGTTACGACCAGAAAGTGGTAGACCGGATGCATGTTCTTTTATTGTATGAAATGTGGATACCATTTAGAACTTATCAATAATTGTATGCACCTCTTAGTAGGCAGGGAAAATGATTTTAGTGGTCCAAATATTCCATAAAATAGGGTTTTCCAAGATTGGTTACCCCACCCACCTTTGGTAGTCTGGAATGATTTGTACAAAGATCATATTGGGTGCATTTTTCTATTTTAATCTACTCCCTTTGAGCTATAATGTTTCAGCATATAAAGATCAGAATCAAAATTGGTGTGTTATTGGATATGTGAATGTGCAAAAAATGTCTTTTCACATTTTTTAGCCATTTTAGGCCAAATTCTTTCTTTTTGGTTACCATGGCAACAAGCAATAAACGGAGAGAACGGAACATAGCTTACTTAAATTTTAAATGTAACTAATGTGGCCATCTAAACAGAGCAAGTAGTAAATGTAATCAAAGGAAAACTCCTGAAAGGTTCCAATTTCACATTTTTCCTTGGGCAAATCTCAAAATTTGTCATATTTTTGGCCATAAAGTTAAAAAAAACTTTTGTGGCATTTCCTGTAACTGTTGCCATGGTAACTCTTTATCTGGAATCTTTAAAACTATTATTTGTGGATTCGTATAACAGATAAAGATTGTGTAAGATATGTTGAAAATTATTCATATTTTGTCATGCTGGAAGGAGGTAGTTTGTATAGAATATGCCCATTTTGTTGAATATGCCATTTTTTGTGAAATCGCTGATTATATGATGTTTTGGTTGCCATGGTAACATAAATTGAGATAATTCATTTGTAAATTTGAATTTGATGTTGAAAATCAGGTGCTGGTTACGTAACAGGTGCGAAAATAATCAATTTGATCCTTTGTTCAGGGGAAATGTTTTGCTTTGAATATGCTCTTTTTTGTTAAATAACTGACAATCTGATGGTTTGGTTGCCATGGTAACCTATATTTAAATAATTTCATTATTTTCAATTTTTCTTTTTAGCTAAACAGATGTAGACTTGCCAGAATGTGTTTACATAATCCATATTTCTGTTTTTGCAGAAACAAGATATTTTGCATTAGAATTGCAGTAGTTTGTAAAATTCTGACGGTCAGTTAGTTCCATTGCCATGGAAACAAAAATTATAAACATTTTGAGTATTTTTATCCATGGCATTTGTAAATCAGACATGCGTTATTTAGACAATATATATGTCGTTCATATACAGCTTTGCTGTAAAAAGGTTATTCAGGTTTGAAAAAGGTCAATTTTTAGAGTTCTGAAAATTGGTTTCCATGCTGAAAATTGGTTACCATGGTGACACTTTTGCTGCTAGGGAACACAATACAAATGGCATGTTTCATTTTCACTAAAATTTGTGTACAACTAATGTGGGTCTCTTAAAAGACCTAGTAGTTAATAGTATCAAAAGAACTTGTATCACAAAAGCCAGTCTGAAAAGTGTCAATTTCACATTTTTCCTTGGGCAAACTTCATTTTTCGTAATATTTCTTAGCTTCAGAGTTAAACCGTTTTTGGCAATTCCTGTTGCCATGGTAACTATAATCAGGAATTTAAAAACTATTATTTTGTGTTTGTATTGCAGATGTATATTATGTAAAATATGTTTAAAATTATTCATATTCTGTCGTGCTGGAAGGAGATAGTTTGCTTTGAGTATGCCCTTTTCGTAGAATATGCCATTTTTGTGAAATCGCTGTTGGTATGATGTTTTGGTTGCCATAGTAACATAAATTGAGATAATTCATTTGTAAATTTGAATTTGATGTTGAAAATCAGGTGCTGGTTACGTAATATGTGCTAAAATAATCAATTTGATCCTTTGTTTAGGGTAGATGTTTTGCTTTGAATATGCTCTCTTTTGTAAAATAACTGACAATCTGATGGCTTGGTTGCCATGGTAACCTATATTTAAATAATTTCATTATTTTCAATTTTTCCTTTTGGCTAAACATATGTAGACTTGCCAGAATGTGTTTACATAATTCATATTTCTGTTTGCAGAAACAAGATAATTTGCATTAGAATTGCAGTAGTTTGTAAAATTCTGACGGTCAGTTAGTTCCGTTTCCATGGAAACAAAATTATAAACATTTTAAGTTCTTTTATTCATGGCATTAGTAAATAAGACATAGGTTATTTAGACAATATATATGTCGTTCATATACAGCTTCGCTGTAAAAAGGTATTTAGATTTGAAAAAGGTCAATTTTTAGAGTTCTGCAAATTGGTTTCTATGCTGAAAATTGGTTTCCATGGTGATACTTTTGCTGCTAGGGAACAGAATACAAATGGCATATTTCATTTTCACTCAAATTTTGTGAACAACTAATGTGGGTCTCTAAACAGACCTAGTAGTTAATTGTATCAAAAAAACTTGTATCACAAAAGCCAGTCTAAAAAGTGTAAATTTCACATTTTTCCTTGGACAAACTTCATTTTTCGTAATATTTCTTTGCTACAGAGTAAAACGGTTTTTGGCAATTCCTGTTGCCATGGTAACTATAATTAGGAATTTTAAAAACTATTATTTTGTGTTTGTATTGCAGATGTATATTATGTAAAATATGTTTAAAATTATTCATATTCTGTCGTGCTGGAAAGAGATAGTTTGCTTTGAGTATGCCCTTTTTGTTGAATATGCCATTTTTGTGAAATCGCTGATGGTATGATGTTTTGGTTGCCATGGTAACACGAATTGAGATAATTCATTTGTATATTTTAATTTGATGCTGAAAATCAGGTGCTAGTTACATAATGTGTACATAAATAAACAATCAAATCCTTTGTTTAGGGGAGATACTTTGCTTTAAAAATGCTCGTTTTTCGTAAAATCACGGACTATCTGATGGTTTGGTTGCCGTGGTAACCTACATTTAAACAATATTATTATTTTCATTGTTTGGATTTTGTTAATAAGATGTGGACTTCCCTGAATGTGTATATATTATCCATATTTCTGTTTGCATAAGCAAGATAATTCGCTTTGAAATTGGAGTATTTTGTAAAATTTCTGACGGTCAGTTAGTTCGGTTGCCATGGAAACAAAAATTATTAACATTTTGAGTTTTTTTATTCATGGCATTTGTAAACCAGCCATGGGTTATTTAGACACTATGTAAGTCGTTCATATACAGCTTTGCTGTAAAAAGATAATCAGATTTGAAAATGGTCAATTTTCAGTGTTTTGAAAAGTGGTTTCCATGGTGTCACATTAGTTGCTGGGCAACACAATACAAATGGCATATTTCATTTTTCACTAAAATTTTGTGTACAACTAATGTGGTCCTCTAAAGGGAGCTAGCAGTGATTGTAATCAAAATAAAACTAGTATCATAAAAGCCAGCCTGAAAAGTGTCAATTTCACAATTTTCCATGGGCAATTTTCCGCCAATCTCCAGGAAATCTGAATTCCTGGTTTCCATGGCAACCACTGTCAGAAAAAGGGAATGCTTTTTTTTGTGAAAGTTTTTCAACAAGTCTGATTAAATGGAGGTAAAATTATTGATTTCTGTGACTAGTCACTTATCACCATCTGCATGATTCTTAGGGAGAATGCTAATTAAATCTCAGATATCTGACTTTAAAAGAAGGTTTGAACAACTTTTAAACAATTTGACGTGCATATGACATAGATATATTAAAAAAGTAAGGAATCTAGCTCAATGCAAACATTTATCTAGCTCCAGATAAGTAAAAATGCACAGCCTATGTGATTCATTTGACTAAATCAATGCAGAATAAGCTGGAGAAAAATGTATTTTGGCCAACAAACGTTTAACATGCCTAATCAAAAGCCGCATAAATATCTACAAGTGAATTTGCAAAGAGTATACAATGTATATCACATCGCATATCAGTGTAATATAGAATTTAAGCCAGTAGCAGTGTGACTAAATGTAGAATTTAAGCCGACATCAACGAGTCTACAGATGAACTGCTCGCACGGCTAATCAACGGCATCAAAAATATCAAATCAGCCATAATCAGCTGCTAAAAGCTGGCAAAAGTGGTCAGTCCTGTAGGATGTGCTTGAAAAATGATTCAAATCTTTGGTTCAAGATAGATACAATCGAAAGTGTTGTTTTTTCTTTTCCATAATTATGTGCTGGCTCGCCCCGTTCGAGACACTATGTCAGATATAGTGTAAAGGTGTGGGTGGGGTATGGTTTTCCAACAACAGCAGGACAAAAAGCTTATTAGTGTAAGAAGTGCTTTCTTTAATTATTCAATCCAGATATTTAGTCCACAGACGTGACAATAATTTGGTAATCTATGTGTGCACCAAAAGCCTCTCAATGTTGATACCGTACGGTTCAGTACTGTGATCATCTGGTTGCATACATCGGCTGTTGTGACTAACCTTGCAGGTCCTCGGTAAAGAAGAAAATCGTTTAATTCACATTAACAATGCACTGGGCAGTTAGGAACGACCTATTTCTATTTTTAAATGCAAGTTCCTGGTTTCCCTATTCGACTGTGGGATGGCTTGTCTTCAATGTCAATAAACTTCATTTCCTTCAGTCTGTTTCCCTCGAGCAATATTCAATCTTTGCCCGCAAAATCATCAAAAAGTTATCAAATTCAGCACCTTTCATTTCTATTTTTATCATAATTTACATATTCATCAAAAAATCAAAACAAACCCAGCCTGCATCAGTCAGACCATAACAACAAGCGTTTGGAAGATATGATCAAGTTATTTCTTCAAGGTCTCACAGTACTAATGCTTTTTCCTATATAGTTTAATGCTCAAAATACACCCGTTATTTTTACAGGACATCTCCTTGATCATTAATCAACACTCATTCCTGTCCAGAAACTCAAGAGAAACAAAATAAACAGTGAAAGCCCAGGTTTCGCCAGATTGATTTTCTAAAATATTTTAGAGTTTGTGGAGACCGTACTTTTTTTCAAATTTCCTGCCGCTCCGGCCCAAGAATACACTGACCTGGAAAAATACTTTTCCCAAAGTGGAGACAATACAGAATTAACTGAAACTTACAGGAGCTGTCTGGCTAAAGGAGAGCTTCTTGTATGTAAAATAAATCATGACCAGGTATCAGCAGAGCAAAAATTGGGGTTGACCAAAGTACGCCCGTACTTGTTTCTTATGCTCATAAATCCTATTGCACCCACACTCACGGTGCCTAATCGTACAGTGATACCTTAAGCGGTTTCTGAGAAATAGGCAATAGCTCATAGGTCCCTACGTCATGGAATTGTATATAAAGTGTTTGCAACGTCAACGTTAATTTTCTGATAGACAACTTGGCATTTCATTTCAGGATGTTTGAGACGAATTGATTATTCTTTTGTGAACGTTCATTTTACTTCAGAAATTCTCGATTAATAGAACTTTTTGGGATCATAACGTGAGCGGATAAACCGTCAACATTATTCCGTCAACATTATTTCTTTAAAAATAAAAATGTATTAGATTAAGCATTTTTCCTGGGTTCGAAAATTTTGAAATTAAATTCAGATAATATTGCTACAGTATGAAATGTTTGAATACGGTCTTTTTCATGATGAAAATGGGTATTTATGCAAATCAGAAAGTTGATTATTAGCTCGTTTAAAAATGGCGATCAGATATGATTCATGCGCGGATCCAGAAATTTTCGTCAGGTAGGGGGGGGGGGGGCATCCAGGTCCATCTGGCATAAAAAAAAAGCTATTACGTTGTTTTTTTTATTACTTTTTTCGTCCTCAACTTATTTTACAGAAGTCCAGTGGTTATTTTCAAAGAAAACTATCATTTTCCAAGGTTCCAGTGGGGGTGGAACATTTTCAAGGGGGTGGGGGGGGGGTACAAACTTTTTCCAGTGTGTGAGTGGGGGGGGGGGGTCCAATTGCTTTTTCCCTATAGATACCCATATAACTTGTGATTTTCCAAGGGGGTCCGGACCCCCTGCCCCCCTCTGGATCCGCCCATGTGATTGTGGGCATCGTGGTTTAATCTATCTACTCGTTTTTCTCTTTCCTTTTTCAATATAACCTTCGCTAATTCATTTGTAGAAAGGGGAGGGAACGTAGCATCAGCAGCAGTGCTGACTGTAGTAGTAGTAGTTATAAAATACTAAGGTCAGTTTACACTCTCAGTGGTGTGTCGCATGCGGTAGTCACCGATTCCGGAACCCATCACAAGATATTCAATTCATAAAAGTCAGGCACCGATAAATTAGTAGTTTAGCCGTGTCTCTTCTGTTCAAAAATGGTGTAAGATCTCACACACCAATACAGATGCATTGCTTCACTTAAATGTTCCCTTAGAAAACCAAAGCAAACTACTGAGTTTACTCTGTCTCGGTCTTAATTTGCGCAAATGCTGATCAATCGTTTCGCCGATTGTGCATACCTTCCACTGAAACAGAGTTTTGAATTTTAAAGGCAGTCAAAATTGAAACGGCGAGACATCTCGTATAATCGGTGTAATCAAATTCTATATATATAAATGTACAATGTATTATCAAGGAAGAAAAATTACATGTAACATGCTGCGCAGCTTAAAACAAAAGCAGAGAAAAGAGTGAACGAGCTCCCACAAAATATATCAAGCCAAACGTTTTGTTGGGAGTTCTATATCAAAACGTGACGAAATTATGGTCTCCTTTCGCTAGATACATCAGATCAAAGAGATGCACGTGGATGTACCAGTCCCCACCACTTCCCTATCTGCATATTTCTTTGGTTGTCACTAAATATGTCTGTGCAATACAAACTGTTTAGAACCAGGTCAATACCAATGGATACCAAAAGTGCTATTTCTTATTTCTCAAAGAAAATGCTTGCAGTAGCAGATTAATGTAACGACCCAAAACATTTTGGTAGGCACGTGGTGAGTTTACAATTTAAGTTTTTTCGTGAAATACACAGAAACGCGGTTTCAACAATGTTTAAGCCTATTCGATGTCGAACTCCGACTCTATTCAAATGCTTGATAGGATCGCATGCTAAATATTCAAATTACAGTCGCGGAAGTTGTGAACAGTGTAGACTATGAATCTGCATCTTATATGTCGAGGTACATTTAGATCCACTTGCCGGGAATACATGTGTACATGTACCTATCCGAATAGTTTTGGTTGGATATTTGTACATGTATGGGTATCAGCTACTTCAATCAGCTTGCGTCCATGTACACATCGAAGTTACAATTAATTAAACACAGATCAGATCGAAATGGATCCAACTCTAAACTTCGAAATTATTGAAGTAGATCAGATAAGGCGCAGATAAAAATGGGATGTTGCTACAGAACATGATTTTACACAACTTATAAAAGTTCGGTACTTGGCGCTTATGCATTAAAATCATTATATGCATACATGCTTCAACCACAACGACCTCTAAGGAATGACCCTCGATTCATTCAATACATTTACCCGTAACAGTCACGCCTCAAAGCGTTTTGTGAATATATAGCTACCTAGTTGGGCTAGACGTGTAGTGTTTGGCTTGAGCCTTTATCTACATGTACTTCCATACTTTGTAGATTATAGCAGAACAGGCTCTGGCTGCGCTTTAGAACAGGCTCGTCTGAGTCTTTGCGGTTGGCAAATGCGATAAATGATAAGCTGCCACAGTTTCTTTTCAAGTGGCTCTAACACACGGTAGGAACAAAACGGATAGCTTGAAAGTCGAGTCTGAATGTAATAAGAAAAAATTTCTAAATTTCGTGCAAAAATGCGCTCATGGCAAAAACTCGTGACATCATCTTACAGCATACGCACATCGTCGATTAAGCAGTCTAGCGTTTGCCACGCTACTACAATACACTTGTTCCATGTAGCGTACATGGAACAGTCAGCGTATCAGACTTGTAGCCCTATTAGCGCACACGGAGCAGTTAGCGCATCGGACTAGTGGCCCAAATACATACATATTCGCCACAGTGCATTTCCAGAATGTTTGTGAAAATTACCATGGCAATGTTAATGGGTGCATTTTTTAAACAAATTTACGGGGATGGAAGTCAAATATAAAATAGCAATATACAATAAAATATTAATATAATTATAATTTTGGTTCCCAAGGAGGTCCCGTTTAAAGTGAACATACATTTTTCCATTGACGCTAAAGTTAACGTCGTCAAAAATACCATTTAAATTTGTCGTTGTATTTAAATGACTACAATACGAAAACAACAGACACCAAGAAGCTACAATATAATTGTATATTGGGTAAATCAATTTGCGTTCATTTGGTACTTTTTTTCACGGTTGTAGCTTCTATTGTTTTGCAACAATAATTTTGCCAAAAATCTGGAAATACATTGATTCAAACGGCGACGTTGTAAGACGGCGAATAATTATGTCCTGTGACCGTAACTCAAAGTATACACTGAAACGAGCATCATATGCCACATCACCAATAAGTAGGATGGAACTTTCCACTTGTAGTGCGTCGCCTCAACACAACAGGCAACAAAACCGCTCACGTGCTCTACGACAATATTGGGAACAAAAGGTACTGACACAGACACACATTTTTGCGCATACAATTTGCGTTCAAAATGGAATTGATTCCGTTGTTTTATAAAATGCATTATAATATCAGGCCTAGTCTTGGTCTGCAGTGTATGATTGTGGTATTTCCTGGTCATACTCATTTGTTTGTTTTTTTCTAGTCTTTAATATGCACAGTAGAAAAGAATAAAAATGCACTATGGCCGATACAGAAAGTGTCAGAGAGACGGTGTTTTTTTTTTTTTTTTTTTGTTTTTTAATACATAATTGTAAATAGTCGTCTCATCTGTAATTCCTCCAACTCCATGATTTAAAAAGTCGTATGTACATGTATAAATCTTCTAATTCATAATTAAATATTTCTTTGCGAAGAAATCGTAAAATGTTTGCGCCTCTTGGGCTTGAAACAATCTTAACAAATGACGCTTAGCGACGTACAAAATGCGCAACAAAGTGCAGTTGCATAAATTACGTCACTTTTGCAGCGCGTTTTCCCGACGTCACGTTTTACCGCATTTGGGCACAAAATGTCATGGCGCGTCACATATTTGAAACCACCTTTCCACAAAATATACAGACGAAGTGAAAAAAAAATGAGTTAAGGCCTTATTTCTGACTAAAACATGTCCCCTATTTTCAATACTGGGCGCACAATAAATGAAGTGTAAAAATCCTTATGAGTAGGGACTGTATAAGATAGATTTACTGTTTGCACTGTACGAACCTGAATGTAGCGGAACAGAGAGCGGTTTCATCATAGCTAGTCATCATAGTAGCTGCACCCTGACCTTGTACCATTTCTTCTAGAGAAGACTGAGGCATTGTGTCAAAACTAACGGCACTAGCTCCTTCTTGGTCATTCACATGAGAGGACTGAAAATGTATGAGAAACATAAACTGTCTTTGTTTGTTTGATTTGATTCTTTACGTCCCATCAACAATCTTTCAGTTAAACAGGGATGGGTCTTCCTGGGTTGAACCAGTACCAAGCTAGGATAAGTGTGTCTTGCTCAAGGACTACAACGCAGTGATGCCGGTGAGGCTCGAACCCGCGGCCCTTTGGTCTCGAGTCAAGCACTCTACCACTGAGCCACTGCGCACATAAACTGTCACCAGGTCATTAATTGTGAGTGCACTGCAGTCCCCTTACAACACTAGATTTAAGGTCTATAGGAATGGAGTGTGTTACAAGTGAATCATGTCATAAAGCATGGTCATTTTCCTATAATTCCTTTGTAAAATTACATGGCAAAAAAATTGGGAGCCAGAGACAGCACGACAGTGTTATATCCAAATCAGTGTTATAACGAGGCGTGTTATAAAGGGACTGCACTGTATCTATTTACTTAGCATGTAGATATAGCATGCATCTTATTAAAATGGTTAACAAAAGGCCACTTAATTCAATAGATTGCAACTCACTTGGATTACCCCATCGACTCATGATCCCATATGATAGAGAATACTAGGTGTCTTTTGATATCAAGTTTACCAGGCAAGGCTTCGAGAATGCTTGTTGAATCGCCAGGCTTGCCGAGGAATTCAACATGCGTTCATGAAGCCGAGCCTGGTAAAGTTGATATCAAAAGACGCGAACTTGGTATTCTATTTATCAGTTTACCCATTAGTTCACCCTTCAAAAAGGTGATTATGACCTAATTATTGATATTTCCCGTCAAATGGATGTCATTCAAAAAGTGCAACATCATGTTGTCCGGATAGATACATGCAGTGAGATAGACAACATTTATCAGGTCAACATGCAATAAATTATAATGCAGTTTATATGAAAGGTAACTTGTTTGTTCAACAATTTTTCAGTTATGTCGGTCGAGGTTTTCAAAGGTTGAGCCAGTACTAAGCAAGAATTAATGTGTCTTGCTCAAGGACACAACCCAGTGAAGCCGGTGAGGCTTGAACCTGCAACCCCTAAGGTTCTTCTCTCCCTTACATAATTAAACCTAGTTCATGAGATTTGTGTCCTTATTGCAGCTGTGTAAAATCAATCTTCTTACACGCATGCACAGGCAGAGTTTAACCCTTTGTGTTCTGATGGATTTTCCCATACACATGATTGATACAATAAGTATGGGATTTCCCATTGTGTACTTTAAGGGGTCACATGTAGATTTTTCGAAATCATGGTGTATTTCTGTTCCTGAAGGTTGTTGTAAACCTAGCAAACAGTGCAGACCCTGATGAAATGCAGCATTATGCTGCATTTCATCTGGGTCTTCACTGTTTGCCAAAGTACCCCTTTAGGGGTTTCTAGTATACAAAAGGTTAAGAGGTTATCCATTCATTATTCCCGTTAAGCTAACCCAAGTTTCACAGTTGTAACCCTAACATTTCATGAGATAGCTTGTCGACAAGGCAAGCAGGACAGAGGGCTGGACTGACAGACCCACAGGCAAACAAACAGTAATATGCCCAACCAACCTTAAAGTTGTTGTGTTTGTGTTAAACGTCCCACCAACAGCTAAGGTCATATGGAGACGGGGCCACAGTTAAAAGCCTCATCCGACAGACTGGTGAAGCCAGGAATCAAACCTGCGACCCCTGGTTTACAAGGCAAGCGGTTTATCCACTACACCATGGCGGCTCCTACCAACCTTAAAGCAAAGCAATTCAAATACCTCTATTATAGTGTTAACAGCAAGACTAGCCACATCCAACTCTACACATACAGTTGAGTAAGCACCAGGGTTGTTGATCTCTGTTGAGGTCGTCTCTTCACTCTCCATGCCTAACCTGTAGTAAGTAATTCAATAGCCACTTAGTGCAATCTGAAGCAAGTCAGTGAAAATCTGACTTCTAAGGGGGGTGAGAATTGGTGCTCTTTCCATTACCCCTCATGAACAGACTCAATAAAACTGTTATCTAATATTGTAGGTTCTCTCTATTTCTGAACGATCTGTTTTTCCAGATTATTCTAAGCCCTGGTCCAGCAATATACATCAAGATAAATAAAATTCTGAGCGCAAAATTGTTAATATTTTCTTTTCCATCAGTTTTAACATTGTTTTGAGTGCTCAAAAGAACCCTCTCATTGAGACAATTCTTTAGAGTACCAAAAACATGTTTTGGTTGAGAAATAAGAAAATTAGGTTTTAATTACAAACTCTTATCTAGAGGCTTGCATATACTTTTAAAGAAATTATTCTCTCCCTATTACAGAGATGCCAACCCTAAATGTCGCTTTTCAGGAATATGAATGACTTTTCAAGAATCTGGGGAAAATTTCCAGAATGCCGCATATTTCGCCATCAATGTTGTGAAAAATGCACTCACACAAAACGGCTTCAATATCGCCTAGTATGGTACCCTCTTGCATAGCTGACAGCATATGCTGCACCAAATATAGGCACAATACTTTTATACCGATTTAGGTTTCTATCTACAGTGCTAAGTCCTACAGAAAATAGTAGAATTCAAGGACTTTTCAAGGCTTTTGAGCGATTTTCCGGTACTTTTCAAGGCAGATTTAATTTTCAGGGACATTTCAAGATAGCCCTCTTAATTCAAGTAGCATGTGCGAACCCTGATCTACCCAGATGGGACTGCTCAGGGCTCAAAAATTTTGTTTTTGTTTGTTTGATTTGATTCTTTACGTCCACTCAACAGTCTTTCAGTTATGCGGGACGGGTCTTCCTGGGTTGAACCAGTACTAAGCTAGGATAGATGTGTCTTGCTCAAGGACCACAAAGCAGTGACGCCGGTGAGGCTCGAACCCGCGGCCCTTCAGTCTTGAGTCAAGCACTCTACCACTGAGCAACTGCGCTCCCAGGGCTCAAAAATGTTTGCTTCCATGATAAAAATCTAGTCCAACATGCGCTGAATATATATATAAGCAGATGATATTTTCAATTCAGGACAAAAAATGTTGGCAGATTAACTCTTTGCTACTGGGTAATTTTACATGCTTTTTTTTTGTCATTTGATGATTTTTCAAAATCAACTTTTTCGAAAAATTCTTTCAGGAATAGCATCAGAGTGTCTAACTGTTTGTTGGGCCTGATCTGGGTCCAAACTGTTTGCAAAGCTTATCGTCAGACACCACTAGTTCTAAGTAGGCAAAGAATTAAGGGTTTTACAGTAAAACCTGTCTTAAGCAGCCTCTCAAAAGTAGACAAAATAAAGATCTAAAAGACAAATGGTAGCTTAATGAAAGTGGAAAGTATTGCAGAATGCTCTCTTGGAGCATTCTGCAATACTTTTGACCTGCATTAAGCAATAATCTGTCTTGAAAACCAATTTTGGTCTTCTTTTGGAGTGGCCACTTAAGACAGGTCTTACTGTAATATAAAGCAAGACAAACCTGTTATCATCGGCTTCTTTCCCTCCAAGATCAGGCCTCTCCGTAGCAGAGCACCATAAAATGTGATTGTGTTTGTTGAGATGGCGAGCAAAGAAAATATCACAACCTGTCAGGGTTATGTCCTTCGGTAAATTACCCACAGGAATATGTAAATACCGACATTGTTCAGTCATTGCCTACAATGAGAGGAAAGAAAATATAGCCTGTCAGGGTTATGTCCTTCGGTAAATTACCCACAGGAATATGTAAATACCGACATTGTTCAGTCATGGCCTGAAATAAAAAAACAAAACTCCAGAAGATGGCATAGGTCCAGATAAGGATAGTTTGTGCACCTAAAATTGCTTTTATTTCCTTACCCATCAATTTAAACATGTGTTTTGGGTGCTCAAAAGAACCGTCTCGTTGAGACCGTTCTTTTGAGCTACCACAACATATGTTTTGGTTGAGAAATAGGAAAAATAGCTGTCCAGGATGCACTCTAATCTGGAGGCCTGGATGGGTAGGGGTAAAGATTTGATAGTCACATGCCTCCAGATATGAATGCGTACTTGAAAATTATTTTTCTAATTTCTCAACAGAAACATATGTTGTGGGTACTCAAAAGAATAATCTCATTGAGAAGGTTATTTTGAGCACCCAAAACATGTTTGAATTGATGGGCAAGAAAACACATGCCTTTAGTTAAGAGTGTGAGACAGGAAATTATTTTTCTTATTTCTGAACCAAACCATTTGTTGTTGGTACTCAAAAGAACCATCTCAATGAGACGGTTCTTTTGAACACCCAAAGCATATGCTAAAATTATGGGTAAGAAAATATTAGGACATGTTTAAACTGATGGATAAGAAAATGATCACAATTTTACGCTAAAAAATTTGCCTATCTGGAATTAATAGTTAGGAAATAAGCATTGGAGACAAGAGGGTTGCACATCCAACAGGAAAGGCCGGTAAAATTCAAGGACTTTCAAGGATCAACCTCACATATTTCAAGGACTAATTTGGCCCGACTCTTCATCTACATCCATATTTTGAGTAAGTGAGCAGCAAAGGCCAGTCTGCCCAGATACAGTGGCTCAATTAAGCCCAGGGATTTTCCTACCGTTCTGAAGTCGGGCACCGGAGGCCTGTTAAATTTGGGGACCATTAAAATAGGGGAAAATTGATACTGGACCGCAATTTTAAATAGATTAAAATAGCAGTATAAAGCTGTAACATATTTGTTACTTTAATTGCCCTTCATAAAACTCATGTAAATTTGCATAAAAATGTGAATGAAAACACGTTTTCATTCACATTTTGTGCAAATTTTCATGCATCTGTAACTTTGCTATTTTTGTTCCGATATACATGAAATTTTCACCAAAATGTAGAACTAAGAAATTGAGAATGGTATATACACCATTTTGGGACTTTTTTACTCTTTTTTTGAATTGGGAAGGGGTATATATTCGGCCCCAAATCAGGCTTAGGAAAATCCCTGAAGCCTTTGTTACACGCTTATGCGTTAAGTACCAAGACCTCGTGAGCCGACATATTGAAATATGACTATAATACCTGAAGTATGACTTCAACATTCATGTAGTGCTGTAACATTCTCCGACTTCCCACTCTTTGCCAGTCCAACACGCTGTACAATGTCTCACTGCAACAAAATCAAGATATCTGATCATCAATTTCAACGTTGATGAACCTGGATTTATCTGCGTTTTTTTTAAAAAACCGTAGATCTAGATAAGCTGGCTTCTGACAATAAAATGTGTCATTTCTGTTGGACATTTACTTCGATATCAAAGTATAATTTATACTGCCTGAAGGTGTTTTCGCGTTGCATTTGTTCTCGCGTTAGTCTCGTTTCTCTGTTATTGTATATTGCAGCGCCACCTACTTTCTATCAAATTTTCATGAATAATGGCCTATTTCAGAAAACGAAAGTTGAGTTTCATGGCTGACCTAATTTCATGAAAAAATCATGAAATGCATTTACTTGGCAAAAATCCTTAACAATCTCATACCCCACCCATTAAAATCAAATTTTCGGAAAAAAGGAAGATCCATCATATGTCCAAGTGTCACCATTAAGCCAACAATAGATTATTCCAAAATGGCGGACATTTGTTTTGCTGCCGTATGGTCACGTGACAAATTTCCCGCCAAAATTAACAAGCTAACGCGAGATCACATCGACCTCTGAACCAAAATGGCGACGGTGGGGTCAACATGTTTGCAACAAGATACAATAAATCTGAGTGATCGGAATCACATTATTTTTGCTCATAAGGGACAGTCAGATATTGATGAAGGAAAATAATGAATTTATAAATATTTTTCAAGCATGGCCAATCTTGTCTCAAGCCAAATAGCTTAGTTACCGCAAGAATAGCTCAGACCGTCATACACTTATTTTAGCGAGAAAATTGCTGGAGACTTTAAAACTTAAATATAAAGCTTAGCTTACTGGAGAGAGACATCAGACTTAAGCAATTCTGCTTCTAAGATGCCGATCATTGATACATACCACTGCATGAACAATTGGTGAATTGGACACTTTTTCACTAATCAATAGTTTTCGCTAACTACACTAGCAGGATTCCAACCTGCATGGCAGAAGTATCTAGCTAGTGCGAGCCAAATGTGCTACTGACTGAGCTATCAGGGCACCCCAAAAAAGAATTCTTACTGCTTCAGGAGCAGGCTGATCTGGGTTTGCACGGTTTTATCAGGATATGTCAGATTATTGAAGGAGCAGTCAGATCTGAATTTACAGTTTGATCATACCTATCTGTCAGCATAATCTTAACATTTAGGGTCACAAAGGTTGACATGCTTACCTGTCTGAGATGTGTATTGGCACGAGAGGAAAATCTCCCAAATTTGGCATGGATGATATCAGATGTTGAAAATCTGAAAAAAATAAAACCAAAAAATTCTTTGGATGATTCGTTCCCCAACTAGTCAGATTAGGGCATATATGTCAGTCTGGATGGTGTTAAGCTTATATCTACACATACTAATACAGGCCTCTAGATAAGTGTGTGTGATTGATTATTTTTTTCTTATTTCTCGACCAAAACATACGTTGTGGGTCCTTAAAGAAATGTCTCAATTAGACGGTTATTTTGAGCACCCACAATATATGTTTAAATTGATGTGCAAGAAAACACAGGCCTTTTGTTAAGAGTGCGTAACAGGAAATTAATTTTCTTATTTCTCAACCATACAATATGTTGTGGGTAGTCAAAAGAACCGTCTCAATGAGACGGTTCTTTTGAGCACCAACAACATATGCTAAAAATTATTGGTAAGAAAATATTAACAATTTTACGCTGAAAAATATTGTTTCTCTAAACCTATGAAAACAGTAAATTTTATGCTCAAAATGTTTGCTTAACTGGACCTATGCAGTAATAACATTCCCATTATGGCATTTGCAATCATATCAATGTAGAGCCAGAACGCCACAGAAGAATATAAGAATCCATTTTCTGTGGGCCAACGAGGTACAACGGTTTATTAGTCTGTAGTTTTTGGTTCCTGTATGCCTGTTTGCACACTGTCATTATCATATTTCTGCATTTCATTTTGCAAATAAGACAGCCATTTTTGTAAAAACGAAGTAGCCACACAGGGAACTTGAAATTTGGGGCCAATACTGCCAAAAAAGCGTAATTATCACACTCCCGCAGCCTAGAACCAACTCTGTTGATACATACATGATGTTTCAGAACAGATTACCTGACTGTTCTGACCACAAAAGTGACAACCCCAGAAAATACTGATGTAATCTGTCGCATTTGATTTCTGCCCTGCTTGTTTTTAGGAAAGGGAAAAGCTAAATAACTTCTACCCTCATATCGATTTCCCCACTGGCGGCGACTTTTTTCATCTACTGATAACCTTTGCAAATTTTGCCGGTCCTGATCTAGATCACAACTGTTTGACACTCTGATAGTGTTCCTGAAAGAATTTTTTGAAAAAGTTAATTTTGAAAAAGTTGGCGGATGAATTTACCCAGCATGCAAAGAGGCAACTTTTGTCATTCTGCTGGTAACCTTTGCAAACAGTTTGGACCCAGATCAGGGCCAACAGAATGTTGGTCCTGATCTGGATCTAAACTGTTTGACACTTGGATAGTGTTCCTAAATTATTTTTTTGAAAAGTCAGCAGATGACTACAAAAGCATGAAGAATACCCAGCTGCGCATAGAAAGAGAAATATTCCTACCATGTGGTGATTGCACAGCTATGTATGTGGGACCACGTTTCTCGTCTTTGTAGGCTGACAACATTCTCTGAATACCCCGATACACCTGATGAACATCTTTCTCTAACCTGTACTCAATTCTGTGGCCACCAGGGGGCAGCATCTCTTCATCAGCACCTTTTGTTACTCTGTAAATAAACATATTACATTTATTTATGAAGCTAGCAGGAATCAAACTTTAAAATTGTTTAACCACCTTAAGTGATGATTTTCTTTACTTGTTAATGGTATTGGTTAATTTCCATAAGTATTAATTAATAATTTATGTTGCACTTACTGCTGTCAAAACCGCTTGCAAGCAAATGAATGCCAACATTATGTAATGATCTCAGGTGTCCACCAGTATATCAGAGAAATAAAATGTTGCAAATGATTCACTTCCAATCAAATGTCATACTACATTCCCACATGCATTAGAACTTGGGGATAATTGTATTCTAAATGTTCATTAGGGATTTATATCATCGGATAATGTATATACTCTCGAAAATTTAGATTAACGGTGACGATGAACATTATGATTAGGGTTATCACGTTTTAATGTACTTCTGTGCTTGTTTACCCTTAAAATGTTCGTTCCATCTCGATGAAGTGATTTAATTAAAGACGTCACAGAATATGGATATATCTCTCGTTCACTTACTACCGGTGTATACTAACTACCAGTGTATTCCTTTTCATCCAAATGACTGTCGTGTGCGTTATTACAATTCAGAATTTCCCACCCAATATTGTTTACAATACGTTTTTTTGATCGTCAAAGAAAAATAACAGAAATGTCGTTCCTGAGGGCAAGTGACTTGTTAGTGTAGTCATAAATCATTATGCTGATTTGCCATTATATCATTGATAATTGAGAAATTGCCGTTGGAAAGTGGTGGTTGTTTTTGACAACATGGTTCCCCGCTTTAAGGCTGAAAATGACATCAAACTTTATCTCAATACATCGTTCACATTATGCCCAAATATGGATGAAAGGTGTAGACATAAAAAAATCCACCTCTGTTTTATCTTCTTGGTCTACACCCTTTTGGTGCACCCTCTGGTAGGACATACCCCAAGATGGACTGTATGATATGTGTTTTGTGATTCGAAACATAGTTGTGGTAATATTACTGTATAAAAGAGAAAAAAATAAGTCAATGCTACAATTTTTATGTTACATACACATTAGAACATTGACTTATAATTTTTGACCAAGTTAAAAAAAATGGTATACCTTTTAGAAAATAGGCAAAAAAAACAACAGAAGAATAATTGTTTCATTATAGAAATCCATCACATGTAGGTTTTTATACCAGGATAATTTTCTAAAGCATTTTTTTACGATATGCACCAGTAATAAGTGATAATGGACATTCAAAATATTTGCTGGGTTAGTCCCAATATAAATACAGTATTCAGCAGGTTAACCTTATTTTGAAGCATATGTCGTTTATTTCCATTGAAGGAATGAATAAAGTTGAACAAGATGTAATTTATAAGTTTCTGTATAAAATAGTTTGATTTATATACAATCTTAAACAGTTAGTACACCAGTAATTCATATCACCAGGACACTGTCACAAATTTCAAACGTTATCCAATCAGATGTCACATTACAAAAGCAAGTGCATTAGAATGGCTCACACATGCGCCACAAAATGTAATTGTACTGTTTGTGTCCAGCTCTCACCAGTAGCTAAGTAGTATGAGGACAGGGCCAGATCTTAGTTTCATACTACACGGCTTGGGGAACAAAGAATACCTTGCTTTCAAGACAATAACTACCAGTATTATAGATCTATTTCTAACATACATGGCCTATGCCAAGTGAGACAAACTTACTTTACATTTCTTTCAGCATTGAACAAGTCTATTTCTTACGCCAAGTGAGACAAACTTACTTTACATTTCTTTCAGCATTGAACAAGGCATTGAGATTTGGCATTTGATCACTTCGTACAGTGTCCACAACAAAAATTGTTCCTTTCTTTGACAGAGGTATGAACAGACCATACATCATCTTACTGCCACTGAAATATAAATAAGAGATGTAGAGCATCAAAAACATGTTCACAGGCATTTGATGGATTGCATGGGTGAAAGTTAAAAGAATCCCAAATCCTGAAGTTTGATATTCAAATCTTAAAACTTACAATTGAAATATGCACTAAGGCTAAAAAAACAATTTAGATTTAAAATGGTCAATTGTCTTAAGATAAACTGATAATTATCAGCTTGGACCCAGTATAAATGGACTGATCACTGATTGAAATACAAATTTATGTTGTCATGGCTTTGTTTTAGCGCTAATTCAAAGTACTACAAAAATTAAAATTGATTCTGAACATACCTGAGATTATACGAAATTATTCCCTGTATGCAAAGTTGAAATATTACAAGTTGAAGTTTTATCATCTTTTAAGGTTGAATTCTGAAGATTTTAGGCTAAAAGTGCTGAAAATAGCTAAAAAGGGTATCTTGGCTTCTTGCTGCTGTTCATAAAGACGACCAAACTAACACAAGATTTTAGTACTTATCATATATGTGTCAAGTCACTTTGAAAGCATATATACCATTGCCAAAAAGTTAAGCATATTTTAATATGATCCCGATTTTCGAAGTAATGAAAAATAATTTGAGTTTTGGGTTTTATTCAACATGTACACTTGTATTTTGGCTACCAAATTTGAATAAGTTCGATTAGTTTCATTCACTACTGTCCATGAACGGGAAGCTTACGACACAGTACTGTCCAGAAGTTGATATGCAAGAATGAATTTCTCATGCTGTTGAGTCATGAAATAGCCTTAAAACGTGTATGTTTGATAAATCTACAAAGAAAGAGGACAGAATGTGTAAAATTGCCATTATGAAGCTGGTATGAAACAAGATGACATTGCAAGGGTATTAAATGTGTCTCAGAGTGTTGAAAGCAGACTTTTGAAAGAACATAGAGTGGCAGTATTACAAAAAGAAAACGGTCTACATTGATTCTTGAGTGCAAGGAATTGTTACTGAAGCATTATGGTACGTGGTGCAATATCTGGCGACCACCTGATACAGTTAAGGGTGGTTACTGGGACATTGAACGCTCAAAAGTACCAGGACGAAATCCTGGAATCTGGAGTTAGATCACCCTTGGACTCCCTAGATGGCCAGAACATGGTGCTCCGAGATGATATTGCAAGACCTGACTGTACTCCCATTATCGAGGAATACAAAAATCAACAGAACATCGCTAGTCTTCCACCGCTGAGCTTGTTGCGGGACATGAACCCTATCGAACACGCGTGGGACAAGCTCGGCTGACGTGTTTGAAACTGGGAACCAGCTATATCAAAACCACTTTGAATTTGCTAGACTCTACTGCATGAGTGGGACAGGATTTCATGCCTTGAATGCATGTGCCCAGTGAATTTAATGATGAAAATGTGTCAAGTTGTTATTCGACAGTGTGAAGGCTATACACAACATAAACGGGAAGTAGTAGATTATTATGAGCCATTTCGTAACTTTTTGCACCAGATCCTGAAAGTGTATGCTCCAAAGAGAAAGTTTTGAAGAAATTACAACTATCGCGGCCGTATTGTAAAAGTTTTGTTGGCTCTTGGCCTCCGTGCTCTTTTCATTGAATTTTGTAAAATTTATGGGTAATTTTTGTAAGGTGTTTGCACCCTATAAACATGTCAGAGATTCCACGGCTTTTCTTTTACAAATCACTGGTATTCTGATTTTGTTGTCTAACACAATAAATTTTTGGTATTTCTCAAAAGTTTCCGTTCTTACCATTTCTAAAACCGTAGTGGTGTTATCAAATGGAATATGCTTAACTTTTTGGCAATAGTATATGTGCAGCTTAATTTGCCCCTCAATGCACGTAGCTCTTTTAGGTGATGCTTTAATGGTTATCTTCCATACAACTTATATTTTGTGATCAGTTAACACAAAAATAACCATTTCCTCCATTTCTAATTGGGAATAAGCCACAAACTGGTTGGAAACATCTCTGGGAATAGATTATAAAACTACTATTTTCTTCAGAGAAAACATATCTCCCCATACCTGCATTCAATTTGATGCTTTTAGCTCCGCTGTGACCTTGAAAATTAAAGCAAAGTCACCAAAACCTTCTCAAGTCTTCATCATGCCCATATGTTACATCAGTGAAAATTTCATCTAAATCTACCCACTTGTTCATGAGATATCTTGCACACAAGTAAGTGTCATGCCAATGGGATCCACACCAAAAACAATATGTTCCTTCGGTGACCGGACAAAAAGTACTTACCAGACATGATGATAGAGGTAGATATGTTTCATGGAGGCCGGCTCTAGGTAGGTAAACTGTGCAAGGGTGCGGAACTCTAAGTGATCCAACTCAAATGTATCTGTTTCCTGAAGATAAAATTGTCTGTGTTTATATTAACCCTTTACCTAATAAAGACGCCTTCTAATACTTTTGCAAACAGAGTAGACTCAGATCAGGCAGCTCTGGTCAGAGCTGCCTGATCAGGGTCTACTTTGTTTGCTTATGGAAATATGATTAACTATGATATAATCCTACACTATAGGTGTTGCGCAATAAGAGTAGTTACGTAGCTGGTCAAGTTATGGTATTTTATTCATCTGATTGAACAAATTAAGGTTTTTCTTTCATACTTCTAACTGTAAATCAGTTTCATCACCCTACTCTTATCGTGCATGGACTCAAGTGGACCTGACAAGTAATTTCTTTGTTCTATGTACAAACCGTAAAGTTTATTTATATACTTATTCATAGTTGTCAGAGCTTAGCATGGATATTCATAAAGGAAAGCGTAAATGGATAAGAAAATATTCACAATTTATGCTCAAAATTAGGGGATAACTGTATTCAAAATTTTCATTTGGGGAGGTATACAGGGCTCCAGATAAGAGGGGGTAAAGGGTATTTCAGCATTGATTTTTTGGAATTCAGCATTGAAAATTAAGTTGAAGGGTGAAATACCCTTTGCAGTTTGAGGTTTCACTGCTGATATTCAATTTATGTGGTGAAATCTTTTATTCTTAGTAAGAAAAAAACTAATTAATATACACCAATTGTATAAATCTTGGAATTTTTACTAAAACACAACATGTATTTGATACAAGCAACTTTTCTTTAAATATTGGGTCTTTTGCAATTTCTGCAATTTGATATTTTAAATATGGAGTAAAATACTCATTAAATTAAAAAGTAGGGGGTGAAATACCCATTGGTCCAAATCCTTATCTGGACCACTGGGAATATTGTCAGATATACGGTCGGAAAAGTTAGTTTTATGGCGACGTGTGAGTGGAGCCGTAAAACGTGATTTTTGAACGTATATCCGACGATATACCTCCCCAAATGAAAATTTTGAATATGGATATCCCCATTCTAATGCACTTTGATCTCAAGTTGGAGCGTTGCAAGCCGCATAAAGCCGCACGTCATCTAACGAAAGGTGACGTAATTGATGACATCAAACCATTTCCGACAGTATATCGCAGGATATACTGTTGCAAATTTTTGACGTAATCCAATCAGACGTCTCGTTACAAATGCAAGTGCATTAGAATGTTGTTTTTCTGGATCTATGACCAACAAATCTAATAAATTGACCAATCCTTCAAAACAGCAGGAGTGCCCCAGTTACAGAATATGACCTACTGCAAATATCATCTCTTTCTGATTTTTTCATGCTTTTGTTATCATCGCCAACTTTTTAAAAATAATTCTTTCAGGAACACCATCAGAGTGTCAAACGGTTTGGATCCAGATTGGGTCCTGATCTGGGTCAAAACTTTTTGTAAAGGGTATCAGTCGCAAAGAAAGAGCTAAAAGAATGTATTGACAAAGCAAAATTGGTATCTTACCCTTCCAGCCATGAATTTGGCAAAATCCCTGTTCACCATTGTGATACATCCCAGCTTCACTAGAGCTCGGAACAGTAAGGGCACCTGAGTTTCATACACACCTTCTATATCAGGGGAAGACAAATCGGCACTGATTTCACTGAAAAATACAATCCGATTTTCAAGTCTACTATCGTGTGATTTGGGCCTAAAATTAATTGGACCCTGCTCATGAGAATTTGGGTGAAAGTTCAAAATTTCCAAATTCCTGAACTTTTGAAATTTGTTACGTGCCAGGCGTAACTAAACTCTGTTCATAAATTGTGTGGCACCGGTTTTTCGCGGTTCCTGCTTTTATACGTCATTTAAGGTCCTACATTGCTGTGGGAAAGTTACTCGTGTAGACCTCCCCTAATTTCTCCAGCAAGTTCCGTGCCTGTACGAGCTTCTGGCAAAGCCCTGATATCTTAGGAAAAATCATGAAATTGAGAAATACGCCAGCAGACTAAGACAATTTGACACATTTGAAACGCCCTCCATGAACGTATATGGAAATGACAATATTTTCATTATAATATTTGGGAGTGGTTATTCCAATTGGCGAGAAATTCGTGGGAAATTATAAAGCGTGACTACACACCGTATATCTGGAAAATTTAAACACTGATCTGTCGCTTAACGCGCCCACATTAGTGAAACTATTACAACTGAAGGCAAACATTTCTCCAGCATAAATTATTAACATTTCTACCTGTTTTTCTTGTATTTATTCTGCAGAACAAAACCATTGGACAGAATATAGCTTTTAAACAGTTAAAGGTACACACAGATCAGTGGCAGTTCAGCTGCTATTAAATTTGTTGAAAAAAATCAAACTAATTTTTACGGTGTACTTATTCGAAAAATTGTTCGTTGTCTGATATCGTCAGAAAAGAGTGGATTCATACTTTTTACACAGGTGTGAAATCATAAAGCACAAATCAAGTTGTATTGTTGATAAAACCAAGCGATGAAATGCCCCATTTCAACTATGAATTAATAATAACATGCTGATAATGTCTTGTTACCAAGGTCCCACCTTTATTGTGTCTTTTTTGTGAGCATAGCCATTTATTAATTTGTAATGGGACATTCCTGTTGGAATGACATTACATCGTGCTTGTCACATCCACGCGCTATTGAAATATTGCAAGTCACAACGTGGGTTTATAATATGAACTTGCTTGACCATTGCCTTGGAAGGACGCTCCAATAGCCACCATTGCAGATCCCCCAGTCCCCTTACTAACCCCTGCCGATCCTTACCTTCACGTGTACAAGGATTGGTAAAACTTGAGGATATTTTTTGTAGAATAAAGATTCGTTTTTATTCTAACTTGTTATCAAACCAATTGATATTCGAGTAAAGGGTGTGTTGCATTTGTGCAATTTAGAAATAGACTCAAGAGACGTGAAGCATATCGATAAATATTGA
Organism: Loripinus fragilis; assembly: GCA_964019695.1. Classification (NCBI taxonomy): domain Eukaryota; kingdom Metazoa; phylum Mollusca; class Bivalvia; order Lucinida; family Lucinidae; genus Loripinus; species Loripinus fragilis. The sequence continues at coordinate 45,240,433 of OZ026526.1, forward strand.
TGTATTTTATGTGGCAATCATCGTCAACTGGACTTTGTCTGTGGGCGCATTTCTGAATTTTCTAAATTTTCTCAAGATATCAGGGCTTTGCCAGAAGCACGCACTGCCACAGAACCTGCTGGAGAAATTAGGGGAGGTCTTCAAGAATAACTTTTTCACAGCGATGTAGGACCTAAAACAACGTATAAAAGCGGGAACTGCGAAAAACCGGTGCCACACAATTTCTGAACGGAGTTTAGAAACAAATTTAGGAAACCAAAATTTTGCTATTTGGAAAGTAAGCAAAAAGCACTAAAATTTATTAAAAATAACAAAATTATCATTTCCAAAAGCAATGGAAAATTATCTATACAATCCAAGAAAGCCCAATTTACAGCACCCTACACGTCCAAACTGTTCCTCAGAACATCCACCAACACAAGTCCCCCAGCAGCTTCTGATCCCCAGACTTTGAAGTTAAATCCAAATGAACACCAAGTCCGAATCCAAAACTGAATAATCCAAAGTAATCCAGAATGAATAAATCAAACACAGAGTATTTCAGTATAGAATTCCAGTACATTTAGGTAGGGTCGGGTTATAACAGGTATTTTTTTAATTTGGCCTTGGCTGTGAAAAACAATGGCAGTTTGAAGTTTACAGATAATATTTTGGCCTTACTTGATGTGTTCTTGATAGACATCTTCTGGCACCGAGTACTGGTAGAGATTCATTACAGGATGAGATCTTGGTAATGTCTTCACAACTTTCTTCCACACTGTAAATAAAGCCATAAGAGTGCTTGCATGACATAAGCAACAAATTTACCTATACTGGTGAATTTCCACCTTAGAAGGATCAAAGGTTAGACGAATGCCATCAATCAAAGGCCTCTAAAATAGGAGGCTTTTGTTTGCGTTGATACTTTACCTCCCAGTCAACATTCAGTGTGTTTTCCCGGTCTTCCTGGGTTGAACCAATACTAATCAAGTGTTTTGCTCAAGGGCACAACAAAATGACTCCAGTGAGTCCCAAACCAACGACCTCTCGATCTCCAGTCTAAGGCTCTACTCTACAACTGCACTCCTCTAGAAGAGTGCATACAGTAAAACCTGTATTAAGCGGCCACTCAAAATTGGTTTTGCAGACTGATTATCCCTTAATGCAGGTCAAAGGTATTGCAGAATGCTCCTAGAGATACTTTCAACCTTCATTAAGCTACTATTTGTCTTTCAAGACCTATGTTTTATCTATTTTTGAGTGTCCGCCTAGGACAGGTTTTAAAGTACTGCATAATCAAAAATCATTTTTCCTATCTATCAACCAAAACAAATGTTATGGGTACTCAAAAGAACCATCTCAATTAGACTTCTTATAAGCACCCACAACAAATGTTCAAACTAATGGATAAGAAAATATTCACAATTTTTGGCTAAACATTTTTATTATCTGGACTGGAGTCAGATCAAGGTCTTGGCTGTTGGTATGGACAAATCATGAGCCCTCAGCTACACCATGAGCGTAAAACAAAGACTGTTCTGATAGGGCTGATTTTGCTAGACACATAGGATACTTAGACGTAGTCATGCACTGGTTCATTCTCAGTCAGCATAGTCTTGGCCCACCATCAGAGATAGAGACATTTTATAAGTATATTTCACTATTTTGCCTATATTTAACTATCAGCTTTGTCAAGGTTACTTCTTTCGTTCTCCGACCAGTGTGAACCAACATTTTTATATTTTATACATGTAAACATATATTTTGCATAATCTATACATTTTGAAGTTGCATAAATTGCACATTTTCCCTAGATCTTAAACATAGTACAAAACAAGACCAAACTCTGCTCTGAACCTGCGTCGCGGGTGCACATCTTTAATGTGTGAACAGTTGATATGCAAAGTTCAAAAATACAGGAATGAAATCAGATTACACGCAAATTTCGCAATGTAATCTATAGTAGGTGACGTAACAATTTCTAAGTTAGACACTCAAAAATATATTATCAAATGTCAGGGTTCGAATCTAGCCAGATTTTCAACTTGCATATTTTTGCAAGTGGAATTTTTGGCTACTTGCTATATGGAAAAACAACTTGCAATTTGACAATTATAGTTTTATGAATAAGCTGTTGTTTTAAAGGTAAATTAACTCTGAACAGTTTAAGGCCGCAACTCTACTAAGGCTGGAAAATCAGAGAATGGTCTTTCAGATTGGGCAATATATTATGCTGTTCTAAAGAGTTTTGTCATTTTCAGGGAGGTACTCAAATCCATTTCAATGTCTGAGGGTTCATTCCTAGCTTTCATGTCATTGGCTAAGGCAGTTACTGCCCTGTCATGCATGGACGATTTTACATGAAAAGAGAAACAGACTCCCTCTTCCCAGTTATAAAATTTAATGCCATATTAGTGAGTGCAAATAATTTGCAAGTCTTGCATGTGATTTGGGTCACAAGGTCATCCATGGCTTCAAAAACCAGGTCAATATCCAATTCCTTCATCCTTTTCTAAACAGTTTTTTCACTGGCTGACACGTTCTTTAACAGTGCCATTTGAGCTTTTTTTGCTCGCATCCTGAGCGGCATCTTTACTGCTACACTAAGATGCCTGGTTTCTTTTCAAAAACTAAATCTAAATTTGTGAAATCTGCGAAGAAATCTTGGTCTCAGCCCATCGTAGTGCGCTATAAAAATAGTTTTACTCTAATTTTAGATCACAAAAAAACCAATGAGCTAACAAACCACCCACTTGTGAATATTTGCTACAATCTAAAATAAGAAAGCATATGATTGGCTGAGACACAACCATGCTGGGGAGTTTATCGTATGTGTCTGCGCATTGAGGTTGTATCCAATGTAAACTTCCGCCATTGACAGGGTTTTCCGATGGATACAAATGAAAATATTTGCCGTCAATGAACGACATTTAAGGAACCTGGAGAGAAGATTTATATCTATGATAAGAACCACGGATAACGGCCCCAAATTTTCACTCGTGAGAAAATGCAAGTAGAGAAAATACCACCTCGCTAATTGCTTTTTTAACTCGCATTTTGCGAGTATGCGAGCTAAAGTTCGAACCCTAAATGTGCACAAATATAGGGTGTATACATGTTCAATCATAATACAAAGTTTGAATATAATAAAGGAATGAAAACTGCTTGAGTTACAGATTACACAAACCAGAAACCATCTAAGCATTTCTAGCGAAAAAATGTCTAAGTTCAAGACCCCCCAAAAATGAAAAAAATATTCATGAAATGTGCATTAAATAGGAGGTGCACATTTTCAATGTGTGAACAATCATTAAGCAAAGTTTGAATATAAAGGAATGAATACTCTTGGTGTTCCAGATTACACTAACTAGGCACCCCCTAAGCATTTTTAAGGAAAAAATGTCTATGTTCAACACCCATCAAAAATTAAAAAATATTTATTAAATGTGCACAAAATGGTAGGTGCAAATCTTCAATTTGTGAACAATCATCATGCAAAGTTTGAATATAAAGAAATGAATACTGTTGGAGTTACAGATTACACAAACTAGGCAACCCCTAAGCATTTTGGATGGAAAAATGTCCAAGTTCAACATCCCTCAAAAATGACAAAAAATTATGAAACATGCACAAAATAAGAGGTGCACATCTTCAATATGTGAACAATCATTAGGCAAATTTTAAATAAAAATGAATAAAAACTTTTGGAGTTACAGATTACACAAACTTGGCACCCTAAAATGTTGTGGACATACAGACGGACGGGAAAATGTCTAAGTTCAACACCCATCAAAAATGAGGAAAAAAAATGAAACATTTGCACAAAATAGAAGGTGCACATCTTCAATGTGTGAACAATCATTATGCAAAGTTTGAATGTAAAGGAATGAATAATGTTGGAGTTACAGATTACACAAACTAGGCACCCCCTAAGCATTTCGGATGGAAAAAATGTCCAAGTTCAACACCCGTCAAAAATGAATAAAAATTTATGAAACATGCACAAAATAAGAGGTGCACATCTTCAATGTGTGAACAATCATTAAGCAAAGTTTGAATATAAAGGAATGAATACTGTTGGAGTTACAATTTACACAAACTAGGCACCTCCTATGCATTGCGGATGGAAAAATATCTAAGTTCAATACCCCTCAAAAATTAGAAAAAAATTCTGAAATGTGCACAAAATAGAAGGTGCACATCTTCAATATGTGAACAATCATTAGGCAAAGTTTAAATAAAAAGTAATGAAAACTTTTGGAGTTACAGATTACACAAACTTGGCACCCCTGAAGTGTTGCGGACAGACATCCGGACAGAGGGATGGAGTGGACCCACTACTAGACCTGCTTTCGCTAAAGTGACGCAGGTAAAAAACATTGCTATGTTATAAGACAACAGGCCCAAGGTTATAAAACTTTTTCATACTCAACTCAGTTGAGCACGAAATTTATCCTGCTCATAAATGTTAAAATGCCAACAATTGTTGGCATTTTAATTATTAGCATGATAAATACAAGCCTGAGAGACTTAAAGCAAGAAACGTCTTTATTTGTCGGTATTTTAGTTTTTATGAGCGATTAAAATTTCGTGCTCAGCTGAGTTGAGCATGAAAAGTTTTATAACCTCCAAAGAGGCCAGCAGTTTAACTGATCATGTAAAACCATAATCGATTAATAATTATGTACTTATTTGGCCTAAACAAGTAATCATCAGTTAACTCAATTAATTGGCAAACCACTAGTAAATCTGATAAGTTTATCTGACATTTGTTCTATCCAGACCGTAATAAGAATACTTACTTGCACCCTCTCCAGTTTTCGGAGTTTTCTGGTTGACATAGAACATTCTTGGAATATTCAACTTCATAGCATGTAGGTCATTACCAATCAAGGCCCACAGCTTAAACTGACCCGGATGACTAAGCTAATAACAAGGGTGCTGATCAGACTGCACAGATGCACAGGCTGGTCTGCACCTTTGTTGTTCGCAACCCCTTGAAGACTGGTTTTCTCGCATCGAGGCCCATTTTTCCAGACTGTAATAAGAATACTTACTTGCACCCTCTCCAGTTTTCGGAGTTTTCTGGTTAACATAGAACATTCTTGGAATATTCAACTTCATAGCATGCAGGTCATTACCAATTAAGGCCCACAGCTTAAACTGACCAGGATGACTAGTTTCTATCACCTGGTGTAGAAGAAATAAGAGAATCACAATTATCAAAATGTCCTACAGCTATAGAAAACCTTTTTTAACAATTTTCAGACCAACAGAATTTCCCATACAGGTGCATACAATGAAGTCAGGATAGTCCACTGTATATATTGGGGTTCACAGTTATAATGTCCAAAACATATTGTATTTCTTTCTCTGAAGATCAATTTGGTCATAAGAAAAGTACCAAAATCTCATGGCCATATGCGTAAAATCAATCTAGTAGGCAGAAAATAGTAAATTCTGGCTTATGTCTTTATCTACATCCTCCAAGTGGAGCATTCTGCAATACTTTCGACCTTCATTAAGCTACCAATTGTTATTGAGATCTTTGTTTTGTCGATTTTTGAGTGGCCTTTTTACATAGGTTTAAAGTGATAATTCCGACTTTTTTCCATATGCATTTATGATAGAACTAACAGTATACTAGGAACCATATATCCATTTATTTTGTTGAAACTGCTCCAAATAGCCCACAATTTAATTGCACTCACATGCCACAGGGGATCACCATTAATCACTTGAATACTCCAAGAAGAATTCCTCAGGCAGCACTACACAAGGTGCAGTTATCAGTTCAAGCAGGTTAATTACAGCCAGTGTATAGTGTTCGGTCTGATCTATTTCTAAACTGTTTGGAAAGATTATCAAAGAGTGTCAAACAGTTTGGATCCAGATCAGGCCCGACAACATGTCATACCTCTTATCAAAATTTTTTGTAAAGCTTATCAGCAGACGACACAAACAGGTTTAAAGTAAAATGGTATTAGCGTCAAGCACAGCATCTGCGTTTGATTATAGTCTGATCAGTATTTTCACAGCAACATAATTGGTAGCTAAAGTATCCAAGCTTTAAGGACTCTGGCTAGAATTTGCAGATTCATGAACAAACAGGCGAGACTCAGATCAGCCTGGATATAGACACTGTATATTCAGAGTCTTTGCTGTCTGCATGGATCAATGCGCAGGCTGATCTGAGTCTGTTAGGCTTGCAAGCCATCTAGCTGGATTGGACCTAATTAACTGGACTTGGTTTGTTGCTCAGATTTATGGAAATGATAATAGGAATGATAAAAATTATGACATTAAACATACAAATACATGTACTCTTTGGGAATACAGGATTGTTTTGAATGTTTTAATTGTCTGCCTTGTTCTTTAAGAAATCACTTTTCCAAAAAACTTTTTTCAGGAATGCGATCAGAGCACCAAACAGTTTGGATCCATATCAGGTTTCTTATTTTTGTGGGCCTGATCTAGGTTCAAAATGTTTGCAAACCAGAAGATATCATGCACAGAGCTAAATGTTACAATTTCAATTAATGCAATTTTAAAACTACTACTTACTTAGGGGCTCTGAACTAGACTGCTTATTTCTGTAGTGCAGACATGTAAGGTAGCCCCTGTCTAAAGTAATTCTCATTCTTATCACTTGAAGCCATTATTACTAAATGAAATAATTGAACGGAAGCACAGCCTAATTATAAGCTCTGTCTACTGAGATGTGGTGCCATTAACTTACAGCTGAGGTGACCAAATGCTTGTTTGCAAGCTATTTGGCAACCATGAGGGAAAACATGTCAGCAGCCAGTTATTGGTTTTATGGGCAATAAACTTGCTTTTAATCACCTTAGCCGATGAAGAAGCAGAGTGGCAAAGATAAGTTAGTAATTAATGAAGAATTTATTTCTGATCAAGATAAATATTAATAGGGCCGGAATATTCCCTTTAACTGTATATCCCTATCCTTGCATACCTGTACAATCTGCCAAGGCATGTCCATGACACTCCTTGCTGTTCTACGTAGGAAACCTCCAAGTCCACGACTACTGCCAGTAAAGGATGACCCTGTAGGAGCATCTCCAAAGTCAATCCTTCTTCGTTTTCTTTCCCTTCTCTCTTTAGCTTGAAGCTCCCATTTCTTCTTGTGATAGTTCAACCATACTTCACGCTCATCCTGGCAAATTCAGAAATAGCCAGTGCATGAGATTTCCAACATGTGCAGACTCAGACGAGCCTCTGCAGCCTCCTTTTAAGCTTAGAAACTCCAAATGGTGTTCAGTCAGTAGCTTAACAATCATAGAATGCTCAAGCGATTAGCAAAGGCTCTGATCAGACTGCACATATGTGCAGGCTGATCTGAGGCTTTGCTGGTCACACATACCACATTGTTGGAAATCTCATGCACTGGCTCATTAATATTATTATGGCTTTCCTATCCCCCCCCCCCACTCATAAAATTAATTTCCATCTTGTGAAATCTCTTGCAAGTTTAATTTTAACGCAGAGCATGCGTGTGATTGATGTGTTATACCACTTGCAGTTGGACGTTAATTTTAGCAAATTTTTAAATGGTAACCATATGATTTTATACCATTATTACGCAGAAAATGGTGGCAGTAAATATTGTTACAGTTTAGCAAACATTTTTGTTTGCAAAAACGATTTGAGATTGAAATTGGAGGCGTCTAAAAGCTCTTACATGGGGATAGTGTGGCACATCTATATGGGAACAGGTAAAGGCGTCAAAAAGCGCTCCCGTGTGGTAATGGCATCAAAAAGCACTTCTGTGGAGTAAAGGTTTAAATCTTTGCTTTAATTCTTTTAGAAAATCAAATCTGAAACTTTGCAGTATGCCTATAAATATCAACAATTTCAAGTTTAATTTTTAGAAATTGACTAGAAACCCCATATTAAAGTTGGTAATTTGTTAAACAATGTTTGAGAAGATAACAGCTGCATCTTAATCATATCAGAGTCTACATTATTTTTGAATATAAAATTCATCTGCAGTGGCATAAATACATTCTGTCATGATTCAATGGAAATTTTAAACAGTGAACTCTAAAATTATATAACGAGTTATTCAAAATTTATTGTCTCAAACTTACTGGAAGATTCCATCACTCCATATACGGTAAATGTTCTAAAATTTCCAACACTAGTTGCCTGCCAAAGAGGCCCAGACAAACTGTGCAGAGCCAGATCATACTGCTTCTGAAGAAGCAGCCTGATCCAGGGATGAGAACAGTCAGCCATTCTCAACCAGGAAAATATGTTGGTTGACTCCAAAACTGAGAAAAAAGTGATTTTAAATCACTTATCAAAGGCTTAAAATTACAAAATATCAATAGAAACCAGTCAGTTTATGCTTATTTTATATCTAAAATTGAGTTTTAACTACATTCAAACATAAATTTCAGCAAAAACAACTGACATTATATAAATCATATGCCAGTGCTCAATCAGGAAATCCTGATCAATCCTGAACTTTCTCATCCGTGTGATCAGGGTCTTCCCTGTTTGCTATTCTGACCATCTTTTGTGAATTCCATCCCTGATAACCAACGTTTTAGTTGATAACAGAAAGAGAAAAGTGTTCACAATTTTAGAATATTTACCGTAAGGTAAACTTACTTTGGTCGTTCCCATAGGAGGTGGTGGACCGAGGGCATCTCTCCAAGACTGGGAGCTATCTGTCTGTGACTCGTCCTGGCTTTGCGACATCTCTACCCTCTTCCTCTTGTTAGACACAGCGACTTTACTACCTTTATTAGGCTTGCTACCAATATCTTCTAGGTCCTGGACGGGGGCAGGCCGGGCAAATACATGCTCGTCATTCTCCTTTCAAACAAAAATTGCTATGTGAAATTTACTTTCCAGGGATCAAATTAAGAATTTCAACCATTTGCTTAACTCTTTGCATGCTAGGCAACTTTGCATGTTTTTTGTTGTCTGTGATTTTTTTTTTCAAAATTAACTTTTACGAAAAATTCTTTCAGCAATACCATCAGTGTCAAACAGCTTGGAGCCAGATCAGACCAGACATGTTGTCTGGTCTGATCTGAGTCCAAACTCTTTGCAAAGGCTATCAGCAGATAAAAGTTGCCACTAGCAGGGAAAAGAGTTAAAATAGTGAGAGACTATTTTCCCACTTGCTATAATATAGGTGTTGGTTACCTTGCTTTTTCTGCAAATTTTTTATGCGCATTTATACCACAAATTAGAAAATTGAACAAATTTATTATTCCTGTACTGCATATATTGTACAACAAATAATTCATTTGGCTTTCCTCTTGAGCCCACATTTAGATAACGCTGCAGACAGTGTGGATCTGGATCAGCCAGAAACTGATCAGGATCTACACTGTCATGCAGTTTATGCCTTCTCAAACAGCATAAATACAGATCAGCCTACTCCATCAGTCTTATCAGGGTTTCCACTTTTTGTCATTCCAACATAACATTTTACACACCTTAGTCCAGCATTTACTATATTTTGTTTCCTCTTACCAAACCCTTTCAAAGAGAGAAGGGTTAGTAGGTTGGCAAAATATTTTTCAAGGTCAAAGCATGCATAGTACCCAAATCTTTCTTACCAAGTCAGGGATTTTCCTATCTTTCTGAAGTTGGGGTCAGAGGCCTGTTGAATTTGGGGGTAAAAGCATTTGGATCATCAAACTTGAGAAAATTTGAAGCAGTCTAAAAGGAAATTTTCATGCGTCTGTAACTGCTATTTTGGTTCCAATTTTCATGAAATTTTCACAAAAATGTAGAACTTAGAAATTGGGAATGATACACACCATTTTGGGAAGTTTATATTCCTTTTTTAATTGTGAAGGGGCCAGTATTCGGCCCCAAATCGGGCCTAGGAATATCCCTGCAAGTGAGTCTGCTGAGTGTGCTTATGTCAAAATCAAGGTATGAGAAGCTGTACAAACCTGCTGGACTGGTTTAGGAGCTGCAGCAAATATCTCACTGATTTTCCTCTGCTTAAAAACATCATTTCTCTCAAGCAATTTCTTCTGAAGCCAGTCTGGATGCGCTATACGTGGAACTGGGTTCGAAACCTGTCAAAAGAATAATTATCATTATCGTGTAGTGTTTCATTTACCTCCCCATTACATGCCAAAATCTTGCATAAAATTTGCAATGGACCATAGATTATAGATTTGACTGATCAATGTGAATCCCCTGGATGCTTAAATTTTTCCGGGCAGCATATACCTTGTTCAACCTTCCAACACTTCATTTTACACACCTATATCAAGCACTGAAACCAACTAGTTTGTTTGTTTGAAAGTCCGAGTCAACAATTTTTCAGCTATGTTGGGACCCTCTTCCTGGGTTGAACCAGTACTAAAGGATAAATGTGTCTTGCTCAAAGGACACATCGCAAGGACGCCGGTGAGGCTCGAACTTGCAACCCCACGATCTCAAGTCAAGCACTCTACCACTGAGCCACTGCACTCCCAAAACAAACTAGTTCAAATTTTATGATGTGCATGGTAAGCAGCTTTTGAGTCATAATATTTAGGTTAATATGGTAATGCAGTGGGAATTGTGTAAAATCGAGTCAACTTTTTAGCTTAGCTGATGGAATCTTCCAACCAGCTACATTCATTGATGCCAGCACATGAGTTTTTGGTACTTATGGCCACAGCTAGCAGCCAAGGCTCAGAACAGTCTGCCCAGAGGCTTCACTGCTGGCACAGAAGATAATCTGGGTTTAAGTCGCTTGGTCAGGCCTACATCATCATCATCATCAGGTTTTGATTAACTTGCAGGTGCAAGAGCATCTTCAACATCAGTTATATGGCTAGGTAAATGGCTAGCTGCACACAGAGCAGATCTTACTTTGGGTAAGACTGCCATTTGTATACAGTCGAACTTTGGTCGCTCGAACTCGACTGTCTCGAACACCAGGTATCGCTCGAACTCGTCCGTCTGTTCCGGCAATTTCCCTATACATTTAATGTTAAAATACACGCCAGCCTCGAACAGCGATGGCTCGAACTCTCGAACTCAAAGCACCGTCCACAAGGCTTTTTAATGTAAAAACGCTATGATGGCTCGAACCAAATATTTCTTTACATGAATCAGTCAGACGACTGATTTATGTTCACTATTATTTTCATAAGAGCTCCGTGACAATGATGATTTTACCCTTGGGTTACCTAACTGACCAGCGGAATGTGTGAAGCAATCAGATCAAAGATTTGAGTAAGTTCTCACTTGTCACTTGTCACCACTAAGTAGGGCGGCCGAAATTGATTAAAGGCAATTAATCAGATGTTTTGTAATCAAGAATTTGTGTGTCAAAATGAGTAAAACATGCCTGTGCAGTCTGGTCAGAGTCTTTGTGAGCAAAGGCCACTATCGGCCCGCCAACGAAATGACATTTAAATACCATTTCGCTGGCAACCCGATAGTTGTCCGACACCGTGGGCTGGCTGGATAAAGACTGGCATTAGATTGTGCAGCCTGGTCAGAGTCTTTGTGAGCAAGGGTTTTTAAGTGGGCCACTATGGGCATTTAAATGACGTTTCGCTGGCAAGCCGATAGTGGCCCAACACCGTGTGCTGTCTGGATAAAGACAGGCACCTGATTGTGCGGCGGTACAGTCTGATCCGCGTCTTTGTTGTAAACATTCTGGGAAGTTTGTCATCTCTTTACGTTTTTATTCGTTGTTATTGAATTGAAACTTGCACATTGTGACTAAATAATAAGAAATAAACTTTTTTTTTTTCTTTTATTATTCTAAAGGAAACGGACAAACAACCCAACATAAACTGTAGCGACACATAAACATTCACCCACAAGAAGACAAACGGTACAGCTTACTTGATAGCAAATGCATTGATCAGCCTGCGCATATGCGCATGCTGATCAATGTATTTACTTTCAACAGGTACTTATGCTAACACATGCAGCTTATAACTCTAGCGTGCAAAGGTTTATTGAACAGTGACAGGTGTCACGTGCGCTTTGCAACTTTGGTCGATAAAAAAAAGTGGTGTCCTACACTTGAACCAACTTGAAAATTGTCAGGCTAGGTATCGCTTGAAAACATGGATGGGTCGAACTTGCACCGACGGTCTGGACGAGTTCGAGCCATCGAAGTTCGACTGTATTTGTAGCAAAGTTTTAACTCTAGACACTTTCGGCAGTCCAAGACCTCTGCCTGTACCCTACTAACTTGGGCTGTGTGTCCGAACACAGTAAAACCTGTCTTAAGCAGCCACTCAAAAATAGACAAAAACAAGGATCTTAATGATAAACGATAGCTTAAAGAAGGTGGAAAGTATTGAAGAATGCTCCCCTTGGAGCATTCTGCAATACTTTCTACCTTCAATAAGCTACCATCTGTCTTTAAGCCCTTTGTTTTGTCTATTTTTGAGTGGCCGCTTTTAAAAGACAGGTTTTCATGTATTTCAGGTAAATATGGTGTATAACTTGTGCACATGTAGTCACTCGGTCAAATAATATCCAGCCAACTATTTCACTTAAAACAAACTTACCGATTGTAATGCAGCAGGAATTGTAATAATCTTCATCACACAACCGCCTAGTCTTTCAATGTAATATTGCCAGTCTATGATCTGTAAACAAACAACAAGCAAAATGCATTATATCTCTAGAAAAATCATTTTATAATTATTATAGGCAGACTAATGTTAACATCAACCTGTAACTTTGTAAGCTGTTTGCGTGATGTCATTCACGTTGTGTACAAGAGGTTCATTGGCTGCTGTTCCAAAACCCCTGTTAAAAATAAAATAAACCATTTTATAAGGATAACAAGAGTAGACCGTTTTATTGCCAGATCGTATGGAAAATTTGATTGACAATATAAATGTAAATATAAGAATTGAAATGCTGATTTTAAGTTGCATTGGATGATGAAAAACATAAGCTTTTTACCATAACAAAGGTATTAAAAAGTGTTATGTTTTTCATCATCCAGTTCAAGCAAAAATTTTGCATTTCAAACTATACGTATCATTTTCTTTATTATTCTGCTAAAAACTAAGTGCTAATTCTTATACTGCCAATTTACAAAACTATTGTGCACAGACAATAAATTTGTCGTTCTGTTTTCAGTTTTGGAACAAATAGGTGGTACAACTAATGCTCAATGTTTCTTTTGAATCATCCACTGGCAGATGTTTCACATAGAATATCTGCCATATTTGCTACTGAAGAAACTGTGTTTTGTTTTTAACCCTTTTAAGACCGAAAACCCCTAAACCGGTACTTTGGCAAACAGTGAAGACCTAGATGAACTGTCACATAAGGCGGCATTTCATCTGGGTCTTAGCCATTAGCTAAGATAAAAATAATCTTGAGGGACAGAATTTCACAGAAATACATGTATCATTTATAGAAAGTTACAAAGGCAACCCCTTAAAATACAAAATGGACAATTCCATACTTATTGTATCAATATGTAAGGGATAATCCATTAAAAAGAAAAGGGTTAAGCCACTTACCTCTCGTATATCAAAACTGTTCATGCCTGGCATTTTCAGCCATTTCCTAAGGTAGTGTTTCTTCACGCCTGCCTCAGCTTCAAATATTGTCAGTGGTATAGCTCTAAATAGAGACAAGGTGAAAAGTCAGATTCTACACCATTAAATCTTTGCCAACTAGTGTTGTCTGTTAATAACTTTGGAAACAGTTTGGACTCAGATCAGGCCCGACAATATGTCGGGCCTGATCTGGATCCAAACTGTTTGAAACTCTGATGGTATTACTGAAAGAATTTTTCGTAAAGATGATTTTGAAAAAAGTCAGAAGACGACAAAAAGCATGCAAAATTACCCAGTAGGCAAAGAGTTAAGTTGGACTTAACCTATAACTCTTTGCATGCTGGGTAATTTTGCATTATTATTTTTTGCTAACTTCAATTTTTTTTTCAAAATTTATTTTTTCCAACAAAAATCAATTGAGTGTCAAACAGTTTGGATAAAGATCAGGCTCAACATTTTATTGGGCCTGATCTGGATCCAAACTGTTTGTAAAGGTAATCAGCAGATGACATGCAAGCAACAATAGTTGCCACTATAGATGTACCACGGCCACTGAGTAATGGCCTTTGGGTCATTCTACTTCAAAAGTTTGAAGCGTAATGCGTAAAATGAGCCAGTTGGACTGGAACATCTATGTGTGTCAAAATATGATAGTAAATGTTAGCAAACGCCAGAAACCCCTATTTCTAGATCCGTATTTTCAATATTATAAATAGTCACGCCTCAAAGCTTTTTGTTTATCTATAGCAGGGAAAGAGTTTAAGCATTATATGGCTTATCAGGGCCAATAAACTACCATTATCTTCAGTGCCAAGGAATGACTTATTCACTCACCTTTCAGTGACAGGAGCTCCCTCTGGCTTTCTGGAGATGACAAATTTACAGCTCAAACCAGCATCTTTCACCATCTGATCACCGAGAAACTGCCAAAACAAAAATTGGCTTTGTTAGTAGGGCAAATAGAGAGCTGAACAGCATTGATTGCGTCTAAGTCGTTACCCACCATTATTAACCCTAATCCTGCTGATATTTTTTGTCCTGAAAATGTTCTGTGTATCATTTGTTTATTTGGTTTGTGGTTTTACGTCCCAGTCAAAAGCTATGGTAATGTCGAGATGCCTGACAGTCAGTTAACCTAACCAAGCTTGGCTAAGCAGTTAACCAGTACTTCATGCACATACTTTCATACTGTTGCTGAAAACAACCCTTCTCGAATTAGCAGAAGGAGGAGAATGAACGTAGAAAATATTTCATGATCAGTCCCCATGAGAGTATCGACTCAGACTCGCTACCGATTGCGCTACAGGGCCTGGTGTTGTCTGTGTATTAGTTTACGTCTGCTGCATATATTGAAATGCATTACAGAACACGCTTGACTGTGAAAGCATAAAATATGAGCCCTGATCAGACTACTCCTAAGGGGAGGCAAAATCTTGATATTTTTGCACTGAAAACTCAATTTCAAAGTATTTTTTACTGTCCTGTGATATTAAAATAGAATATTACATTCATGCTAAATTATCAAATTCATTAAAATGCTTGGGAAAAATAATAACATGCCTGGCGTGAGAAGTACAGTGTCTTAGTTTTAGAGTGATTGACTTGACCTCGAGGGGTTGCTGATTTGAGCCTCACTTTAGGCACTGTTTTTTGTCCTTGAGAAAGACACTTTATCCTCTGCTTAGTACAGGCAACTGGTTCAACCCAGGAAACGTCCCAACATGTCTGAAAAATTGTTGACTGTTACAGTAATGTAAAGCACCAACCCAAACAAATTAAGGAGCGTGGTGGCTCAGCGGTAGAGTGCATAACTGGAGATCGAGGTTGCGGGATCAAGCCTCACCCGAGGCACCATGTTGTTCCTTGAGCAACACGCTTAATCCTCTGCTTAGTGCTGGTTAAACCCAGGAAGACCCAAACTGACATAACTGAAAAACTGTCTACTGGGACGTAAAGCACCAACACAACCAAACAAACAAAAGGATTTCCTGTTTTTCTCAAATTTGCTAAAAGTAGAAAATACACAAACCTCTGCCAATCTTCTAGCTGTGCTGATAGAGGTGGATTTCTGGGAACCATAATCTTCAAGTTTTCTTGACATGCTTCGTTTCTCCGAGATAAGCTCAAATAGCTCAGAATCTGGCATGTTGGCAGCCTGGAGATAGTGATTAACAATAACATACGGTAAATCAAAAAATGTTTTAGAATTTCTAAGTTAAAACATTTTTTTCGGAGAAGCCATTTTGATTTGCATGACCAGTGGGTTCTCCGACTCACAACTTTTTACCCACTACAGTAACCGATTTCCAGTACAGGTACTTCCTTTATTTTATCTGTTTTAAAGCCGGAATTTCGACATCCAAAATCGTAATGCAGAAATTGGTCTTGGAAATGGGTAGGATTCTGCAAATCGGGATGGTTGACATCTATGTTTTTTAGGACTGGAATTCACAAAATGCTTGTCAGAATAGCATCAGAATAGCATGCAGGGAAGACCCTGATCAAACTGTGTCTGATATGGGTATGTGCTTTTTGTCTAGGCCTTTTTGACATACTCTAATCATGTCTGTTTATCCATCGATCAAGATTAAGCTTGTAATGCGAACTCCTCTTACAGGGTGCCCACTTTTAGTCTGAAATGAAATTCCCTGACTTTTCACTGACTTTTTCCTGACAAAAATTCATTTTTCCCTGACCATTTTACCGCGCTTTCCCGCACGCCTCCTCCCCTTCCAGTCATCTGATACGCCCCCTTTTTATAAATACTGACATAAATCAAACTAAATCTTTAAAATGTATGAGTTTTACATCAGAAATATGTGCTTAAATCAAAAAGACACACAAAAGGAAGCAAGCGTGTCAGAAAAGAACATTACATAACTTTGTGTTGTGTAGGATAATTTGTTAATATGTTATACAGCTTACTTGAGCTGTTTGGGGAATTTTGCCAGGTGTAAATGGGAGCAAACGACCCCCAGGACATGGCCAATTTGGACCCCAGGGACATGGTTGGCAAGATTTATGTAGGGGATCACTAAATATTGCTACATGTGCTTAATATGCAAGCTGTGGGTCTCATGGTTGTAGAGTTGTTGTTTTTTCATTTATAGTCAACATAAGATAATGGCCCCCAGGGTGTGGCCAGTTTGGACCCCAGGGGCTTGATTGGCAGGAGACCATTAGATATTGCTACAAATTAAATCAACAAGCTGTGGAGCTTATCGCTTCAGCCACTTCAGAGAATATTTTTAAAGTTGTCCCATTATAAGTCTATGGGAGCTTTATGTTACCCATGGCAGCCTTTCCCCTAGCTACCATATATGTTTTACATTAAATTTGATCAGAACTATACTCCTTTGAAAATGGAAGCAGACAACAACAACAGACCATCAATATACTCATTATCATATCTAACTTGAGCCTTTAACTCAGGTGAGTTAAAACAATGTGACCAAAAATTAGGTTTTAGATTATAGTAACAGTTCATAGCCAAAAGATACATATATATTAGAACAACTGGATTGCATATTATATTCACCCTAACACTATTAAAGTCATCATCTCATATTTGTTTGTTTAATTTTTGAGGGGTTAACCAAACATGATTTTAAAATTCCCTGACTTTTCCCTGACTTTTGAAGAATTTCTAATTTCCCTGACCATTTTACAGAATTCCCTGACTTTTCCCTGACCTTGAAGAAAAACCAAATTTTCCTGACTTTTCCCTGACGGGTGGGCACCCTGTCTCACATTTTTTATGAAGGTTTTCATATCTGCACAATGATTTCCCATTAGACTTCGAGCTAAAAAAGGTCCTGCTCCCCCCCCCCCCCTAGGGAATTTTGCAGGCATATCCTATCTTGAAGAAAATTTCCGCATCTTTTAAGAGATGTTTGCACTCTGTGCTCCCGGGCGTTAGTCTCTGACAGCCTGTTACATATGTTACTGTAACAAACTAAGGAAAAAAATCAAAATGAAAGTTTGAGCTACAGAAAGAAGACATTAAACCATCTAATTATTCAAATTTCTTATGTAGTTTGCAAGCTGGATGCCTAAGCTACATAAAAGCAGCATTTTAAACAAAATTACAGCCTTCAATGGTGTTATATGCGTTACAAAAAATTAAATTTCCCTTTGAAAGTTGAAATCGTGATTAACATCATTCATTTTACAGGCGATTTGTGCATTTTTACATGTGTTTTTAATCTTGGTTTACTAAAATACTCATTTGACTAATAGAAAAAACAAAGTTTGATTTTCTATCTCAAATACATTGTTTTATATGGGCTATTAAACAACCCTACCCCCAATTTTAAGTATCCAATTTTGGTATCTATTATTGAAGAAAAATATATGAAAATATTTGACGCTCGTGGATATCTTACATTTTTGGCACTGTCTTGCTAATGCGATAAAGAATCATACATTTGCAAGTTTGACATCAGGATCAGAGCACTTATTATAGTATGTAACGTATGTTACATGGCATAATGAATGAGCTAGGAAATTTTCTTGGAAGTAAGAGATGATTTACAGAAAAATACCATTTTTCACATGTTTTCCTATTAATCTCTAGCCTCTGGTGCCTTAGTCTTAGTAATTACAGTCATTGCTGATAACAAGCCCATTGAATTGTGTTACCTATGTTATATATAACATTTTTAATCACATATTTCCTAATGCCTACAATATTAAAATATATAGACATATAGATAGAAAATAATCGTTCTCATTTAAATGACACAATTTAATAGATATTCCTATTAAATAAAATTATTCAAAAACAATCTTTATTCAAGTCACCCTCACAATGTCTATCATTGTGTCTGCTTCTATTGCAAAATAATCACCCCATTTCATCACAACCAGTAGAATCATGGCATTGTATTAGGACTGCAAAATGAGTACAATCCTGTTCCTCTCCACCCCTTTGGGAATTGTGCAGACATATCCTACCTTAAAGAACAATTCAAGCTGCATCAAATAAAAGATGTTTGCACTCTATTAACTAGGGGGTTAGCCTGTAATGGTATGATACGTATGTTACCCTATCAATTTAAGAATAAATGAATTGAAAGTCTGAGAAACAGAAAGAAGACATAAAACTATCTATTTATTTGAATTTTTCATGCAGTTTGCATGCTGAATACCTTTGATACATAAGAAAAGATTTTTTAACAAATATACAGCTTCTTATGGTGTTATATGTGTTACATTAATTAAGATTACTTTATAAAATTGGTAATTGTGACAAACATCACTGTCTTATAAGCATTTCATGTGATCCTCCTCTTTAGCCATCAAAAGACTAATTTTCTTTGTATGTATGGCCAGTGCCAGCATAAAACAACTTGACTCAGCCAAACTTGAATCCTTAGCATTCTTCAAAAGCAGAAACAGCATGTCAGTGTCATGGGATCAAACACCTGATTAAATATGGGTTTAATGCCATTTCACATATATGCATACAATGGAGTAAGATTTCTGACATTGGTCAAACAGAAATATGATAGCAGTCATTATGAAACATCACAGGACCGTCTGACATGTCTGGCAGATTTACCTGCGGTCTGACAAGAGTTACCTAATCACAGGACCGACTGTCCTGTGAAACCTGAGCCCAAAAGTTACTGTTTTGGCGGAATATAACAAAATACTCTGTTTTAATCAAATTGTTTTAATTGGTTTTAATCAACCAATCAAAAGCCATATTGGAAAACTGCAATTTGCAGCAATCACTATTTTGTTTACCGAGCTGTCATAGATAGTTTGTGGTCATTAATACATTATATTACATGCAAACTTAAAAACTTATGTTTTTTTCTTTTTTATTGTTTGTTCTAATATGGTGTCGGTCTGGTGAAATTGTGGTTGGTCAGGCAGATTTTTCCAGTCCACCAAACCGGCTGTCCTGTAAAGTCTAGGAAACTTTCGTAAACTCTGTGATAGGCTGCTTTTTTGCATCATTTGCCATGGAACCTATCCAGTCTTTTGGTGCTTAAGTCCTCGGGTCTTAGATCAATAGTATTTTGCTGCACCCAAAGAACTTTATAAGTTTTCTTTAGTTACAATGTTGACTCTTGATGGTTTTGGCAGACCGTCTGAAACAATTTCTGTTACACCTTGAAAGTTATCTGGTATAAGAGAAAGAATATGAAGTTGGACATTGCCATCAATTATGTTATATATGTTACATACTTTAATAAGCGCTCTTATCTTAGAAACTTAGTGAATCATTGAATTGAAAGGGTCTAATTTGCGCTCTGTTCATCCTGCATTTCATTGCTTTACCTGCTGTGATACATCTAGTTTGTTTATCTGAAGTGAAAGAGTTACCTGGGTTTCAGCACTTCAGAAGTACTAAGACTTCAAATAAGTTTTTGAATGCTTGGGGAAAGATAATAAGTGCAGAGACATTATTAGATGAAAATATGTGGGTTGCATGTATGGAAAGGCTACATTTATAAAAGTTAACCAACTAAGATATGATTCTTTATCACAGAAATATCAAGGTACATCAGTCCAGGTACTCATTGCTCTTAATGGCAGAGTTTTCCTCCTTGTAAAGCTTTAGTCTTTCTCCTTCTTGCAGAGTATCACTTGAAACACATACTCAAAGAGCCAACTATTAGGAATTCATATCAGTTTCCGAATGTTCCAAGCCATAAATGGCAAAATTGGAAAGTTGATAATGGCTCATCAATTTTGAGTGGACTGGTGGTAAAATTGAATAACAGTAAATGATTGAAATATTGTGTGATGATTCTACTAGTTGCAAGGAGGCATGTGATAATAATGATTACCACAGAAGCAGACAACGACAAATGTGTCAAAATGAGTGTTAAATCGATGAGAAATAGTTTGGACCATTTCATTTATTATATTTTCTTGTAAAAATGTAAAACTATCTTTTCTATTTGTGGCTCTATATTTAGCATTATATGCACAGTATTAGAAAATGTGTCCAAAAGGTCATTGATAACATCTGTAACACCAGTCCATGGGCTTGATAATCAGAAATGAATATAATTTCTAGTGTTTTGGCACCAAAGACTTATAAGTACACATTAAGTGTCCTGATCTTTAACTTAATGACATCTTGTAGATATATGAGCAAGACAGACTAAGAAAATGAAAAATATCCACATGCTGTAATCGCTTTCATGTGTTTTACTTAAACGGTAATAACAAAATTCGCTTCTCTGTAAAACTGGGAGTAGAGCTGTGTATTAGCTCCTATAACACAATATATTTAAGATAGAAAAACAAACTTGGTTTATCCTATTCATCAAATGAGTATATGTTTGTAAAATCTAATAAAACAGTTTGAAACCAAGTCATAGTAGTTGTTTAACTATATGACGATAGCCACAGTTATAGCTTTTAAATTATAATTAGGTTCATGTAACGCACATAACACCACAGTTAGCGGTATTAATGTTAAACAGCTTCCATATGTAGTAAAGACAATAAGACATCCAGTATAAAGACTATAAGAATGTCAATTTATTAGATAATTTTAATCTCTTCTTTTGGTAGCTCAAACATTCAAATTTCTTATTCTCAAATTGATATAGTAACATATGTAACAAGCTGTTACAGGCTAACGCCTCAACTTACAGAGTGCAAACATTTCTTATTAAATGCACCTTGAATGGTTACATAAGATGTAATTTGTCTGCAGAATTCCAAAGGGGACTAAGATGGAGCAGGCCCTTACTCAGCTTGATGTCAAAATACTGTTTGATGATTTTACTTATCACGCTAACATATGTAACGCTCTCTGATCTTTAAAACTTGATGACAACTAGCAGATGCAGATCTATAAGTGTTTATCATAGGAGCCAGTTTAAAATCCCTAAACAATGTAAGATATCCAACAGCTGCGAGTTTTTTCACAATTTTAGCTCAAACTTTCAAACTACATTTTCTTTATTTGATATAGTATCGCATGTAACACACTGTTTCAGGCTAACGCCCCAACATAGAGAGTGCAAACATCCCTTATTAGATGCAGCTTGAGTTGTACTATAAGAAGGAATATGTCTGCAAAATTCCCTCGAGGAGATTAAAACATTTTTAGGCATATCTTGCGTAAAGACAATGAGCAAGCCCATTTATTGCATCTTGTAACATATGTAACAGCCTCTGATATTAAGATTTTGCAACAAACTTTCAGATTTATGAATCTTTTCATATAAGCAAATAAATCCCAAACTGTGAAACACATTCATCAACTGCAAATATTTTTTAACTATTTTTACTTTAGTTTTAATACCAAACATTTCATCTTAAAACTGGGTAGGGGTAGGGTTGTTTAATTGCTTATTTCAGAAAAAATATTTAAGCTAGGGAAACAAACTTTAATTTTTCTGTTAGCCAATTGCATAAGCTAGTCAGACATGGTTAAAAACATTTTGCAAAACACGCAGAGAGATTGTGAATGTAAATGATGTTAGCCACACTTGCAAATTTTAATGGGTTATCTGATTTATGTAACCCATATGACACCTTAGGAAGCCGCAATTTTGTTCAAATGGCTGTCATACGCAGTTAAGATATCCAGTATGCAGACTATATGAATGATTTTTAAAAATAAATATTTTAATGTCTTTAATTTGTAGCCCAAATTTTCAATTTACTTTTTCTTAGTTTGATTAAGTAACATATATTACAGGCTCTTACAGACTAACGCCCCGGAGCACAGAGTGCAAACATCTCTTAAAAGACTCTGCTTTCAATTCTCTACAAGATAGGATATGTCTGCAAAATTCCCTAGGGGGGGGGGGGGGGCAAACCCATTCTCAGCCATCCTTCTACATGGTGTGTAGATGATAACTTAGGTTTCCGATCCCCGACATTACCTTGGAGTTAAGGTTGAGTTGGTTAACAATATTAAACATTTTAAGAGAGAGGATATTTTGTAAGCTGAACTCTGTTCATATTCGAGCCGTGACATGAGGTTTCCAACAAAACCTCAGATCAATATGCACAGTCTGATCAAGGATACCTTTAGAGCCTTTGCTAGTCACTTGAATATTCTACGAGTGTTAAGCTACTCTCTGAACATCATTTGGAGTTTCTAAGCTTAAAATGAGGCTGCATAGTCTTGTCTGAGTCTGCACTTGTCAAAATACAAAACTGTTGGAAATCAAATGTCACGACTTAATTATATCAGGCCCCCAGATAAGAGTGCGTAACTGAAAAAAAATACTCAGCCAAAACATATGTTGTTGGTACTCAAAAGAACCGTCTCAATGAGACGGTACTTTTGAGCACCCAAAACAAATGTTTAAACTGACGGTTAAGTAAATAATCCCAATTTTACGCCGAAAAAATGCTTAACTGGCCCTATGATATATACCTTACTGAAAAGAACATCTAACCAATAATCTGCCACCTTAGCTACAGCAGCGTAACATTCATCCAGGGTTTTCCCCTTCAGGAAGGCTTCAAACACAGACGACTGGAATATCTTTATTAGCTCTAGCTCTCCATTTCTTTTTACCTCAAAACCCTGAAAGAAGATCAACATACAATCTTCAGTGATTTCATTAACAGCCTATTGCCGATCGAAAACATTATTTGAAATCGGCTTATGATAGGTTGTTTTTGTCAAAACTTTGAAAAATCGATCGCACTGTTTACACGCCGAAGTTATTTGCGTTAGCTGAAATACCTCATCACCTGCTTGGCTTTTTATTTACACACGGTAACCAGTCATTTAGATATGTTAAACGGCCAATTAATGGATACTTTTATATAGTCATCCAATAGTATGCAGCGAAACAACATTACCTTGGCTTGTTGAGAAGCATGCAAGGCAAAGACAAAATTAAGACGATAGGAAAAATAAAAAGAAGCATTCTGGAAGTCAAAGTCTGTTTGACTTCGGGTTCAAAAGGGCCAAACAAGACGATGATACTGGTAATTAATCGGTGAAGAAGTCAGACGGATAAACCTTTTCCTGATTGTAGGAATGAACCAGGCTCTCGCTGATTGCGGCTGAAGCAAGTATTGCCTTTTTTAATTTCCAAACAAAATCTATCAAAATGCAGTGCAAGAAAGATTTCTTTAGGATAAGGGAAATCTATCCAAACTTGCCTGTTCACTGTCTTACCCAACACTTTACAAGCCCCCAGATAAAAAAAAATCTGAAAGTGCTCTGGCTAGGGGAACCTATGCTCAATTTTTTCACAAATCCAGAAACAGCCAAAAAAAATATCCAAAATCACCAGTTTTCTGTCTTACCTAACACTTTTTACAGGATCCCAAATAAAAAATCTGAAAGTGCTCTGGCTAGGGGAACCTATGCCCAATTTTTCACAAATATGGAAACAGCGATTTAGATTTGGGAACAACAAGCTGCTTTCAAGCAAACCAATGTAAGTTTTAAAAAAACACACCTAAAAACAATACTAACAAGTATTTTTTTTTCTAATCCTGGCAAGTTTTATTTTGTGAATCAACAGCAAAATATGGGTAAAATTAGTTTAAAAAGGTGCAATGAGAGCTCTCCAAAATGGATTTAAAAAGCTCAATTTCTTTTTCGACCCAGAGTAGGCCTTAACGGCCCCCTTTACCCCCCAGCCTAATCTGTTATTTTCACTCTTTAATCTGTTGTTCATTTCCTTAATGAAAACCCTGAATCTTGCATTTCTTTACAGATTTCGTGTCCAATATTTTGTAGGATTTTTCCTCCAACATATATTTATTTTTTGATGGAAGTGTTGGGGGGGGGGGGGGGGGGGAAAGGTTCATCACTCTCATTTGACGCCTTTTAGCTTAAAGAAAATAGAACTAAGGCCATACCAAATATTTCTTTAGATTCTCATCCCCGCCCGCCCCTATGAAAAACAGCAGCCCCAAAATACTCTCACAAAGATGTTTTAAGTATCCACATGGCATAACATACCCATATGAAATGGGCCTTTTTTGGCACCAATGTTGCTGTAAATATTAGTGTCAAGAAATTCAAAAATATTACTCTGCATTGGATGGAACAAGTCATTCCTCAAGTGCGTTTCTATTCTTTGCTTTCAATGCTGTTTTTTTGTCACTTTAAAAATCTTTCAGTTACATCAGACTGGATAAAAGATGCCCTCTTCAAGCATCACCTTTAGTGCACATGTCTTCAGTTAAGCGAGTGTACCATAAAATCAATTTTCTTATTTCTCAACCAAAACATATGTTGTGGGTACTCAAAAGAACCATCTCAATGAGACGGTTCTTTCAAGCACGCAAAACATATGCTTAAACTGATGGGTAAGAAAATATTTCCAATTTTATGCTCAAAAATTCTGTTTATCTAAACCTATGGTGCACTAGTAATGCAGTATGCCAGTCAGTGGATATATCACTGTGATATGACCACCAGTGAAAGTTCAAATTTCCCAAATCCTGACCTTCCGAAATTCAAATCTTTAAATTGTTGAATGCCTACAATGAAATGTTAACATCTTCAAGTGTCTTTACATGGGTGAGTTCAAAATTTCTAAAATCCTGAACTTTTGAAATTCAAAACTCAAAACAAGCAGTATGCATACAAAATGATAACAATTTCAAGTTAAATGGTCAATTGTCTTAACAGGGTTCCAACAGAAATTCAAGAACACAATTCCACGATTTTTCCATGATTTTCCACGATCAACAATGTAATTTCCATGACTATGTAATGCACAGCCTCCAAACTCCCCTTTAAGCAGAATCTTCACCATGCTGAGCATAAATGCTGAATGCAGCAACAACATCATGCTTGTAGATCATGCATGCATTATTTAAATAATAAAAACTTGAAACCACCAGTAGCCAGAAAACTAGCTAGTTTATTTCACAGAATTCCATGATTTTTCCATGATTATTCAGGCTTTTTCAAATTCCATGACTTTTCCATGCATAGAACTTTTGAGTGATTTTCAAGGTTTTCCATGATTCCCATAGCTTGTGGGAACCCTGTCTTAAGTCTTAAAGACAAACTGAAAGCAGATCAGAGAATCTACTATAATCTGCTGAATTCAGCATGTTGAGGCTGACTTTTTATGGAAACTCAGCCTCAATATCCTGATTTCAGGACTAATCCTGAAAACTTTCACCTATATGTCTTTAGATAAACTGAAAACGAATCTGAGAAGCATTATAAACTGCATCCTTCAGTATTTTGAGGCTGACTTTCTGGAAAGTCTGTCTCAAAATCCTGAATTCAGGAATAACCCTGAAAACTTTCATCCACGTATTACCATGTCACATTCTATTGATACAGGTGAGAACAGCCCTTGCTCTGATTTGTACAGTTTAACTCCAAGGAAAATGCAGCTAGTACTATGAATGTTTAAAGCCTTGGTTATGATATATGGTTACCCAATTTAGGATCAAACCCACAACCACTACCCCTGATTCAAGAGCAGGTACTCAACAACTATTAAAACGTAGGGGATATTGTGACAAATGATTGACACCAGTCCATAATCTAACAATAACAAACCTTCAACTCTGCCAATGATCCATCAAAATTGAATACAGCGTATCGTTTCTTCAGCTTCTTTCCTTCCTCTTTTGATGCGGGCAGGATCATGGCCAGATAGGGTCCATCCACCTCGAAGAAGATTGAGTTCTCACTCCTGACAGTGTAGCTCATGCTGTTTGGATCCACTAACTCCTGGTACTGGTCATTTGTGAAGAAATCCTGAAAACAGCAGGAAGTTCAACCACTTGCTTAAACTGCAAACAAACCAGGACAGTAAAACCTGTCTTAAGCGGCTGCTTGGAAAAAGACAAAAACAAAGGTCTTAATGGAAAATGGTAGCTTAATGAAGGTCGAAAGTATTGCAGAATGCTCCCATTCTGCATTACTTTGACCTGCATTAAGTGATAAGCGGTATGGAAACCAATTTTTGTGTTCTTATTGAGTGGCCACTTAAGCCAGGTTTCACTGTATATGTATGCGATTTTGGCACTTATCACAAGCAAAGGCTTAGACGAGCCTGCACATTGGTGCTGGCTGAAAATGTGATTTCAAAGTAATTTAGTATAATATTTGTCTGTTTGTTTTGTTGTTTTACGTCCCAAGTCAACAGCTATGGTCATGATAAATAAAATCTAACATTTCCCATAAAGCGCCACCTATAATTTGCTGCAGAGGACAAATTCAAATTTTGCCACTTTTTCAAAAATAACAAATAAGGTATGATATGTCATGAGAATCTTCTGCCAAGACAAATGTTGTGACATCTTAATTTTCAAAAAAAAAAAAAAGATATTTCGTGAAAATTGCCTGCCAGCCGACAATTCTCATGAAATATCATGCCTTATTTGTTATTTTTGAAAAAGCAGCAAAATTTGAAATTGCCGTCTGCTGCAAATTGAGAATGGCGCTTTATAGGTTAAAAAAACGCAGACGACAAAAAAGCATGCAAAATTTCCCAGCATGCAAAGAGTTAACTCACCTTGACCATGACATTCAGCATGGCACCAGGGTATGAGATGGTCACTTTAGGTTTCTTGGGATTTGATGTCTTCACCACGTAGTTTTCTGGGAATGTCGCAGGAAGAACACACCATATACCATCTGTATCTAGTTCCAGTGGCCGCCTAGAAATTGTATATGAAAAATTATCTATCAAAGCCAGGCAGGGATTTTCCTATTTTGGTGAAAATTTCATGAAAATCCGGACAAAAATAGCAGTTACGGATGAATGAAAATTTGCATAAAATATGACTGAAAACATGTTTTCATTCACATTTTTATGCAATTTTTCATGAGTTTTTAAGAAAGGCAATTAAAGCAACAAATGCATCACACTGCAAATTTCTTATAATATGTTTTTTAATCCATTTAAAATGGTAGTCCAGTTCTTATAGACTGCATCAAATTTTCCCTATTTTGATGATCCAAATGCTTTTTTCCCCAATTCAACAGGCCCCTGGACCCGACTTCAGAGTTAGGAAAATCTCTGCCAGCGCTTAACATTCGTCATTCTGGATATTTTTATACTACACTCCTCCCCAATTGTTACCCTGTTTACCTGCAGCATTCCAGTTGTAAGCAGGTAACTTCAATCAGAGTGGAAAACATAAGCCAGGTGATCTGCATCTACAATTTTCGAATTGGGATATATCTGGGTTCAGCAGAACACAGCTTTAAGCTCCTAGGCCAAAACTTAGTAAGACTGTCAAATAGTTTGGATCCAGATGAGCCCAGGTCGGGCTAGCACTGAATTCAGGGCGATATGATGGATTTTTATTTTATGTTATCATATAGCCCTGATTTTTTAAGCCTCTATCTTTTCCCCTACTGTTATCGTGGACGTAAACCAAGTTGAAAACACATTTCCAAACAGTGTCTTCCTCTAACACTACTCCATTTTGAATATTTATAGGTTTATCTATATTTTGCTATTTAGTTTGCCGCTGATGCATACCTGATTAGTTCTAAAAAGATAAAATACTCCTGTCCACACAGAATGTTTACACTATTTGTTTTCAAAACATGGCGTCATTTTTGTCTTCTGAGCTGAAGAGCATGCTTTTAATGTGGGTACTAAAGTCACACACGAATTTGTTTTGGTATTTAATGTACCAACAATGACCCGTTTACTTTCCGTTTTCTGAATACACAGATGTTTTAACAACATTAAATACCAAAATCAGACTTATATAATGTTTTCTTTTACCTTCCTTATTATCATAATTGGCCTAAAAATGAGCATACCTGGTCTGTTGAGATTAAAAAAATCCAATACCATCTCACCATACATTTGTTACATGTAGATATTTGCAAAAAAAGATGACCAATTACCGATCTAATTGGCGCCGCCTTTTACCAATTTGTTGCCATCGAGAACTACCCAGTTGGATATGTACAAACTGTGTCCGAGGAGTTCTTAATGGCAATGGATGGGATCCTTTTTGTGCATACAGGTTGATTTTTATGGTGACCTCTCTCACCATTTGTAATAGGTTTTCTTTTAATATTTTGATGAATGTCAATGAATAAAGGTCAATCTTCAACCTAGTATGCAAATTTTTCACCCTGGTTCTGTATTCCGACGGATGTCACTGGATTGAAAATTGACTATTTTCAGATAAGGAACTCCCCCACTTCCGCTAACAGGAAATACATAGAAAAAATCAAAATGGTTTTGCATATTCAAACAATGACATCATTATACAATTCTAATCATAAACCATTGCGCACATGTTCAAAAAGAAGGTCAAAACACCCAATGTCTCTATATAAGATTCACGTGGCGCCTTAAAAACGATGGGTACCAACTGTGTGTATTGCTGATAGCCTATTTGAACATAAGCGTGTGATAGTAAAGCTATTCAGCGTGCAGCAAGGTTAGCCATGAAATAAAAAATATTTTCTTTCACTAATATCTTACTGATCACTGTGCAAAAGTAATTTGATTCTGATCTTTCCAATCGTAAACAAGCTGACCCTCTCTCGGTTCAGGTCAATGTACTCTTGCGTTAGCTTGCTACTTTTGGCGGGAAACTTGTCACGTGAGCACATGATCAGACTAACAATTGTCCGCCTTGTTGGAAAAGTCCATTTTCGGTCTGATTATGACATTTTGGGACATGACAAAGCTTCCTTTCCGAAAATTAGATTTATACGGGTGGGGTATGTGGTTGTTAAGGATTTCTGTCAAGTAAGTATCTCATTTTCTTTGGCATGCTATATTAAATTGAAATCAAACCATTCTTGGAAATCGACTTTCATTTTCTGAAATAGGTCATTACTCGTTATAATTTAATAGAAAATAGGGGGCGCCACAATGCACAATAATACAGAAACGTGACTGCTGCGAGCGTACCAACATTGAGTAAGTTAACAGAATCAACATCTTCACCAGCGAAGGTTTCGTCGTATTTATCTTCGACAAACCCTTCGCCTCACGACCCTCAAAATTTATTATTAGCGCAGGCTAATCTACCAATGAAAACGCCAGGAAGGATTTTTTCGATAATCCCTTCCTGCCAATCAGATTAAATGTAGCAGTTTATTGGCATCTAATGTGCACCGCCTGCTAAGTCTCCATAAGTCCAGATAAGCAAAGATTTTGGTCGTAAAATTATTTATTTTTCTTCTGTAATGAAGGTCAAAATTATGTTATGTGTGCTCAAAATGACCATCTTAATGTGACAATTCTTTTGTGCACCTTTAACGTATATTTTAGTTGCTAAATAAAAAAAACTGAATGTAAATTAATCACCCGCTCTTATCTGGAGGCCTGGTGTTTATCGATTTTTTGCACCGCTTTGTGATTGATCATATTAATTGTTACTATTTTCGGCTTATGACGCATTCAATCGGAGAAAATCAAAGCTGTGAGGCCAAGGGTTAGATTAGACAATCGCAACCCTTGGTAGGACAAGATGCAGAATCAATAGCGTTAACAATTTTACCCTGATTTTCAAAATTCAAACACCTACTTGTTTCTTAATAATGTCCAAAATCCACTGTTAATCTTATTATAATAATGTACTGAGTTTTTGAAAAAGCGCTGACATACCTTACCTAGTCATGGGGAGTATAACCGACCAAGTTTTATTATAATATTTCTCAACGTTTTATTAGGTTCGTCTCATCAATTCAACATCCGAATTTTATCGCAAAAACGTCATCACCCCTAGCTCGTGAAAAGCATGCAAAATGGCTGCGATGAGCCGAAAAACAACAACAAGAACATGATATTACAGATTGCATTGATCGTGTCATAATAACGAAGTCAATGGTAACATTTTTATAACTTTGGTTGTGTATGTAAAACACATGAAGAAGTTTAAATGGTTGGATTGTCAAGGAAAGGAGTTTTTCTCAAAACAAAAGGGGACTCCATCACTGGTCAAGATAGAGCACAAAAACACTGCGACTTTAGATTCAGCCAGATCGAAAAAAAAATATCTAAAGTCGCAGTTCTGCAACTAAGGTCGGGCCTGATCTGGGTCTAAACTGTTTGCAAAGGTTTTGTTTGTTTGTTTTTGTTGCTTTACGTCCCATGTCAACAGCTATGGTCATTGCGGGACGGTCAGTTCACTTAACCACACTTTTTCCTGGGCAGGCTTGAGCAAGCGGTTTACCAGTAATTTGTGCACATACTTTCGCTTGTAACTGACAACAACCCTTCTTGAATAAATCAGCGGAAGGAGGAGAATGACCGTAGAAATTATTTCATGATCAATCTCCACGAAAGTATGGTACCGGGCCGGGTGTTTGCAAAGGTGATCAGCAGACAACAAAAGTCACCACTAGTGGGAACAGACTTAACACGGTGTACAGAAGGCTTTGGTGACAGAATCCCTTTGTTTGCTTTTAACATAATCATAACCAGGCCGAGTAGCGCAGTCTGTAACGTGTCTGACTGCAGATCCAGGGGTTGCAAGTTCGTTCCCGACCCGTTCCATAAACTTTCATGGTGACTCATCATGAAATAATTTCTACGGTCATTCCCCACCCCTTTGCGGATTCATTCAAAAAGGGTTGTTGTCAGTTACAAGTGAAAGTATGTGCACCAAGTACTGGTTAACTGCTTGTTCAAGCTTGCCCAGGAAAAATTGTGGCTAGATGAACTGACCATCCCCACACAGTGTTGTGCCTAGAGCGCAGCATTGCGGGATTCCCGCTGTTTTACAGCTGATGTCCCTTAAAAACGCACCCAGCGCGAACCTAAGGATGCACCTTGAAATCTGCTTTTTTTTTCGCTGTTTATTACCAATTCTGTATTATGCTAAACCTAATAAAGGGAAGAAATAGCGCAATTTAGACTGGCATATGGTATTCATCTATGATAAGTGTCGCATTGGATATTAATTTCTCAACCAGTCCAATACAACAACAATGGCAAAAACCCAAATTTCATAGCAGAAGACCAGAAAAAGCAATTTAATATAGAAATAGTAAATTTGCTGGTGAATTCAAAACTAGGGCAAAGGCAGTAACTACTTCACTGTCATCTACACCCCTTCTCGAGCCAAAACTATTGACAGAGCTCAAATTTAAATACAAATTTAACAGAAATTTTCAGATAACTATTCACTTTAACAGGTAAAACTTTGAAAGATTTGGTGTGTCCCCCATAATTTGTAAATGTCCCTCTGAAATTCATTATAGAGGGACACCTGTGTCCCCCAGAAATCTTGACCTAAGCACAACACTGCCCACATGACCATCTAGCTGTTGCCTGGGATGTAAAGCAACAGACCAAACCAAACTAAAAACATAATCATAGCAGGTTCATAATCAACATTCAATCATTGCATGGCGGACTAATCAAAAATTAATTATAACCTTACCCAATCTGTTCAACAATTTCTCTGGCTTTGGTAATGATATTGGCACCAGTAAAACAAACAATACCAGCCATCTCCATACTGTACCAGCGG
Source organism: Loripinus fragilis (assembly GCA_964019695.1). Lineage (NCBI taxonomy): Eukaryota > Metazoa > Mollusca > Bivalvia > Lucinida > Lucinidae > Loripinus > Loripinus fragilis. The sequence continues at coordinate 45,272,328 of OZ026526.1, forward strand.
GCTCTAAAAATAATAGAATCCATCAATCAATACAAATTAACCCTTAAAAAGCAAAGAAAAAAATGCATCTAAAAATGTCGTCTGCCAAAGTCGTCTGCTGCAAATAATTGCCTATCATTACTGACGAATTAAGTAAAGAAGCAAACAGCGTGGACCCAGAACAGACTGCTCCTATAGCAGTCTATTCTGGGTCCACACTTTGCCATAGTCTAGAGGCTTCTTAAACATTTCAGCATCTAAAAATAATCTGAAAGACACCAATTTCATCTTTCCAATGACAAACGTCACAATTTTAGGTGTATTTTGTACTCATGCGCAGAAGGAATACGGTAAGGTTTGGCAAATGAAGAGCACTCCTATCCATAACATTTAAGCACTTTTACTTTTTTAAGACTAGCAATGCATTTACTCAAAGTCTGGTCTAAACGGCACCCAGTATAAAGACGTAAATTGAGGGGTGGGAGTAGAAAGTGCACATTTTCACGGTATTGTAAATTGTGAATCGCTTTGAAATGAGCGCGGATCTGAGAAAAGGGTCCTTCAAGCATTTTAGCAATTTTTGTGTAATCAAAATTTCAAAAACGTCTAAATTTTCAAGATTTTGCCTGTTCTTACAATAGACTTAAATTGCTTCCAACATGTAATACTATCAAAGGCGCAAACAGTTCTGATAGAATTAAGTGATACATATAATGTATGTTGCCATGGCAACAGCTGTGCATATGGACTACACACTTCCTCTAAAACAGGGTACCTCATTTCAAATTCGTTTGTAAACACTTATGAACATATGCGGGCTATTTGTGCAGTCTATGCAATTGCATACACATCAACTTTACAAAAAACGTTAAGTATTTTTGAAATATTGCTCCTAGCATCTTTGTATTAGCGTCATATGTTAACACAATGGCGTTGACATAAGAACGTCATTAACAACTTTAAGTGATGTCATGTTTAAAACGCACCATATATACAAGTTTAAACGCTCATACCTTTGTTATTTGTAAAGATAATCTCTTCAAATTTTCTGTAATTGTTCACAACAGCTAGGCCTTTCTTTCTCTGTAAATATCTCACTTTTGCCTTTTATTGTCAGAAGGTCCCTTTTGTCAGATCTTGGCTCAAATGTATTTTGTTGGTTGCTATGCATATTTTACTGCTGAGCTCCACCAATTTTTAACACATAAGGGCAATTTGAAAATTTGGAGTTTGTAGTCATGTCATCTAGGGAAAATATAAGCCTTATCGCTAGAACTTCTTTTAGCTCAAAAGTTTTGAGTAACCAGACCTATGTATACTCTATTCTTACCCTTTTCTCATCACGTAGCCATAGAAGGAGTTTAAGATACATTTATGGGCGAGCTGTAGAGAATCATACAGAACAACCATTCCATTAGCTTTCTTGATTTCTGTCGCATCTTTTGCATCCTGAGCTTCGGAGAGTTTCTTCTTCCAAACCTAATTACAGTAAAACCAGTCTTAAGTGGCCACTCAAAAAGACAAAAAAAAAGGTCTTAAAGACCGATTACCGCTTAAGGCAGGACAAAAGTATTGCAGAATGCTCTCCCTTGGAGCATTCTGAATTACTTTTGACATGCTTTAAGCAGAGCATTCTGCAATACGTTTGACCTGCATTAAGCGGTATTCTGTCTTGAAAACCAATTTTTTGTCTTCTTTTGAGCGGCTGCATAAGACTGGTTTTACTGTAAATGAGTTAATACAACACCAACACAAAATACACCTTTCATTTCATACATCACAGTGTCACTTAGGATTCTTCAGGATGTAGTTAACAATGAAAAAAGATGACATAGCACACCAACAACGTAAGGCAGGGTTACCACTCGATATCCATCTCCAAATTCCTTGACTTTTTAAACGACTTTTTCCTGACTTTCAACTGTTTTCTAGACCCTTTTTGATGGCCACTGATTCATTAACAATTCAAAAATTTTGTACAAATTCTATGCTTGCTGATTTAATCTTTAAAAAGACATCTCAAACAATGACTATTAGGATTGCATATTTCTGACCATAAACTGCTTGCAATTGATAGAAAGAAGCCAGTTTAAAATAAACTTTTTTGGATTTTTCTTTTAAATTCCCCGACTTTTCCCTGCCATTTATCTTATTTGATACTTTTTTCCTGTCAGACCGTGGCAACCCTGCATAAGGGGCTCATAATGTTTTGCTACCCTGGCAAAAGCTGGCCTCCAGATAAGAGTGCATATTGGAAAATATTATCTTTATTTCTCATCCAAAACATATGTTGCGGGTACTCAAAAGAACCAATGAGACGGTTCTTTTGAGCACCCAAAACACATATTTAAATTGATGGGTAAGAAAATAATTGCAATTTTACGCTCATAAATTTCTTTATCTGGATCTATGTAAAAGTATTATGGAATGCAATTGAATATATGCGAAGGCTTTTTAAGCAGACATTTTCAGGACAAAAAGTCTTCACTGTAAGATGTTCTAAAATTTCGAACACTACTTGCCTGCCCATAAGTTCTAGACAAACAGTGCAGACCCAGATCAGACTGCTTCTTAAGCAGTCTGATCAGGGTCTTCCATGTTTGCTTTTCTGAAAAGCAGTTTGTTAATTCCAGCCCTGATAACCAATGTTTTATTTAAGATTAAAGAACAGAAAGTGAAGTGTTTTGTTTGTTTGTTTGATTTGATTCTTTACATCCCATCAACAATCATTCAGTTAAACAGGGACGGGTCTTCCTGGGTTGAACCAGTACTAAGCTAGGATAAATGTGTCTTGCTCAAGGACCACAGCGCAGTGACACCGGTGAGGCTCGACCGCGGCCCCTCGTTCTGGAGTCAAGCACTCTACCACTGAGCCACTGCACTCCCATCTTTTCTCTGTATATCATGCTATTGTATACTTGTAATTGGATAAGTTAATAAAATATTGTTTACGCTAACCAATATTTTATTTGAGAACAGAAAGAGAAGTGTTAAAATGTTTAGATGTTTAGAACATTTGAGCCATGACACGAGATTTCCAACAATGTGGTATGTGCGACCAGCAATGCCTCAGATCAGCCTGCGCATATGGGCAGTCTGATCAGAGCCTGTGCTAGTTGGTTAAATATTCTATTCAGTGTTTAGCTACTAACTGAACATAATTTGGAGTTTCTAAGCTTAAAAAAGGGGCTACACAGGCTGGCCTGAGCCTACACTTGTCAAAATACCATATTGGAAATCACATGTCACGGAACATTTAGTTTGTTACCTTAGTTAAGCCCTTGAACTCATATCTTCTGTCTCTGAAGGCTCTCACAGTGTCCACATAGAAAGAGTTTTCCCGCTGACAGATTGTCGCTGTCCTCTCTTCCATTCTCGTTGATTTTGTCTTCTTGTAGGCCTTCCGACAGTATTCTAGACACAAAACATATGTACTAACAATCTATTAGACATTTGGTTATTTGATTTGATTCTTTACGTCCCACAGCGCCCTAGATAAGCTTTTGGGTCAATTGGGTATTTACGCAACCTGGTTATCCTCAATTGCGTACTTGCAAAAACAATTGCGTATTTTCATATTTTTTTATGCCACGTTTTCTTTTTCTGTGATTACAACTTTTCTTATTGCATGAAGCCATCGGGAATGTGCTTGCATATTTATTCAATCCCATCGTCTGCCTTTCTAAAGTATCAAACTCACGGATTTTATTGTACCTGAAGCAAATCTCATCCCCTTGTTGACATTCGAGCGTGTATACTTTGCAAAGTTTCACTTACATCTTAGTGTTTTTCCGCGAAATACTGGACTGGGCAACAATATTTTCATAAAACTGGAGTATATTGCGCGCTCGCTAGTAAAAATAAAATCAATAACAGACTGGCATTTGTTTATTAGCCGCATGGAAACAAAATGGACCAAATGGTACGCAATGACATCGAATGTAATTGCAAACCGATCATTAGAATTGCTTTTCCGTATGCACACATTTCATTTCCCATCAACAATCTTTCAGTTAAACAGGGACGGGTCTTCCTGGGTTGAACCAGTACTAAGCTAGGATAATGTGTCTTGCTCAAGGACCACAACGCAGTGACGCCGGTGAGGCTCGAACCCTCCGCCCCTCGGTCACGAGTCAAGCACTCTACCACTGAGCCACTGCGCTCCACTATTAGACATTATTTATATTTTTGTGTCAATAATTTTTTTTAAAAAATGATTTTTTGCTTTGGTGGCCATGTTTGGCAGAGCAGAACCGTTTATGCTGTTTTCGTAGAGGGCATTATGGGGAGCATTAATGTGAAATTTAAATTTGGTCCATTGTTTCAGGAGATGTCGTTTAGAGATTTTCTTAGAAAACTATTTTCTACTCTGAACACCAGTAGGGGACTAGATGCAAGCAGTGTACGTCTTTAAATGTCAGATCATAAAGGTGACGGATTGATATTTGTTTGTGTTGTTGAAAATACACAGACCAACTGTGTGCGGTGGCAGTAATTTTTTGTCCCAAAAAAAGAAACACACTCTCAGGGACACATTGCTACCTCTAAGATTCTTTACTGGAGCTAGTTGATTGACCTGCCATGCCAAGTGTAGTATGATACAGCCCCTAAAACCAAGGAAAACTGTTTTACTACCTTATTTGATCCAAATGAAACTGGAGATGCAGATGAGGATCATTAACAAATCTGCCTAGCTAAAACTTTAAAGCAATATGTAGCCAGGGTTCATACAGGCAAGTTTGAGCAAAATTCAAGGGCTTTTCAAGGACTTCAAAAGGACTCTCCTACAGTTTTCAAGGACTAAAGAATTCAGAAATGCTTGACTGAGATAATGGAGACATTAGTACTTGAAAATTAGTATAAAGTTTTTGTGCCTTTATATAGGCACAGCAATTTTATACTGATTTAGTTCTCTATCAACAGTGTTGTCCTGCATAAAATAGAATTCAAGGACTTTTCCAAGGCCTTTGAGTGATTTTCCAGTACTTTTCCAGGCAGATTTGAATTTCAAGTACTTTTAAAGAAAGCCCTCTATATTCAAGTACTTTTCAAGCCTGTACGAACCCTGGTAGCAGAATGTCCTTACCAATTAATCGATTACAGATCATTAAATCAAATAGTTAGAAATAAGCTATGATCATTGAACTCCATTAAAAAGGTGACAACTAATTAAAAAGAGTTGGTATGTAAGTAAAAGACTTTGAGGATCTTACACTAGTGCTCCTGTATCATTGAATCTATTAAACCAAAGGAGATCAAATTTGATGCTTGACAGGCTTTTTATCGCTTTTTCGCAACAAGTTTCATGACTGAAAACATAGGGAGCTTTTTGAAACAGAACAAACCTGCAAGCCTCTTTTTCTCTATTTCTGCCTGTTCTAGCTTGGACAGTTGATGTAACGCCCTCTGTGGTCCGCCAGGCATAAAAGGAGGAAACTTCTCATTTTCAAGTTGCTGCTGAATACGGTGATATTCATTCCTCGAAGCCGGCACTAGAATGAAGTTCCAAATATAGAAATAATAGTTGGGTACTCAAAAGAACAGTCTCAGCAATGTCATTTCAAAAGAATATTAGGGGTCACTAGGGGTGGATTTCCCAAACATCTCCAGATTAGTTTTTTTTACATCTCCCAAACATCTCCAGAATAGTTTTTTTTTATAGAACAATCTCCCATAAAGACATAAGGCATTCGAAGGCACTCATGTTTTACTTTAGAAATGAAACCAATACATTAGTCTTCCATTGGCTCAAAACTTATAAACTTTTGGTCCTTATCTGAAGCTCTGATAATTATCATCTACAATGGACTGGGCTCTTTAAAACAGACAACCCTGCTGTAACTGAAGTAGGCTCATTTGAGCCTTTCCGACGTAATAAGACTCAAACCAGCCTGCTCAGCTACAAAGACTAGTTAGAATACTGAAATTTTGTGTGGAGCAAGTGTGACTATTATACTTTTCAGATAATGAATAACAAAGGGGCTGATCAGACTGCACAAATGTGCAGGCTAGTCTGGGCCTTTGTTGTTCACATGCAACATTTCAGGTTTTCTCGCGTCGAGGCCCATATAAAAGCCTGTCTATCCTTCTGATGCACATACAGTAAAACCTGTGTAAAATGGCCACTCAAAAGATCTTAATGACAAATAGTAGCTTAATAAAGGTCAAAAGTAGTGCAGATCCACATTCTGCAGTACTTTTGACCTGCATTAAGCGATAATTGGTCTTGGAAACCAATTTTTGGTCATTTTGAGAGTGGCGGTTTTACAAAGGTTTTACTGTATACCACATTTCAAACTCTGAATATCAAGACCAACTGTTATTAACAAGAGCACTTAAGTCTTACCTGTCCTCCAATGAGTTTCAAATGCTGCTTTAAATCTTGCTAAGCTCATCAAAGCAGGCTGTGATCTGAGCAAATAAAACAGTTCACGGCCACTTTGACGTCTCATTCAAGATAATTTCCATCCCTATTTCTCACTGTAGCTTCTTATCCTAGTATCCATAACTCTTTGCCAGCTTATAACTTTGGCAAATAGTTTTGACCCAGATCAGGCCAGACAAAATAAAGATTTTTTCCCGAAAACCCTTATTTTAGATAAAATCAGAAGACAACAAAAAATCATGAAAATTACCCAGCATGCAAAGTTAATGTCTTCAAAATCCAATCACAAACCAGTTCTCCAGGTAAATATTTCATAGTACCTCCACAATCATGTGGAATAAATCCTATATTTTGGTATGAGCATACATCTATTTTCATACTAGAGAGGGCTGTTGCAAGACTGCGCTTTGGACTGGAAACCCCTTAACAGGTACGTTGACAGTGAAGGCCCAGATGAAATGCCGCATAATGCCCCATTTCATCTGGGTCTGCACTGTTTGCCAAGACAAAATTGAACTTCAGAGAAACAAATATAATTTTTTGGGGGAAAATTGTGACCTGTGACCCCTCAAAATACCCTATGGACTGTCCTGACTTTAATATAATTATATGCAACTTTATGGAAAACTACATTGGTCCTAAAAGGGTTAAGTACCTAAATCACAGAGCTAGCTCATAAATTTTCATAAGCCAAGAAGACACATAATCCTAATGACTGGCTTCTTCCAGGCTTTTTTTTTTATTAATTTTGTTTGTTTGTTTGTTTTGTTGCTTTACGTCCCAAGTCAACAGCTATGGTCATTGCGGGACGGTCAGTTCACCTAACCACACTTTTTCCTGGGCAGGCTTGAACAAGCGGTTAACCAGTAATTTGTGCACATTCTTTCGCTTGTAACTGACAACAACCCTTCTTGAATGAATCAGCGGAAGGGAGGAGAATGACCGTAGAAATTATTTCATGATCAATCTCCACGAAAGTATGGGACCGGGCCGGGATCGAACTCGCGACCCCTGGATCTGCAGTCAGACACGCATCTGTCGCCAGACACGTTACCGACTGCGCTACGCGGCCCGGCATTTTATTAATTTCAAAGAATTATGCCGGTCTAGACTATTTCTACATTTTATACAAACAATTCTGAGCAGGGAGACTGATTTGATTGATTCTTTACGTCCCATCAACAATCTTTAAGTTATATAGGGACGGGTCTTCCTGGGTTGAATCAGTACTAAGCTAGGATAAATGTGTCTTGCTCAAGGACCACAACGTAGTGACGGCGGTGAGGCTCAAACCCGTGGCCCTTCAGTCTCGAGTCAAGCACTCTATCACTGAGCCACTGCGCTCCCAGCTGGGAGACTGGGTCTCTTGTACAAAACTACAGGCAAGCAACACAGCAAATCCACTTCCTTTCCAATGGAATAATTGGTTCTTCATATCCATCTGCTTTTATCCTTTTGTATATAATGAATCCATCTGAACATCTAGAAGCTTTGATCAAACTGCTCATCAAAGCAGGCTGTGATCTGAAGTTTTCATGACCAGTTCACAGTCACTTTGACGGGCACTTTATAAATCTGCATAATTCTGGAATGAAATAAATACATAATACTACATTTGAATTGAAACAGTGCTGCTGTTATTTGATTTCAATGATTAGGTTATCCAGGCCTTTAATAAACAAACCCTTCTTAATTTTTCATCAAATTGTTTCACGCTTTTGACACTTCCAAAAAGGAGCAAGAGATCTAAAAAAACAAACCAGCGTACTCCCTAAAAGAACAGTTTTAATTAAGTTTTTATTTAAGAGACACCCAAACAATAATCATCATCATCATCATCATATTTATTTCATAAATACTGGCCAGAATTAATCCTATCCTGAGGATGGGGCTTGTCTGACTTGTTCCTCTGAAATGCCTTCTCCACAAATCAGTTGAATGCTTGGACATTCCTTATAGCTTCCTCCAATGTTATGCCATAACTGCACAACCACCTCTTGCTATGCCGTTTGGCTATCCAGCCTGTGCTGCACTCAAAGTGAATAAGCGTTTCTATCCGTTCCTGTAAGACAGACAGCACAGTGGTAATTTCTAGACTTCTTCAGCAGGTCCATTTCATGCCAGATACCAAGATCTGCCTTTCCCATGGTCACATGCAAGCTTTTCCTCAATTCCTGACTTCCATTTCTCAACCTTGAACAGTAATTACTCTAGGGACCAGGCACTGATCATACATCCGCATACAGCAGCTCCTATGGAACTCCCTGGATATAGCTTGACTAGCATGACGAGAAGCGTACTAAGAACAGAGTCCTGATGAACAACTATTCCCATACCATATTGTTCTGGCATAGGTTTAATTGAAGAGCCCCTAGATTACTCCATTGCAAGTTGATATAGCAGATGAAGCAGAAACAGGTGATTTCCAAGATCCTCCAAGACACATGTCTGAGTGGGGCCTGAATCCATTGCACTACCAACAATATCAATTTAAGTTGAATATCATTTGAATATCCTTTTCTTCCATACTTTGCTTCATTACTGTGATTACCTTCTTCCATCTCCAGTCATTTCAGAGAACAACACTCCAGATTTACGTAGGATAATACTAGGTCTCATTACAAAGCTTCAGCTGGTAAACATTTTCAACCCAAAAAATAATCATAGGGCATGCATAAAAAATGTTTGGTTGCCACTTCCTCACACCTGATAGGCGGCAATCGAAAATGTTTATACTATCACCAAACGTAGATCAAAAATCGTTAGAAACATCTAGTTTTTGATTGGCGAAGAATGGCAATCGAAAACAATGATTCTAGCGATTTTTGATACAGGTTTGTTGATTGTTTAGAGTGTTTTTTATTGGAGCCTATTCAGTGTGTTCCTTGGTAGATTTGTTTCATTTGTCTTAAATTTCATCTATAATAATACTTGTGTGATTTCCTTTCAAATATCTTTTTCTGGTAATATTTGACTTCAGAATATCAAAACAGTTTCTGAGTAACCAACTTGAATGTGTTCATTATCATCAGATCCAAATAAGCAAATTTTTAAATCTAAATTTTAAATTTTCTTATCCATCGGTTAAAACATGTGCTTAAGGTGCTCAAAAGAACTATTCTTTTTTCTTTTTTCTTTTTTTTGGATTCTTTACATCCCAGCAAACTTTTTCAGTCATGTCAGCATGGTTCTTCCTGGGTTGAACCAATACCAAACAAGGATTAGTGTGTCTTGCTCAAGGACACAACGCAGTGACTCCGGTGAGGCTTATTGAGACGGTTCTTTTGAGCAGCCACATCATGTTTTGGTTGAGAAGAAAATCCATTTTTAATAATACACTCCTATCTGGAGGCCTAAAACATGCTACCTTCCAACCAACCAACCTATCTCTACAACCTACTAGCAAACCAAATATTTTTAACCCTTTACACCATAGGCTAATTTTTGATCATGACATCATTTTCTATCTTAAGACAACATTAAAAAAGTTAAAGAAAAATTTAAGCTAAGCTTTGGAATACTTTTGAAAATATGGAAAATGGAGCATTTGCTCTTTATTTTTCAAATACATGATATTTCAAAAGCATCAAAAGGCGTTATTATGGAGTTAAGAAAAGCATGGCCCTGTGTGTAGAAGCAGGGCTTAATGTAGATGGGTTAGTTCATCTGCCCACCAAAGCTGGCTGTGATCTGACAAAATGAGAGCAGTTCACAATCCCCTTTGATGGCAGGAGAACTACAATTAGCTCCACAAGTTGTTAGTGATTGAGTTTGAATATATAAATCCAGCCTTATCCATTGGATAATGTGCACAATCTTATATGCATACATTGAGCTCTTTGGAGCGTTAAATGCTATATCAACTCCTGATTTGTAAAATCAGTAAATACATTTGGGTTTTTTCTTTCCTTTTTTTTTGGTCCAACAGTGCTTATAATATTATGCTAATACCAGACATTCACTTAAGGACATATGCTACTAAATACTTCCCATATTGAAATATTTTCAATACTTTGCATACAGTTTGTTTTATGCATGGGCTATCCATTTATGAAATAAAAAGGATATGTCACCGTGCTTATTTTTTCAGAATCTCATATTGAAGTTTACAGCATTTGACCAATTTTATAGAAATATAAAATAATAACACTAGTCCTAATTATCGAGCTAAAACGGTTGTAATCTTCAGCCAGCTTCTTTCTTTTAACTTAAATTACTGCCCATGACCTCAAACTTTTAAGAAAATGTGCATGTTTACTTGTTATCCCATGCTGTGACAAGATACTGCATGATATATTTTGACAATTCGTCAAAAAATGGAATTTGTCATTAGAATAAATCATGTATTAAAAAATCTGATATTGAAAATCTTGAAAATTTATTTTTAATTCATGGACTGTTATAATACCTTTCAGAAAAAAGAATAAAAATCTGGGGTCACCGAACTAATTCTCTTTCTAGAGGGCCAAATTTAACCCCACCCCCATAGGTTTCATGCGTAATTCAATATAAAAAGTTCGGGGATGACCATTTCGTTCGTTTTAATGATGCCATTTTACTAGTATATGAAGTAATTTAGCATTAAAATGTTAAAAAAGAAAGAAAAAACACACTGAAAATATGTGCGCATCCGGGAATCGATCCTGGACCTCTCGCTTTGTAGCCAGACACGCTAACCACTAGGCCACGAGGTTAGGTCGTGCGCCGCTCTAAATAACCATACAAATAGTATAGACTCGGCCACTATCGTATTCGTAACCAGGGTTATTGTGTACGTCGTTTGATTTCGACTGAGCTACATTTATCTGTCTTTAGTGCTGAGACGTTCAGTTCTAAAAAGATGTCAATAGATATTTCGAACACACTTTAATTAGTTATTTTGTGAAGAAAATGTCGGAACAACGATATGACAAGAATATCGGAAGCTGTGTTGATCCGAATCCGTTAAGGGTCGAAAGACAGGACCCAGACAACTTTCACCGTTTGCAGACGCGGGAAAGGTGCGCATTGGAAATAGCCGCATATGTCTTTAATTCTGGAGATAAATGTCAGGGGGTTTTTTCGGGTTTTTTGCCATGAAACTTATTAGTCTTCTCAGTACCCATACTGTTACTTATGTTGAATTTATCAAGTCAAGCTCGTCAAAGCTGGCTGTGATCTGACTTATAGAAAACACTTCACAACCACTCTGACGGCCTGCCAGGATACGTCACACAGCAAGTCAATAGATTTCATTTTTTAACCCCGGTTTCATGCTGAATATTTCTATATACACTCCTCAATTTTTTATCCTTTTAGCCTGGAGTATTCCAGCTGTAAGCATGTATTTGGAAAACAGTGTTGATCCTGATCAGATGGCTTCTTCAGAAGCCATCTGATCTTGATCTACAGTATTTTCAATTTAAGGATAAATCCAGGTCCGTTTTTCCAGATGTTTCAGCAGGACAAGGATTAAGTGTAGGATTTATGGGTTCTTCAATACAGGAAATTTAAGCATTTGCCAGATTGAAGGACAACTCCTTTTGTCCTCCAATACTTACTATCAGGGTTAAGAGCATTTTCAGCAGGTCGGGTCTTGTGCACAGAGTGCCTGTTTTATATAATGTATGCCAGATTCATAAACTATCTGAAAGAAAACCTCTGACTGTGTCTCATATGGAAGCCCACCAAAGCAGGCTGTGATCTGATAGGAGACAACATTCCACAGCCACTTTGATGTACATCAATACTCTGACTTTCACACACAAGTCTTATAACCCTTTTCACTTTTCAGACCAATGGAATTTTCCATAAAGCTACATACAACAGAGTGCCAAGTCCATGGGGTCACATGTTATACTTTCCAAAAATAAAAGAAAAACCTTTCTCTGACAGATCCATTTTGTCTTTGCAAACAGTGCAGACCCTGGTGAAATGCCTCATCATGGGTCTTCACTTTTCACTGTTTGTCAAGGTACCTGCTTAAGGGTTTCCGTTCTACAAAAATTTAAAATTAAGTACCTTAACCTATTTCAGTGAATCAAACCACTGTTACCTTCAGGCTAATATTCAAAACTGCTTAGATCTCAATCAATAGTCTTCAGTATTTCAATGATGCAACAATCATTTATGTCCAGATAAACAAAGATTAATAGGGTAAAATAACGACGCTTTTCGTTTTCATAATACTTATTATAAAATTGTAATGTTATGGCCGCTCAAAAAGAACAGTCTCATTCAAACAGTTCTTTGAGTGCCCACAACATATTTTGGCCAAGAATAGGGAAACTACCCCTCTCTTTCCTGGAGGCTTTTGCAATGAAAAGTTCAAAGTCTATTACAACAAAATTTGTTTGTTTTGATTCATGTTGTGACGGTTCAACCCAGAAATAAGCCGAGGATAAAGTGTCTGTTCAAAGGATACAATGCAGTGATTCCTTTGAGTCCAAATAGCCTACAAAACTTTCCAAGATTTCGGACAAGGGCCTTGTTTGACAGTACAAAGTGCGTAAACCTATGAACAAAAAGGGCTCAAGTCTTATAATAAAATTCCACAACGCAGATTTATTGCAATCAGAATTACCTGCACATGCTCAAAACCACTTTAAATATGTTTGGTTCAGGTCCTCTAAGGTGTATATATGGTTCGATCCTCAAAGGTGTATATATGAGTCACGGCATGAGATTTCCAACAATGTGGTATGTGCGACAAGCAAAGCCTCACATCAGCCGGCGCATATACGCAGTCTGATCAGAGCCTTTGCTAGTCGCTTGAATATTCTGTGTTAAGCTACTGACTGAACATCATTTGAAGTTTCTTAGCTTAAAAGGAGGCTACACAGGCTCATCCGAGTCTACACGTGTCAAAATGTCACATAGTTGGAAATCACATGTTGCAGCTCATATGTGATCTTGAAGTAGTTCTCCTGGCATCCAGATAAGAATGTACATTAAAGAAAAATTAATTTTCAACCAAAACATATGTTGTCAACTTGTGGGTACTGAAAAGAACGGTCTCAATGAGACTGTTCTTTTGAGCGCACAAAACTAATGTTTAAACTGATGGATAAGAAAATATTAACAACTTTACGCCCCAATTTTTATGTTTATATGAAGGCCTGTCTCCTGTCTGAAGTCGCAATGTAATTTGCTGATGTCCTCAATTCATGAAAAGCTCGTCAAAGCTGGCTGTGATCTGACAAAAGGAAAGCAATTCACAAGCCACTTTGACGGACCCTGCACAATCAACTTCTCCACACCCCAGCTCTCCACTTCCTCCAGCTGTCAACTCCAATGGGTCCCTGTTCCAATTCCTCCTCCTTTCACAGACCCTTTCCTGCTATTTTAACTAGACATGGGCAGTAATACAATTACCATCTACTGAAAGAGTAGGGCTTTATGTATTGTAAGGTTTAAATATTGCCACTATGCAGCCCAAAAGCAAAGATAGGAAAATAAACAACAGCTTCTTTTTAGAGTATTGTCCTAAATCTTAACAAATGGCCTATTATTATTATAAAGTAACAATGGTGCATAGTTTACATACTTGACCATTGTGCTTCACATATAGCATTATAATATGCTAAGTCATTTTATAAAAAAGCGGGGGAGGGGGTGGGGGAGGGGGGGCAGCTATTTGTTTGGGCTAGATGACTAAATTTAGGACCAGAAGTGAATGATTTGGTTTTGTTTGATTCTTTACGTCCCAGTAAACAATTTTTTTCATTTGTTGGGAAGGGTCTTCCTGGGTTGAACCAGTACTAAGCAAGGATTCATGTGTCTTGCTCAAGGACACAACGCAGTGACCCGCAACCCCTCCATCTCGAGACAAGCACTCTACCATATTCATCATGCTAAATGTTAAAATGCCAACATTTGAGCATGATAAATGCCTGTGTGATATTATCTGAGTCTGAAAGCAAGCAGTCTTTATTTTTCAGCATTTTAGCTTTTATGATCAATTTAAATTTAATGCTCAGCTGAGTTGAGCATGAAAAGTTTAATAACCTCAGGGCCTGGCTAAAGACATGCTCAATGATGACTTACTGATTTCTCCTCTCCACATCCAAGGCATCTTTCTCTGACAAGTTGCTCCAGGTTTATTAAAGTCACAGGCTGCACATGTCGCCTCATCAACAATAGCAGGAGGCTATAACAAACAGAAATAATATTACCCTACAAGTCAATATTAAATATTTCAGAGAAATATGACATAAACTTAGAAACATGGCGTTTTCAGACATAGAAATACTGTTTTTTAATAAAAATTCACAAACGTCCAACTGAGCCTTGCCAATACTTTTTTTCCAGGAAGCATTTTGTCATCAGGTTTTGTAAGTGCTACAATGTTTTAAGCCATCGTTTATTCGTAAATTTCAACCCTTAAACTAATTATGATCAGTCCTTAATTCAGCTTTATTATCATGACGACTAAAGATGACATGGAAGAAACTGACAGAGAATGACTGCCGCGAGTGTAAGCTCATGAAAGACTAAGTCACAGTGGACCCTCAAGAAAGGAGCACCTGGAGATCAGGTGCATGATCTCATTGATCTGCTATGTGTGCAGCTTGCCAGCTACCAGAAGGGGTCCACTGATGAGGATGAAGCCCCTGCCCCTGAACGTTAGTCGAAAATCTGATCAAGATATGATGAAAGTTGTGTGAAAATATCTGCAAAAGTTTCTGTGTAGTTTGCGTTCAAAGTAAGTTGCATTTCTTTCTCGGTTCATATATTGTTACCTGTAATCTATTTGTCAAGATAATATTGGGGTACATGGCACCAACATCCAAGTGGTAAATTATGGGATTCTCCAATCGGTTTGGACAGTCACGTAGCATGGACAACCTCTCTATAATATCAGCACACACCTGCAACATAACAGAAGTCATTTTCTTTGACATATTTGACCTGGTTGTTTACACTATGAATGATCCAGTGGTATAATTTCAGGGTTTTCCTTGCTCCCCTATTTTCATAGTACAGGGGACAAAAATTCCACTCGTCCGCTAGTATTACAAGTGAAATCTAGAAAGGACGAGTAATTCTTCCCAAAGCACTCGTCCTACAGGAAGAATTACTCGAGGGAGTCATATTACATTTTACTCCCTTGTTCTTTATTGCATATGCTTTTAAAGGACAAGTGCATGTGTTTGCAGGACGAGTGAAAATTGTAAATTACTCGTCCTTCAGGACAAGTCAGGGATTCAGTTTGGCGTGGGCCATCGGACATAGTCCGAAAATAGTTCCAGATGTCCGAGAGTTTGCTGTCCAGTTTGGACAGTTTGTCCGAGACGATTTTCGGAAACGCACGCTGTACGGTTATGCTTAGTGATGCAATATTAATTTTGCTTGAAAAAACGATCGCTGATTGGTCAAATTTATGTAAGCTTCTGAATGGTTCGCCTTATTTTACCCCGCAAATACTTATTCATTAAAGCAAACCAGTCATAATGTTTTGTTACGCCGCACCTGATTGGTCTATTGCATCCTTAGTTTTCTTCCCTTAATTTTATCTCGAAGCGGACAGCATATTTGCATTGGCATTTAAAGATAAAATGGCTAAAAAACTTAATTGCCACCAAGAAACAACAGGAACTGAAGTTTTTTATGCACCAAAACAGTTTGCCCGCTCCATCATTACCTGAACAGTCATTTTCTGTGGCTAACGAGTCATGCAGCGGCCGAAAAAGCAGCAAAAAACAGTACCCCACCCACTTCCACCAACAACGATCGACAAGCTCCACTCACCTCATGAAATAAAAAGCCAGGCAATCAATCAGACCGCACTTACCATCCGAAATGGTAGCAAAACTACCCCTAGTTTTAATTTGAGAAGGGCAGATGGCAATTTCCGTTTATGGTGGTAAAAATTAGTGTTGAAAAAATGTCCTAAAAAAAATCCAAATGTCCGAACAAAATTGGAGCTGCTTGGACAAAATGTCCGAAGTACATTTCAGTCCAGCTGAAACCCTGCAAGTGCAATATTGAAATATTTTTGTCCCCTGTAGTAAATGACTATTTTTTCTCATATAACTATTCTAATGAAAGCTCTATATTCTTAATTTTACAGACTAAGAGGGAATCATTAGACCCCATTGTCAAGGGGTAAATGGAAAACCCTTTAATTTCAATATGGAGTCATTGTGTGGATGAAAAGTGTGGATCATGATGAAGCAAGCCAGCTGATCTGGATTTACGTTGTGTTTAAAGAGGGAATTAGGAGTTCTTACTCGAAGTGCTGAATTTCTAAGATGGAATCATCCAGTTGATGTTCTGGACTAATCACGCCAAGTACATGATATGTAATTTACTGAAGAAAGCACACTGCCCCTCTTCTATGCCGTTTGCACATACATTTCCTGTCAGATGGTGCTGGCACTCTAGAGACAAAGAGAGAGATGTTAAAGGAGTATTAGGAAACCTGTACATTTCCATATTACATGGACAAAAGTTTTGAACTTTCCCAAATCCTGAATTTTAGAAATTAAAACTTAAAGTATGCCCATAAAAACCAACAGCAGAGGACAAAAATATTTCAAGATTGTACTAGTCCTGCAGGACGAGTGACAATTTCACTCGTCCCGCAAACACATACATTTGTCCTTAAAAAGTGTTTGCAATAAAGAACATAAGGGAGTAATATAACTTCATCAAGTTATTCTTCCAAAAGCACTCGTCCTACAGGATGAGTGCTTTGGGAAGAATTACTCGTCCTTTCTAGATTTCACTCGTAATTACGAGCGGAAAAGTGGAATTTTTGTCCCCTGAACAGTATATAGAGTATAGAAGACAAAAAAAGTCAACTGCCATAAAAACTGAAAATAATTCAAAGAAGCTATTAGATGTAAAATTCAGTATTTTGAGGCAGACTTTCTGTGGAAAGTCAGCCTCAAAACCCTGAATTCAGGAATAATCATGAAAATGTTCACCCATAATTGTATCTAAGGTGGTAAAACAGATTATGACAGGGAATATTACCTCATTGAAATTAGTCACTTGATCTAAGGGAATCTTTTCTTCGACCTCTATTGAAAACTTCATGGTCCCTTCCACTTTATCAATGAGATTCTGAAAAGCTTCCGGTACCTACAAGTATAATCATTCATTTCTATAAACTAGAAAACTGTGCAAATGTCATTGATTAAAACTATTAGACAGAAGATGCCTTGATCAGTATGCACAACATAGTTAAAAGTTCAAAAATTCCAAAATCCTGAACTTTCAAAACTCAAATTTTAAAACTTGCAGTTTGCCCACTAACTATTCAGTATTCAAGTTTAAATAGACAGAAATAATATAAATCAGAAAACCTATTTTAATCTACCGAATTCAGAATTTGAGGTTGACTCTGTGGAAAGTCAGCTTGAAAATCCTGAATTCAGGAATAATCCTGAAAACTATTATCCATGTGTATTATAAGCCTCCAGACAAGATGGGGTAAAAGTTATTATTTCTTATTTATGAACCAAATGTGGGTGCACAAAAGAACTGTCCCATTGAGACATTACTTTTGAGTGCCAAAACCATGTTTCAACCGATGAATAAGGAAATAAAACACCATTATATGCTAATATAATTTTTTTCAATAACTTACTCTTTAATTTGAGCTACTGATAATTCTAGGGTCTTGGTGATTTCAAATTAATGAGATTCAACTAATTCTAACCCGTGACCATCAAAATATATAACAGACCACCTAAACAGTATTCTCTATCTACATTCTACAGGATGGAAAATTGCACCAGTATAACATGGGTGAAAGTTCAAAATTTCAAAAATCCTGAACTTCAGAAATTCAAATTTCAAAACTTGCAGTATGCCTCCAAAAACGAATAATTTCAAGTTTGATTGTGTCTTTGATAATCTGAAAACTAATCAAAGCAGAGCTCTATTATAATATAATCTCCCTAATTCAGCTTTTTGAGGCTGACTATGAAGTCAGCCTCAAAATCCTGAATGCAGGATTAATCCCGAAAACTTTCACCCATATTTTTTGAATGTCCAAAAGGCTTTAACCCTTTTAAGACCAATGTAATTTTCCAAAAAGTTTGATACAGTTAAGTCAGGATGATCCATTGTTTGTTTGTTTGATTTGATAATTACGTCCCATCAGCAATCTTACAGTTATAAAGGGACAGGTCTTCCTGCGTTGAACCAGTACTAAGCTAGGATAAATGTTCATGCTCAAGGACACAACGCAGTGACGCCGGTGAGGCTCGAACCCGCGGCCCCTCGGTCTCGAGTAGAGCACTCAACCACTGAGCCACTGAGCTCCCTGGGTGATCCATTGTATATATTGAGGGGTTACACGTAATAATTTCAAACAAAAATATATTTCTTCTTCTGAAGATCGTTTTGGACTTCAGCAAGCAGTGCAAACCCTGACAATAAGATGACATTTCATGTGGGCCTTCCCCATTTGCCATAGTACCCGTTTTAGGGGTTACAATCCTCAAAGTGTTAAAGATTACCATTCGGAATCTGCAAGGTATGTCAGCTCTGAAGACCCCAGACTCCAAGGCCTCCACATGACCACCTACGTAGGTCTCTGAGTCCATCACATGGCCATCTTCTGTTAATTTATTGAGAATCGACTCTTGTTTGTTAGGGAAAACTATGTTAGCATGGTATGCCTGAACCATCAATAGAGCTTCACACAAAGTTCCAGACCCTTTTCTTAACACCTGTGCAGAAAAATGATACAAATGTGTCAATGATGTTATTTTAAAATGTTCCAGTCAAAATTTTTCAGTCATGACAGGCAATAAGCAGAGGATAAAGTGTCTTGCTTATGGATACAACACAGTGCATCTGGTGAGGCTCAAACTAGTGACCCCTCATTCTCCAGTCGATCACTCTACCACTGAGTTCTATGTCATCCATAGCTCCAGTTAATGACAAAGGTATCAGCAGTGATTTATTTACAATTTTGGGCTTAGGGGTCCTGGGACTCGCTGTTTCCCATATCAATGAGTCCCAACTACAAACTTATGAGTCCAGAACACTATTCTTTATGACAAGTCTGCAATATCATTGCATCCTGAGACTCGCTAAATTAAAAACTTTGCATCTCAGAGGCAAAATTACAAGTAAAAAAAAGCAGGATGCGCAGGAAAAAAAAATCACTGCACAGAAAACTGAAGAATTACAAGCATTACAAAAGTCCCATACAGGGATGAATCTAGGAAGATGGGAGCCCATCATTTGACACTCATTTGAACACTGGCAAGTTCGGTAAATCAGGTTCTAAATTTCAAACACTTCTGTTTGTGTTCTCAAATAAAACGTATGTTTATATCAGAACTGGAATCCACAATATCAGAACTGGAATCCACAAAAATGCTTAACAGAATAGCAAACAGGGAAGACCCTGATCAGACTGCTTCTTCAGAAGCAGTCTGATCTGGGTCTGTACTGTTTGTCTAGGTATTTATGGCAGGCAAGCAAAATTACCCAGCATACAAATAATTAATGAAAGACTGCAATCGTAGCTCTTACCTCGTCCGGTTCCATAGGTATAATGGTACACAGGGCAAAGATGAAAGGATGCACATATTCCTGATATAGGTAAAATGTGGCTACTGCATCAGACACCGAGTAGTTGGACAACACCTACAAAATACAATACTTTTTAATTCTTGTCCTACTGAATATATACTGGTAAGCTATTTTCCAGCAAGTTCCGTTACATTTTTGTTTATTCCTTTTTTGTTACACTAATCTTGGGATTCACATCCTAGAATTGCCAAATAATAGTACATTTCTGTCTCTGAAGTTTGTTTCAATCTTAGAAAACAGTGTACACCTATATGAAAAACCTCATATAAAGCATTTCACTATTTCCCAACATATCCTCTTACAGGATACAAAGGTTCATTATCAACAGAAATAAAAAAAAAAATATTGCTAATCGTCATATAAATCCTAATCAAATGGCTTTAAAAGCAAAGAGATCTAGATCTACAGTGTTTTCCAAAAAGGATATATCTTGATTCAGGAAGAAAACAGTAAAAACCTTAAACAAAGTTTACCGGAGCTTTACCCTAGATTTAAGTTGGTCGATCTAGACTAAAACTAAATTAAAGTTTAAGAATTAAGACTAATCAATTTTGATTTTGAGGTCAATGTTGTCAAAACTGGAAATGTTACATTAAAAGGCAATGAATTTTCTCCCAAAATTCACCGGCTCAGCCAAAATTAAGGGAACATTGATGAATAGGCTTATGCTGTTGATATCCTCTTTACATGCCAGGTTTACATCAATACTGGGATTAGAAACTATATTTCAGAGAGAATTAACCCTCTGTATACAAATGAATTCTTCCTTCTAGTTTGACACACTATAATCCATTGTACATATCTAGGGGTGTCAAGTTATTTTAAAAAAATATTTCAATTGTTTGTTTGTTTGTTTTGTTGCTTAACGTCCCAAGTCAACAGCTATGGTCATTGCGGGACGGTCAGTTCACCTAACCACACTTTTTCCTGGGCAAGCTTGAACAAGCAGTTAACCAGTACTTCGTGCACATACTTTCGCTTGTAACTGACAACAACCCTTCTTGAATGATTCAGCGGAAGGGAGGAGAATGACCGTAGAAATTATTTCATGATCAATCTCCACGAAAGTATGGGACCGGGCCGGGATCGAACTCGCGACCCCTGGATCTGCAGTCAGACTCGCATCTGTTGCCAGACACGTTACCGACTGCGCTACGCGGCCCGGTAAATATTTCAATTGTATTTTTGTCTGAAGACCTTTTAACATTAACAATGTAGACCCTGATGAAATGCAGCAATATGCTGCATTTCATCTGGTCTTCACCGTTTGCAAAAGTACTCGTTTAGAGGTTTCCTGAAAACAAACGGTAAATATGGTTTATAGAATACCAATTCTTACACACTCTAATAGACAGTTTTAAAAATTTATTTTCAAAAAAAAATAAGGGGAAACATTGCCCAGACTTAACATATTGAAATTGGGGCCAATAAATTAGGGGTAATGATAATCACTGACTATGAACTCTGTACCTGAGGTTGCTCTGTAGCCATTCTACACATCTCTTCTGGATCTAACTCTGTCGGATCATATCGAAGCTTGGCCTGAAATGTCCAAAACAGATCATGAAAGGGGAGCCATTGCAGTCAAATTGATACAGGGCTTCAGATTTTTTTCAAGATTGGAGGGCAGAAGTGACCCATGGAGCAAAAGATGGTGGGGCATCAGGGCTTATTTTTGGCCGATTTTATAGCCGTTATTCGGTTATATTCCCAATGCCAAAAAGTATCTTTTTTTCCCAATTTTCGGAGGAAAATTCCCAATTTCAAGTCTTAAAAAATTTTGAAAACAAATCATCAATTTGTCTAGTAAAAGTTGGCTTAAAAATGTGTGTACAGCATGTGTATTCAGGGTTCCCAATCACGAAAATTAGCGTGGTGTGAACCGGATGTTTACATTTTTCTACCGACGGTTGTTATCGGTCGTGTATAAATTTAACCTGCCGTTTAGTTATCAGGGCCCAGGGGTGTTATGTCCTCTAACCATCGGCATATACGGAAAGCATATCAGCTGTGGATTACTTCTTTGTTTTAATAGATAATTGCCCCTGTCAGTGCAACATTAAAACTTGTTCTCCCAATGCATAAAAGTGAAATACCAAACAGCTGAATAAATAGCTAGTTTAATTTGGTACTTTTGTGTGTAAGGATGGGACTCAAGTGAGATGGAAAATTAAAGAGGTAAGATTTTATTTTGACTATCTTGTATCTGTCTCTTGCCTATCAAACCTGAAGAAGCTGGTACTTTGGTGTAAGTTTCTGTAGTTCAAAGTACCCCACCCCACTTCTTCAGTTTTCTATCTTACCCCTACTTTATGATGGCTGGGGAAAAGGGCTGGGGGTGAACGAAAAAGCATTATGTGTAGGGGAACCCCTGCCCAATTTTTTTTTCAGTGTGTTAACTTAGTCATTTTCCAGCAAATTCTGTTTAGGGGAGCCCTGCTCACATTTTAGGGTGGGTTTGCATAGTGATTTTTAAGCAGTTAATAACAAATCTAGGCATACACTGTGCTTATAAAGATAAAGAAGCCTTATTTAACGTCGCTTATAATGTAACAGACAACATTAGCTCATGAGCTATTCTGCGACATAACAATTATATCTTTAACAGATACTTACCTGTCTTTATCTCCCTAGCACAACCCCTTTTATGCGAGCGTCAGCAAGGGAGCTGCTAGTACCATTTTTTACACCTTTGGTATGGTGCGGCCGCGGGATTCGAACCCACGACCTCCCGCTCCGAAAGCGGACGCTCTACCAACTGAGCTATCGAGGCGCTTTATAAATGAGTGGCTGTCAGAGATTTTGTGGCTTCATGTACCCTCTAAAAATGAACCACCAAAATTTTACCCTAGAGGGCACCCTAAAAAAATATGAGTAGGAACCCTGGGATTCTGGGAATTATTCAGCATTGCACAGTCTCATATAATACATCATGCAATTCTGATTATAACTTAACAGTACAGCCAAATTCAGATAAATATGATGTTTTTATGATTTGACAAAAAAGCAAAGGACACTAAAAAATTCCCAATTTGGGGCGTTTACGCGCTAAAATTCCCAATTCCAGGGGTATGGGTCATTGTCCCAAAAAAGTGAAAATAAGCCCTGGGCATTTTCTGATATATTGGGCCCAAGCATATCAAACTAACCACAGTTGACATTTGGGTTGTATACTTTACCTACACACTGACACAGACACTTGTATGTATATATGTGTATATTGAATGCTGATGGTACAGTAAAAACCTGTCTTAAGCGGCCACTCAAAAAAGAAGATCAATTAACGCTTAAAGCAGGCCATAAGTATTGCAGAATGCTCCAAGGGGACCTTCATTAAGTTACCATTTGTTATTAAGATCTTTGTTTTGTCTTTTTTGAGTGAGTGCTTAGGCATCTTTTACTGTATTGACTACCTACATGTACTTTCTGTTTTGTGGAGTTTGTAGACTCACGGTAAGATGAATATTTTTTACTAAATTGAAATTTTTATAAAACTAAAAACGATGGGAAAGTGATGGGCCATATTTTGAAATCATGGGACAATGACCCTGGCCCACCATAAATCTGAAGGCCTGTTGATATGTATTAAATGGGGATGTCTAAATATATACAATAAGGGCATGAATATGCTGGATCTCTAAGAGGCTTGCAGCCAGTTTGTTCAGTGGAATAATTGTGTGAAATGATTTTGAAACTAGGTCTACCATGTAGGTGAAGCATTAAGATATTTCTATTCCTTGACCTGCCAGGCATATTGTTCTGTGGAGTGGAACTGTTTGAGCAATAATAACAGAGCAACTTTGGAAAGGATTGTACTGTACAGAATTCTTCTGGACCAGCTGCTCAGCAAAGCATCATTTATTTTTACTATTTTTGGCCCTAGCAGCCATTTTGTTAAATTAACAGAAGAACATAACTGAAACAACCTTAATAGATGGTGCCTGGTCACACACACATCATTTGTGCCCACTTTTTATTAATTCATGAACAGGAGACTTTCCTAAATACAAGAAAAAATAAACCCCACCCCAAATCAAGTTTGCATTAAATGAAAATATATTAATGAGCCATCTGCAAAGTCCTTAAGAAAGATTTGATTTTTTTTTACTTTTATGACTTTGCAGATGTAAAGTACTAAAGATCTGTAGTTTTTTTCCTAAACTCTGAATTCAATAAAACATGACCCATCTATGTACAGTGTAATTTCAAACCTATGAAGCAAAGAAGTCATGTCATATACTCCCAATGCAGTATAATCAAATAAATTTATATATTTTCCAGGAAATCAAGTCTTGACATTGAAAGCTAATAGCAGACAAATCAGAAAATATTAAGCCTAGTTTGCTTTCTTCGGTCGAAGATTTGAAAATGTTGAAATGAATTTTAGATGGAACTTTTAAGTATTGAAAAACAATAAACTACAGAATTAAACAATACCTTAGCAACAGCTTTCAGCCCCTGACTACCAACAGGTAAATAGCTGTCTCTCTTCACCCATCTACAAAAAAATATAATGATTTTTCAATAAATGCTGAACTGCTGCACCTACTGCAACAAAACAGTCTCCAGCAGTGATACACATAGAATGGTTTGCATAATGAGTTGCCATTCAGGCCTCTACAAAAAAGTGTTTACTATAATTAGGGGATAACTGTATTCATTTGGGGTGGTATATCATTGGATATACGGTAGGTTTTATTTTAACTGCAACGGTGATGCGAGAGTGGAGTAGTAAAACTTCATTTCTGACTGCTAATTCGACAATAAACCTCCACAAATGAAAATTTTGAAATTTTATGGTTACCTCATTCTAATGCACTTCTGCAGTTTTGTCTTGAATTGGGGCATTGCAAACCACATTAACCTTAAAGCGCCAATCACAACAAAAGTCGTCTGCTTTTCTCGTCCGCTGAAATGTTAAGAGGCCTCAATGGCAAACATTGTGGACCCAGATCAGACTGCTCCTATAGGAGCAGTCTGTTCTGGGTCCACACTTTTTGCTTGTATACTTAAATTTGCCAGTAATGTTAGGCAATTATTTGTAGCATACGACTTCAGCAGACGACATTTTCAGATGCATTTTCTTGGCGCTTTAAGGGTTAAGTGAAGTAGCACATCATCCAACGAAATGTGACGTAATTAAAGACGTCAAACTATTTCCTATAGTATATCACGATATACCGTCCCAATTTTTTTAGTTTCTCCAATCATCACATTATAAAAACCAGTGCATTAGAATTGAAAAATAATGTTCTTATTCCTCAATCAAAACCTATGTTGAGGGTACTCAAACCAACTTTTGAGTACCCACAACTAATGATAAAACTAATGGGGGGTTTTTAATTAACAATTTCGCCCCTGAAATTTGTTTACCTGGACCTATGACCATTCTATAAGTTCAGTTGGTCAGTGAGACAGCTCAAGGTTATCATTATCAAGCCAAATACTTAAACCCTACAATAATTTTGATCTTGCAAAAAAAAACAGATTATGTTGCATGCAAACAATAAAGGTGCAGACCAAGACCAGACTGGGCAACCCCTGCAGTTTGATCAGCACATTTGTTGTTCAATCTCTGGAAAGTATGACAGCTAAACTTGTTTGTTATATGTGAAATTTCAAGATTCAAATTTCAAGATTCAGGCTAGTCATTGTAACTGAGCAGGTTATTATAAGTATGGCCTGATAGTAAACCTCAGGCTCTCTCGCAAAAAGGCCCATTTATCAACGCAAGTTTGGCATAATTGATCTCTGGTTTAATATAAATAAATGAAAGTCTTAATGAATGAGAAAATTAGCATAAAATCATTCTCATTCTTTAATCCAAAGAAAGGCATGACAATTAAATTCTGTCTAATCTCCATTCGGCGGCTGGCTAAATAAAAAAAAATGTGCGTTTGGGGTAATGGGTCTGAAAAATTTTAGGTACGTACTACTACTGTAGGCACACATTTTTCTTTAATTTTTTTTCCTGGAAAAAAATGTATAATTTCCTGCATTTTGAAAGGCATTTCGCCAACAGCTTTGAAGACTGTCAGAAAATGGAACTTGTACCTAAAACAATCCATATGAGTTGCTGGCCTTGCTTTGTACTCTCCTTGGTTGTCTTTTTGGAATCCTATCTCTCTGGACATGTCCAACCCATGGAATGCTGCTCTAGCTTCAACAAATGGCCAGTCAAACATGTCCCCGTTGTAGGTAGCAAATATATGTGGTTTCACCTCCAGAATATGGTCAAAGAATCTTTTCAAAAGGGTAAACTGCCAAAGAGATAAAAACTAACATGGGTAAACAGTGATTGTATTTGGTCATTTTTACTGCCTTTTATTGGAGTCATTCCCAATACAAAAATGGCCTTTATTTTCCCAATTTCATGTATTTTAGTACGTGTTTTCCCAATTTTATGATATATTTTCCCAAATATGAAGGAAAAGGTAGCTTCCCAAAATCCCAAATAAAATCACTGGTAAAAAAAAAAGTAAAAATGTCCACAACCTGAAAAAAATACAGTATGCCTATAAGATATTAACATCTTTAGATAAACTGAAAATATATCAGAAGGTATTGTAGTCTGCCTAATTCACCATTAAGAGACTGACTTTCTTATTAATAGGATAATTGAGAAAAGGTTTACTCATATCTGAGATAATCATCAAGGGTGTACAATTGCCAATGAGTTGAATAAAAGCTTACCATAAAGGTCATTCAAGGATATGTAAATAGATACTTCAAACAAAACATACCTTCAAAAACGTCAATAATTTTCAGAAATAAGAACAAGAAAAAAATTATCAATAACGTTATGTTATGCTTAAACATTTTCCTTTATGATCTGGACACTATAATACCGCTGCATTTTCTACATTGTGTCCAGAGGTGTAACTTGTAAGTAGTCTAAATTTTGGCCCAAGTCTTCATCTACATCCATACTTTGTGTAAACGAGCAACAAAGCCTCTGCGTATATGCAGACTCATCCGAGCCTACATGGATTGCTTGACAATGAGAAAGGCACCAAAACCATGTGTTGGCTTATTTCTTACAAACCTCATCTGGTTCATTTAGAATGATGAATGGTCCTGTAAACTCTGGTCTAGGTGTGTACTCAAAATCCTCAACATCTTGGGAGATAATCTCTCGGTTGGTGATCAAATAGCCCTAAAATTAAAACAATTATAAAGTAGAAAATTCAAGTGTCAAGTGAGAATTTGCAAGATATAATATTAATAGCTTTTGAGAAATAAGAAGTTTATTACACTCAATTTTGCCTGTTTATTCTTACTGATTCAAGGGCAGTAACTCAAGTGTTAATAAGATGCTTCTTATGAAACAATAGGACATTGACCCTCAAAGGTACTCATCATTTATATCAACTTACCAAGAATGCATCAAATCCAATGGCAAGCTTGAAAAATCTACTTGTCCGCTTGTCATGGTGCCTCATACTGCAGTAAGAGTAGAAATTTTGATGGTTTCTAATGTAAATGATTGTATTTACAAATACATATGGAGATGTTTTCCTGTTTTATTTTGTTGCTTTACGTCCCAAGTAAACAGCTATGGTCATGGCGGGACGGTCAGTTCACCTTACCGCACTTTTTTCCTGGGAAGCTTGAACAAGCAGTTAACCAGTACTTCGTGCACATACTTTCCCTTGTAACTGACAAACAATCCTTCTTAAATGATTCAGCAGAGGAGGAGAATGACAGTAGAAATTATTTCATGATCAATCTCCACGAAAGTATGGGACGGGCCGGGATCGAACTCGCGAACCCTGGATCTGCAGTCAGACTCGCATCTGTTGCCAGACATATTACCGACTGCGCTACGCCTCCCAGTCATATGAAGCTGTAGGACGAGTAGAATTTTTAACAATTTTCCACCTCAAAATGGGTACTGAGATGTCATTCCTGACAGATGTCGCTCAAATTATATCCCTTAGATTATATCCCTTTGTTCGGTTAACTTGCTTGTAATGTACAAAATATGAAACCTGTGCAAACTTGCACAGGTTTCATATTTTGTACATCTCACATGGACTGTTGTACATCTTAAAGTTAAATATAGCTCACCTGTCCATCAATCATGTAGGAAATCATCATGATCTGATCAATGGAAGAATCTGGGAACTTAAGAGGAAGCTTCGTTGTTTCTATGTCAAATGCCAGCACAACTGGATCCTGGTCAAAATAAAAATTTCTATTTACTTGTCCTGGGACAATATATACAAAATTAATGCAATTCTGTATTTCATTTTTATTAATCATTATGAACTCACAATGCCATGTAGTATGAAAAACAGTGTGGATCCTGATCAGCTGGCTTCAGAAGCAAGATGATATGGAACTACACAGTTTTCAATTGAGTTTATATCTGGTTTCATACTGTTTTTAAAGAGTTAATATATGGTATAAGCAAAGTAAGGGCTAAGCTGATTGAGACCGTTCTTTTGAATACCCACACCACATGTTTTGGTTGAGAAATAATATTATTTTTCTGTTATGCACGCTTAACTAAAGTCCTGCATGTCACGAGAGCCTACACCAACAAAAACACCCTTATTATATTCTGCCTAATTCAGCATTTTGAGGCAAGTCTGACAGACTTTCTATGGAAAGTCTGAAAGCCTAAAAATACTGAATTCAGGATTAATCATGTACTTTCACCAATGCAACTGCCAACTATATATACATACCGGTCTATCAACAAGATCTTCTCTTCTCTTGATCTCTGGAGCTGAGCTTCCACGACCTCTCACAGAATACCAGTGACCAACATTTAGCTTTAGATCAATTGACACTCTAACATGGTATGGAACATCATGCTCTCTGTTCAACATAAAAGTTGTTACGTAGCAATAAATCACAAGAGGGCCATGTGGCCCTAGATTGCTCACCCGCGTTTTGTTTACATATATATAGGAAAATAGCCAAACCACATATCTTACGACAGATCAAATTTGTTTAGCTATTAACAATATATGTAGATCACCTATATACCAGGATTTCTGTAAAATGCAGAAAATTGGGAAAATAAAGTCCATTTTTGAAATTGGGAGTCTGAACGATGCCGATATTTGGCAGTAATAAAAGCACCGCAAGCACTGCATAATACCCACTGCTGGGGGCACCAAAAGTTATTTTGTGAGATATATAATGCCTAAATAGCAACAGAACTGAGATAGTGATATGACGGCCTTAGTCACAATATGTAACCTTTGATGGTCAACATATCTGTGACGTTTCATTCAGATATTTCATATAGTAAAGGAACTACAGGTCAAAATCATTTTCCAGATTAATCAAGGGCGGATAACTCATGAACTGGAAAGGTAAGAGTGACGGTCCTTCGTTGTAATATGTAACCTTTGCTGTTCAACATATCTGTGAAGTTTCATTCAGATATCATAAACAGTAAAAGAATAAAAGGCCAGACACCATTTTTTAAAGGGAGAAGGGGCAGTAACTCCATCAAAATGGTCCGATTTTGCCCATTAACAATCCCATACCACTCATCCCCAATAACAATATGTATGCAAAATTTGAAAAAATTCTGTGCATAAATACTCAAGTTATCGATCGGAAACAGTGAGCATGGACGGATGAAATTTTGTTTGTTTGATTTGATTCTTTACGTCCACTCAACAATCTTTCAGTTATGCGGGACGGTCTTCCTGGGTTGAACCAGTACTAAGCTAGGATAAATGTGTCTTGCTCAAGGACCACAACGCAGTGACGCCGGTGAGGCTCAACCCGCGGCCCTTTGGTCTCGAGTCAAGCACTCTACCACTGAGCCACTTCGTCCCGGACGGATGAAATGAACTACAGGTCAAAAACCAATTCTCAGATCAATCAAGGGTGGATAACTCACAATCTGGAAAGGTAAGAGTGACGATCCTTACCCACAATATGTAACCTTTGATGGTCAACATATCTGTGAAGTTTCATTCAGATACTCCATATAGTAAATGAACTACAGGTCAAAAACCATTTTTCAGATCAATCAAGGGCAGATAACTCATGAACTGGAAAGGTAAGGGTGACGGTCCTTACTAAAAATATGTAACCTTTGATGTTCAACATATCTGTGAAGTTTCATACAGATATTCCATATAGTAAAAGAAACTACAGGCCAAAAACCAATTCTCAGATCAATCAAGGGTGGATAACTCACAATCTGGAAAGGTAAGAGTGACGATCCTTAGTCACAATATGTAACCTTTGATGATCAACATATCTGTGAAGTTTCATTCAGATATTCCATATAGTAAATGAACTACAGGTCAAAAACCATTTTTTAGATCAATCAAGGACAGATAACTCATGAACTGGAAAGGTAAGAGTAATGGTACTTTGTCACAGTATGTAACCTTTGATGTGAAACATATCTGTTAAGTTTCATTTAAATATTCCACATAGTAAAGGAACTACGGGTAAAAAAAATTTTTTAATTCAATCAAGGGCGGATAACTCACAAACAGGAAAGGTAAGAGTGACGGTTCTTAGTCACAATATGTTACCTTTGATGTGAAACATATCTGTGAAGTGATATTCAGATATTCCTTATAATAAAGGAACAATAGGTCAAAAACCTTTTTTTCAGACCTATCAAGGGCGGATAACTCACAAACTGGGAAGGTCAGAGTGACGGTCCTTAGTCACAATATGTAACCTTTGATGTGCAACATATCTGTGAAGTTTCATTCAGATTTCATGAACAGTAAAGGAATAACAGGCCAGAAACCATTTTTCCAATACGAAAAAGGGCAGTAACTCCGTTAAAAATGGACGGATTTTGCCCATTAACAATCCCATACCACTCATCGCCGATAACAATATGTATGCAAAATTTGAAAAAATTCCGTGAATAAATACTCAAGTTATCGATCGGAAATGGTGAGCACGGACGGACCGACAGACGGACAGACACCGAAAGGTATAACATAATACCCCGACACTAAAGTGTGGCGGGGTATAAAAATGACCAAATAAAATCACTGCTTAACTGTATGGAAGCAATTAGTGATAGAATTGGTTCAAAATTTAGACCTCTAACCCCGCAATATTAATAATTATATATGTAAGCATGGGTTTATACCGTCCTTTTGTGAATTTGCCATAAGTATCAAAATCGTATGCTTGCCCAATTATTTTCTGTCAGTGTCATCAGATGCACAATAACCTACCTGATATCTACTATATTATCCATCTGGTCCACAATCTTTTTGGACACCATGTCTTCCTCTCCCATGTAACTGAAACAAAGCTCATAAATAAGTATTGTTTTCAGAGAAAACTGAGGTCCCCGAACTATATATCTTGCATAAAAGCTCTTTTTGGTTTAAATTTGACCTATTTAGCTCTGCTGATGTCACCAAACTTAATCAAGTCATCATCATGCAAATTGGGTTCCATTCCGTCCTCTAGTTCACAAAGTATTTGCATACAAAGTGTCATGCCAACACTATCCGCCTCAAAAAGAATTATGCCCCCTACCCACAACACATTTGGTTGTCTGCTTAAGCCTTACACAAGTGGTCGTTTAAGAGTAAAGATACTAATCATATGACCAAATGAAAAACAAGATTTCAGGCATTTATGCAGTCAATAAATCAATAGAAAACATATTGTCATCACTTTTAAGGACATATTATCCACTTAAAACCAAAGTCCCCTGCCTGCCTTTATTACTCAACATTGCGATCAATACCAAAGCTCACGTGCTGGCTTATATTCATATACTGAGGGACTTTAAAAACGCACCATTTTACATTCTCTGTCTCTTCCACATGATTAATTTGAGGATGTTTTCTTTATCATTTTTAATTCTCTTGCAAAATGGACCATGATTTGCCATTATTTCGATTTGCTCATGCTGTCCATTCTGACGTTATATCGACGTAAGTGTTTTTCAACAATTGTCGTCTGACAAATGTGAATTTGATTCAATTTTAAAACAAACACTTTTAGGTGGTAGCCAGATGTCTTCTCAAGTGGAAAAACACAAAAGTTTTCAGAAATAATCGTTTTATTACACTCCCACTCGTAGCGTTTCTTTGCTAACGTCAGTCTTAAATTTTCAAACGGCAATAACAGACGGGAGACGTTCGCGCATGTCACGATACTTTTGTCTTTTATGCAACTGATTGAGGAGTATCTGTTGGCAGCAAAAAGATTTGGATTATTCCTGATCCTTAGGATATAAACGGCCAATTACGTCAAAAATCAATGACGTCATGTAGACGTAATGAACGTTGCCTGAGGCCTAAAACTTAATGATTTGTGTTTGTCTTTCATTTTGCTTTCAAGAACAAACATGGGTTCGAACACTTTTTTTCGTTCATAATGGAAGGTATGGGGACTCTGTGACTTTTTGAATTTGAGTTGTCTCAGAATTATCGCGACGTCACGGCAATCATAAGCCACAGCGTTTCGATTTTCTTATTGAATGCAAGCTGAATGACAGAACTTGTCAATTTTACTTTTCACATAATGAAAATATCCAATTTTCGACATAAATTAGCATTTAAGCAGGTGGTGCGTTTTTAAAGTCCTTCAGTATATATAGTGCAACCTGTATTAAGCAAGCATCTAAGGGATAGTCAAAATGTGCTTGCTTAAGACAGGTGCTTGCTAAATACAGGTACTTTTCAAAGAATTTGCCTTTTGTGGAAACTGAATACATTCTTGCCTTAGGCTGAAATGAAATATGTGTGGTTCGTGTTTCATACCAACAAAATTTAGGGTAAGAAGGTAGGGAGATTGTATAAGTTTGTAATTATATTTAACAAAGAAAATAGCGACAAAAACTGGAAAAGTGCCCATTTTAGGTATTTTTTCTCCAATGACCATTTTAATGTTTATGGTAGGGTTAAAAATTAGGGTAGGAAGGGAAACAGGAACCATACATACATTTCATTTAAGCCTAATACAGGTTGCTTGCTTATAGGTGGCCACTAAAACAAGTTTCACTGCATAGCTTGCATGGTTTTTTGAGACGAGACCTTGGTAGTTAAAATAAGCCCATTTTCAAGGACTTTTCTTCAAGACCGTGACGGCCTCCACTTTCAAGTCTCTGCAAACCCTGAAATTACTATACCTGGTATAGACTTCTGCCGACTTGTCCCTGTCTTTGTTTTTCCTCACAGCTGGATTTATCTCTCTCTTCACCTTTGTTAAGTCTTCCACAGAGAGGAATGACAGCTTCAAGTAATATCGCTTCAACCCGACAAGATGATTAGGCTAGGAGGACAAAATCAGTTTGATAAAGTATGGTAAATAAAATAGTCTAAAATTTCGAACATTTTTCTCTTTCTGTTCTTAACTAAAATGCTGGTTATCAGGGCTGGAATTCACACAATGCTCATCAGAATAGCAAACAGGGAAGACCCTGATCAGACTGCTTCTTCAGAAGCAGTCTGATCTGGGTCTGTCCTGTTTGCCTAAAGGCCTTTTTTGGCAGGCAACTAGTGTTCGAAATTTTAGAACATTTACCTTGTAATATAGTACTTATAACATGCATAGGAGAAAGTTCAAATTTCCCAAATCCTGAACTTTAGAAATAAAACATAAAACTTGTAGTATGCCCACAAAATATACTGAAGGACTTAAGAAACGCACCACCTGCTAAAATGCTAATTTATTGTCAAACTTTAATATTTTAATTATGTGAAAAATGAAATTGACAAGTCCTGTCATTTAGCTTGCATTTAATGAGAAAATCGATACGCTGTGGCTTATGGTTGCCGTGATGTCGCCATTATTCTGTGACAACCCAAATTTATAGTCCGGCAGTATTCAGGCGAATTTTAGGGGAACCTGGAACTTGATTTTAAACTTTTTTTCTTTGCTGATTCTGGTAGTGCATACATTGTCCTTGAAAAATCCGAGTGATGCCACTCTGGCATCATTGAGCATTTCGATATATTCAAGATGGCGTCCAAGATGGAGGACAATTATAAGAGAAAAAATGTGTGATACGGAAAATAATGTCTCAAACCCATTTTCTTTCTTAAATTGTTGCTATGAAGTTGGAATCTAACTGAACACACTAGCTTGTAACCAAATAAAATAAGAATGTGGACAAGATGGCCGCCAAGATGGCAGTTTATCACAAAAAGTATAAGAAAATCTTCCCTGAGACCGACAAAGTCCCGGGATTTGCATGCAAAATGCTTATTTTACTGATTCTTGAATTACAAACATCATCCTTGTGATCCCAGTGATGCTATCACTCAGCTCAGCATTTGACATATTCAAGATGGCGTCCAAGATCGTAGCCAACAAATTTATCAAACCCGTGGGAGTGGCGCCCTACATGTAGGCATAATGATAATTTGTAACAGACCAGATGCCATTACAAACACACATATCTGAATAAACAAACCTGGTATGCGTGTACGATAGAGTTGCACTGTAAATGCAGGCGTATATTAGAATGGCACCAGGGCCGAAAATTACAATGCTTCCTTAAAGTTAAGGAAGACTTAAGTATTGATTAAAATAACGTTTCGAACTTATTAAAATCAAAATAGTTTCTTTTTTTTCTGTAGATCACAATGGTGTCTTTGACCATACGTACTGCATCGATCCTGGCAATTTATTAAACATTTAATGTAATATTTTGAAATATCAATACTTCGCTTAAGTCGTCCTTAACTTTAAGGAAGCATTGTAATTTTGGGCCTATGTCAGCAAACATGTCTGATGTGATGACACCTCTGTACAAGTAGCACCGGATTTGTAGCCATCCTTCTATCTGCACTCAACTAGTAAAAATGTCGGTTGCAGTGGCAACTGAGTAGCAGACATGGCCTACAGTGAGGCACCACACCAATGGGCATGGTTGATAATGAGGGACCACACCAGAAGGCGTGGCCTATGGTGAGACAACACACCAGAAGGCATGGCTGATAATGAGGCATCACACCAGAAGGCATGGCCTATAGTGAGGCTCCACACCAGCAGGCACGGCTTATAGTGAGACACCATACACGCAGGTATGGCAAATAGAGATACACAACACCAGCAAGCATGCAAGAATGAGTGGTAAAAGATCGACAGGCATACTGATTGAGTGGTAAAAAATCAACAGGCATACTGATTGAGTGGTAAAAGATCGGCAGGCATATTGATTGAGTGGCAACGGTCCAGCAAGCACCCATCTTGCACATCACTCAACCAGTAGGCATGTTTGAACAGCAGTGGTGTTTGTGGAAGTTACACTAGACCAGAATACATATTTGTTGCAGCTGCAGCGACATAGCAATAGAATCTCAATGGACCAGCAGGCATGTATCTTGCATTGACAACGTAGCAATAGTCTTGCCTACTAAAGTTTCACAGTTTAAGTTGGCATGTCTGATGGAGGGGCATCGATCGAGTAGCTTTCTCTTTGATTTTCAAAGGAGACATGTCTGATTGAATGGAGAGGGAGTGGCTCATGGATAGAGTGCTTGACTCGAGACCGAGGGGCCGCGGGTTCGAGCCTCACCGGCGTCACTGCGTTGTGGTCCTTGAGCAAGACACATTTATCCTAGCTTAGTACTGGTTCAATCCAGGAAGAGCCGTCCCTGTTTAACTGAAAGATTGTTGATGGGACATAAAGAATCAAATCAAACAAACAAACAAATGTCTGATTGAATGGTACCAAGTTCTCAGGCATATCTGTTGAAGTTTCATCGAACGGCATCCATGTATTGCCACCAGGCCATCACATCAGACATTATTACCAGCACGCATGCAAATTATGTGGTACTGAAACAGCACACATGTATGCCTGTTGCCGAGACGCAGGATCTGCAGGCATGTGTGTGTGTTACATCACACCAGCAATAATGTATGTTACAATTGCACCCGACTAACAGGAATGCTGGGTACGCATGCATTGGATCAGTGTGCATGTCTGTTATACTTGTACCAGACCAGCAACCCAGCCATTTTTGCCACAGGGTCAGTAGACATCTTTACCATTTCCATGTTTGATTTAGCACACATGTCTGAAACCAAGACTCCAGGCCAGCAGTTATATAAGCAACAGCTTCGCGAGACTGTCAGGCCTGTTGCAGTACCCATGTCTTTAAACTTTGCTCTGTAACAGCAGGCATGTTTGTGACAGTTGCACCCGGCCATTTGGCACATTGAATACAAGCATGCATTTCTGTAAGATTTGCAAACACATTTGTCGTTGCGGGGCTGTGCCAGCAGGTATGTCTGTTACACTTGCTTCAGACCCGCAGTTATGTCTTCTATGCTTGTACCCGACCAATGGGCTGTTAAGGACAATTGCACCAGACCATCAGGCATGTATGTTACAGTAGCACCTGACCAGCAGTCATGTCTATATGTTGCATAGAATCAGCATGCATGTCTCTTACAGTTTCAGATCATTTGTCATGTCTTTAACAGTTGCACCTAGCCAGCAGTCATGTCTGTCAAACATGCACCTACACGCATGCATGTCTGAAAAACTTGCACCGGACCAGTACTATATTCATATTTGTTATAGAAATATCCAACCATCTGTGCTGTCTGTTGCACTTGCGCCAGACCAGAACAGTAGTAATGGTTGTTACAACTGCACCGGACCAACAGGCCTGTATTTTACAGTTTCTCCTAAGCAGCAGGAATGTCTTAAATGGTTGCACCCAACCAGCAGTCATGATGGTAATTAACATCTGCAGCATGCAGATATATCTCTTACTCGTTGGTTTTTTGATACACTGCACTCTATAAGTAAAGAGTATTTTCCCTCTTTTTTTTGGTAATTTTATTTTTTAGCAATCCATCCATAAACTACTTTCAAGCTGATTTTTTCCACATATTGATTAAAAAAAGGTGTGTACTTTGAGCAAGCACGCTGTCACAGAGTTTTCGGTGATATCGTTCATTCAGCATACCCCGGCATTTATCACTTCATTATTTCTTTACAGAATGTATTCCCAAAGTAGGACCCTTTATGAGAATAATATGATATTAAGGTTCGTATTATCAGATCCAGCCAAAAGTAGTCTTGAAAGTAGTGCATGGATTGATGGATACGATTACCAGAACAAAGACACACAAAAAACATTACCATTATAAAAAAAAATAAGTCCGTTATTTTTTCAGTGCAGTGTATAATAAAAACCAATGTGTTTCCACAATATACATCCTGCTATTTCTGCCATCTTGGACGACATCTTGGATATTTTACAACGCTGAAACACAACAACATCATGCCAGTCAAATTCGCCAAATGCAACTACTGTTGAAAACTATCAGAAAAAAGGTTATTAACTGTGATTCTGATTTCAAGTGGAATTTTGCTTTAAAATGGCGGCCATCTTTGACATCATCGTAAATAGTTCAACCTTCTGAATCAAACAATGTTCCATTTTAATCATTTGTATCATTTAGACTCTAAAAAGCCATACGGAGTCAATATTAAAATGTTTTTATTGCGTTTTTTGGTCAGATAGGTCTTAGGGGACTAAATGGCGGCCATCTTGGGCGCCATCTTTAATATTTCAACCTTCTGAATCAAATCAATGTTCCATTTTAATTGTCTGTATCATTTAGCCTCTAAACATCCATAAAAAGTCAAAATTAGAGCTCTTTTTATCGAACCTGTTGGTCAGATAGGTGTTAGGAGCATAACTGGCGGCCATCTTGGATGCCATCTTTAATTTTTCAAAACGCTCAATGATGCCAGAGTGGCATCAGTTGGATTCATCATGTACAATGTCTGAACAACAAGAATCCGTGAAGAAAAAAACTTTAAAATCAAGTTCCAGGTCATCCTTGTTTTCTACCGGACTATTAACTAGAAATTGTGTTTATGAAACACTGTGCCCCCAACCGTATGCTTGTCCAGTAGGGCTGCCACGTTTACACGTGTTAACGGTAGCGTTTCCTGTTTTTGCAATAAACGTTTACAAAATTGGCCTACCGTTTACACGAACTTTAGCACGTGTCCAGTTTTGTGGTATATAAATAGCATTTCCTAATGAACATCCCGTTCTGGATCATCAATCAGTTGGGTTTTTTCTCAGATTAGGCTGTATTTGATGAAGTATCTACTGCAATTGGAATATTACGGCGGACATGCTCAACAGAAG
This sequence comes from Loripinus fragilis, assembly GCA_964019695.1. Classification (NCBI taxonomy): domain Eukaryota; kingdom Metazoa; phylum Mollusca; class Bivalvia; order Lucinida; family Lucinidae; genus Loripinus; species Loripinus fragilis. The sequence goes on from OZ026526.1 coordinate 45,310,326, forward strand.
GGAGCATTTTTCAAATTCTTTGAGTATCGCGCATGCACAGACAGTGACTCGACGGGCCATAAAAATGACCCGAAAATAGCCTCTTTCAGTCACTGCTCCGAGCAATTATATTCTGGTATTTTCAACAGTTATGTAAAGATTTGGTGGCGACGCATCTTGTTTACTTCCTGTCCGCGTGAATATTGATGCGTATGTGATGATTGGCAGTTATGTTTTGTGTGTGTCAACTTGTTAATTACACACTTGCAACTGAAGAAAATGTAGGTAATCTACGAGTCTGCGCATGCAGTCATTATGAAACATCACAGGACCGTCAGTCCTGACTGACGGATTTACCTGCGGTCTGACAAGAGTTACCTTGTCACAGGACCGACTGTCCTGTGAAACCTGTGCCCAAAAGTCACTGTTTTGGCGGAATATATGTCCGAAAATACTCTGTCAAAATCCATAATGGAAAACTGTGTTTAGCAGCAATCAATACTTTGTTTAGCCTACTGAGCTGTCATAAAACATTCAAACTTACAATTTTCTTATTTTGTTGTTTGTTCTCATATGGTGTCGGTCTGGTGAAATCATGGTTGGTCAGGCAGATTTTTCCAGTCCACCAGACCGGCTGTCCTGTAAAGTCTGGGAAACTTTCGTAAACTCTACGCATGTTGCAATCACTTTCCAATAACTTGAAATGAGTTCTATCACAACACCCAACCAACTAATTTCGAATATTGGCACAAGTTACATTTTTCAAGGATTTGTTTAGGAAAAATATCAGCGATTTTACTGATCTGCATAATGAAAAAAATCAAATCTGGAAGTTCCGTGTAAACGGGATTGTTTCGGTTAGTGGAACTCGTGTAAACATTTACCAAATTTCGTAAACGTGGCAGCCCTATTGTCCAGAAGGATGATCTCATCAGGTAATCTACTCCCCATCCTCCATGAGCTGACCAAATCTGAGTTGATCAGAGTGTAAATATGACCAAAAACTTAAAGCCAATAATTGCCAGGGTACCGCTGTTGAATATACTGGGATCTTCCATCAACATTCTAGTGTTAATATTGCACTGTTACAGGCATGAGAGCGCAGTGGCTCAGTGGTAGAGTGCTTGACTCGAGACTGAGGGTTCGAGCATCACTGGCGCCACTGCCTTGTGGTCCTTGAGCAAGACACAGCTTAGTATTGGTTCAACCCAGGAAGACCCATCCCTGTTTAACTGAAAGATTGTTGATGGGACATAAAGAATCAAACCAAACAAACAAAACATGCATGAATATTGACATTAATGGTGGGCCAGACCTCATCACCAAGGAATTTTAGGGCCAGACCTCATCACCAAGGAATTTTAAACAGGTTTTCACCCAGGACGAAAAATAGAACTTAACAGAGGCTTTTGAAACGGATACAAACTTTATTTTCCCATCTTAATTTCACGTCATTTTCCATGAAAATATCGATACTTTTTGGGCTTGTGTATTGATTATCGCTGGCTTTCATATGGAGGTTCATCGATGCAACGATGTTTCGTCACAGGCCTATGGCATACGTGCAGTCTGATCAGAGCATTTACTAGTTGCTTGAATATTCTGACTCTTTTCTTAGGCTACTGACCGAATATCATTTGGCGTTTAAGCTTAAAAGGAGGCTGCAAAGGCTCGTCTGATTCTACACTTGTCAAACCACATTGTTGGAAATTTGCAATGTGGCTCATATATATTTGGTTTGCCACTTCCTACTGGGATGTAGGTAGGTAGCATTTTTTAGGCCAGGGGACAAAAATTCCACTCATCCGCTCGTAATTACGAGTGAAATCTAGAAAGGACGTATAATTCTTGGCAAAGCACTCGTCCTGTAGGACAGGTACTTTGGCAAGAATTACTCATCCTTCAATATTACTCCTTTATGTTCTTTATTGTATACGCTTTTAAAGGACAAGTGCATGTGTTTGAAGGACAAGTGAAAATTGTAAGTCACTCGTCCTGCAGGACAAGTGCAATATTGACAAAATTTTCGTCCCGTTGGCATATAAAAAAATATTTTTGAAAAACCTTTTATCTGGGTATCAAAAAAAAAATTTCTTAAATATTTTTTGATAAAGAGTGCCAGAAAATTTCTTACAGATGAAGAATTTATCATACATAACAAGTGTAAGAGATGAAATATATATAAAATTTTGCTCAGTGGGCAGAGATAACAAAAAATCCAAATTCCGAGACCATAAAAAGTTTTGGGTAGTGGGGTAAATTGCATGGGTAAAAGTTCAAAATTTCCAAAATCCTGAACTTTAGAAACTCAAATTTTAAAACTTGCAGGATGCCTACAAAAATGAATAATTTCAAGTTTAAATGATTGTGTTTAGATAATCTGAAACCTACTCAGAGAAGCTATTATAATCTGCCTAATTCAGCATTTTGAGGCTGACTTTCTATGGAATTCAGGATAATTTTGTTCGTTTGTTTGATTTGTTTCTTTACGTCCCATCAACAATCTTTCAGTTAAGCAGGGACGGGTCTTCCTGGGTTGAACCAGTACTTAGCTAGGATAAATGTGTCTTGCTCCAGGACCACAAGGCAGTAAAACCGGTGAGGCTCGAACCAAATTCAGGATAAAACCTGAAAACTTTCACCCATGTAATTGCTGGGTAGGTAGAAAATGGCAAACTTTTTTTAGGCCTTACCAGCTCCAAATCTTCCTTGCCTACTGTTTCAACACTTGCTATTTTCCCGGTGAACTTCTTGGTAAAGAAAGATGCCACTTCTCTTTCACAGCCTTTCTTTGTGAGCACATAGAAGTAAGGTCTGTAAGGCAGTGTTGCCTGAAAAAAGTGGTCAAACAACATGTCATATTAAAGAACATGCATTCAATAACACATCAGATAATCCGACAATGTAATAGAAATGTTATCATCAAGTTAAATGTGTCATTGTTTGGAATTAAGATATAAGCATGATAAGTCTCCAAATCCTGACCATAAAGGCGAAACAGACTGGTTTGTGTTTGCATCATCTGAAACTCTCAGTGTGTTCATGCCAAAATGGCAAGAAACTCTCTCTCACTGAAACCATGTGCAGTAATAAATTGACATAATGCATGCATGCATTCCAATCCAGTGCCAATCAAGGCCATTTTACCAAATTATTTTGAAATCTAACCAGTAGTTTTTGATGAGATCTTGAAAGTTATTCATTTGGGTTGCCATGGCAAACAGAATTCTGCCTGGAATTGAATTCTTTGAACATCTTTGAAAGTGGTCCACCAAAGGATCATTCCTGTGAAATTTGGTGACAACCCACCCAGTGGTTTAGATATATGTTGTTTAAAGCAAATTGTTGAATGGAGACGGACGATTGACGACGGACATCAAAAGATCACAATAGCTCACCTTGAGGCGAGGCTGTAAGCTAATAAAATCATGTGACAAAAAAAAAGTCGTTTGTACCTAACAGTGGAGCTGGAAAAGTAGTTGGTACTTCATTTAATTCAAGCTTTTTGAAAAACAATGAAAGAGCAGTCCTGTAAAAAATTAACCAACTCAACAACTTAAGACGGTAACACTGTTTCTAATAGTGCCTGGGGCACTGTCACCTGTAACCAACACTCTATAATTTGTTTGTTTTACCTTAAATCTACCACCGTCGTCCTGTATGAAGTAGTAATCCACTGCACTAACCAATCTTTTATCTTCATCCATGATATCTGCCTAAAATTAGAGATACAGGCATAATGACAAAATCCCTGTCTCATTAAGTATTAAATATTTACCATATTTGACATAAGAAGCACCCACGCTCTATAAAGGGTTCCCAAAGAAATTAAAAAACACAATTCCATGATTTTTCCATGACTTTCTAAGTCAACAATGTAATTGCCATGTTTATTTAATGCACAGCCTCCAACCTCCCCTTTCAGCAGCATCTTTTCCACGATAAGCATAAATGCAGAATGCAGCAACAGTAATGTATTTAAATAAGGCCAAAATGAAATATATGTGTGGTTCCAGTTTCATGCCAAGAAAATTTAGGGTAGGTAGGTAAATTATTAAATTTTGTTTAAACATTTAACGAAGAAAATAGTGACAAAAATTGAAAAAGTGCCCATTTAAGGTATTTTTTCTCCAAAGACCATTTTAATGTTTAGGGTAGGGTTAAAAAAAATAGGGTAGGTAGGCAACAGGAACCACACATATATTTCATTTAAGCCTAAGCATGCTTGTAGACCATGCTTGCATTTTGAAATAATTAAAACTTGAAACCATCAGTAGCCAGAAAACTAGCTGTCAGACCAGGGTTTTTTTTGGCCCATTTTGACGACCGATATTCGGTCGTGTTCCCAATGCCAAAAAGTATGTTTTTTTCCCAATTTGAATAAGAAAATTCCCAATTCAAGGAGCAAAAAAAAACGGGAGAAAAAATAACAAAATATCGCCATTTTACGATGTTTATGTTTGTGGTTGAAAGAGCGGGTCCTAACAGTCCGAATGATACAAGGGAAATAACCAAATATTGCAAACTCCCAAACGGTAACGTCCCTTTGCGGCAATTCAGCAGAATTTATTCGAGAAGGTGCCGGGGAGTTTGTAATAAACACACATGGTTTATTTTACTGGTACCCTACTCTGGCGTATTAATTTAGATTAAACGGGGCACCTTTCTCATAACAAAAAAAGAAAAAGCTTGTAACATATTTTCGCGATGTCGCACAATACGAAATATTACAGAAAGAAACTAAAAAGAACGGAGTCAAGTAAAAAAATAGGTGTGCTTTTTCGTCAGCAAGCATTAGCATCGGAGAATTCTGCAAATATCACCCCAAAACAGACCGAAAAAGTAGAAGCATCGGCTGAAATTGCCGAATCGCCTGCTTCCATAAAAAATTGTCCGTCGACATCCGCTGGTGTACCTTCTCAGTGTGATGACACTCATTCAAATCATGATTTAAACAAATTAATGATTTATTACTTTTAAGTTTAACCTTTCCAGGCCTCTAGATAAGAGTGCTGTTTAGAAAAAATATTCTTATATTTCTCAAGCAAAACATATGTTGTGAGTACTCAAAAGAACCATCTTAATAAGAGGGTTCTTTTGAGCACCCACAACAAATGGTAAATCAGATTGTAAATCAGATTTCAGAATTTGCTTATAAGTCAGTGAAGAGTAAGAAGTTGAATAAACGAAATACTTGATATTTTTGTTTTTATTATAGGGTGTGTTTTTTCCCAATTTTGTATAAAACGACGCGAAAATTCCCAATTCTAGGGGTCGGGTCATGTTCCCAAAATGCCGAGAAAAAACCCTGCAGACACACAAGTTTTGTGAGTCTGACAGGTAGTTTTCTGGCTACTGGTTGTTTCATCAAATTATTTCACAAGATTCCATGATTTTTTCATGATTATTCAGGTTTTTTCAAATTCCATGATTTTTCCATGCATGAAACTTTTTTAGCGATTTTCCAGGTTTTCCATGATTTCCAGAGCTTGTGGGAACCCTGGGATTTCCCATCAATCCTGGCAGTGGTGTTATTCATTAGGCCAAGAAAAATGTGCTTCAGGTTTTAAGATAGGGTTGGTCTGTTGGAAAACATTTTATTTTGCTATAAATTTTTTATTAGTTTTTTTACATGCTTTCTTGAAAACTGTGCAGGATATCCAGGGGACAAAAATTTTTCAATATTGCACTTGTCCTGCAGGACGAGTGACTTACAACTTTCACTGGTCCTGCAAACACATGCATATGTCCTTTAAAAGTGTATGCAATAATGAACATAAGTGAGTAATATGTTATACGTTTTGAGTAATTCTTTCGAAAGCACTTGTCCTACAGGACAAGTACTTTGGGAAGAATTGCTTGTCCTTTCTAGATTTCACTCGTAATAACGAGCGGAATTTTTGTCCTGATATCTTTGTCAAGTGATTCAATCATTACAAGAGGGGCATTCTAGATAACTATACACATTTGTTGTGTAAACTATCGAGTGGTAGTGCAATGAGAACCTCTGCTGGAAGTTTATGGACCTAAACAGTTAAGCAGTATTGATTTTTGAAAGGATGTCTGCTTTAATATTTGTAGCATTTCAGAAATAACAGTGCATACCATCGCACCAGCTCGTACTGCTATAGAATGCACATTTGACAGATTCGATATGAATAAAGCTCCAATTAACCTTGGTTACACTTTTAAATAGCTTGAAAATTGGAAATAGTTCAGGCAGTCGCCAGTCGTGACACAAAGACATCTTCAGGACGTCCAGCCTCCAGGTAAGAGTGTCAGGGATGTTTTGTTGCTTTACGCCCCAAGTCAACCGCTATGGTCATGGCGGGACGGTCAGTTCAACAAAACCATGTTGTGAGTACTAAAAAGAACTGTCAACTAAACCGTAAAACGGAACCAAAAAACATGTTTAGATGGATGGTTAAGAAAATAATTGCAATTTTATGCTGGACCTATGGAGGTGTAAATATGGAAATATTGCAGAAATTGTTATGTCACAGTAAAAGCAGAAGAGATAACCTTGTCTGAATAGTACATTATATTGAAGTAGGTTACCCAGGGTAGTAGCCGATCGGATACCACATTTCATTTGAACAAGACTCGATAAAAATATTCTTTTCACAGGACAGATTGCAAACAGTGATGCAGTAAGAACTGAGGATCCTGTTAACTAGTTTCTTCAGATGAGGCCAAATAAAAATAAAAGTGCAGGAAATTTTTGTTTTGTGTTCTCAGGGGCCAAAATTCGGTCACAGGAATTTAGGCGACTTTTCCCAATTTTGAAAAAAAAAAAAATCCAATTTTTCTTTCAATATTGGGATTTTCATTCAGTCACCACACACTTTGGGTTAGTGTCACACAAGCTACATGATGACACTATTATGTGCTGCATCTTATTTCTCCTTCAATTTTTTTATGGCAAAAGTAAGTGTAATTATCAAATAGCCAATTTGTTTTATAATTGACCAAAAATGACATAATTGTGCACTATAACAAATTTATCAATTTAGGGGTTTATCACGCTAATTTTCCCAATCTGACAGGCCATAGGGCCCCTTCCCAAAATTACCAAAAAATCCCTGGTGTCAGAAAATTTTAGCACACATATTTTTTATAAGTTATTATTTTTCTGGAAAAAAAATATAATTTTATGCATTTTCGCCTTTCAAAATGCATGAAATTCTTTTTTTTCCAGAAAACTGAAAACAATTCTAGGTTTCACCAGTAAATTAAGGTAGGGTTGGGTTACCATAAACACAGGTAATTTTTTATTTGGCCTGACAGCTAATATAATATGGCTCTTCGATATTTTCAAGAAAAAGGGTCAATTTAAAGATATATACCGGATGCATATTAATAAGCCACCCCACTTTGTCCTGGGGATCTTTGTATCTTTCATAACCAAACTTCTGGTCGATTTCATCATTCAGTCTTGCCCTCTGAACACGTTTTTCTGTAGAATCTTCCCGTCTGAAAAACATATGACATTAACTTCTCTTTACATGCTGATTTTTCTCGATGACCAAAATAGTACCCTTTTTAACAGCTAGGTACACTATTTAGTGCACTCGTCGACTGCAACCACCACGCGATCATGACTGCGCTGTTCGAGTAGTGGTTCTCTAGCGTCACGTTAAACTGTAATCAATAACCCCCTTTTGATATATAATTTGTAACATAGCTGCCTTACTCAATCAAGTTGACATCAAAGTGAACTATCCAATAATAATCTTACCCAAAAGCTAATGCAGTCAATCCCCCACCCCAATGATGCTCCTGATGAAATTTGAATATGATTGGCCAACTGGAGATATTCATGTTTGAAAGTGTGGACGGACAGACGGACGAGGGCTCGAGTCCCATACTATGAGCTCATCCTGAGCCTTTGGCTCTGGTGAGCCAAAAATACCGGGGGGGGGGGGGGGGGGGGGGGGGGGGGGGGGGGGGGGGGAAGGGAAGGGGGGGGGGGGGACAATAGGCGATATATTTTTTATGGGTGGTTGGTGCGGAAAGTTTTTAAATTATATGGGTCATTGGTGTTCGACCGAATCTAATTACATGGGTGCCGGTGGTTTGTGTTTCGCTACGTGGAAGGGGAAGAAAGAATATTATCTGCCAAAAAAGGAGAGAAGTTTTTATCTAATCTAGCCAAAAAAGCATAGCAAACCGCAGTGGAAACGGCCATTTATGTTTATGCCAAATTGTCAAAACTCGGATGTTTCAGTCAAATATTGGTAAAAAACAGTACCCTAATCATAGCACCAGATAAGACTGCGTATTGCGTATTTACGCAATTTCGTGGACCTGAAAACGCAATTAATTTCATTTCTGTGCGTACAAGAACGCAATAAAAATCCTTCATACGCAATTCCGAACTTTTTTTAGCGTATGACGCTATAGTATTCAGTTTGCGATTGTCGTTTTTCGCATCACAAGCTGTTGTTGGGTACAAATTTATACACGTCGTAGCGCCGAAACTAGTTAATTAAATTGCAAACCAGCCCAGGAACATTCTTATCGCTGTTTAGCTTTACCCAATATTTACACAATTACGACATTCGTCTCGCTTTACAATAACAATGGCGTGACATGGGCGAAAAAGTCTTAGAGCAATTGAATAATATCATATCGTAACTAACTCTAATACCGCGTTGGTGATTCGAAGAATGAAAGATGAATTGATAGATACATTGGATTTTCAAAATAAGTTGGAAATAGCGATCTCAGATTTACTAATATTGCAAGTGTGCTTTCTGAAAGTGAAACTGAAAGTAAACAAAAAAGTCAGGAGAAACAAGGCCCGGTTTTAATGCTTATTTGCTTTCAGATAGATACCCAATACAAAAACTTGAAATACCCAATTTAAAATTTGAAATACCCAATTAAGCCAAAAAGAGGTGGGTAAATACCCAATTGCCTCCAATCCTTATCTGGAGCTATGCCTAATAAACTCCCCAATAGTGGCTTCTGTGGCGGTCATTACTTCACTTGGGAAACATTGTATTTTCAGAAGAATTCAAGGAAACAACACTCTAGGGTAATTAGGCTACTGGGCAGTACTGGCCAATACCTGTAAAAACCTGTACCGATAAAGACTGAAACTGGAGATTGGAATAATGCGGTTTACCTGCAAGTTTATTTTGTCAATACAGAGAAAGATGCACAGTTGATTACACTCATAATAATTGTGAATAAATCTGTTTGATTGCTTTGCACAGTTAAGGTATCGCCTAAGTTCATATTATTCTTTCTGCTGAGGCTTTATTATTTCAATTTGCTTTATGGCACACTCAGTCTCTCATGACCCCCCCCCCCCACCACCACCCCTATTTTCTTTCCTTAAAACAATTCAATGTCTTGCTGTGAAATTTAATTTTGACAACAAATGTGGTACCAAAGACTGGCATTGATGCGAGCCAAATGTGGTGTTCAATGTCTGAATTTCCTGCCGATTTTGGATGATCTCCGTCGTCTACACCCCGAGTCCAGAGGAGGCTCCGCGAACAAGCCACTGGGGAGTTAATCACTGAGATGCGCATGCGTACTCGCAACTGTCTGGTATAAACATCCGGTATGCGATGAAAAAGATCGACCAGCTGTATTTTTACCTTTGTTTCGTCTTCTCTACCGAACCTGACGTTTAGCCAATGCTAGTGGGCAAATGGGGAATTTTACACCAATGGGCCTTAGGAAAATTGGATTCTATGGGTAGATGGTGTAAAAACTTTTTTCTGATAACATGGGTGGTTGGGGTCGGAGGAAATTGAATGCCATGGGTGGTTGGGTAAAAAAAAGTGCCGTCTCCCCCCCCCCCCCCCCCCCCAGGTGTTTTTTCTGGAATAGCCCTAAAGTGTTGGCTATTAAATGATGATATTTTTCTAATAATACATTTCATATAGATGATCAGTGTTCGCGTTTACATCGCAATAATATCTAAATACAGTGATTTTATTTGGGATTTTGGGAAGCTACCTTTTCCTACACATTTGGGAAAATATTTTATTAAAATTGGGAAAATAAGAGCTAAAATACATGAAATTGGGAAAATAAAGGCCATTTTTGGATTGGGAATGACTCCCATAAACGGCCTCAAAAATGGCCAAATAAAATCACTGAAATACGCAACGAAAATCGTTGGTACGCAAAATAGACAAGTAGCTTGCGTCCATGGGAGGCAAGATCAAAAGCAGTTGACTTTAAGCAAATTTAAGCCAGCTCAGTAGTAAAGAGAGTTAAAACCCTTGAAAATCGGTCTTCTGTACTTTGCAACGCTTCAAAATCACAAACAGCTGCTATAAATGGTTTTCCGAGATCCGTTGTTCATAGCAACATTTGGAAACAGAAGTACTGTAAGTAAGTAAAGACTTTATTTTTTGAGGGTTACAACATTTAGCGCATACATAAGTACATACACCAGTCACAGGCTTTCAAGTGCCCATTAACAGAAAAGTAGGGAAAAAGTAGGGATAAAAATTTGGAAAAAGTAGTGAAAAAGTAGGGATTAATGGTGTAAAAAAGTAGGGATAGTAGGGCTTTTCCAAATATAAAACTAATTACAATGAGCTGTTTGAAATAAGTAATTTCAGATTAAATGAGCAGGATAATAATACCTGTGACATTAGTACTAGCCAAACAGAGACTTTTAGGTTAAACATTAAAATTTGAGATGTTAAGAGGCGTGCGGATCCTGAATGAACTTAGAAGTTCATTTATAAAACCCGATCAAGCGAAGCGAGCGAGGAAAACTTTCTGGATTTTTACGCTAAAATTACATTTGAGAGCGAAAAAGTAGGGATAGTAGGGCATTTTCATGAAAAAGTAGGGAAAAATAGGAGCAGATCAAAAAAGTAGGGAAAAATAGGAAAAGTAGGGCCCACTTGAAAACTGTTTGTTTGTTTGTTTGATTCTTTACGTCCCATCAACAATCTTTCAGTTATACAGGCCCCCTAGCAGACCATCATGAAATTAAAGGTTTTTTATAAAGGCTATTTTAGGCAAAATAAAGGTTGTTTCATTGAAATTCTAACAGAAATAAGGAGCATATTAACATCAAATTTTTTAGTATTTTTATAATCGGATCCTGATCTTTAAATCCATGTTATGATAGATGAAGGGATGAAAAGGGGCGCAGCAAATCCTTTGCCAATAAATATACAACCAGGAGCTATAATTACAAATCATTTGACAAAATTACTCTTGTTTATTCCCTAGTTAAAAATCTCATTTTTAGTTAAAAATCTCATTTTTAACTACAAGCTTGTGTGTTGAGCAGTGGTGAATAAAAAAAAAATAGATCACATATTTTCTAATCTGGAAGGAGAGTTCAGGGGTCCTCCACTGGAAAATTTTGAATACCAAGAAAACAGGAGAAGCCATCTCTGGTTATTTTGTAAGGACAATTTTACCTTCAGTAAATGAACAATTTCAGAGGATATTGCTCCCATTTATTGAAGGCTCTTTTTTAAAATATAAATTTAGACAGTTATGCATATTGTCTGTATTAGTCTTGCGGTGTAGATAACACTGTTTAGATTTGACAACCTTAGACAATGACATTAGAAAATCAAGACATCATTCAGAAGTCAGTAAATCCAATAGATGCTATCCATTAATACTTGTTGGTGCAATTATTTCAGTTGGTAGGGTGTCCAACCTAATGCCTGGAGTTTTGCAGGTTCTATTCCCAGATGGGGCACATTCTTTCACTTGTTGTCAGATAGCCTTACTAGTGAAAGATGAGCACTGAGTAATAGTAAAAGGTTATGGGTTAAGTCGGCCTTGGAAAAGGGTGGTTAGGATCATCAAGTCATTCCGACATTACCTCAGCTGTTTAGCATGGATGTAAAGCTAGAAATCAACCCAAAAGCATTTACCTTACCTCAATTTTTTTTATTGCTGCCTTATCTAAAGCATCAGAAAAATTGACTATAAGTCACTCTGGTGCAAGAGGTAGATAAAGACACAATGGTCTGAGGATGAATACAGCTTTCTGAAAAGCTCAAGATGTCACAGTCATTACTTGTAACATAACTATGGTCTTTTTCTTATGTTCAAACTGATCTTGCAAAATTTAAAGGTTTATAAATCAAAATAAAGGTTATTAAAGGTTTTTCAGCCAAATTAAAGGTTTTAAAGGATTGCAACCAAATTAAAGGTTTCTAAAGGTTTTAAAGGTTCCACTAGGTGGCCTGAGTTATATAGGGACGGGTCTTCCTGGGTTGAACCAGTACTAAGCTAGGATAAATGTGTCTTGCTCAAGGACCACAACGCAGTGACGCCGGTGAGGCTCGAACCCGCGGCCCTTCTGTCTCGAGTCAAGCAATCTACCACTGAGCCACTGCGCTCCCTTTGAAAGCCTGTAGTCATTATGAAACATCACAGAACCGGCGGTTCTGACTGGCCAATTTAAACTACAGTCTGACAAGAGTTACCTCATCACAGGACCGACTGTCCTCTGAAAGATAAAGGTCGCTCATTTGAAACAAACCTCGGTAGAGACTTTATTGCGACATAATATCTTGTTAACAGATACTAACCTGCCTTACTCTATCTTTCTAGCACAACCCTTTTTATGCGGGCACTGTCTCGGGGTCCGGTACCGGACCCCTAGACTACGGGGCTACGGGTCCGGTACCGGACACCGAGCCACGCCTATGAGGACTGTCTCGGGGTCCGGTAGTTTGTGAAACATCTACTCGGCACGTCCAGAGATATGGGGATGCTTGTCCGTACCTGCGTGTATATGTATGTCTGTTAATTTACCAACAAAAACTCGTGTTGAAGTTTAACTTTGCTTCGTCCGCCATCTTTGATCATCTGTATTTACTGTCACGCTATTCAAACAAGTATAAGCTTATACAAAAGGTATAAGATTTTTAACGGACAAGAGTGGAAAAAAAATAACTAGATATAGATCTAATTTGTCTTACTTTATTCCTTTTATTTTTCTTATCCTTATTTTTTCAATAAGGTCATGAATAAAGGTAATTAATGTCAGGGGGAACTTACTATCGCATCAGTGAATTGGCGTAGGGTTTGATGTCCTTTAATTGGTGTTTGTCTCAATGTTCTTATTAATTTATTGTTGTTATCTGTCTACTTGATTATTAACCTAAAGGTAAATACCAATTTGCACTTTCAGGGTTTTCCATGACGCACATTTTTGTGCGTTTTGACGCACATTTGGACCAAATGACCCAAATAACTATCACAACTGCGTCATGGTGGACGCAAAGCTGTGTGCGCAGCACTTGCTTTAAAAACGAATGATTCAGATCGACGCCGGCGCCATTTGTTATCTTCGAGTAAGAACAACGCGAACTTGGGTCCGAATCGCCGATATTGGGGACGAAACTGTAGACTGTGTCAGCGTCCAATTCTTGGCTTCTAAGCGACAGACTTTGTGCATACACTATTGATTTGCGATAAACCAGTCTACGAAAATGTCGCAGTCAAAATTGTTGTCGTTTTTCTTGTCTGCAACCGAAAAACGAAAAAGAGATAGCGATGACTCTGACGAATCGCAACCTGGACCGAGCACGCCTAAGAAAACATCAAGACCAAGGGGGTTTTGTGATGACTGGCTCGTGAAATACGACTGGTTGTATTTAGAAAATGGCAAAATGAAATGTCATCCGTGCGTAAACACTCGACAGAATAACCCATTTTCAGCAGGTTCGGGTTGCACGAACTTTAGAAACTCTACTCTCGTAAGGCACCAAAGAGATCAGTATGTGACCCTCTCAAATTGAAAATGACCCCCAAAGTCAACTACCTGGGGGTTACAATGACCCCTGAAAATTTTTTTGAAGGGAAAACCCTGCACTTTCATTGAAGTAAGCAAACGGTGATTGCAGGTGCATTGTTTAATTGCTTTCATACCGGCTAATTGGTCACATAACTGTCTGTCTGTCCGACAACCACCAGTGAAACGCATGGGCTGATGGTGGTCCGAAGTTATTCAAAATAAAACAGCTTAAAACGTGGGCCGATTTTGGCCCGATATAACATGCTAGCACGGGAAGTTATTCACAGCGGTGAAACGGTTCTTTTGAGCACCCAAAAGCTTAAGACCAAATAAGCACACAAAATCAGACCACTGTCGAACACCAGCCAAACGCATGGGCCGATGGTGGCTCGACAATAGCATGCTGGCACAGGACGTTATTCACAACAAAACAGCTATATATGACTATTGAGCTCTACGAAATGTGGTGCTCAGAAATTTATTATAGGGATCTAACATCAGTTGGGTCTATTCATGGTGCGATGATCCAGAGGGTGGGCGGCAGGGGCTCCGAAATCCCCTCCCCCTGAAAAATCACAAGAAATATAGGGTTTCTTAGCAATACTGATCAGGATCCCCTGAAAAATTAAAAAGCTACTAAGCCAGCAATGTTGGGCCATCATTAGCACGCCAGCGAAACGCCATTTATGTTCTGCTAGATTATTCCAGCCCCATCGTTGTAGCAAACAGTGTGGATCCGGATTAAACTGCTCTCCTAAGAGCAGTCTGATCCAGGTCCACAATGTTTGTCTGTACGGAGAAATTAGCCATTGACGTAAGCATAAGTTGCATTTTCCTTACATAACGACCCATATGTCGTCTACTAGTTCGTTATTGAAAGACGTCGTTGAAGCAACCAATATTGACCCAGATCTCATAGGAGCAGTCTGATCCTGGTCCCAAATGTTTGTTTGTACGGGGATATTGGCCATTGACGTAAGCATAAGTTGCATTTCCCTGACATAACGACCCATAAGCCGTCTTTGTAGCAAACAGTGTGGACACGTATCAAACTGCTATCCTAGGAGTGGCCTGAACCGGATTCGCAATGTTTGTCTGTCCGTAAGACGACTTTGTAGCAAACAGTTTGGACACATATCTGACTGCTCTCCTAGGAACAGTCTGATCAGGGTCCACGGCGAAATTAGCCGTTGGCGTAAGCATTTACATGTAGCAGATAACTCCAGCAGACGTAAATTTTAGATGCATTTCCGCGATTGAGTCGTTCAACCTATGTAGATCCATTTGTAACGTCTCTGTAGCAAATAGAGTGGACCGAGATCAGATTGTTATCATAGGAGCAGTCTGATCTTTTTCATCACTGTTTGTCATTATTTTAGATGCATTTCCGCGATCGAGTCTTCAACCTTAGGAGATCCATTTGTAACGTCTCTCTAGCAAACAGTGTGGATCCAGATCAGACTGTTATCGTATGAGCAGTCTGATCTTGTTCAACACTGTTTGTATTTATGCTTAAAAGTCATGTCCTTTTTGGACCATATCAGTTGTTTAAAAAAAAAGACAAAAAAAGACTCACAGTCTTCTTATAAAGCTATGTACGAATGTCAAAAGATACCAGCAAGATCCACTGCTGTTTTCCCAGTAGTGGGTCTCTTTGAAAGCTATAGTTGAATAATGAATCTACACTACAGACTATGTAAGCTTATTTGACACTGCTCACTCATCTCACTAATCAGCTGCCAACGAGTAGTTTAATTGGTTCCTTTAATTGAAGATGAGAACATAATTGATTTGTTACAGTTGAGTTAAGTTCTTTTTTTTACTTTATCGTTATCATTTGTATACCTTTTGTATAAGCTTAATTGTTTAAATAGTGTGACGCATGACAGTAAATACAGATTGGTTTCCCTTTGAGGATCAAAGATGGCATACGAATTCAACATGAGTTTTTGTCGGTAAAATAACTGTTACTACATATACGTGCAGGTACGGACCCGTATCCCTAGACTTGTCAGTAGTTGTTTCACAAACTACCGGACCCCGAGACAGTCCTCATAGGCGTGGCTCGGGGTCCGGTTCCGGACCCCTAGAATCAGTGTCTAGGGGTCCGGTACCGGACCCGTAGCCCTGTAGTCTAGAGGTCCGGTACCGGACCCGGAGACAGCAAGGAAGCTGCTAGTACTGTACCTTTCCTTACACCTTTGGTATGGTGCTGCCGGGATTCGAACCCACAACCTCCCACTCCAAATGTGGACGCTCCAACTAAGCTATCAGGGCGGACCCTTGGTCTCAAGTCAAGGACTCTACCAATGAGCCACTGGGCTCCCTGAAAAGCAGGCGAATGCAAGGAAAGCAACTATATGGGACTGAACGGCCAGTGTGGGCCCTCAAGTCAAAATAATTATCCCTGCATCAATGCAATAAGAACATTTGCATATAATCAAAGATGAAGTCCATATATAAGGATCAAAACGAGTGCGAAAGTGCGTTTTGTGCCTTGGATTGTGCAATGGCCGCTAAAAATAAAGGCGCGCATTTGCCATTTCATTCAACTTACCCACTTTGTTCACTAGGCTGCTGAGATTGGTCGGACTTGAATTTTCCGCTGTTTTGTAGCACCATTGTTATTGTCGGGAAAATACAGCAATTCGATTACATACCAAAAGAGCCGAAAAAAACTAGATTTCTAAACAAAAAGCGTGAGTTCCGTGTAAAGTGCTGCCTCGTTGTTCTCCCGCTAGATTTGTCTTCGGCGCGAAAATGTAGATCAACCTCGACCTTGGAAATAAGAAACAATTTTTTTTACCGAAATTAAAAAAAACACACGGGCAAATACTTTTTAAAACAATATATATATATAAATAATTTTTAGAAAGGAATGTGTGGCTAAATATCGTTGGAATATGTCCAACAATTAAATAAAATAAGAAGAATATTTTTGCTGTTGTAGATTAATGGTTCATTATATTCGTCAAGGGATTCGATTATAGTTTTCGGTCCAACAATACGCGCCAAAGTGGGTAACGCTTATATCCGAAAGCAAACAAACAAGTATTAGCTTTTCACAGTTTGGCTACCAAAGTAAGTAAGGGTGCAAAGATCAGGAATCGATACAATCAAGTACCACACCTGACCCAGGATACCAATGGGAAAGTAACAAACACATAGTAGACACCACAAACGAGAGCCAAGAGGCCAGCCCTTTCCCAGCAGGTGACCACAAAGCACATATAAACAGACGTGCACAAAGACATAGCAAACACAAGACAGAACAAAAACATAAAAGAGTCACAAAAGAAGTACCGCCTTGGAACGGTCAGTAAAATATTTTACTGTTACAAAGTAACAGATAAAACTTTCATACATCCAAACGGAGCTGATTCATCAACAATTGACTGATTCATCAACAATTGACTACTTTTTCTACCACAGTACGATCTCCAATGAAATCACATCAATTACAAGACTGGAACTACCAGAGAATAACTCTGACCACTACCCAGTTGAATGTACCATGAAAGTGAGCCTTGATAGGGCTATTAAGAAACCAAATAGAGACATTAATACACAGAAAGTGAATTGGAAGAAGGTTGATATTAAAGCATACAAACTAAATCTGAATGAATTACTTAGTGACTTTGAAGTAACCCCATCCTCGATCAGCGGGCTGGACAATAGCGTAGTAAAACTTAATAATATACTTAAACAAGCTGCAGAGTTAGCAGGTCCCACAAAGGTTAAAAGCATGAGGAAACCTAAGCTAGTAGTCTGGAGTCCTGTAATTCAGCAAGCCATAGCGGAGAGGAAGGCAGCCTTTGCGAAGTGGAAGTATGGTAGACAGTCCAATGATCCCAAAAACCCACTGCTAATAGCAAAGCATTAAACAAGAGAGTCACTACATAGAGTATGCCGTAACCAGGTCGCAACCAATAACCGTGAAGAGAGACAAGAGATTCTAGATGCCAATGCCGGTAATATGCAGCTATTCCATAGACTAATCAGAAAGCAGAGAGGCAACCTATCTGCTTCATGTCTCTGACGCGGTATACAAAGCAGACAATGTATTATCAGGCTGGTTCGAACACGTCAAAGCTTTTTCGTCTGAATCCTTTGATCCATCATTTGACCAAGATTACCACCGACTGGTGCTGCAAGAGGTTACAGAGATTGATGATATTTGCCGAGCTCAGGGCTGCCTTACCGCACAGGTGACTGTGATGGAGGTGGAAAAAGCAGTTAAAAGCCTAAACAGAGGAAAAGCAGCTGATGCTATGGGGATCACTGCCGAACATTTTGCTCATGCTGAATATGCAATACTTGATACATTATGCTTATTTATAAATGAATTGTTCCAGTCTGGAGAGGTGACTGAATCCATGAAAACTGGTCTAGTAACGCCAGTCTTTAAAGGCAGGGATTCTGTACCCCCCCCCCCCCCCGGCAGAGAGATTATTACCTGTATGAGATGGTCAGTGCGTGGAGTGGGCGGAGCTGCCACTGTCCTAATCTGGTCTAACAGATAACAGATAAGCCTCAGGCTACTGTTCTGTTTTCTACTACTACTACTACTGTCTCAAAAATGACAATATTTTTGTATGCAGCTGAATGCAGCTTTCTTCAATGAATCTGAATGTAGTCAATATGATATCTGATTATTTTTCATTTTTTTATTTATACATTATTTTTTTCAAAATATTTATCAATAATTATCATGCTGAATCTTTATGAACTTGATCTCTCCCAAATTTGATCAAAATAACTTTACCTTGAGGTCTGATCAGCATAGCTGATCTGGATCTTCGCCGTTTTCTAAATAAAACTTTGTAAGATTTATCCCGAACAAATATTAATCTAAACTAAGAAAACAAAAGGTGACTGTCCATTCATGCAATTGGTACTAATTGCTGTATAAACAAACACTCACAGTCAACTGTTTTGTGATCTTTGGACCATGCTGCCAACTATCTAGAGTAATTACAGAGTAATTATGAACCAGTGGACACATAACAAACATGACTCGTCTCATTTATTTTCAATGGCAGTAATTTATAAAGTAGCATTATATGTATGTGTTTATCTTATGTTTGGATTAATATAATAAGTAAGGAAAATGTTAAATTAAAGGGGATTTTATCGAGCATGCGCATCAGTGCAGGCTCATCTGAGCTTTCTCTTCTCATGCAACATTTACACGACAAACATGTATAGAACTTGATAGTTTTTTAGTATAAATCTGCTATAAGAGAGGCGAAAGATCGGACGAGCATGCGCATCAGTGCAGGCTTATCTGAGGCGCATCAGTGAATGCTTATCTGAGCTTTCTCTCTTCATACAACATTTACATGCCAAACATGTATAGAACTTGATAGTTTTTATTTTAGTATAAATATCTGATATAAGAGAGGCGAAAGACAGGAAGAGTATGTGCAATTGAGCAGGCTTATCTGAGCTTTCCTTTTTCTTACAACATTTACATTTCGTACAACATTTACATGCCAAACATGTATAGAACTTGATATTTTTTTAGTATATATCTGCTATAAGAGAGGCGAAAGATCAGATGAGTATGTGCATCAGTGCAGGCTTATCTGAGCTTTCTCTTTCCGCACAACATTTACAAAATCATGTTTATAACTTGTAGTTTACAAGTTCACCTGAGCATTCTCTTTTCTGAGCCTTTGCTATTTGAACTGATCTGCATGGAACATCTCTGTAATTATGTAATTGCTATTATCTCATTGATTAGTTCATTATTATATGTTAGTAATGCGTCTTATCAATTTTTTAATAAATAATATATATGAGAGTTTTTTTTTTATAATTTGTCCATTTTGTCACGATAATGAACCTTTTTAGTAAATCCTATAGTAATAATTATAAATGAAACAAATAATTTATTATTTCTACTTTTTTTACTAAATGATTTATAATAAACATTTAGTAGCAAGTATTGATCAATTTTTCAAAAAATTCGATATAAAGAAAAATTTCCAAAATAAAATTCTTTCATAATTCAAATTTTATTGCTTAGGTTTTTACGAAATTACCTCATAATTGATAGTGATTACAGAATACCCCATATCAAAAAACCAGATGGTCACTGACAGGTGTCAATCATTTTCATAGTTAAATAGACAAGCCAATCAAATTAGAGATAAGCCTCAAGAGCTCCTGGAGATCTTCACAGCTTGAGTGCAAAACAGAAAGTGCCAGATTTGAGGCTTATTTTTCCTTTTATACCCCACTCCTGCCTTTAAGAAGAAGGGAAGAACTACAGAGGTATAACTGTTATTCCCATTATTACCAAAATTCTTGAGCTAATCATTAGAGCAAGGATCAAGTCATTGATTCTAGAGAAGCAGAATACTCTACAGCGTGGATTCACAGAGAACTCATCCCCGATGGATACAGCACTGGTATTAGAGGAATATATTAGGGACCGCAAGGACTCAAAAATGCGGGCATATATCACATTCCTAGATGCAAAGTCAGCGTTTGATGTGGTATCTCATCAGAGCCTAATGTGCAAACTCTTCCATATTGGTATTGAAGGTAACCTGTGGACCCTCATCAGCAGCCTGCATCAAGATGCTAAGTCAGCAGTGAAATGGCAAGGTCAGATATCCGAGAAATTCCGTGTGGAACAGGGAGTCCGTCAGGTCAGAATACTTAGCACAGACCTATACAAAGTAAGTAAGGGTGCAAAGATCAGGAATCGATACAATCAAGTACCACACCTGACCCAGGATACCAATGGGAAAGTGACAAACTCACATCAGACACCACAAACGAGAGCCAAGAGGTCAGCCCTTTCCCAGCAGGTGACCACAAAGCACATATAAACAGACGCACACAAAGACATAGCAAACACAAGACAGAACAAAAACATAAAAGATCCACAAAAGATTACGAAGACAGTCTCCTTGATCGCCTATGTATGGCAAGGAATGCAACGACAATAGGACCAGTTATATGCGCAGCTCCAGCCTGAGCTGATGATTGTGCTGTGTTGGCCGATACACCCAAACTTTTGCAGTCCTTCCTTGATATCGGTGTCGACAGTAGCAAGATGGAAAGGTACATTCTACAGCCGGTTAAAAGTGTAATTCTTGAGATCCTCAACAGATTACGTATTGACAACAGAGAATCTAACACCGGATGGGACTTGAATGGTGTACAGATGCCAAAAGTAGATAAAACCATGCATGTTGGTATTTGTCGTTCATCAGATACAGATGAGAGTGCTGTTGCAGAGAATATCAAGAAAGCAAGACGCACAATGTACAGCCTGATGTCATCCGGCCTGCATGGAGAGAATGGACTCGACCCAGAGACTTCATTACACATATACACGTACCAGATCTATGTACTACCTGTTTTGCTATATGGAATGGAGGTTGTGTTTCCCCGTCCAAAATTTATTGAAAACCTGGATAAATCTAATAAACATAATTTTAAACACATTTTATCACTCCCAATCACAACAGCGGACCCTGCTGTGTACATACTATCAGGAACCCTACCTATAGAGGCTATGATTCACCAACGGGTACTCACCTTCTTTGGAAATATCAGCAGATTACCAGAATCGTCTGTCGAGAATCAGTTGTCAGTCCGCCAGCTAGCAGTGAAGACTCTGGACAGTAACAGTTGGTTTGTAGCAGTCAGGAAGTTATGTATCATGTATGGCCTATCTGATTGTGTGGACCTCCTAGACAACCCCCCAACTAAGGCGTCATGGAAGAGGACAGTGAATAGAGCAGTGTGCACTTACTGGACTGGGCGTATACAGTCTATTGCTCCACTGTATCCCAGCCTCAAATGGCTAACGTTTGACACGACAGAGTGGCCAAAAAGACATTCCCTACTAGAGTTCTCGGGAGATCTACGTGAGGTACCTCGTATAGCTGTGCACCTGAAAATAGTTACTGGAACATATATACTACAAACAAATAGACACTCATTTAATCAGAATCAAGAAGACCCATTGTGCTTACTGTGTAAAGGAGGGAACGAAACTATAGCTCATTTCTTATTGGACTGTACCACCCTTGAAATAACAAGACAACGCATATTAAAAGACATTAAGCATATACTTAGAAACTGTGGCCTAGATCTCAACAATAGTGAAACGTTGCTGCGTCTGCTTATCGACTGTTCTGCTGTTATTGACTCAAATATTTTCTTAATAGGATATCCTTTGAAGGCAAAGACTGCACCAATGAACTGAAACTAGAGTGTGCATATTTCCCGGGCCAAACAAGCTAGCCTCTGCCATTTAGGCCCCACCAGTGACCCTCCAATAGTTTCAAAGTTCCACAATGAAACCCATGATCCCAAAGGACAAGAAAATAAAATCTACACTATAGTGAAGGGCAGGGAGACGTTCTACCGCCGCCACACAGTCCCAGTCACCAGCTGTAGTGAAGTCAAATATATTCTTAATAGGATATCTGGAATGTCTCAGAAGTTATCTTTCACATAAGACGTCTGTGTTACGCACTGCATGTTGAGAGATATAGAAGACATGTGGTGCCGGGGAGAAAAAGAAAAAGAAAAAAACTTAACCCTGAAAATCCGTCCCTGTATAATTGAAGCCGTGGTACACCGTAGCTACTCAAGTGTTTTTAAGACTTTTTAACTGTTTTGTTTTGTTTGTTTGTTTTGTTGCCTTACGTCCAAAGTCAACAGCTATGGTCATGGCGGGATGGTCAGTTCACCTAACCGCACTTTTTCCTGGGCAAGCTTGAACAAGCAGTTAACCAGTACTTCATGCACATACTTTCGCTTGTAACTGACAACAGTCCTTCTTGAATGATTCAGCGGAAGGGAGGAGAATGGCCGTAGAAATTATTTCATAATCAATCTCCACGAAAGTATGGGACCGGGCCGGGATCGAACTCGCGACCCCTGGATCTGCAGTCAGACTCGCATCTGTTGCCAGACACGTTACCAAGAATTCCATAGGAGGTTGGCTCTAATAATTTTTCAGCGCAGTTTATTAAAATAATTTCCCATTATAAAAAGATTGGCTATAACATTAATGTATTGCAATAGACTGCATGCTTGGTAGTCAACCCAATCACGGTTGGCAACTTTGCTTTCCTCCTTAATTGCACGCGGGTGGGTCTGACTTCAGACTCTATGATAGTTCCGACTTAAAGACTTATCTATTGATGAGATGGTAGGGGCCTGATGCTTTGGCTGTTTGTCGAGCCCACCGGGGTTTACCTGTTTGATTTCTTTTGCTCCGGTATTCAGTTTTATTTACTGTTGAGTCCTTATCTTTGTTTTATTTCCTTGTTATATCTTGATTTATATGTTTTAGGAGATGATGCATTGATAAGTTAGGGGTCTTTCATGCAAAACAAATATCTATGTGTCTTGATCCACATCTGAATTAAGGGTGAGGTTGGCGCCATTAAACCGGTTTTAGCCATCCAGTTAAAATATTTTACTGACCGTTCCAAGGTGGTACTTCTTTTGTGGATCTTTTATGTTTTTGTTCTGTCCTGTGTTTGCTATGTCTTTGTGCGCGTCTGTTTATATGTGCTTTGTGGTCAACTGCTGGGAAAGAGCTGACCTCTTGGCTCTCGTTTGTGGTGTCCAATATGAGTTTGTCACTTTCCCATTGGTATCCTGGGTCAGGTGTGGTACTTGATTGTATCGATTCCTGATCTTTGCACCATTATTATCTTTGTTTTGGCCCCTGCAGATAAGGCTGCTAACAATGTTGTGGTCATTTGAAAAAGATACTATATTAACACCCTAAAGCAAGAACTTAGCACTGCAAAAGCGTATGAGCAAAACAGGCTTGATGAGACGTCTATCGTTGATAGGCATCGATGCCATATGGCAGATAAGTTTGGGTTGCTTGTGGATGAGGACCATAGCTAGCTTCCTACATTATACTGGTTACCTAAACTTCATAAATGACCCTTTAAATCGCGTTTTATTACTGCTTATTCTAGTGCATGTACAACTACTGAGTTGTCTATTCTTTTGACTTCTAGCCTCAATGCGATTAAAAACCATGTCATTAAATATCGCACAACTGTTTATGAAAGAAATGGTAAAAAAATTATTTTGGTCTATTAAAAATTCAGGTGAAATTCTTAATAAATTGAAGTCTATAGGTTTTCTAGCATCTGATCATACTCACTTACTAGTTTTGTCTACATATGATTTCTCCACTCTCTATACTAAATTGCCTCATAATCTAATCAAAGAAAAACTAACAGAATTAATTGAACAAACATTTAACAGAGAGGGCTCACTTTATTTGGCTTGTAATGATAAAAATGCATTTTTTACTTCTGAACAACCTAAACGATATAAATTGTGGTCATGTCAGAAAATGTGTGATGCGCTCCATTATCTTTTGGACAATATATTTATAAGGTTTGGCTCAAAATTATGTAGACAAATTGTAGGTATTCCAATGGGTACTAATTGTGCTCCTCTTGCTGCAGATTTGTTTTTGTTTTGTTATGAGAGAGACTTTATGTTGTCTCTGTCAGACAATAATCAAGCTGATATTATTGAAGCTTTTAACTCAACCTCCAGATATTTAGATGACTTACTTAATATTGATAATTCTTATTTTGAACAAATGGTAGGTAAGATATATCCCAGTGAACTTCAGTTAAGTTCATATGCTACTAAATACTTCCCACATTGAAATATTTTCAATACTTTGCATACAGTTTGTTTTATGCATGGGCTATCCATTTATGAAATAAAAAGGATATGTCACCGTGCTTATTTTTTTAGAGTCTCATATTGAAGTTTACAGCATTTGACCAATTTTCTAGAAATATAAAATAATAACACTAGTCTTAATTATCGAGCTAAAACGGTTGTAATCTTCAGCCAGCTTCTTTCTTTTAACTTAAATTACTGCCCATGACCTCAAACTTTTAAGAAAATGTGCATGTTTACTTGCTTTTCCATGCTGTGACAAGATACTGCATGATATATTTTGGCAATTCGTCGAAAAATGGAATTTGTTTTTAGAATAAATCATGTATTAAAAAATCTGACATTGAAAATCTTGAAAATTTATTTTTGATTCATGGACTATTATAATACCTTTCAGAAAAAAGAATAAAAATCTGGGGTTACCGAACTAATTCTCTTTCTAGAGGGCCAAATTTGACCCCACCCCCATAGGTTTCATGCGTAATTCAATATAAAAAGTTCGAGGATGACCATTTCGGTCGTTTTGATGATGCCATTTTACTAGTTTATGAAGTAATTTAGCATTAAAATGTTAAAAAAGAAAGAAAAAACACACTGAAAATATGTGCGCAACTGGGAATCGATCCTGGTCCTCTGGCTTTGTAGCCAGACACGCTAACCACTAGGCCACGAGGTTAGGTCGTGCGCCGCTCTAAATAACCATACACATAGTATAGCCTCGGCCACTATCGTATTTGTAACCAGGGTTATTGTGTACGTCATTTGATTTTGACTGAGCTACATTTATCTGTCTTTAGTGCTGAGACGATCAGTTCTGAAAAGATGTCAATACATATTTCGAACACACTTTAATTAGTCATTTTGTGAAGAAAATGTCGGAACACCGATATGACAAAAGAATATCGGAGGCTGTGTTGATCCGAATCCATTAAGGGTCGAAAGACAGGACCCAGACAACTTTCCCCGTTTGCAGACGCGGGAAAGGTGCGCATTGGAAATAGCCGCATATGTCTTTAAATAAGGCGAATTCTTTTGATACTGAGCTCCGTTTTTGGACTTGAACTTGTCAATAACAAATGGCATAGTTTCTTCTAAAATTTATGATAAACGGGATGATTTTAATTTTGAAATAGTTAATTTCCCTTTTCTTGATGGAGATGTTCCTCGCTCTCCTTACTATGATGTATATATTTCTCAGCTAATTTGTTTTGCTAGAGTGTGTTCTAATATTGATGACTTCAACAACAGAAACTTATTTTTAACTGCTAAGTTATTAAAACAAGGTTATAGATATCATAAAATTCAAAAAGCATTTTCTAAATTCTACCACAGACACTCAGAGTTAATTGTTAAATACAACATTGGGTTAAAAACTCTTCTGCAACAAGGCATATCAGAACCTATATTTTATGGTGATTTAGTTTATAAATTCAAACGAATTGTTGGAAATAGTAAGTGAGTATGATCAGGAAATACCACAATCACAAACTGCAGACAACCCCGTGGCACCGCGAGGAAGAGCTGCTCAACCACCATGAGACACCAGGAGGACAAATCAAGCAAAGCAATCAGCTCTCTCTTCCCCATTTAGATGATTGCAATACTAGAATGGACATAAAGTAACGTACAACAAAACATAGAGTAATTACAGACTCCCACAATGGGAGGAACAATAAACAAAAAGTCAACAACAACAGAACCACCATCTTAGAACGGACAGCAGCCTAAGCTACCGGGGGGGGGGGGGGGGGCTTAAATGCATTTTACTGGTACCAAATCTTCGCCCTAGATTCTGCTGTTGTTGAAGTACAAGAAATGTTCAGCTCGCATGGAGGCCATCTAACTAATGCAATGTATCATCATGGAAAACACTCTAATCAAATTAACACTCCATGATGAACAAAGAAAAGGGCTCATGACTCACAGATAGTCAGAGCTAAAGAAAACCTCAAGTTGAGCCACCTAATTTAAGTGATCAATTCAAAAAGATAGTAAAACGTTATATAAGGGTTGGATATAACTTGGATATCATGGGACAGTCTGCATGCCTAGTTTTAAACCCAATCACTGTTTATAGCTATGGTTTCCTCTTTAATTGCACGACGGTGGGTCAGGCCTCAGACTCTATGACGGCTCTGAAGTAAAGCTTTAATCGGTGGGTTGGTGCCTGATGCTTATCTGTAGCTGGACCCACCGTGGCTCAACTTGAGGTATTCTTTAGCTCTGACTATCTGTGAGTCATGAGCCCTTTTCTTTGTCATCTGCTGATAACCCTTTCAAACAATTTTGACCCAGATCAAGCCAGACATTCTGTCCGGACCTGATAGGGGTCCAAACTGTTTGACTCTTTAGGGGTTATGACCAGTTGAAGTTGAACCGATGTATTATAACTTTGCGTTAAACTTTTACATGACATTGTTTGTTGTGTTCTTGAAAAATAGAAACATTATTTCTAAAATTAAAAAAATCAAAAGTTACAGACTATGCATACTCACTTACTATTTTTAAAATACATTGGTTCAACTTCAACTTTTCATAACCTCTAAAGTGTGAAACAGTTTGGACCCCTATCAGGTCCGGACAGAATGTCGGGCCTGATCTGGGTCCAAGTTGTTTGAAAGGGTTATCAGCAGATGACAATGTCATGGTAAGGTTTAACGCAAAGTTAAAATACATCAGTTCAACTTCAACTTGTCATAACCTCTAAAATGTCAAACAGTTTGGAACCCTATCAGGTCTGGACAGAATGTCTGGCCTGATCTGGGTCCAAATTGTTTCAAAGGGTTATCAGCAGATGACAATGTCATGTAAAGGTTTGACGCAAAGATAAAATACATCAGTTCAACTTTAACTTGCCATAACCTCTAAAGTGTCAAACAGTTTGGACCCCTATCAGGTCTGGACAGAATGTCGGGCCTGATCTGGGTCCAAATTGTTTCAAAGGGTTATCAGCAGATGACAATTTTATGTAAAGATTTAACGCAAAGTCAAAATACATCGGTTCAACTTCAACTTGTCATACCTTCTAAAATGTCAAACAGTTTGGACCCCGATCAGGTCTGGACAGAATGTCAGGCCTGATCTGGGTCCAAATTGTTTGGAAACGCTTATCAGCAGATGTCATCTACTGACTCTGTCATGTAAAAGTGAAACGCAAAAATAAAAAAAAACATTGGTTGAACTCCAGCTTGTCTTAACCTCTGAAGTGTCAAACAGTTTGGACCCTGATCAGGCCTGAACAGAATGTCGGGCCTTATCTGGGTCCAAACTGTTTGCAAAGGTTATCGGCAGATGACATGTCAGATAAAGTTTTAATGCAAAAGGTAAAATACAATGGATTTGACCCAAAGTTGTCAGAACCTATAGGGTTCCGTAGTGAAAAACAATTTGTTTCCGGGTTGGGCCACTAAGATTGTTTTCCCAGACACCATGAATAATTATAGGGATACCCAGGGAGGTTCAAAATTGACAACTTTCTCTCATATCTAACTTTTGTCACAGCATCCAGTTCATCGAAATATTGCATGCACTGATCCAGAGGGGCGGGGGCAAGGGGCCTGGACCCCCCTGAAATAACACAAGTTATATGGGTTTCTAGAGGGAATAAGCAATTGGACCCCCATACCCACCCCCTAGAAAAGATGGACCCCCTCCCTGGAAAAATGTTGGAGCCCCTCTGGAATCTTGAAAAAAATTATAATTTTCTTTTGAAATATACCATTGGCATTCTGTAAGATAAGTTGAGGACTAAAAAAACGTTGTCAGAGATTTTTTTTTTCAGATGGACCTGGACACTCCCCCCCCCCTGACGAAAATTCCTGGATCCGCGCATGTATTTATACAAATATTGAGCCATTGTTGCTTCACCTTTACTGGAATGCCATATAATAATTGCTGGGGACTTTTCTTGAAAAGGATAGCGTTTATGACAGGCTGCAAAGGTGTTGAGTGTCAAACTTGGAGGTGTGATATGTCGGAATTCAGATTTAAAATAGCCATTTATCTATCTGAATGTAGATAATATCTCAATGTATATATGGAATTTAAAGCCTGTTCTAATGAACACGACAGTTCATCGACAAGACAGCTCACCGACACAGTTTTTGAAGACAGTTCACCGACAGAATTGAAGACAGTTCACCGACACGTTTGAAGACAGTTCACCGACACATTTGCTTAATGGCTATGACCTATAGCTCGAAAATATAAAAATATTTTATGAAGAATTTTAATTTGATTTAATAACATCATGAAATTGATAGCAACTAATAATTGGATGCATGATTACTGCCAGTATAGAAGATTGATGGTATATTTCTTCCTGTCATTGAGAGAGTATTGTAACGCAATAGTTGGGCCATGAACCTAGTATTTCTGTTCCAGTTTAAGTGTTTAAGTGTTTAGTTTAAATGCACTTTTTCGTTTACGCGATTAATGAATAATAGCTACATGTATAAATCTATATGTAGACATTTGGATTATACGTGAAGCCACACTGGTGTGATCCTAAAGCTACTTGTACTTTATTTTTGAGGAAGTTCCCTGTCAATGCAAAGAATACCTTTTGAATATCTTAAATAGATAGGTTTGTAGAACTACCATTTTTTAAACTACACGTTTTCCCCCGTTTATTCCTTGCCAGGTCATGTTTTCCTTTTGTCATATAATGCGCACATACAAACATATATGCTCTCTATTGTAAATTCCATGGGTAGGTCTAATAAAAATCGATGTTTGCAACTAAATTAGCTTCATGTTATTTTCGTTAAATATTATAAAAAATTGGGACATCTACGGCAGCACTGAGGGGACATGTGAAAAAAATATTTATCTCGTTCCCACGACATATTTATCTCGTTCCCACGACATAAGATCTCGTGCCCACGACATAAGATCTCGTGCCCACGACATAATATCTCGTTCCCACGACTTAATTATCTCGTTCCCACTACATCATATCTCGTTCCCACGACATAATTATCTCGTTCCCACGATATAATATCTTGTTCGCACGACATAATCCACCAATCAGGTAAGCTTATATTTTTAATGGTTTTATGATGGACGCCCTGCATTCTGAGACTGAACTATATACTTTAATAAAGGATTATGTTACAGAGATATACAGTATGTATTGAAACACACACATTCGATTTGTTTTAGATTAAGACATCTTCAACTTCAAAGAAGAAACTATCACTACGTACACGCAGCTGTTAATTTCATACAAATGACAGCTTTCTGGATCAGGACAACTTCATGTCATCGCGTGATGTGGTCACGTTGTAATGAATATATGGAATCAACATCAAAATGAAAGATGCTAGATTGATACTACACTATTTGGATCCAGCCAGGGTAGTTTCGAGATTTGTGAGGCAAAATTAATGAGAAGATGTGTTCACCATGCATGCAGACCAAAGTTCATATGGCATATAGACGGTTTGTGTATTAATGGATGCATATGTGGATTTTCTCGCAAAATTATATGGTTAAATGTTTGTCAGACCAACAATGACCCCAAAAAATCATTGGTGGCTACTTTTTAGATGTTAAAGCTAATGATGGGTGCCCTCTAAAAACAAGGACAGACTACGGAACAGAAAACGGACATGACAGTTCAAAGGCAGTACTTCTTTTGTGGATCTTTGTCTTACAAGTGTTTGTTATGCTTTCGTGCGCGTCTGTTTTTTGATGGCTTGTGGTCACCTGCTTGGAAAGGGCTGACCTCTTGGCTCTCGTTTGTGATGTCTAATAGTGAGTTTGTTACTTTCCCATTGATATCCTGGGTCAGGTGTGGTACTTGATTGTATCGACTCCTGATCTTTGTCCTCTTCCTTACTTTTATGTACATGTAGCAGTATTTCAAACATTTCTAAGGCGCGTCGATCCTGATGATGACAGACCATACATATATGGTATAAGTACAAGTAACTAAATAGTGAGAGCTGGTGGGGATATTTACGAAAGGAACACATGCAATTTTTGTTGAACTGAATTGTTTAAGCATCTACTGTACTAGACATAGGGAGTTTCACTGGAGACATTTTGGACAGGAATCTTCAAATCACTAATTTAGGCAAGGTTTACAAATCACAAATATATAGAGTTTATTTACTGTTTATGATGAATGCTAAATATATTTCGTCAAGTGTGGTGAAAAATCAATATTATCATGAGTGTGTAGCACGAGTGTATCAGCTGATATTTTCACCGCACGTTTGGTATTTACCGAAAAAATCTCTTAATTTTATGCATTTTATGCTCAAGAGAATTAAAGAAAGCAAACTTAATTTTCTGGTCGTTTCTTGTACGATTTGGCAGTTTCGAATAACATTGGGTTTTCACCATAGTTTACACCTAGAAAATGGCTTAGAAGAACATTTTAACGAATGAAACTAAAGACGTCAGGCTTTTAAGAAAGTCTTTCAAGTGCGCAGGGGTAAGGATTGGCGTAATGTGCAAACTAACGATAGCCCAGCCAAAAGGTGACGTCATTTGCTTTGAAATTGACGTCATAACGCCGGTAGTGTTATGTCTGAAAATACTTTTCATTAAGAGCCGTTTTGAAAAAGTTCCAGTGATTAACATGTTGAGTGTTTTTGGTATGGTACGTTTGATAAAGTATGAAGTATGGAGTCTGACATGTAAAGTCTTAACTATGAAGTGTGAAGTATAAAATGTGAACTGTGAACAGTGAAGTGTAAACTATAAAGTATGAACTGTGAAATTTGACATGTCACTTTCTGTTTCTGTTGTCTTCCATACATTAAATAACGTTTAGTTTAGAAAACTATGAAGTGTGAAATATGAGTGCTCGTATGAACTGAGACCTTTGAAATGAAGTAACACACACACACACACACACACACACACACACACACACACACACACACACACACACACACACACACACACACACACACACACACACACACACACACACACACACACACACACACACACACACACACACACACACACACACACACCGTTTAAGAAAACTATGAGTTGGTAAGTATCACGTCTGAACTGTCAAATATGAACTTATCACTGGTATTTCGCAGTTTTCATTTTAAATGCTTCAATTGATTCCATTCTTTTTTTTTATTTCAGTCAGTACCATATGTGCGCCCAACGCAACGCACACTGTAACCAGTCTATGGAACAGTGACGATCACCATTTTGTCAAGCTTCATCAGATGACATACAATTGTGTGCAGAAGAAGCAGAATTCCGCCCTATCATACCATGTGACGAAGATATCTACTCTGCATGCATATCCATCATGAAAGATAAAAACTGGGTGCCAGCATCTGATGCCCAAGAAGCAACAGACATATTTTCAGCTTAAACAATTAAGGAAACACATTAGGATTTCAACTGCATAAGAGATAGAAAGACAAATCGTCCAGTTAAATGGATATTGATCAGCTATTTTTAACATTGAATATTATTTGAAGAAATATAAAATATTTGAAGAGAATAGTGGTCTGCGGTTTGAGTCTTTTCGTTTTTTTTCCAACTGAAAATGATAGGTATAAAACCAAATCAATAACGTAAAGAATGATGACAGAAAGCCTCGGCTGTTTCCTACTTATATTAAGTAAATGGATTTACTTTGGAGGTCGATTAATGGTATTAAATGTTCAGATCATTATGACGAATGTTCTAAGATGGTCATGCTAAATACACGATTTTTCAATATATTCTGAAAAAGAAGCATATATACAAGCTAAATGAAACAACATTATGTGATTTACAGTAGAAATACCGACTTCTTGTGACTAGGGCTTGGGACTATGGACGGTAGTACTGATATAAGTGACAATCATCTATTGATGAGATGGTAGGGGCCTGATGCTTTGGCTGTTGTCAGGCCCATCGAAGTTTACCTGTTGGATTTCCTTTGCTCTGGTATTCAGTTTTATTTACTGTCAAGTATTTATCTTCGCTTTATCTCCTTTTTATATCTTGATTCATATGTTCTAGGAGACGATGCATTGATAAGTTAGGATCTTTCATGCAAACTAAACATCTATGTGTCTTGATCCACATCTGAATTAAGGGTGAGGTTGGCGCACCGTGAAACCGGTTTAAGCCCTCTTGTAAAATATATTTATTGACCGTTCCAAGGCAGTGCTTCATTTGTGGATCATTTATGTTATTTCTGTCTTGTTTTTGTTATGCGTTCGCCCGTGTCTGTTTATCGATGTCTCGTGGTCACCTGATGGAAAAGGGCTGACCTCTTGGCTCTGGTTTGTGATATCTAGTTATGAATTTGTCACTTTCCCATTGGTATCCTGGGTCAGGTGTGGTACTTGATTGTATCGATTCCTGATCTTTGCCCTCTTTCTAACTTGGAGTAATATTACAGATCTCCAGTGACAGGTACTGTAACTCAGGATAGTAGAAATGAGCTCTAGTGTAAAAAACATGTACTGGGATTCATAGCATTTCACCGACCTCTAGTGACAGGTACTGAGCTCAGGGTAGTGTACTGACCTCTAGTGGTAAGTACTGGAACTCAGCTTAATATTACTGTCCTCTATTTGCAGATACTACGACTAATAGTAGTAGTACTGACTTATTCTGACAGTAACTGTAATTCAGTGTATAAGTACCGGCCTATAGTGACATGTACTGGGGCTCTGGGTAGCAGTACTGACCTCTAGTGACATTTACTGAACTCAAGACAGTAGAACTTACCTCTAGTGACAGGAAAGGGGAAACTCAGTACAATAGTACTGACATCTCAAAACAGTTACTGGGACTCTAGAAAAAGTGACAATTAATGACAGGTACTAGGATTCCGGTTATTATACTGACCTCTAGTGTGAGGTTTTGGGACTCTAGTTCTGACTTCTAGTTAGAAGCATTTGGAATCAGCGTCGCACTAGTAGTTTCAACCTCTAGTGACATGTTTTTGATTCAGGGTAGCAGTGCAGGCCTCTAGTCGTCGCTTCAGTGCTATAGTGTTCTATCTACCATTGAACAAGTTTTGAGAAAAATGAGTTTGAAAATTTTAGTATCCTAATTTTTGATGCCTCATTTATCACAGACCATTTGAATCATACCAGAGGGTTAAAATATATACATACAGTGTAAATGACATTGGTTTGAAGAAATTTTCATAGTAATATAGAATTTACGGGAATTTTACAGTTTGCAGATAGAACATTATGCCCTAAGAATCGCCGACTGCGTTCAGTGCTATAGTGTTCTATATTTTCCTACAGCTTATTATTCTGTTTATGGAGTCAATTCGTATACTATTTTGAGCAGAAATGATTATTTGTACCTAAAAGTAGCAGATTTATTCATTTGTTAGGCATATCAGTAACAAACCACACAGACTACGCCATTACAATTTATGTAAGGGAGGTAATATTTTTCTACCGTTATTTTTTCTGTCAATGGGGTCAAATAGCATATTCGTTTAGACTGAGCTGATTATTTGGACCTAAAAGTACCAGATTTAACCATTGATTTGTAATTACACCGACAAATTACTTCGATTAAAGCAGTTTAAATATGTGTAAGGGAGGTAATCTGTTTCTACAGCTTCTTATCCCGTCCATGGATCAATTTGCCTAATAGTTTTGACTGAGCGGATTATTTGGAACTAAAAGTAGCAGATATAGCCATTAGTATGACACTACATCGACAAACCGCTTCAATTGAGGAAATTTACGTTTATATAAGGGATGTAACTGCAGTTTTTCCAAGGGAAGTGATTTTCTGTAGATAGAACAGTATGACACTGAACTCACTCAGTCACGTGACATAATCATTATTGACCATTGGATAAAAATCACTTAGAACACTAATGCACTGAACGAAATTGTCTATTTGTAGATAGAACAGAAAAGCACAGCGATTTCAAGCTTACTGGGGGGGAGGCAAATGAAACCTTCTCCAGTAGATAGAACATTTGATCCCCTTTCCAACGGTATGCATAACTAATTTTTGACCAAAATGTCACTTAGAACACTATAGCACTGAAGCGACGTAGTGACAGTTACAGAACTCTGAGCAGTAGTTCTGAGCCTAAAGACAGGCATTGCTACTAGAGTTATTAGCACTGTCATATTGTGACAAGTTATAGTACTCTGAGTAGTTTACTTACCTCTAGTGGCAGTTACATGTACTAGAACTCTGGGAGGTAGTTTTGAACTCTGAGGAAAGTACTGGTACTTAGTTTGTTATTACTGACCAATTGTGACAGGTACTGGGGTTCAGGGTAGTGTATTGACCTCTAGTGTTAGTAACTGGAACTCTAGACAGCAATATTGACTGCTAGTTGCTAATGTAGGTACGCAGGCTACAAGTACTGATCACATGTGACATGTACTGATATCTATCTAGGATAGTGTAATGACATCTAGTGACATGTACTGAGACTCAGCGTAGTGTACATTAAATGTCTGGGTTTTTTTGCACTCTAAAAGTGATGCCACTCACTAGGGGCAATGGCAGGCAGATCAAAGGCAAATTTTAAGGAGGTGATTATGAAATGAGATCCCATGAAGGGTATATGTTCTTTGCCTCTTCCTCATGGTGCCGTGGGTTGGTCTGTAGTGTGTGATTGTGGCATTTCCTGGTCTAGTGACAGGTACTGAGATTCAGGGCAGTGTATTGACATCCAGTGACAGGTATTGCGACTCAGACTCTAATGGTAGCTACTGGAAGTCTGGACAGTAGTGCTGACCACTTGTGACAGGTACTAGGGCTCTGAAAAGTGTTCTGACATCTAAAAACAGGCACTGAGTTACGGAATAGTGTACTGACAACTAATTACTGGAGCTCTAGACAGTAGTTGTGATCTCTAATGGTAACCAGGGTATTAGTACCGGCCATCACAGTGTCTCAGGGTAGTGTACTGACATCTAGTGACAGGTACTGGGACTTATAGTAGTAGTATGAACCACCTAGTAACAACGAAAGGAACTCTGGGCAGTAGTATTGACCGCTAGTGTCATGTGTTGGTACTCAGGGTATGAGTGCTTACATAGACTAGCTTCGAGTCTGATTAATTATAGTTTTTTTCTGTAAATTTAGAAACTGTTTGGCCTTTTTTGATGGCGTGTCAACGTTTTACACACATGGGCTTAAATTTATGTTAAAATTGAGACAACAAAGTAGACTAGCCTTGTGGTGTACGTCTTAGATTTTATAGATTTCCCCTTTTGTAGATATTTTTATTTTAACGCCTAGACGCCAGGCTAGTGCTGACCACTTGTGACAGGTACTGAGACTGATGGAGAGTACTGGTATCTAGTGACATGTACTGGAAATAAAGTGACCTCAAGTGAAAGGTACTTTGGCTCAGATGACAGTAACTGGAACTCTTGGCAAATGTATGTACCGCTTTTGACAGGTGCTGGTACTCCAGTCATAAATTTTCTGCTGTAGAGACAATAACTAGAACTCTATGCTGACATCTGGTCACAAACGCCAGTACTCATACTGTTAGTACTGACCTTGGCCTGTAGTATGTGATTGTGACATTTGCTGGTCAAACTCACTTACTTTTTAAGCAGACACGTCAATCGCTAAAGACAGATACTTGTACTCAGGATGTTAATACTCGCAACTTGTGACATGTACTGAGATTCAGCTGTGAAAACATCTAGTGACAGATATTAAGGCTCTGAGTAGATCTTGAGTGACAACTACAGTGTACTGTAACTCAGGATGATATAAGCACTATCCTCTTGTGACAGGAACTGTGACTCAGGGTAGAATACTGTAAAAAATGCAATTTCAGATATAAACCAGTAAACTATGAATTTAATCATATATACTTGTTTGCAGGCTTTAAATATTAATGAAAGAGAAGTTATTGCTTCTCTTGTTGCGTGTTCTAAAGATGAAGGAACTAGTTGTGAGCATAAATAGCAAGAGCGTTTGACAAAATGGAATAGAATGACACTAAAATGTTGTTATTTTTCCATAGCATGAATTTTATATAAATAATTTGTATTGCTTTCTGCCAAATTCAACATATTTGCAATAAAGCATATTTATATATACATGTTAAATGACTACTTGGAAGAAAACAAAACTTATCTTTATTGTAAACGTTCATACCAGATAAGGGCTTGTTTAGAATGACATACTATGCCTCTTGTCGATAAATGTTCAGTGTAATTGATAAGACTTTAAACACTGTGCTCGTTTGGATGCAGAAACCACTTAGTTAGTCAGGTTTTCCTTCAATTTAAACAAAATAATTTTATTACTTTGAAAAAATAGTTTCAAATAGTTCAAATACCATGATATTTATTTTAAAAATCATCCTAAACAACAAAAGTATTTTTAAGTAAGCTGCATGACATTCTTTGGTGACATTAAATTATGCATTTGTAAAAACACAATAGAAACTAACAGCTGAAGAATGTATTTCATAAAACGAGTCATAATCACTCATAAAGACAGGAACAGTTAATATATTGGCATAACCGTCGTATTCATCCACTGGGTTCGGATGATGAAATTTAAACCTAGACTGGTCAAACCCAAGAGAGGGAATACTATCTAATCCTTTCACAAATCGTTATAAAGTCTGCAATCCATCTGATTCATCTGAAAGAAGAAAAAAGGCAATTAGACTTAAATAGGGAAAATTGATATACAAGGGATGTTCGGAAAGTTATGATCCTGGCGTGATATCTCTGTTACCAGCATCGCAGCATGGCTGAAAATTGTACCAAATAATAATATTCTTTGTCTATCACTGCTTGACAGTATTATGTAACTTGAAGGAGCGACCGGAAATCTACCCCAAAACAGCCATACCTTCAATGCACTGACCTATCAAGCAGACTGTGCATATTAGAGACCTCATAATTCAGACAATAGCAGTCTCAGCAATTCTGTTTCATGGCTGCTCAATATTCATTCATAAGCCAGCATGTCCTGTACATATGGTGAACTTTCTATATGATCTGGGTTTCCTAGGCCCCTGAATGTATGGCTATGCAACTGTCAGCTATAATCAAATTATACCACTTGAAGTTTTGACCGGCCCAAATTGCCATTAAAACAGCTGTATTAAAGGTAAAAAAATTGAGGCAAACTCAGATGAACTTACTTTTGTCTGAAGCAATTATGAATAGTCAGTATTGTCTGAGACTGATAGTAACCCACATAGGAAAATTCAAACAAGACCACAAATTAGGTCAATATTCGGAGGTACAAAAATTGGCATGTGTATATCTAAAAATAAAACCCAATCAATTGCCCAAAGGTGCACTACATCGTAAAATGATGCAATATGGGATTTAATTTAGCAAAAAGCATCCATCTGAAACCAATAACAATTTTAAAAATTCTTATTTAAAATCAATCATTTTTTTGGTAAAAAATGAAACTTTTTACAATAAGATATTTTGTAATCAAAATAATATTGGTCTTAAATATTTTGCCGATATTAGGTTCGGCATGTTTCAGTCCAACTTGATAGACAAAAATATAAAATTCTCAGAAATAAAAATTCTGCAATGTATTAAAAATGATTTGGTTGTCAATTTCAATGACGTCATAAGAATTGCGCATTGTGCTATAAATATTGATTTGACACGACCTGTCGCCATTCTTACATTTGAATTGACATTATAAGTAACAAAAAGGAAAACTACAATGCAGGTTTATTTTGTGGTTTTAAAGATGCCGGTCTTGAAATATTCATATTCAAATATTATTACAATTCTAAAACATGAAAACGAATGGACGATATATATTATGCTGTAATTATAAGATGAAACAGTACAGCGAGAAAATATCAGCATCATTATAAAGGTAAAAGGACAGTTCTTTTAAATGGTGCATAGCATGCCTCTCAAAAATGTCTCTGGACAAAGCTTCAAGGTAAAGATCTGAACATTTGGGACGTCCTACGTAAAACGTAATGTCATGAATACTTGTATTTGGTTCTGGCAGATAGCAGAAATCAATTTAAGCTGATGCAAGAGTACATAAATTGAGAGATGACGCCTTATCTACTAATAAACACGAACAGATACTATTGAAACGAGTATGTCATGTACAAAGAGCTACGTACATTAAGGGGCTATTTTAGCCCCCCCCCCCCCTATGAGGCTAAAAATGAAAATTGTTTTTCACCAATTTCTTCCTATTAGCCCAAGTGTAAAAGTCTGGTACTTATTCGACTTTTACCGTTAAGGACTATAGTAACAAGAGGGCCCATGGGCCCAAGACCGCTCCCCTGAATCCTTGTCACGAGAAGATGATGTTTACCACAAAATATAAATCCCATTCTCCAACACTTAAGTCCATCTTGGATATCACTCAGATCACAACCAAAGCCTATCAAGTTCAATCAAATTATACTTACCTGCACAGTTTCAATGTCTGGCATTTTTACCCAACCCAAAAGGCCAGGGGTGTGCATAATGTCAAACAGTTTAATGCCATAATGTGATGTTTACCATAA
This sequence comes from Loripinus fragilis, assembly GCA_964019695.1. Taxonomy (NCBI): domain Eukaryota; kingdom Metazoa; phylum Mollusca; class Bivalvia; order Lucinida; family Lucinidae; genus Loripinus; species Loripinus fragilis. The sequence continues at coordinate 45,349,214 of OZ026526.1, forward strand.
TCTTCTTCAGAAAAAATGTTTTTACATTTTATCCCCATACAGAGGCCAATAGTGTGTAAAAGGGCAGAACATTTGCATGCATTGTGTCATATGCTTCATACTAATTGATTTGATTATGCAACATGAAAAATTTCAGAAAAGAAAACAAATCAACCTTTTGAGTGTAAGTGTAAGAGTAAAACATTTGCTAATATGTTATTGTAAGCTGCTTTAATTTGATATGCAACATGACCGTATTCTGATAAAACTAATTTTATTTTCATATGGGGGGGGGGGGGTTGGCCTCAGGGGCAGAATTCGAAAACAAATTCTTATCTGGAACTCTGGCGGCCCTTTTGTTCAGCGGAGTGGAACCATTTGCGCGATTTTGTTTAAGGGCATTATCAGAAACAATTCTGTGAAATTATTTTGAATTTGGACCAGTGGTTCAAGAGAAATTTTCATTAAAAGACATTATTTATCTAAAGCTTTGACAGCTCCATTGTTTGGTGGAGCAAAACAATTTGTGCAATTTTAGTAGAAGGCATGAGGAACAATACTGTGAAATTATTTCGAATTTGGACCAGTGGTTCAGAAGGAGATGTCGTTTAAAGGTTTTTCTTGTTTGGAGCTCTGGCGGCCCTTTTGTTCAGCCGAGTTGAACCATTTGTGCAATTTTGGTAGATTGAGGAAAAATTCTGTGAAATTATTTTGAATTTGGACCGGTGGTTCAGGAAGAGATGTCATTTAAAATTATTTCTTATCTGGTGCTCTGGTGGCCCCTTTTACAGCGGAGTGGAACCATTTGTGCATTTTTGGTAGAGGACATCATGCAAGAGGAACAATTCTGTGAAATAATTTTGATTTTGGACCAGTGGTTCAGGAGGAGATGCCATTTTAAATATTTCTTATCTGGAGCTCTGGCGGCCCTTGTGCTCATTGGAGCAGAACTATTTATGCAATTTTGGTAAAGGGCATTATAGGAAACCTTTATGTGAAGTAATTTTAGATTTGGACTAGTGGTTCATGAAGAGATGCTGTTTAAAGAAAAAGATTACAAACGAACGGACGCAGGACACACGAAGACCAATCAGAATAGCTCACCTTGAGCCTTTGGCTCAGGTGAGCTAACAAAAATGGCCACCAAAACAGGCTAAAGATAGGAAAGTGAACATGTTGAGCAAATTTGAGACATTTGACAGAGAAATCAACATAGAGCACTGACAAGCAAATACCAAAAAGATATTTAAACTGATGATGAGTATTACCACGAAACACAAGATATTAAAAGTTGTTTTTTTTTGGGGGGGTATTTATCTGCTGATTTCCAATTCTTTAAACATTCCTCTCCCAAAGCCTTAAAAGCCAATCTGCCATTTCTCTATTTTAAGCCTATTTCGTCAGCCATTTTGTAACCATAGCAACGGTAATAGTTAAATAAATGCCAGAATTTTACACTTGGGTTATTTGGCTGTTGTCAGGCCCACCAGGGTTTACCTGTTTGATTTTTTGCTCTGGTTTTCAGTTTTTATTTACTGTTGAGTCCTTATCTTTGCTTTATCTCCTTTTTATACATTGATTTATATATTCTATGAGATGATACATAGATAAGTTAGGGGTCTTTCATGCAAACCAAACATCTATGTGTCTTGATCCACATCTGAACTAAGGGTGAGGTTGGAACGCCATGAAACTGGTTTAAGCCCTCAGGTAAAACATTTTTACTGACCATTCCAAGGCAGTGCTTCTTTTGTGGATCATCTATGTTATTTCTGTCTTGTTTCTGTTATGTTTTTGTGTGCGTCTGTTTATTGATGCCTTGTGTTCACCTGCTGGAAAAGGGCTGACCTCTTGGCTCTCGTTTGTGATGTCTAATTGTAAAGTTGTCACTTTGCCATTGGTATCCTGGGTCAGGTGTGGTGCTTGATTGTATCGATTCTTGATCTTTGCCCTTCTTCTTACTTTGATTCTTCTAAAAAACAATCAGCAGAAATAAGTGAAAAGCGACTGTCTTTTTTTGCTTCAGAGGGGGCCAAATTAGCCCCTTAATGCACGTAGCCCTTTTGTAGGTTCTCTCTATTTCTAAGGTGTCCATTTTTTCTAGAGTATTGGTTGTGTCATTTCGTGTTGGTAGAATTTAACTTCTTCTTCTAATAATGACATTCTTCCATATTATGGTCGTAAAAAACGTTGGGCTAGGCAGTGTAACACAGTCGCATACATTTGATGGCAAGATAGGGGATACATCAAGTTTATTATTTTAATTCAGCAGAGCAAAGTTTTCTAATTTTCATACTTGTGATTTTGGTCAGCTATTATTTAACCTTTCGTCAAGGGTTGAGGAAAAACACTTACATAGCACAATTTCGTTAATTATGAGACCTGCATTTATTGCTACGCAGTTATCCTTTTCCCTGCTAGGCACGATTTGTTATTCTTTGCAAACACTGCAGAACCAGATCAGATGGCTTCTGATAAAGCATCTGATCAGGATCCACATTGTTTTCCATTCTTATTGAAAGTACATGGTTTCGGCTGAATGCTGCAGGTTAACCTGATGAAATTAGGAAAGGGTGTATTTCAAAACAGCAGGGCTAAGAGTTTTATTACCACTAGTACAACAACAAAGTGCTTAGGTGACTTAGAAACATATGATGCCTGAAATTACATAAGGCCATTGACTAAGCATCATGTGCTCGATTGGGCAGCAGGTATATAACATGGCATTCGGGTCTTGTCATGAGTTTTTAAGAGTTAGGGAATTCAGAGTGAGAAATGTAGTTCTCTTAAGTCATAGCTCTCGGGCTTGGAGAGCGAGCCAGTTGGTCAGTCAGTTAGGATACGTTATCACTATACGATCACATTTGCCTTTTAGAAGTTGTGTTAATAAATATCTGAACTTTCACAAAGTCTTGTTAGTGTTACAACAGAAAGCAGAATAAGTCAGTGCTAAGGGGTGTGATGGTTGTGATATAGTTCACGTTTAGAGGTCAGTGCCATGAGGGATTAACTTTAAAATAATTTTTAAATCTCCACATAAAAAATATCGCTCATCTTAGATATGGATGCCGGGCCAGAATATTAAAGAAAAAAATACAACCAGGGTGTTGTTGTTTTCATTTTGACAGACAGACAGAAAAAAGAGCGAACGCCTGATACTAAAAATTCAGGACAATTGATCAAATTCAATTATCAGAAAATGTTATAATTCTATGCATCTTTTCTGGTGATAAATTCGACATTGAGGCCACAGGAGCTAACAAACCCTTAGAATAGAAAAAGTAGGCCCATATTTACTTTTATATTTTACAGATACACGCCTACTTTTCTAAAAAAAAGCTTGTGACTAGTTCCTGTTATTGAGGTTTATTCCAGCTTGGCGATGTAGTGTCTCTAATAAGACATCCACGAGTCTGACCATGCAAACTTTGCACAATGTGTAGCCTAGTATAAGTTGAAATAACTCAGGACACCATTTATTTTCAAGCGCTATCTTGTTTTTCTTAAACTTTGGAAATATTATCAGGATATTATGTCTTCCATGGCTTTGATATCAGTAATTATACAGCTGCTTTCCAAAAATTTTATAGATAGCGATTTTTGTCATAATTATTTACACACCCTATACTTGTTTGAGTGTTTGTAATAAATTTGTGCTTTGTTTGAGATATGATTCTGCTCCTGTATGCACGACATGTCGGGTTATAGTGAGTAAAAATATGGCTTGTTTTTGCAGATGTTTTGTATCAAGTTTAACTTCTTAAAAGTTGATTATATTTTTAGAAAATCAAAGTTGCTTATCAAAAATCTATTCCGAATTATGAGATAATAAGGAGAGCAGCAAAGAAAATTGTGCTCGTAATCAAAAAGTCATGTATACAAAGCATTGTGAAAATACTTTAAGAATTGAAGGTATCGAGTGTATCAACAATAAAGCACTTGATCTACATCGTTTTTTTTCGCACTAGCAGGTTACACAATTTAACATTTTACATAATAACTTTAAAACGATATTTGAAGTGCATATTTGGCTGTTCAAATTTGATGCTACATAGTGAGAGCCCAACTATTAGGAGAAAGACCAAAAGGAAAATACAGTACTGCCAAACAGTTAAATGGGCCAAGAGGGTTTGAAATTGTATTAAAATTGGGAAATTGTCATCTTTTCAGACGACTCCACACTCTAAACCTATTTCTTTTGCAAACCTATTCCCATCCGACGTCTGAAACACAAACAAATTTATCCACATTACATTGATGGATGGGTAAAAACCCACTGAATGCGTATTGAGGGCCTATCTCGTAACTTTTAAAGGGGTCTCTCAACTTAAGCTTGTTAATGAAACAATCACCAGTAAGGCACATCAGGATAATATCAAAAGCGATATAAAACTCCAAGTAATCAACAAGATAACGCACCTCGCGATAGCTCTTTAAAATATTCACGCATTCACTAGGGACCAGGTTGGTGATGTGTTTGAGTTGCCACCTTGCAGTGTAGATCTGACCCCATAGATACTGACTGTAGCAGTGTTAAGTGTCACGTTAGTCGGATGTCAAATAAAAAAGACAGACATTTTTAGAATTTACTATCAAATTTGGTGCCCCTTGAATTCAGATGACCTAGAAGTCATACATTTGGATGATGCCAAAAAGAATCCAAGCTGGCATTACAACTAATGGTGGTGTTACTAAGTGCAAGATGACATGCAAGATTTTCGCCGGAAATGAAATCAGTTTCAAGATAAAATGCTTTGTTGTTACCGTGCTATACATGTGCTTTAATAAAACATAGAACAAATAATGATTTGCATCTTTTAATACATTGCAAAATCAAATCTTAAGTACATAGGGTATTTAAATGATTATGACAAAAATCGCTATCTATAAAAATTTTGGAAAGCAGCTGTACATGTATAAGGTTAGCAGGTTAATATGTTTTAAGCTTATATTGACGTCTTTTCGCCTGACGTTATTTTCTCAAGTTTCGTTTAGCGTTATTTCATTTTTTGCAGGTGTTATTTTGTCTTTTCAATTTTCCTCTTTTCACATCGCGTCTTTTCGTTTTATCGCCTGACATTATTTGGTAGCTATACATATACCTTAAAAATAAGTGTAACCACCATTGTTTGTGTCTGTGACCTTTCAATTGATTCAAAAACTATATTCTGTGCTATTGTATTGATCATGATAATGACTCCAACATTAGCAGGTAAAACTATTTACCATTTATCACTGGAGAAATGTTGGTTTGAAGTAGTTTAGTAAATGTAAGTTATACCAAAAGGGATTGGAGTGTAGCTGCCATCTCTTTTGATCTAAACTCACACGTATCGTGCACACTGTAAGTTTAGAGAACACAAAATAAAGAGAACCTACAACATTTGGGTCAATTTGGAAGGGGGCACCCGTCATTTTTCTCAATATAACTACAAATGTTTGGAGAACATAAACTAAAAAGAACCTACAAAAGTTGGGTCAATTTGGAAGGAAACACCAGTCTTAATTCTCAATATAACTACAAATTTAAAACCCTATTCTCGGAAAAGATAGCTAATGAGCCATCCCATGACATTTTGGTACTTATTGACGAGCCAACCTACCCTGTTTCATATATACATACAACGTTTGGAAGTAGATGAGTGAGACACAGACCAAAAGCTGAGCATCTAGCCACTTTGGACAGCTAGGCATGCTGTGACTTAACACATCAGGTGTGATAAATAAGTTTTACTTTCTCGTGTGCTGTTTGAAAACATGTTAACAAAATGGATAAAGAGGCAACCTAAATTAAGCAGGAACAACAAAGCCAGGTAAAGACACATTTCTAAAAATGTCAAAAATAAAGTGAGGACAAAAACTAAGCCAAGCTATTTAATCTGAGGAATCACCGTAAAAATATAAAAGATAAATAATAATTAAAACAAAAATATTGAGGGGATAACTGTATTCGAAATTCTCATTTGCGTTGGTTATCGATAGACATATGGAAGGAAAAGTTTTTCAGTGACACGTTGGCGGAGCTAGAAACGTGACCTCTGAACGCATATCCGACGATATACCTCCCAAAATGATAATTTTGAGTATGGTTATCCCCATTCTAATGCACAAGTAACATTTTCCTTCAAAAAGACAGTGACAATGTAGTATGTTGCGCCTACAGCCTGTAGCTGCCAGCTGCATAAACCACTTGCCAGCTGCATAAAACCACTTGTCAGGCATTGAAACGAGACGTTGCATTATGCCGTTGCATAATGCCGTCGCAGGATATACTGTCGCAATAAGTTAATGAGTATGAGTAGGAAATAGCACAATTACTCACTGCATACCAACCCACGGCATTGGGAAGAAGAACCACAGAATACCAACAGTCACAAGACATCAGGAAAACAATGAAAGTAAAGCAACCAACTCTCTCTTCCTCAAGATGATTGCAAACTAGAAATGACACTTAAGTAATGCATAACAAAACATGGACCAAACACAGAGCTCCCACAATCCAATGGGAGGAACATTAGACAAAGAATGGTGTACGTGAATAAATCCCTTCTCACAGACAGAATAGTAAATAAAGCTGTAAACAAAAAGGTTGTAAACAAGTTAAGAGTTGATACTTTCCTCCTCGGTAAAGCTGGGAAAATGTTAAAAAGATTCAGAATGTGGCTAGCCTTTCGCCCCAAAATTGCGTTTTTTATTTTCTTCAATAGAAATACAACGTTCAAAATTGCATAATCTTTGGTATCCGTTATGTATGTCGCTTTACATTTCTATACCAAAGTGGAAGCCCAGATGCACTTTTACAGTTTCAAAAATTAGCTGACACAACATGTTGCAATATGATATTATCCATTTGATGATATCTCTACTTCGCTGTTTCACTCTTTAGAATAGTACAAAATCTTTTTAAGTTTGCATGTTTTGTACAAATGTGAAATCTGTGCAATTTTGAACAGATTTTTTTATTTTGAAAAATTTAATTCGAGTGCACACTGACCGATTGCATTACATGTAGCGGGTATCCCAAAACACATGACACGTTTTGAAAGTCTTTTAAGATTTGACTCCACAGAGATAAGTTGCTAATTGATTAGCGTACTATACATAGAAATTATATAATGCCATATTCTGACTTGATTTTATTTTATGACAATGCAAGGTTGAGCTTTTAAAAAATGGGTTCTAATTTTCTGATTTACACAGTTTTTACTTCTTTGGCTATATATCTATTAATTCTTGTTGCAGCATTTAAATTTATTGATATTCATTTCTTGATGCTTGCTCTTGTAAATGTATATTTTGTCTACACTTTTTTGTTAGAGCTTTTTTCTTTCTTAGTGTTCCTCAAGTTTTATTATCAAGACTCAAATTATTAACCACCTTGTTCGGAATGAGTATTTTAAAGACCTTTTAGTTTTACAAAATCAAGTCTGTTCCATGGTAACCAACACGCTGTAATTTTAATGTCATGTAAAATACTGAAGAGACTGCTCTTGTATGTGGCCCAATTCATTTAGATGATACAGTTGCTTTAACTAAATGTATTGACAATATCATTAGGTGTGCACATTATTGTTACCCCACCCACTTATCTCTATAAAGGCCACTGATACCTGGTGTTTAGTTTGAACTTTCATATGACGGTTAAGTGTGCATGTAATAAAACAAAACCAATTGATGTGTTTCTATATCACTATTGTTTTGTTTTTACCTTAACATAAAAACTAGGGGTTATGCCGTGAAGCCAGCTTTAGCCCTCCAGTGAATATTTCACTGACCGTTCCAAGGCCGTGTTTCTTTTGTGGATCGTTTTTGTTAGTTATACTTCATGTTGATGAGTGTTGTGCTGTCGCGTATGTTCCGTGCAGCTTGTGATCACCTGCTGGGAAAGGGCTGACCTCTTGGCTGTTGTGTGTGTTGTGTGTTGTCACTTTCCCAAATGTGTCCTAGTCTACATCAGAATTTAGGGGAAGGTTGGCGCCGTGAAACTGGTTTAAGCCCTCAAGTAAAATATTGTACTGACCGTTCCAAGGTGGTACTTCTTTTGTTGATCTTTTATGTTTTCTGTCTTGTGTTTGTTATGCCTTTGTATGTGTCTGTTTATTTGTGCCTTGTGGTCACCTGCTGGGAAAGGGCTGACCTCTTGGATCTCGTTTATGGTGTATAACTGTGAGTTTGTCACTTTCCCATTGGTATCCTAGGTCAGATGTGGTACTTGATTGTATCGATTCCTGATCTTTGCACCCTTGCTTACTTTAAAAAGTGAACAATTTCATTACAAGTAACGCATTTTGCTTAAAATATCACGTTTATGCCTATTTCAGTTCAAAAAGTCATTTAAATTGACTTATTTGGTGACACCATATTTGACGTTACCAGAAAAATACTGTTTACAGACGATAATGCTAGCAATGCCTTGAAATAAATTTTTGACATATATTATTTTGTATTTGGGGTGTTTAGGTATGCCAAGCTTAATGTTTGGACTTTTATTCATGTTTAGAATCGTTTTATACCTTTTGGGACACCCTGTATATAGCCATAATTCAAAACCAATTTAAAAAAAAATACTGGACAACAAAAATGACACAGGCACTCCAAAAGTAGCATGGCTTGCTAAAATCTGCAATTTTGACAGAACATTCATTAAATTTGGCTTGTACAAGTATATGATGTCGTACATGACAGAACGAATACAATGAAATATGCGCCCAGCGAATATTCAGAACAACTTTTTCATGAACCCAGATACATCTGAGTGTACACTGAATGGGTACAGGTAGTTACAATTGTAAGGAATTAGTGTTTTCCATGCACTCAGAAAAAGTAATCGCTGGCTGTACAGGTCATTTTGTTGGTTTTGGCATGCACTGTCTGTTGCAGAAGGCAATGTGTACAGTCTAGTTTTAACCCCATTTCCCAGAATTAACGTGTCGTCTAGTTTCTCATCTGCTGATGTGCTTTAGTTGCATTTATTGCTAAAAATATGGACCCATATCAGACTGCTCCTAAGGTCCATGGTGTTCATATTGTTTGCTTCCATGTTCAACGTGGTTTTAGAGTCGTTTAAATATATTCAGCAGACATATAAGCAGATGATATTTTCAGGACAAAACATATCATGAAATCAGAAAGGGAAGTCAATTGAATAGATCGACCAGAAGATGGATCAGTTTGATGGGACCCAAATTGATATTGAGTTGCGTCACCCTTTTAAATTCAGATCAGCTTTTGTATGGCTATGTTCACAATGTGGATCGTTTGATCCAGCATAAATTAGAACAGTTCTTAAGTAAATCAACAGCTTGTTTAACATGGCCAAACGAACTTACCTTTTTAGCATTGTTATCTAACACGCCTAACAAAAAGGCGAAGGTCAGAAATGGCTCATTTTCATTGGATAAAGATGTCGTGGGAACGAGATAATTATGTCGTGGGAACGAGATATTATGTCGTGGGAACGAGATATTATGTCGTGGGAACGAGATAATCATGTCGTGGGAACGAGATCTTATGTCGTGGGAACGAGATCTTATGTCGTAGGAACGAGATCTTATCTCGTGCGAACGAGATAATTATGTTGTGGGAACGAGATCTTATGTCGTGGGAACGAGATAAATATTTTTTTTCACATGTCCCCTCAGTGCTGCCGTAGACATCAGTATAAATACAATATAAAATTTGTCAATGAACTGTCTTCAATTCTGCCGGTGAACTGTCTTCAATTCTGTCGGTGAACTGTCTTCAAAATGCGTGTCGGTGAACTATCTTGTTAAAATCTTTGTTTTTTTCAGTTTTCAAGGTACATGAACGGTGATATGAGGCATTTCATATACACAACAATTACGCATTTTCTATTTAGCTCAATTTTTTCCTTTTATTTTGCTCTTTATTGTCATTATAATGTGTTTTCGTGGGTCGTGGACGCATTTGCCCTTTATATCTCGGCATCTGGCGAGAGTTGCATAACTCGAGCGCTTTAATTTAGTGCTACGTAGTGCTTTCTTAACTTGTCGGTGAACTGTCTCGATTCCATTTCTTTCACGTCTAAATGATCGCAAACTGATGGCCATTCACCCCACCCACACCCGACTTTTTTTCAAGAATTTGTGAAAAATCAGTGTTATTATAATCAAAATAATCTTGGCGGGACAAAAGACAATGTTTTCCCTTAATAATAAGCGCAGACTGGTGAAAAAATCGGAGAATTTGAATAAATACGGCCCATTTTTCATCATTTCCTGTTCTACATCTCTATATCTATATGGTACACGCTGCCGTCACACTTGACTGTAATAGCGCGGGTTGGTTGTGGCTTTAAGAATAAGGAAAAGTGGAAATGATAGGAAAGTCAGAAGTGAAAACAAAAAACAAGATGTGATAAGAAAGTTAGAAAATAAAAAAAAAATAAAGAAGGCCAAGTGCATTTCATCCCTTCACTCCTGTCAAATCTGGCTACCTTGCAGGTACAAGGGCACCCGAAGTCCCCACCAGCACAGCACAAGGAGGTCACTAGGTCTTACTTACACTCGGCAGCCCTAACTTGCTTAGAATGAGATCTTGGTGAGCTCCCGTTTGAAAGGTACCAAATTGGGAGCCTCAGCCACAGCGGCTGGGAGGGAGTTCCAGAGACAAACTGTTTTAGGGATAAAGCTGTGTTTATAATAGTCACCGGAAGTAGGGATCTGCCGGAACTTCAGTGAGTGATGGGATTGTGTCCGTGTGGATGCAGGAGTCAGGTAGGCATCTGATGGTATATCTACGAGTCCATGTACTATTTTGAAGAACATAATGAGCTCGTGTTTGGTTCGCCTTGCCTCCAGAGATTCCCAGTCGAGGTGGTCAAGCATTGACGTAACACTACTGGTGTTGTGATACCTGTTGGTGACGTACCTAGCCGCTCTTCTCTGGACCATTTCCAGCTTGTGGACGTACTCATGGGTATAAGGGCTCCATACAGTTGTATGGAACGCCTCGACTGCCTTATAATGTGCACATTATATTCGTCATGTACATGGGTCATTTTGTTATGTACACATTCAATTCGTTATGTGCAAAATGCATTTTGTTATGAGCAAAATAAATTTTGTTATGTGCAAAATGTGTTTTGTTTTGTGCACATTGTATTTCGTTATGCGCAAAATATATTTTGTCATGTGCATAATGTATTTCGTTATGTGCAAAATGTATTTCGTTATGTGCACAATGTATTTCGTTCCGCACAAAATATGTTTCGTTATGTGCATAATGTATTTCGTTATGCGCAAACTATATTTCGCTATGTGTATGATGTATTTCGTTTTGTGCACAATGTCTTTCGTTATGTGCATATGTATATCGTTATGTGCATAATGTATTTCGTTATGTGCACAGTGTATTTCGTTATGTGCATATAGTATTTTGTTATGTGCACAATGTATTTCGTTGTGCGCAAAATATATTTCGTTATGAGCATAATGCATTTCGTTATGTGCAAAATGTATTTCGTTATGCGCAAAATGTATTTCGTTATGTGCACAATGTATTTCGTTATATGCATAATGTGTTTCGTTATGTGCATAATGTATTTCGTTATGTGCACAATGTATTTCGTTATGTACACAATGTATATTGTTATGTGCACAATGTATTTCGTTATGTGCAAAATCTATTTCGTTATGTGCAAAATCTATTTGGTCCTGTGCCGTGTCATTAAACAAGTTATTTTGTAAATACTATAACCGGTCTTGCATAAGAATCAAGTTGTCTGGTACTCAAAACAATTCGTTATGTTGTCCAACTGGGCTTTTTTGGCCTGGCTACTTCGCTACTTTGTGACTTTGCAAAATGAACGTGCAATCATGTCGTTGGGAAAGAATGGTGTAAGTTCGACCTTTTACCGAGTGTCGATGTATACAATAACATTTTGGCACGCGCCCTGTGACGTAGTTTGTGACTCACAATAAATCACACTGGTAACCCTGATCAATCCGCGACGGTCGAGTAAAGAAGCACCTTTTATATAATATCACAAAACTAGACAAGAGGCCATTTACATATGCGTAGGAACAGGGGGGGGGGAGGGGGCAATAATTTTGTAGGGGGGGGGGGGGCAGAATACCCTTTGCCCTCCCCCCTTCCCCCAATTATCTGTCTAAATTGATTGAGACATAATTGTTTGTCACTCAGGGTATAATAAGCAAATTCCACACATTATTATTAGTAAGACATTTATAACAACTATCTTGGCGGCGAAGCGAGGGGATGGGGGAGTGGGGGAGTTTATTATTACTTCTTCCGCTTCTTTAACACTAACATTAAACAACTAATAACTTAACCCTCAACCAACCCCATCAACTTGCTCTGTAAGTTACTGCCATGCTTCTGCATGCCCCGCAAACCTTAGGTTAATATACACCAATGAGAATCCGGAAGGTATATTATATCGGAAGCCTAAGATAGGTTGCTGGAAAGACTCAACACACACACACACACACACACACACACACACACACACACACACACACACACACACACACACACACACACACACACACACACACACACACACACACACACACACACACACACACACACACACACACACACACACGTTTTAAGCCTTACCACAAGCAAGCAGCGCCCTTTCCCTTAAAGATAAGCCCAAATCCCCGCTACTATCCCCTAGATGACTAAGACATCGTATGATTGGTCACCTTTCCGAAATGGAGTTCAAAATTTAAAATAGCAAACAAGTGAGTTTCCCACATAGGGAAATAATCAAAGAGAACACCAACACCTCATCCGCCCCACAAAAAGGCAACTAAAATGAAAAGAAAATACAATTAAAGAGGCAAAACTTTAGTTCCCATATTTTCCTCAAGTGAGAAACTTACTTCGTAGATCGATGTGTGCATGCATGCGTGTATGTACATTTTGCCATCCCCCCCCCAAGTATTGATGTTGGCCTCCGACGGCTGGGTATGCCCCCCTCCCAATATTTAAAAGCTTCCTACGCCTTTGATTTATATCGGACATGTTCAAAATGGTGCGATTTTTTGTTGTAATGCATGGACTACTTAACATATATAGGGGGCGGGGGGGGGGCGGCGGAATTCAGGGTGCCCACTCTTAGTCTGTAATAAAATTCCCTGACCTTTCACTGACATTTCCCTGACCAAAAATAATTCTTCCCTGACCATTTTACCGCACTTTACTGCCTCCCTCTGTCTGTTCAGACAGTGTCTTCAGCCTTCATATAACCACGTAAGTCACAATGATGAAAGTTGAAAATAAAAAAAAAAAGAAACAAAAAAAAGTCTTATGTCAATTAAATTCAACATAAAAATAACTATAGCAAAGGGTCCAATATTATATAACTACTGGATCGCATAATAGCCATCTAAAAACTGACACACAGTCATCATCTTATATTTGTTTGTTCAACTTTTGCGGAGTTTGAACAAATACTATTTTAAAATTCCCTGACTTTTCCCTGACTTTTAAGGATTTTCTAATTTCCCTGACCATTTTACAGAATTCCCTGACTTTTCCCTGACAAACTTCCCTGACTTTTCCCTGACCAGTGGGCACCCTTGAATTCGGGTAGGCTACAGCACATATCATATCTGTCTTGTATGACATCTCTGAAATGTATGACATCTCTGAATAGTTTTTCCACTATGTGATCACTGATCCTGCATACTTTCTAGAAAACAATATTTTATAAAGAGTGCATTTGGAGAGAAAACAATTACAGATGGTGGACAAAAGTATTCGTCACTTAATGACGTTGCCGTTTAAAACAGTGTTTTCCAGGTGGGGGGGGGGGGGGTGGGGGTGTTGCAAAAAAAAATCCTGGAAAACTATAGAAGCTACAATACAAGTTCTGGTTTTTACGATACTTTCATCGTCATCATCATCATCATGAAATTTGCACATCATATAAAGAAGTCAAGACAGCACGTAATTTGAAATTGACAGGACATAATCGTGAAACATTTCTGCATGACAAACCATTTGGTCAACCTAACGAATTGTTTTGAGTACCAGACAAATTGATACTTAAACAAGACCGGTTACAGTATTTATATAACAACTTTTTTAAGATTTTGCACATAACGAAATAGATTTTGCACATAACGAAATACTTTGTGCACATAACGAAATACATATTGCACATAACGGAATACTTTGTGCACAAAACGAAATACATTATGCACATAACGAAATACATTGTGCACATGACGAAATACATTGTGCACATAACGAAATACATTTTGCACATAACGAAATGTATTTTGCACATAACGAAATACATTATGCACAAAACCAAATACATTATGCACACAATGAAATACATTATGCACAAAACCAAATATATTTTTCGCATAACAAAATACTATGTGCACGTAACGAAATACCTTTTGTGCATAACGAAATACGTTAAGCACATAACGAAATGTATTTTGCGCACAACAAAATGCATTGTGCACATACCAAAATACATTTTGCACATAACGAAATACATAATGCACATAACAAAATATATTTGCGCAAAACGAAATACATTATGCACATAACGAAACATATTTTGTGCAGAACGAAATACATTGTGCACATAACGAAATACATTTTGCACATAACAAATTGAATTTGTACATAACAAAATGACCCTTGTACAAGACGAATATAATGTGCACAATATAAGGCAGTCGAGGCGTTTCATACAGTTGAGCAGTATTCTAGAAGAGGTCGAACCATTGAGCAGTATGCAATGGCTTTTGTTTGTTCACTATTTACTCTCAGGTTTCTTCTAAGGAATCCTAGCATGCTGTTGGCCTTCTTGACTGTTTGGTCGATGTGACGGTTCCAAGAGAGACTTGACTGGAGCTCCACTCCTAAGTATTTGATATAATCCTCCTTGTCCAAGGTATGTCCTTTCAATGAGTAGTCCATGGAGATGGGGTTCCTGGATCTGGATATTCTGATGGCACTACATTTATCTGGATGGAAGGCCATCCCCCATTTCTTCTCCCAGGCTGCCAGTCCTTTCAGGTCATCCTGCCGTATGTCACAGTCTTGTTGGGATTTGATCAGCCTGAACAAAATACAATCATCTGCGAAGAGCCGCGTACTTGACTGGACGCAATCGGGTAGGTCATTGATAAATAGTAGGAATAACAATGGACCGAGGACTGTGCCTTGGGGTACCCCGCTGATGACTGATATGCTATCGGATGTGGCTCCTTCAACTAGGACTTGTTGAGTACGGTCGGTCAGGAATGCTCGGATCCAGTTGTAGGTACTCCCCCTGATGCCATAGAGGTCGAGATTTTTCATCAAATGTTGATGTGGAACACGATCGAACGCTTTGGTAAAATCCAAGATGATGAGATCATGTTGATGCTTTTTGTCAAGTCCTGCGAGGAGTTCTTGGGCCAGGGTCAGTAACTGTGTTTCGCAGCTCCTTCTCGCTCTAAAGCCATGCTGGCAATCTGTCAGTATATTACCCGTAAATTTAAAATTCACCATTCACTTCACCTCGGTACATTTGTTTACCTGTGTCGCTAAGGCTGTGACGTCACGGCGGTCCCGAGAATAGACCAATGTTGAATCACACGCACATTTAAAGTCGAATAAAGCACACATTTACGCCATAAAGGGCCCAGAAACGGCAAGTGCTAAATTTTTAAAGGTACTATTTTCGAGGGCTTCTTCTTCTTCTTCTTCCTATATAGTACAGACACCTTCCGGCGTATACTCGTACTGGCGCAGCGCGGTGCAAGAGCTATCTACAGTGGATCTAAAAACTTGACCAAAGTGTATGTACAGTGCAGTTAAAAACATCCAGTACTTTCTATCTCATGAAGACTGGCTGGACTTCCCTCTTGAAGCTGTCGATGGTAGGGCAGCTTACTACTGACTGGGGAAGGCTGTTCCAGAGTCGGATGGTGTCAGGGAAGAAGGATCTCTGGTAGATCTGGGTTCTGGCATAAGGTACAAGGTAGTTGAGCCCATGGCCTCGAATAGAGCTGATTGGTATGAGGTAAGTGGTTGGTACGTCAACTAACTGGTACACAATCCGGTACATCATGGTGACCTTCGCCTGTGCTCTACGTTCCTGAAGGGTCGGCCACTGGAGTTGCTGCAACATAGATGTGACGCTGCTGGTTCTCTGATAGTCAGAACAAACCATTTTTGCTGATCTACGCTGCACCATTTCCAATTTCCGTATATTTGCTTCTGTGAACGGATCCCAGATGACAGAAGCATATTCAATTAAGGGCCTCACAAGGGTTCTGTAGCATAGCTCCTTGGTCTTCTTTGGGCACTGGCTGATGTTACGCTGGAGGAACGAACGTGTGTTGTTGGCCTTCTTTGTGACAGAGCTGATATGGTGGTTCCAGTTGAGTTGTTTGTGTATGTTGACCCCAAGATACTTTGCTGTGTCGACTTCTTCTAGTACATGTCCATGTATGGTATATGGTACTGTTACGGGCTTCCTTTTGTTGGTGATATGCATAGTCTGACACTTCTGCGGGTGAAATTCCATGAGCCAGTATTTCTCACATTTCTGGAGGCCATCAAGGTCTTTCTGCAGCTTGTGGGCGTCTTCCTCAGAGTTAATACGGCGGTACAACACACATTCGTCAGCAAAAAGTCGAGCGACGGATTCTGGCGATACCAAACCGGAAGACTATATTTGTGATATTCACTCCTACGACTAGAGTATGTGCTATTTATAGAACTCCATTTGGCTGCTATGAAAACCTGATCAGATCTGATCTATTTATTTACTCTAGTCGTAGGAGTGTACTAACACCGGCAGATGTCCAGCTTCCAAAAATTCGTGTCGGTGAGCTGTCTTGTCGGTGAACTTGTTGATACTATTTAGCAGTTAGTGGAACCCAATTTCCGAGAGATTCCGATAGAGACAGAGGACATTTATAAATAATGTCAAAATCTTTGTTTTTTCAGTTATCAAGGTACATGAACGGTGATATGAGGCATTTCATAAACACAACAATTGCTCATTATCTATTTAGCTCTATTTTTCCTTTTATTTTGCTTTTTATTGTCAATATAATGTGTTTTCGTGGGTCGTTGACGCATTTGCCTTTTCTATGATCTATCTCGGCATCTGGCGAGAGTTGCATAACTCGAGCGCTTAAATTTAGCGCTACGTAGTGCTTTCTTAACTTAATGCACTGATTATGGCGCACCTTTGTTTGACCGGGCGCATTTTATGACGAATCTGGTTGGAGGAGATTTTAATTGCGGCAGTGACCTATATAAGAGTGACTAGAAACTCCAAGGAAATACCGATACTCAACTCAAATTGCTCTGTCGTGCTTCTTACACAGGTAAATGAGGGGGAATCGATATCATTTATCAACACGATTCGCCTTTATGGCGGTTTTGCAATACACAGCGTAATTTCTCTATTGTTTACCAAAATTTTTAACACCTTTACAAACACCGAAATAGTATAATTGCGATGAATTATGAATCATAAGGCATCTTGGTTTATGAAAGCTGTTAAATAGAGACACAGACATAGCCGTGTTTAAAGCTTTATTCGTCGCAGTGAAACAGGTATTTTCGAAGCCATTTTTGACGAATTTCGCAAAATTCATAAAATCAGCCGATGTTTACACGGTCATCACACCATAGGAATAGTCGTAACATTGCAGAAACATATCATTTATAAATATTTCATATATCTTATTTCGATTGCTATAAACAAAATGTAGCAATGAGCGATATTCATTACGAAGTACGCTCTTCAATGTACCTATAAACGCAGCGGTTTTCCAAGCTGCGTCGCCATTTTGTGTGTATACGATGAAAGGCGCGCCAGGTGTAAGTCACGTGATATCAGCCCCGACATACCTATGTGGCTGAAAAATGGAGTGTCTAGTCACTCTTATATAGGTCACTGATTGCGGTGATATATCCTCCGAGTATGCTTTTTCACGCTACACAATAATCACGCAGTGTTGTTTTTCTGTCTATCGTGCTGTCTACACATTAACTTCTGACGTCACACTTAAGTTTTTGGGGACTCTTAGCACTCTATTTTCGCTCGCCTTCATCATATTGAAAATGGCGATTCTGCCGATAAAATTATTGTGCAATTTATTCACACAGTGTTATTTAGTCATATCTTTCTTATATCCAAAAGTTCGTAGAAATCAGGTGGAAAATAAACATTTTTTCATTTATCCCAGTTCGTTGACACTTTGTCTGCTGCGTTTGCTATCATCCCAACTTCGAATTCACATGACAATCACGTGGTTAGTTTTGGCAGTAAAAAAAGTATAGACCGCCAATCCTGCCTTAGTTCTTGTGTAAAAATGAGAGAAAATGTGTATTTTTACATTATACTTTGGCTCAGTTGACTCCCCGTTATTTAAATATTTAATTATTTGGGAACAGATCAAATCATATCAACATTACAGCTAGCATTCAGCAAGACGATTGCTAAACCAGAAAGGATACCTAGAACCACACATTAAACCAAGAACTCAACATAAGACCCCACAGCCAATGGGACAAAAAACAAACAATGAATAAACAACAGCAGTCCCACCCTTGAGTTGTGCTAAGTCAAATCAAATATTAGTTCTGCAATATTTGTAACTATTTATGACCTGTAAAATTTATAAGATACTCTTGTTTATTTTGATCATACTTTTAAAAGTATTGCATGTCTGGCTTCCAATAAAACTGAGTTTTTGAGAAGTGCGTGATTATTGATGACGTAGACAGCAGGTCGCCATTTTTGTCTGGGATTTTCGAGGCCGGTTGGAGCACAGGAAAAGAGCTTTCCCAAACTTATCATTAGTTATGTGGCGAGGAATTACATGAATAAAGGCGGAGGAACGAACGTGTGTTTAAAAATTTAGCACTTGCCGTTCCTATTATTACTTTTTTTTTTTTTTTTTTTTTTTTTTTTTTTTTTTTTATGAATAAAGGCGAGAATATACCAGTATTTTTTGTTTGATGTGACTGAATATATCAAATATGCCAACAAGCGATATGTGCGTGATTATTGCTTACACTAGGATACTGGGATAATCAGTTTCCGCCAACGTAAGCAGATATCTATCTATCTATCTTCCGATACATCTTAACCCACGAGGGGGACGTCAGACGGGTATTCCGGAATACCAAGTGCTGAGGGGGTTAGTTGAAATAAAGTGATAGAAAAGGTGGTGAGATGAGTTTGTACAGTGCGAGAAGGAGTGTTAGTATAGGTAAAAGATAAAACAGAAGCTGGTATTCAGGGGGACACATGAATAACCTGGCAGACAGCACCGCTAAACTGTGCCAGGGTGGGAAGGGTCGGTATGTTGACAGGGAGGGCGTTCCAGTGGATAATTGTTCTAGGGAAAAATGTGAACCTGTAATAGTCTTTGAGAGTCTGGATCTGTCTGTATGCTAAAGGATGTATGTGTCGTGATGTTCTGGTGTTTCGAACAAGGTAGTCTGATGCAGGGATAGCTACAAGGTCATATGTGACCTTATACATCATCACGAGTCGGCTCTGAGGATAGCAAAACAAAATACAACCTGACCAGAAAATGATTTTATCATAAAATTTCAACCTTGTATAATAATGTGTGATACCTTAGACCATCAAAATATGTTATTTAATTTTCAAAAATTTTGATAAATTTGTTTGTGCACCCGTTTTTCAGCCATCTTGAAAATAGTAATCTAAGTTCGACAACTCTTGTTGACATGAAAAAAGAGGCCTCATACAGGGTTGGATAGATTAAAAATCAATAGGTGTTATGAGACAAACCATTTTTTTCTTTCAATGAACAAAAATTATTGTTAAATTTTTATGATTTAATTTATTGTAATCACAAATATTTCAGTCACATTTTTTTTCAATATTCAATTCAAATTCTGATTGATTTGAACCCCTAGGTTCCTTGGGATGCTACCACACAGACTGTAAATGAAAAAGGAGACATAAAAGCTTTCTTTTATGTACATAAGGGATACATCAAGCAACTGCAGGTGAAAAATTGATATAATTTATCAAAAAATCCTTTTTATATATACTCAGAAGAAAAAGTTTAGTCAGTATTTATGTTTTCTCATAAAATCAACAATACTGCATATATCATTGTCATTTTTTTTACATGTGTTGTATTATCGTAACTTTACATTTACCTGTTCATTGCGTGACAAATAATGCCTCTTTTAGACTGTATCAACCAAATTTCAAAATGCACGATGTACACATGCTGCGGTAAACTGGCAGGGTTATTTTCTCATATACTGTTAGATATTGAAAAAGGGTTGTTCCTATTGCAATAATCCGGAGAAAATTCAGTGCTAGCAAGCTTAATACGCCAGTCAGGCTATCTACAAATTACAGAAATACCGCGTTTTGACGTCTTGAAACTGGTACACGTGTTGCTGACGTAACACGCAGTTTTGGATGCAGTGAACAAACAATTTTTTCGTCTGTAAACACGTTTTCAACGGCCTGGCGGTAAAAATGACAAGCCTCCGTTGGGGAGACCACACATAACGACGCCATTTGAAGTTCGGGTCATATTGACGTCAACATGACGTAATCGCTTCATGGCCGCTTGGAAATTTCTTAAATTTCTTAGTCATGCAACAGATACGAGAATTTCCGTCTGTACTACCATAAATCGTCTGAGGGGCGCTAGACTGATTTTTGAGTTATGAATTTGAATTTTAATATTGACCACTTTGTGTATTTTTGAGGAAGAAAATGGGTATATTTTCGGAATGTTTTGTTGAAAATGTTCACATTTGTAAGACATTACATGAATTTTATTTTTAGTAAGGTTTTTGTCAATATTCAGACTGTCTTACAAAATTATTGCACACAGTGTCTGTACTGACTAAACTTTTTCTTCTGAGTATATATGGTCCATACAGCTGCTTATTAGCCAGGCCAATGTTTCTGAGTCTGAACATTAATAAGAACCCCCTTATGATAAAATCAATGATTTCCCCACTTGGGACCCCAATACATCACTGAGTTTTCTTACCTTCATCGTGGGGATGTTGACGGAAATGAAGATGGAGGAAGCGAAGTATTTACCGAATAAAACATATCAGGATCATAATTTAAAGGTTGGGATTAAAAAGAATTAGTGAAAATGGCGGGAAAACATTCATGCAGGCAAGTGACCATTATTTTATCACTCAGATAAGCATTTTCTTACTGCTTGACAATTTAACAGATAGCTTTTCTTCTGCCCTTTGAAATTCCCTTTTCAGAATGAGCCTGTGACTTCACACAAGTGAGAAAACGGTGGGAATGTTCAATTGGCGAAAATACATTCTTGGGGAAAATAGCTTACTCCACTATATAGAGTTGAGTCACATGAAAGTACCTCAGGGGGTACAAAAAAGGCAGTCTCAGCAACAACTTTTGGACATTATAGGGGAGCACTGTCTTACTCAAGTCGTAGATATACCAACGCGCAATGATAAAACTCTTTACCTGCTCTTTACAAATTTTCCTTCTCCTGTGAATAGAGTCAAGGGGATGCCCCCAAGGGGCAAAGCTGATCACGACATTGTGTATGTAGAATATGACATTAAGGCTAAAAGGATAAAACAGCCATCAAGAAAGATCTATCTCTATAAACGTGCAGATATGGTCGGACTAAAAGACCACATGACGTTTGAGAATGACAGCTCTGATCCCGATACTCCTAAGCCTGAAAAGAAAAAAAAGTTTTGGTCATTTGTCAAATCTCTTAAAAAGACGCGTTTGGGATCGCATCACTCAGAGAAAACGGAATTCTTAAGACAGATACAAACGATAAAGCCAATATATGCAATAGGCAGTTTCAATCAGCCTTCACACCCGAAGGCGACTCTGACCCGCCCTCTAAAGGGGCTTGTCCTTTCTCCCCCATGGGGGACATAACAGTTGACCCGAAAGGGGTTGCCAAACTGTTGGACGGACTAAATGTACATAAAGCACCTGTCCTAGATGGACTGAATGCCTGAGTGCTAAAAGAGTGTAGCAATGAGATCTCTCCAATACTGGCGCTTATCTTTAATGAGTCCTTAGCTCAGGGCGATGTAACAGATAAGTGGCGACTAGCTAATGTTTCTCTGGTCTTTAAAAAAGGTGAAAAATATGATGCTGCTAATTATAGACCGGTGTCGCCCACATGCATCTGCTGCAAAACTGTAGAGCTTATATTAGTCAGCAACATCAACAAGCACTTAGCTTTAGATAGCATACCTGCTGACTGTCAGCATGGTTTCCGAAGTCAGAGGTCCTGCGAGACCCAGTTGGTCCAGTTTGTGCACGATATCATCAGCAACCTAGATGGCGCTGTGAATCGTGGACACAAGCAGACATATTATTCACCGTTTTTAAAGACTTGGGAAATATTTGCTTGTCGCCACTCATCTGGTATATGGCCCCGAGCTAAAGACTCATTCAACTTCACAAGATCTTTGTTCCACATGTGTAAAATAGCCATGTTTTGCTATTACGTTTTATCCTCTGACTCTAAGCTAAATATTTTAGCAGCAAACAAAGTTTAAATTGGGCCTCAAAAGTTGTCTGCTGCCGTAGGACTTTCCCATGCTGGTATCTCGTGACGCCGTAGTTTGAGTTAGGCCAAAGAAAAAATATTGGTTCCGAAAAGAAGTAAGTTTTTACATAAAATCAACACAGAAAGTACATTTTTGGGCAAGATCTCTTCCAACTGATTCACTAGTTTTTCTATAAGTAACCTCTATATTTTATAGTTTTGTAACGATTTGTCAATGATAAGTGTATTCACAGTTTCAGCTGGGCTATTGGTTTTCTGTGTATTACTGTAAATGTTCTAAAATTTCGAACACTAAAATAATTATTATATCGGCTGTTCGTTATTTATGAAATTACGTTTTAGAAAAAGTGCTAGTGTTCGAAATTTTAGAATGTGGTCTTTATCATGAGCAAAAGCGGTATATATAATATGCATGTAAAAATGTGGTAGAAACGTGTTAAAAACACGGCGATATGATTCTGCGCTACCTACTCATTTTTCTTTTCTTTAATCTTATTAAAATCTTATTATAAACCGCCGCTAAATTCTTGTGGACTGAGCCAGTAAAATGTCCAGCGTGTATAGTAATTGCCAAGTCGAGAGGCTCAAATAGTATCATCTTGAGAAATTATCTAGAGGATCACTACAAAGGCGAAATGATGACAAGCAACCTATTCTGCTTTTATATGATGGCCATTCTTCCCATGTTTCACCTCGAGTAAATGAATGGGCAAACTGTAACAACCTGATTCTGTTTGTGTTACCGGCACATACTCGCACCTGTTACAATTACATAACCCCTAGATGTATCCGTTTTTGGCCCATTTAAGAAGTATTACTATAGTGAATGTGATACTTATATGAAGTCAAACATTGGGCAAACTATCACAAGATATGAAATGTGTGAGATAGTATGTAAAGCATATCTGTAAGCTATGACTCATGGAAATATCATTTCTGGATAAAAAACAATGTGATTTCCTATGCTCCAATGAGGCTGTTAAACCCCTTCACTGCCGTATATAAATTTTGGGCTGGGCCCCTAAAACTAAATGTTTAGGGGCCTGGCTTGCCCCTGAAGAAAGGGTAGTATAATGTATGTGAATGTATGAAGTCTTGTCAAATCTGACACTAGCTGTTGGAAGTTTACAAATCTTCATTCAGCTATTTACAAATACTGTTAAAATGCCAATCACGATTGCAGCAAATGACAAATTTTGCGACATCTTTCCTACATGTAATTTTCGAAAAAAAATAAGGTATGATATTTCATGAGAATCGTCTGCCAGCAGACGATTCTCATGAAATACCATGCCTTATTTGTTAATTTTGAAAAAACAGCAAAATTTGAAATTGCTGCCTGCTGCAAATTATAGGTGGAGCTTTATGGTTGAATATGGTAAATAATTTAGGAATACAGATTTTGAAGGTCTCTGACTTCAATTATGAATAAAGCAAAATTAATGCTTGGCAATGCTGTTGAGATAAATTTATTTTTCTGCTGAATCCTGGGCACCTTAGTTTTGGGCTGGGCCCCCAATCATTATGTTTAAGGGGCCCAGCTTGCTCCTGGAGAAAAAAATTTAGTCTGCATCTCTGAATAAAACTGAAAAAGCCTTGACAAGTGATTCTGAAATGGATACGGATGTTGAATGCGACGAGTCTGATCTCTGCTGTGTTTGCAAAAGGTTTTCACCACCAAACTTGAATGATCTCGACAGATTGCCCATATCTTAACAGTAAACTGGGGTCACTGTGACAATAGTGGACATTGGGTTCATCTTACCTTCTGTACAAAACAGTCAGTGCTAAGGAGAACTGACAGGTTCCTGTGCTGTCTTTGTCCACTGAACAGGAGGGCGGCCAGAGCTCCAGATAAATCTTTAAAACGACATCACCTCCTGAACCACTGGCCCAAATTCAAAATAATTTCACAGAATTGTTCCTCATAATGCCATCTACCAGAATTGCATAAATGGTTCTGCTCCGATAAACTTAAGGGCTGCCAGAGCACTAGATAAGAAATATCTTTAAACAGCATTTCCTCCTTATCCAATGGTCAAAATTCAAATAATTTCACAGAATTGTCATGATGCCATCTACCAAAATTACACACAAATGGTTCCGATCCACAGAACAAAGGGACTGCCAGAGCTCTAAATAAGAAATGTTGTTAAATTTCATTTCCTCCTGAACCACAGATCCAAATTCAAAATAATTTCACAGAATTATTCCTCATGATGCACTCTTCACAAATGGTTCCACTCCACCGATCAAATGGGCTGCCAGAGCTCTAGGAGAGAAATGTCATTACATAAAATCTCTTACTGAATCACTAGTCCAAATTAAAAATAATTTCGTTTCTTTGTAAGGGAGACAAATCTTGCAAATGTGGCTGTCTTGTTTGTAGAGAGTTTTTCCCCTTGATTCTGGGAAGATAGATTTTCCATATACAGATAGCTACAATAAGGATGGGATTGTCCATTACATGTTTTAAGGGATCACAGGTAGACTTTCCTAATAAATATGTACTTCAGTCTCTGAAAATTGCATTTATCATAGCAAACAGTGCAGACCCTGGTGAAATGCAGATTACCAACCTACCCTATTAAGGGTTTTCCGTATACAAAATGTTTATTGAGTTCAATCAAGGTAATCCCCTTGGGCTAAAAGTGGCTTGTCAAATGGGTCAAATGTTTAGGCTTGTATAGGGAAAACTTAAAAAAATATTATTATCTACCATATTGGAATCTGAAAAGATCGTAACAATTGTTGGCATATTAACATTATGAGCAGGATAAATTACGCAGCTGGGTTGAGCATGGATAAAGTTTTATAACCTCGGGGCCTGGCGACCAAGACAGTTTAAGGAATGTAACTTTCTTCTCTTCTACAGGGTTCCCACAAGCTCTGGAAATCATGGAAAACCTGGAAAATCACCAAATAAAGTTCCATACATGGAAAGATTATTGAATTTGAAAAACCTGAATAATCATGGAAAAATCATGGAATTATGTGAAATTTTTTTATGAAACCACCAGTAACCAGAAAACTAGCTGACAGACACTCATTGTGTGTCTGACAGCTAGTTTTCTGGCTACTGTTAGTTTGTGACAGCTAGTTTTCTGGCTACTGGTGGTTTCAAGTTTTGAATTATTTCAAAAAGAAGCATGCATATAGGGCGACTAGGGCGAAATAGTTGCCCGAGGGGCCGAAATTTCGCCCTAAATGGGACCCAGGGAGAAGTGGGTGTCCCCCTAAAAAAAAAAAAAAAGAAATTTTTTTTTTTTAGGGAGACTCAATTTCATTCTGTCACCACACAAAAGCAAGCTGTGGTGACATTATCAGACAATCTACTACCACTGCATCGTGTTTCTCCTTCCATTAAATGGCAAAAGTATATGCAATGGCTAGTTTGCTTCTAAAATCTAAATTGACAGAACATGCCGTAATTTTGCGCTATAACTTCTCCCTATCTGACCGTCACTTCTCCCTAATTTTTCTGCAGGTAGAAGTCACTTCTCCTTAAAATTCTGGGCCAGCTTGGTCCCTGAAATACATTACTGTTGCTGCATTCAGCATTTATGCTCAGTGTGTTAAAGATGTCGCTTAAAGGGGAGGTTGGAAGCAATGCATTAAATAGTCATCACTCATGGAAATTACATTGTTGATCATGGAAAACCATGGAAAAATCATGGAATTGTTTTTTTCGAATTATTGTGGGAACCCTGCTTCTAGCATTTGCATCTCTTAAGCTTCTTGGGAGGAGCACAGTGGCTCAGTGGTAGAGTGCTTGACTCTAGATCCAGGGGTTGTGGGTTTTAGGAAATTGAGCCCCACTAGAGGTACTGTGTTGTGTCCTTGAGCAAGAGATTTTATTCTCTGCTGAGTACTACATTACATCCTGAGATGACTGAAAAATTGTTGAGTGGGATGTAAAGAATCAAAACGAACAATTACTTCCTGAACTGTTGTTCTCCCAACCTAAGGTTAACTGACCTCCGGCACTCTGGCTATCTGAAAAAAATATGCTCTCTACTAATTCCCTCCCCTTGAGATACATTTACAGGAAACGTGATGTAAGAATGCACAGACCGACTGAGAAAATTCTAAGAAACTGCTGTTCAGATTTTAACTCTTTCCTTCATGAATATTCATGCTAAAGTCCACTGACTATGAATAATTGTATAAATAAACTTTCACGTTTGTACACAGAACAAAGAAATTACTTGTCAGGTCGACTAGCGTTGGATCGTGTTTAATCATATTTCCATAAGCAAACAGAGTAGACTCTGATCAGGTAGCTCTTACAAGAGCTGCCTGATCTGGGTCTGCTCTGGTTGCAAAAGCATTTAAAAGCATCTCTATGAGGTAAAGGGTTAAAATAATTTGGCAGAAATGGTCAGGAATTGACCTACTATGAATTTAGTCCAAGCATTAAATTTGATCAGTTGAAAAATATGGCCTGAAGGTGGCGTAACTGGTTTACTGTATATGCGTCTAGGTTGTATTAGAAAAGGGGTAGTTGCATTACGGGGTTATTTTGGCCCCCTCTAGAGCCAAAAACTGAAAGTTGCCTTTCACCAATTTCATCTTATTGGTTTATTAGAAGAATAGCCCAAGTTAAAAATTCTGGCATTTATTTTACTTTTACCGGTTGCTATGGTAACCAAAATGGCCAACAAAATAGGCTTAAATAGAGAAATTGCCATCTTAGGCCAAATTTGAGGCTTTTGGAGACCGCTTTTTTTAAGAATTAGATATCAGCACAAGCAAATACCAAAAAAACTTTTAATATAATGTGTGTCGTGATAATTCTCATCATCTGTTAAAACATTTTTTTGGTATTTGCTTGTGCTCGATATTAATTCCTCTGTTATATGCCTCAAATTTGCTCTAAAATGGTCATTTTCCTATTTTCAGCTTATTTTGGCGGCCATTTTTGTTACCATAGCAACCGTAAAGGTCGAATCAATACCAGACCTTTACACTTTGGCTATTGTTCTAATAAACTAATAAGAAGAAACTTGTGAAGAGCAACTTTTATTTTTTGACCTCATAGGGGGGCCAAAATAGCCTCTTAATGCACATACCCCTTTATACATCTCCTGAAACCAATGGTCAATTTAATTCACATAATTTGGCAAAAGTGGACAATACATGTAACAGGGATGTTAGCCTCTTGATGTTTTGTTCAACTTATGTTCATACTGAACTTGACCTGGTTAAAAACCATTATATTAACTCTTTTCTTTCTAGCAGAGACTTGTCATCTGTTGTTAACCTTTGAAAACAGTTTTGACCCAGATCAGGACCAAAGAATGTCTGTCCTGATTTGGGTCTAAACAGTTTGACACTCTGAAAAGATTTTAATAAAAAGTTCATTTTGAAAAAAGGCGATCAGCAGAAGACAACATAACAAGGTTGGCAATTGACCGGTCAATATGCATATTGACCAGACCAGTGGTCATTACTGGTTTTAACCGGTCATTACTGGTGGATTGGTGGTCAATTGGTCGATTGAAAAAACTTGGTTGATGTGAAGATACTTGGCATTATTCATCCCCCGTTTTAGTGAACTCTATTAAGTCTAAAAGCAGTTTAATATAAGATAATACACTGAGGTTTAACTGAAAATGTGTTGTTTTTTTTTTTTTTAAGTATTGATAATTAAGCCGTAAAATAAACAAAAATGAAATGTCGATAGTTTTAGATCTTCAGTCCAAATTATTACCACAACTTTCAGTTCAGACTTAGTCTTGAACGTATTTTCTATTAACCATTAATATAAAAGGCAAATTCAAGTAATGAAAATAAATAAAATTTAAAACTTGTTTTTTTAATAGACATAAAAATAAATTAAATCGTGGACTTATTTTAAAATGAGAGACAGTAAAAATAAATCAGTTCTTCAAATTGATCATCAAAGAGGCCATCATGTACAAATAAAATATGCTGTATTAGTTAAAATTCAAATTGGTTTGGCTTCTTACCTGAAAAGACAAAGGTGTGAAAATTATAAAGAAAACACTTATTGTTGAACAATACGAGGGTTAGTCAAAAATAACTGAGCCCTACCTCATAACATTTGAATCAAGTAAAATGGACATATAATTAGATGATATTTCATTGTAGTTACATGTCATCTATTCAATCACCTAATTTATTTCTAGTGGTAGGCTTTTTGTAACGGTTGCTAGGCAACAGAATATGAGCTGTCTGAGGGGTGCGTTCACGCTGTGATACATCTAAATCTGAGCGTTGCTATGGAAACATTAATGTTAAAGCAAGATTTTATTTACTGTCGTCTGACACCTTTAGCATGTGCCTATAAAGTGTCTCAGAACAGAAACCAACTGACCCTAAATTATGGATGCTGCGGTTGTTTGATTTCAGAATTTATCAAATTTTAACGTGCCTGACGTCCTATAATTTACCCCACCCACATTCAAATTTACACAATTTTAAAAGAAAACATAAAATATTAGCCTAATGATGCTTTAACGTACATACACAAACCAACCCTCAGACATATTAAGTTCCTTGATTTAAATTCACAATTTTGTTTCCATAGCAACACAATTCTCATGTATTTAAAAAATTGTGGAATTTTGGCGGTTTTTGTTGCTAGGCAACGCATACAATCAATGTTCACCTAAACATGAACTAACTAAGTGTAATGAAAAGACAATATGATACTTGTTATTCAAATAAATGTCAAATCTGTCTTTCATAAAAACTATCAAGCATGCAAGCTTTTTAAAAACATAATGTATATTCCTGGCGACTGAGATCGTGAACGCATCGATCTGACTGACGATGTTCAGTTGCCTAGCAACCAAAGTAGAAGCTTCACTAGGATGATTCTTCAGGGTAAAAAAATCGGTGACATATGATACTTATAGAAAATAATAACATTAGTTGTCTACTATACTAAACTAAAATGTTATGAGGTAGGGCTCAGTTATTTTTGACTGACCCTCGTATATCAGATATATCAAGGAGTTATTTTTTACTTTAAATGCCCTAGAACAAACAAAACTGTCAGAATACCGGACATGTCTCTCAGACTGAAGAAGGTGTGTCCAGTTTATAACACCTATCCAATCACTGAGTTTAAAATGTATTGGCTAATTAAGTGGCATCTGTGTGTATATAGAGGTGTGAAAGTGTGGTCATTCAGTTATCTGCTGTTATCAGTTAATAATTAGCCAAGTGTCATAAACTAATAAAAGTTATTGTCTCAAAATTGAGCAATAAAACCCTGTATGGTTATTCTATTCTGTCTTTGATGATGCAAGAAAAACTAGTGTTAGGTGCATGGACTTTAATGCAAAACTGAGTGCTAAGGTCTTGAGATGGAAATCTCACCATGAAAAGTGCCCTTGGCAGGAACGAAACAGTATTTTTTCTTTTTTCAATAGATAGAACATAAAACCTGTACAAATATCTGGATCCACCACAAAAAACGTCCCTTAGAATTTTCAATCGACCACTCAGATTCGTATTGACCAGTAATGACCACTTTTTGGCATATTGACCGGGGCGGTTTTAACCGGTTAAAACCGGGGGTGGTTTCGACCGCCCAACCTTGCAACATAAGCATGATAAATACCCAGCATGCAATGGTCAAAGGAGATTCTCAGGTGAGCGCTTCAGGACATTATCGTTCTCTGTTTTCCAGGCTGTGTTTGACGAAGCAGTCATACTCTCATAGATGCTTCCACACAGAGGGGACACCGCTCTTGATTCAGCTATCACATCACCTCAAGTAAGTAAAAACAGTGCAGCCTAGCATTTCTTTTGTCCAGATAAGCATATTCACACAGGATAGGCGACAATTGAGAATGCTCTCAACAACTGACGAATGCAGATTAAAAATCGCTAGAAACAGTGTTTTTGATTTCTATTTGTCACCAGTCAGGCGAAAAATAGCTATAGAAATCTACGTTTGTCGATAGTATTAGCGTTTTCGATTGCCACCTATTCCGTGTGATATTGTTCATGGATACAGTTTTGATTATTTCCTAGCCAATTTAAATGTACTGTAAATGTTCTAAAATTTTGAACACTTTGCCCATCACAAAAAACCTAGACAAACAGTGCAGACCCAGATCAGACTGCTTCTGATCACTGTGATCAGGGTCTTCCCTGTTTGTAAAACAGGACCCCACTGACAAAATTTAATGGATTTGCACATGGGCCTTGTGGTAGCCCCTCATATCTGGAGGCCTAATCAGTGTAAATGGCCGGAAGAGTCACCGCAGAATATTTACATTTCCACTGCGAGTCTTGAACCTCACCATTTGAGATGTGGTTCATACCTTCATGAACAAATCGATTTAAGCCACACCCTCATACGCGCCATTTCAGCGGGCTAACGTCAAGTCCATCCAATAACATTGCTTGTTTACTGATGTTTGCGTGACGTTGAACACGTACCACCATGACCTTAACGCGGAAATTTGGCATTTTGGTTATTCCAAACCTTAAGTTATGTCTGATTTAATTCAAAATACATGGAAAACCAGCCAAGTTAGGTGAAAATTGAAAATTGATACTTGACTGATTATATGAAATGTAAATATAATCAAAAAATTCAATTTTTGGAATGTTCATAGAATCATGAATACTTTGGGAAACTTAACGTTAACTTTGCAAGATACCCGAAGAATTCATGATTCCATGAACATTCCAAAAATTGAATTCATTTCTTAAATATTTTTTATCTGTCGACCAACAAGGTTGGGTTATATAGAGATAAGCCTATTATACTCTATTATAATTTTTATACCCTACGAAATATTTTGATGATATTTAGTAGGTATACATATATCACACACTGGTAAATGTATACGTCGATTTGCTGGTATTTACGCATATTGCCGGTACTTTATAGACATGAAGTAGTAGATATTGGTGTTAATACTAGAAAGAAAAACACGCCATATGCCTAAAGGACAATAGAATTAGATCATTTTTAAGTAATCAGTATGTGCATGGCGATTTATGTAAGCATTTAGGAATAGATTCGAGTACCGATCATCCAGATCGGTGATCGGTACTCGAATCTATTCCTAAATGCTTACATAAATCGCCATGTGCATGCCTAATACTTAAAAATGATCTTATTCTATAGTCATTTAGGCATATTTTTCTATATAGTATTAACACCAATATCTACCATTTCCGGTCTATGAAGTACCGGCAATATGCGTAAATACCAGCAAATCGACGTATACATTTACCAGTGTGTATCAGGTCAAGGCATTGTGTCTCATGCAAGAATGGTTGCTCTCCCTTACTTTTTTATTTATCTCCTTTGAACGAATTTTAAAGGGGAAAGCTTGTGTGCCCTATAGCTCACACCCTTTGAGATATTTTGATCAAAATAGTAAGAGATAATATATATCAGGACATGGCATGAATGTTAGATTCTTTTTATCATATCATGACATAGAAATTACTTCGAAATTACATTTTTGGTGTGAAAATGTTAAGATTTTGTCATTATATAGGCATTGTTGTTGTGGACATCATTACAATAGGTTACTTAATATGGAAATATGTTAATATATGGCGTTATATCACTCCCAGACGCGACGTAAGGTGATAAAATATAACTTTTCTCTTTTAAATTTTCTAGTGCGGCACCTCCTAAACCTAAAGCCAAGGTAGATCATGCTAGACAGTCTATGGTAGAAAAACGGAAGAGGTCCAAGATTGAGAAGGAATTGAAAAGACTGAATAAGATGTCGAGGACTCTAAAGCCAATTGAAGAGCTGGAGGGTACACCTAAACTCTCAAGAGAAGCCAAATCTGGGTAAAGAAAGTTTTGAAATTATGAGTGAAATTTGGAGGGTACACCTAGACTTGCAAGAGAAGCCAAATCTGGGTAAAGAAAGTGTTAAGATTTAAGGTAAAATTTGGAAGGTACACCTAAACTCTCAAGAGAAGCAAAATCTGGGAAAAGAAAGTTTTGAGATTATGAGTGAAATTTGGAGGGTACACCTAAACTCTCAAGAGAAGCCAAATCTGGGTAAAGTCAAGATTATGAGTGAAATTTGAAGTCTGATCCTTTTACTCTGCCTGCTAGCGGTGAATCTGTTGTCTGCTGATAATCTTTGCAAACAGTTTGGACCCAGATCAAAACCGACAGAATGTCGGTCCTGATCTGGATCCAAACCGTTTGACACACCGATAGTGTTCATGAAAGATCTTTCTGAAAAAGCTAATTTTGAAAAAGTCAAAAGCGTGAAAAATTACCAAACATGCAATGAGTTAATACACCATTCAAGACTGCACCAGATGACAGATTCCCATTTTTGAGGCACTGGAAGAGGTTTTAGGGATATAGGGATAATGGCCAAATAATTAAAGGGATATAGGATACTTTTGTGAAAATTCAAAGTATTTTAGGGATATGGTGATATCTGAATTTGGGTGAATTTTGGTGATATTTGCCTATATCTTTGCAGGGAAATGGGATACTTTTCAACATTTAAAGGGATATGGGATATCAGGGACCCCCCTTCCAGGGCCTCATATTTGCACATGCTCCTATATGCATACACCGAGTTTTTTTTATGGGATGTTTATATGCATTTAACCTGAAATAGTTGAAGGCTCTGGCCAAATACCCATAAGATATTTGCAAATAAGTAAAACCTGTGTAAAACAGCCACCCAAAAATAGACAAATCAAAGATCTTAATGACAAATGGTGGCTTAATGAAGGTCGAAAGTATTGCAGAATGCTCACCTTGGAGCATTCTGCGATATTTTTGCCCTGCATTAAGCGATAATCTGTCTTGAAAACCAATTTTTGGTCTTTTTAGAGTGGCCGTTTTACACAGGTTTTACTGTATATTTTAAAGCTTGACTTTATATAAAGTTCCCGTAATAGTCTAGAGTTAAAATGCAAAAAGGAGTGCTAGAAAACACGTTTGTGGGCACTTTTGCGGCATGAAGGGCAACAGTGCCTAAGTTACTAAGGGACATGTCCTCTTTCATTTTTTGCCTGTTGCCCAAACCAAAGATCATTATTAAGGTCAATATTTGAGGTCAAAGGTCAATAGGTGCAAAATGATGTATAACGCATTTAACACAGTACTTAAACATCAAAGACACTGGCATTTTGCTGCAATTATTTTAAATAGCTGAAATACTGATGTCTAGTTAGATAAATTGTTGAAATTTTATCATCTGCGATCACGAACACATCTGTCTGTTCGTCTGTATGTATGTACAGGTACTGCATAGTGCTTGGATTGGCTATGTATATTTGTGATAATTATCACTTTTTCGCAAAAAGCACATAATAAAGTTTTTGTAATTTAATCTAACATTATTTAAATGAAATATAAAGCTGTCTTCGAAACGTAATACGTGCACTGATCAGTCTGCACTTTGTGCACTGTATTTTTTGACATCGGCAAGTGACAAAAAAAACAAGACACCATCACATTCAAGAGAGCCAAGAGGTCAGCTCTTCCCCAACAGGTGACCACAAGGTTGCAACAAACAGATATCTAGTATTGGCAAAGACAAACAAAAATAACAAATAACGAAAAAGATCCACAAAAGAGACACCGCCTTGGAACGGTCGGTAAGAAAATTGCTTGAGAGCTTAAACTAGTTTAACGGTACCAACCTCGTCATTAATTATGTAGTGGATTAGGTAACATAGATGTTTGGTTTGCATGAAAGGCCCCATACTTATCCATGAATCATCTTCTGAATACTGGAGCAAAATAAATCCAACAATTAAACCCTGGAGGAACCGACAACAGACACAGCATCAGGCCCCAGCCATCTCATCTATATAAGTCTTCGGAACCTAAGGAACCTGAGGTCCGACCCACAAAAGCAGGATTATTTATTTCTTATTTGAAACGACCTGCAACAGGCAGATACCTGCAGCTCGTTTAATGAACAGATGTGCATCATTTGCCAACTTTGGTTAAAAGCAAGAAGTGTCTGCTCTTTGCGAGGATGGGTGTGACAAGCTGCTACAAGCAGCTTCTGACCGATGGGAGTACTGTGACTTAGGCAACATAGATGTAGTTGACATAGTAAGATTGGTAGGCCTCAAACACCTAATTGCCAGGAAAAGAGGGTTAAATATCACAGACCTTGTTTTTCAAGTTTCACGTCTGCATTCCACATAGCTAGGTAAAAGCTAAGTACTAAGAGGCATACGAATACTTCAGAAGAGGCGTCCAATTCTTGCGGTTCTATGCCGTCCAGGCGATCATTACCACCGCTAGATAAATCACTTTGCATCTTTGCCTTCACGCTATAAGAGAGGACTTAAACCCAGTAAGTCAGAATAGATTATGTCATAGTCATAATTTGATTTACAGATGCTGGTTAAGCCTTCCAGTAAAATATTTTACTGAACGTTCCAAGGCGGTACTTCTTTTGTGGATCTTTTTATGTTTTTTTCTGTCTTGTGTTTGTTATGCCTTTTTGCGCGTCTGTTTATTTGTGCCTTGTTGTCACCTGCTGGGAAAGGGCTGACCTCTTGACTCTCGTTTGTGGTGTATAACTGTGAGTTTGTCACTTTCCCATTGGTATCCTGGGCCAGGAGTGGTACTTGATCGTATTGATTCCTGATCTTTGCACCCTTACTTACTTAGGCTAGCAACAATGTATGATTTTGCAGTAGAAGATTGCCTGTATCATCCTACACATAAAAATGTTTCTATAGGTATTTTGGAAAACACAGAGAATCAGAAGATGTTTCGCCCCACAAATTAGGTCTCCAGAAAATTGCTTTTGAACTTAGGCTTGGCTTTGAAAATATAGAAACTTATACATTGCAAGCATTATGGGAGCGTTACACTGATTTTCTCCTTGCTATGGGAAGCATCTGGGTCATTACGAGACAATCGAACCTCAAATACCATGGGAATTACTGTTTGTTCCACAATTGAATCCACGCGAACCGCTTTGAAGTCTTTCTTTGAAATCAGCCAGAGAAATAGCTTAACTTCTAAAGAAAAGTGTTGATGAACCATCAGGAAGCCAAGAAGCTAAGTCGGTTCTGAATAAAACCACCACGCATGTTTCAGAGTCTGAGTAAATGTTATATACATGTTTCATGTAGCCAAGGACGCAGTATCCGACAGGTTTAGGATATGGGCAACTAACAAATGAAACAGTAGTCTGCAAAATACTTGACCCATCGATCAGATCACAAATCGTAATAAGGGAAAAAACCCAGGTAGGCTTCCTTCTACATCTCCACATAAGACGAGCCCATTATCAGACAACTATATGGCTGAATGTTACAGTTCCATCCCCAGAGCACATTGATCCGGAAACTTGTGCACGGTTGCGAGACCCCAGTACAGCAACCGATTAGAACCAAATATGTTGCTGTAAGAACCTATACCTAAAGTGTGTACGCAGATGTTGCAATGCAGCTGCAAAGTGTGTGCAACAAGACGGTGCAAATGTAGATCTAATCTTAGTCATATCAATTTCTTCCGTTTCGGCTGTGGTTCTATTACATGTGGCAATCCACTGAATGTTGTGGAAGAGTCAGTTAATGAGGATGAGTCGTAAAGAAGGACACTTACTAATAAGTTACTATTATAAGAGATGAATGATATCAGTTTTCAATTGTATATCTATAAATGACATTCGAGATATTTTACGGTCAATTTCCGGTTAAAACTATATATGCGAAGGTTGCATAGGGTGTTGTATATTCTGCATATAGACTCTGCAACATGATACGATCTTGATAAGGGCTCAGCCTGTAGTATAAAACTACCTGGCTGCTTCTGCTGTCCGCTTATTCTCTTAGTTATCATCTCTCTTGTAGTTCGTATAGCTTTACTAATAAATATATTAGCAGCATACATGCATGTTCATTTCTACCTGTCACAGGATAAAATATGGTGTCGGAAGTGTTTGACGAGCTCATGCAGGGACAACTCTGACTTTAAAAATAGGGGGACCTGGCCACACATGCACCTTTTGACCTTTGACCCCCATAATATGTAAATTTCAAATGAGGGCATTAGCCTCTAAAATAAGAAAAGGTCTTTTTAAAACTGGTGGCTGTTTAAAAGCCCAGGTAGGTTTTATCTTATAAAAATGTAAACATAACTTCGTAATAACACTTAGATGATGATTCGGAAATTGCACTTGATGCCCCTTGACCCTCATAATGACCTTTTATGAGGTCATACGAATTGAAACAAATATTATACCAATTAAAATATGTCATTGATATCGATCAGACAAGGTACAATGAATTCCATGAATTTCAGTCCAAATCATTATTTTATATGTATGAAATTAAGAATTTTATATACACTAAGTGACCCTTTGACCCCTTTGTGACCTTGCGTAGGGTCAGTGTGCTTTGTATATTGGACACATTTATTCAAGGAATATTGCCTAAGTTCGATAAACCAATTTGCCTTTTATTTTACGAAATAACTATCAATACAAAATTTGCAAATTAAACTCACCACAATATAATGCACTTGATGACCTTTGACCCCCTATTGTGACTTTATTTGGGGTTTCCCATTTGGGCAACAGGGCAAAATCAGTTCAGGACTGTTTGCTTATATTGATAAGCCTAGTGGCACCTTATGCCCCAAACGTGCCCACACTTCGAAAAAATATCTCTGAGAACACCTGTCTATAAAGTCCCCTCATCTTATAGGCTGGCTCAAATATTCTCAAGTCTCAGGCCTGGAGGTTATAAAACTTTTTTCATGCTCAACTTCAACTCAGCTGAGCATAAATTTTTCCTGCTCTTACATGTTCAAATGCCAACAATTGCTGGCATTTTAACATCGATAAGCAGGATAAATACAACATCTTAGAGTTTTCAAAGTAAGAAAAATCTTCATTTTTCACCATTTTACCAATTATTAGCAGTTGAATATTCATGCTTGGTTAAATTGAGGATGAAAAAAAGTTTTATAACCTCAGGGCCTGATTATTTTGTACTTAATGCAGACTTGAAGAGCGCAGTGGCTCAGTTGGTAGAGCGTCAGACTGGGGATTGAAGGGTTACTAGATCAAGATTCACGGCCGGCTGAGTTTCTGAGTTGTGTCCCTCAGCAAGACACTTTATCCACTGTTTAGTACTGGTTTCCCGTTCAGACATGAATGAAAAATTGCTGACTGGAATGTTACCCACAAGCAAACAAACCCCCCAAAAATTGAGCCACAACCTGAGATTTTCAACAATGTGGTAAGTGCCACCAGCAAAGCCTCAGATCAGCCTGTGCATACAAGCAGATCGATCACAGCCTTTGCTAGTCGCTGAATATTATATGACTCTTAGGCCACTGACCTAACATCATTTGGAGTTTCTAACTTTAAAGGAGACTGCACAGGCTCGTCTGAGTCTACACTTGTCAAAATACCACATTGTTGGAAATCACATGGCATGAATCGTAATACTATGTCTATAATTACAGAATGAGAGACAGAGAAAGAACAGCCTTTAGTGCAGAGCAGATGGAAGAACAAGTATTACTGGAGAAACAATGGTCAAAAAACAAGATAAGCGAACATCGCAGTGAAATGATCCTCAAAAACAGAGTTCTCTACGCCCAGCAGAAGGCATTGCGAAAGTTAAGGGAGGAGTCAGAAGAATTATATCAACAAGCTATACAGGTAATATGTAGGCTGAGTTCTCTATGCCCAGGACAAGGCATTACAAAAGTTAAGGGAGGAATCAAAAGAATTATATCAACAAGCTATACAGGGGCGAGTTCAATAATGCGAGTGCTCGCCGAGCGCTCGTTGATTGGTACCTATCTTTATTCATAATGTGTAAAGCCGGACATCAGTATAACGAGCGCCCGAGAGCGCTCGCATTATTGAACTTGCCTCAGGTAATAATAGAAGCAACAAATGTAGGCTGAGTTCACTATGCCAATGACAAGGCATTACAAAAGTTAAGGGAGGCGTCAGAAGAATTATATCAACAAGCTATACAGGTAATAATAGAAGCAACAAATGTAGGCTGAGTTCTTTATGCCCAGGGCAATGCATTACAAAAGGTAAAGGAGGAGTCAAAAGAATTATATTAACAAGCTATACAGGTAATAATAGAAGCGACAAATGTAGGCCGAGTTCTTAATGCCCAGGACAATGCATTACAAAAGTTAAGGGAGGAGTCAAAAGAATTATACCAACAAGCTATACAGGTAATAACAGAAGCAACAAATGTGGGCTGAGTTCTTTATGCAGGACAAGGCATTACAAAAGGTAAAGGAGGCGTCAAAAGAATTATATCAACAGGCTATACAGGTAATAATAGAAGCAACGAATAGGCGAGTTCTCTATGCCCAGAACAAGGCATTACAAAAGTTAAGGGAGGAGTCAGAAAACAAGCTATACAGGTAATAATAGAAGCAACAAATAGGCTGAGTTCTCTATGCCCAGGACAAGGCATTACAAAAGTTAAGGGAGGAGTCAAAAGAATTATATCAGCAAGCTATATAGGTAATAATAGAAGCAACAAATGAGGCTGAGTTCTCTATGCCCAGGACAAGGCATTACAAAAGTTAAATGAGGATTCAGAAGAATGATATCAACAAGCTATACAGGTAATAATAGAAGCAACAAATGAAGCTGAGTTCTCTATGCTCCGCATAAGTAGAAGCCTGCCCAGGAATATTAGTAATTTAGTATGATATGATAACTGACCTTTGCTATAAGACTGAAAATTTGTTAAAAGTGACTTTAAGCCCCAAACAAGCCAACCTGCTGAGTGCAGTGGCTCAGTTGGTAGATGGTTAGACTGGGGATTGAAAGGTTGCTAGTTTGAGTCTCACTGCAGGTGGAGTCACTGTGTTGTGTCCATGAGCAAGACTTTTTATCCACTGCTTAGTACTGGGTCAACCCAGGAAGACCCTGACTTCCCAACATGACTGAAAAACTGTTGACTGGGATATAAAGAATCAAAGCATCAAACCAACCAACTAAAAAGTCCCGAAATTCAATAAAGATATAAAATTAGTCAACTACTGCAGCTTTGCTAGGGTCTTTTTATTTTTGCCAGCAATTGTCGTCTGCTGATAACCTTTGCAAACACTTTCAATCCAAATCAGGCCTGATATTTTGTCGGGCCTGATCTGGATCCAAACTGTTTGACGCTCTGATGGTATTCCTGAGAGAATTTTCCGAAAAACTTGGTTTTGAAAAAAAAATCAGCAGACGACAAAAAAGCATGAAAAATTACCCAACACGCAAAGAGTTAAGGGTTAAAACATTTACATGGGTGAAAGTTTTCATGATTATTCCAGAATTCGGGTTTTTGAGGCTGACTTTCCATAGAAAGTCAGCCTCAAAATACTGAATTAGACTGGATATAATAGCTCTTTTGATATATTTACAGTTCAGGGATTTCTCTAAGTTTTGGAGTAGCCGGCAGACATTGTCAAGAACCTGGCCAAATTTCTTGCTTTATAGTATAACCTATGGACCAATTAATCAAAGTAGCTGGCACAGAAGGCAAAGTAGGTGGCTATTTTTGCCGGCTGCCGCCTCTTAACGAAAACACTGCAGTTGATTAAAGACAATTAACCATGTAAACTTGAAATATTATTATTTTGAAGGCATGCTGCAAGTTAAAATTTGAATTTCAAAAGCATTTAGCTTATTTTTTACTTGTGGTTGTATTCAGGGCTGTGGAAATACCATGCCCGGCTTGTCTGACCTGGTCCCATTTCATTCAGGACAAGTTTAATATTTCAATTTACTTGTCCTTGGACAAGTGCAAAATTTGTATTAAGTTCATAGAATTTTGTATTTCATATTTTGATTAATTATTTTGAGTTCACATGTTGCATTGAAAACAGTGTGGATCCTGATCAGCCGGCTTCTTCAGAAGCCAGCTGATCTGGATCCACACTGTTTACAAGCATGGTTTCATACTGTTTTCGAAAGATTAAATTGTTTAAACACGGAAAGGTATAAGCTAATCTGTACTAATGACAAGTAAAATTTTCTTTGGACAAGTACATTATGACCATTTACTTGTCCCTGGACAACTAGAAAATTTTACTATTTCCACACCCCTGGATGTATTTGTTTCAGGTTGACGATTCGGTGATAGGACACACCTTCAGTGGACCAACAATTACCCCACCCATCAAAGGTTTTGATCCGATAGATGGAGAATATAATGATGTGACAAACTATTTTAATAAACTAAACCCGAAAAAAGTTTAGCATAGATGGAATACTCTTGAGAGTTTTGACTATGTTAACAAGATTAGAATTGATTTTCAGGATTCAAAATCCTGAAATTAGGAAAAAATGTTAGCTTCATTTTAATATTTTATTTCAAAGGACAGTCCTCCCAAGTTATACTGATATTACATAGGTCCAGACAAAGATCGTTTGTGCACCTTAAATTGGATTTATTTCCTTACTCATCAATTTAAACATGTGTTTTGGGTGCTCAAAAGAACTGTCTCATTGAGACGGTTCTTTTGAGTACCCACAACATATGTTTTGGTTGAGAAATAAGAAAAATAATTTTCAAAAGAATGCACACTCTTATCTGGAGGCTTGGATATTACATACATTTGTGTGCTTTATACATCTTTACTATGCTGAACTGGTATATTCGTTTATCCTGTGTTGAAAACGGTGTATACCAAGTTCGGATATTACATACATTTGTATGCTTTATACATCTTTACCATTCTGAGCTGGGATATTCGTATATCCTGTGTTGAAACAGTGTAGACCCAGATCAGCTGGCTTCTGAGAAGCCAACTGATCAGGATCTACAGTGATTTCCACACTTCTTGTAAATAAATGCTTGAAAGTAGATTGGGAAGGAGTGTATTACAATATACATTCAGCATTATAAGGGTTGAAATATTAGTCTTTCATGGATTGGATGGTTATTGAACTTTAGGACTTTCACCCAACATTGTTCAAAGCATGGAATCACATTGATTAAGCTTTTATTTTAGCCATGTTAGCTTTTTCAATACTTGTGGTGACTTTCATTGTCTACTGATATCCTTTGCAAACAGTTTAGACACAGATCAGGAACGACAAAAAGCCAGTCCTGATCTTGATCCAAACTTTTTGACACTCTCATCGTGTTACTGAAAGAATTTTTTGAAAAATTTGATTTTGAAAAAAGTCAGCAGACGACGACAAAAGCATGAGAAAATTACCCAGCATGCAAATAGTTAAAAAAATCCTGCATGAATTAGTTATGGCATAAGAACATGAGAACTCTTGTTTTTTCTCAACGAAAACATAAGAGCTAGCCTATGAAGATGTAGGCATTGTCAATCTTAAATTCTATTGATATGCTGGGTAATTTTTCATGCTTGGAAAATGTACTTAGTACTGTAAAATGATTCTAAAATGTACTAAGCTAATGATTTTTATTTGTTTTCTAACAAAATCTATGAAAATTTGATGTTTAAAGATGAAATTTAGCTGAATAATGCATTGTTCTCTATGACACACTGAGCATCGGCCATTGATTTGTACCATTGAGAGTGGCTGCTATGTTGAGTCAACTTGAGTAATTCTTTTACTGATAACCTCTGTAGTCCAAGCTTGTAGATATACAGCAGACATTTTAAGGCTTGATTTTCTATGTGTAATAAGTCATACATGTAAAGTTAACCCTTAAAGCGCAAATCACAACTGCAGCAGACAACAAATTTTACGACCTCTTTCCTAATTTTTGAAAAAAAAATAAGGTATGATATTTCATGAGAATTGTCTGCCAGCAGACGATTCTCATGAAATAGCATGGCTTATTTGTTATATTTGGAAAAGAAGCAAAATTTGAAATTGTCTTCTGCTGCAAAATATAGGTGGCGTGGCGCTTTATTGGTTAAAACTTGCTTTACATGTAATGAGAGATCTGTCACTTTTTTAACCCTTAAAGTCAAAGCACCAACCAAGATTCACCAGACAACTTCTGTCTTTGTATTTTAATTTTCAGGACAAAAAAATAAGCTAGTTGAAATAATGCTGAAAATCATGTGGTGCTTTTACCCTTTGTATACTGGAAGCCCACAGCCTGGTACTTTTCCAAACAGTAAAGACCCAGATAAATTGCTGCAGAATGTGACATTTCACCAGGGTCTGCACTGTTTGTTTAGATATAGACAAACTTAAGGAACTGAAATACATCTTAATACTTTTCATTTTGATAAACATTTCAATACATTAAGGGGCAAAATTTCTATAAACTATATTTCTGTCCCTGAAAATTGTTTTTATCTTAGCAACCAGTGCAGACCTTGGTGAAATGCTGCCTTATTCGGCATTCACAGTTTGCCAAAGTACCTATTTTCCAGTATCCAGGATGAAAAGGGTTAATTTGGAAGTTATGACTTTCAGCCCATTGATATGTACAGTACAATGAGCTATCCTGAAATTATTGTATCAAATCAGACAGAAGAATTCATTATACTAAGGGTTTATCAAATTCAACTGTTGACCTTTCTTAGTAGTGGTTCAACCGAGGAAAAAAATATGGGAGCTCAGTGGTAGAGTGCTTGACTTCAGACTGAAGGACCGCGGGTTCGAGCCTCACCGGCGTCACTACGTTGTGTCCTTGAGCAAGAGACATTTATCCTAGCTTAGTACTGGTTCAACCCAGGAAGACCTGTACCTACATAACTGAAAGATTGTTGATGGGAGGTAAAGAATCAAATCAAACATCTGAACCCAGGAAAAATGTCCCAACTTGACTGAGAAATTGTTGACTTAAGACATTAAGCATCAAACAAATAAACAATGGGTTTAGGATTAAACAACACTTAACTCGTCCTAATGACGTTTGCTGATAACTTTGCAAACCAGTTTAGATCCAGATCAGGCCCGACAAAAATGTTGGGCCTGATCTGGATCCATCCTGTTTGAC
The DNA here is from genome assembly GCA_964019695.1 of Loripinus fragilis. Taxonomy (NCBI): domain Eukaryota; kingdom Metazoa; phylum Mollusca; class Bivalvia; order Lucinida; family Lucinidae; genus Loripinus; species Loripinus fragilis. The sequence continues at coordinate 45,392,626 of OZ026526.1, forward strand.
ACTCAATTGGTATTCCTGAAGTAATTTTTTCGAAAAAGTTGATTTTGAAAAAAATCAGCAGAGGGCAAAAAAGCATGAAAAATTTCCCAGGGGGCAAAGAGTTAAAACTATCATAAATTGTTCTAGGTTTCAGACAAACAAACAATGCCATTATCAGTTCAATGAAAATAATTCACATAGGTCTAGATAGACAAATTTTTTTGCATAAAATTGAGAGTATTTTCTTAACCATTAGTTTTGGATGCTCAAAAGTAGTGTCTCATTGAGACACTTCTTTTGAGTACCCACAATATATGTTTCGTTTGATAAGAAAGAAAATTATTTTTTTTCATAATTATGCAGTATGGGGAAAGCGGTGGCTCAGTGGTAGAGTGCTTGACTCGAGATCAAGGGATTGTGGCTTCGAACCTCAGTGGTAGAGTGCTTGACTCGAGATCAAAGGATTGTGGGTTCGAGCCGCACCAGAGGCACTGCTTTGTAACCTTGAGCAAGACACTTTTTCCTTGTGTAGTACTGGTTCAACCCAACATGACTAAAAATTGTTGACTTATACGTTACAAACCAAATCAAGTCAAACAAAATTAAGCACCTTTATCCAGATGCCTGATTCACTATAGAGCAAAATGTAAGAGGGATGACACTGTCATGGGTGAAAGTTTTCAGGATTATTCCTGAATTCAGGATTTTGAGGCTGCAGCCTCAAAATGCTGAATTAGGGAGTTTATAATAGGTTTTTCTATTTATATACGGTCTGTCCAAAGACAATTGACCATTAAAATTGAAATGGTGAATATTTAGTGGGCATATTGCAAGTTTTAAGATTGGAGTTTCAAAAGTTCAGGATTTTGGAAATTTTGAACTTTCACCCATGCACTGTATCAATGAAATATAAAACCTGGAACCTGTCCTTCTTTCAAACTTGACACAGAGTGCTTCATATTGCTGGTTTTGAAGAAGAAATGAACCTTTTCTATGTAGATTCTCTCTCTACCCTGAACTCCCCGCTTAGTCGGAGGACCTAACATGAACACACCTATAGTGTACCAAGTCTGAGCCTTAATTGGAAGAGCCTTATCAAACAGTACATCATATACATCCTGATCCACAGTTGTGTGAATTACAGCCTTTGTTTCACAGAGTACATCATCTCTTACATTGAAAACTTTAATAGTAACTTCATAGTCACAATTTACATAGTAACAACCATAAACTAACACACCGTCCAGTGAAATCTCGTGGGAACATTGAAACTGTATGGTATCATTCATCTTGCCCACTGGCCACATACCGGAGGTAGTATCGAATCTGATGGCTCGAGTAAGAGCCCTCTTTCTGGTAATGAACCATTCCATGTCCGGTGCGGTTCGACTGTGTAAGTATTGATGCAATGCGTCTTTTTCATCTTGCCTAAGAAAGTTCTGATTGGAAACATGATTTCGGAAGTATTCGACATCCATTACAGGAAATCTTATAAGATATTTTAAATTTCCAACAACCCTTTGTCTATTGTTGTCCGTTGCTTTCAATTTTTGCCGTCCACATTCACTCTCAGCCCATGCATACACAGCTTCATAGACCCTATCTTCATCGGCCCTTAGAGCATCTGAGTTAATCACCCTCTCCAGAAGATCTGGGGTCAGTTCTAGAAAAGATTCCGACAGAAAGACCTGGTTTGCATGTCCATAGATATACTCCAAGCAGTTTTCCTGTTAGAAAGAAAATGTATGTACTGTACAGGGGACAAAAATATTTCAATATTGCACTTATCCTGCAGAACGAATGACTTACAATTTTCACTTGACCTGCAAACACATGTACTTGTCCTTTAAAAGCGTATACATCAAAGAACATAAGGGACTAATATGTAATGTGACTTATAAAGCTTCTTATATCACTGTTAAAATGATATTAACCCAGACAAATTCATAACTGCATCCCATAAACTGCAGTGATTTTATTTGGGATTTTGGGAAGCTACCTTTTCCTGAACATTTGTGGAAAATATTTCATAAAAATTGAGAAAATAATTGAGAGAATAATTGAGAAAATACATGTAATTGGGAAAATAAAGGCCATTTTTGGATTGGGAATGACTCCCATATAAGGCGGTAAAAATGGCCAAAAAAAATCACTGAACTGACAAAAAGATTTCACAGTCAATACTCAGAAAATGCTAGTTTCACCCTCAGATTTAAGGTGAAACTAGAAAGAAATATTTTTCTCAAAGCACTCTTCCTACAGGACGAGTGCTTTTGGAAGAATTACTCCTCCTTTCTAGATTTCACTTGTAATTATGAGCGGACGAGTAGAATTTTTGTCCCTTGCTGTAACTGCATATATTTAATCACTTTTTTTTTCAATAGGAACTTTACCTTAACCCTTAGCCCACCAGTCACAACTTTTGTTGTCTGGCCCTCTCATCTGCTTATGTTCTTAGGTTGCATATATTACAAACAATATGGACCTAGATCGGACTGCTCCCTTGAAAACAATCTAGTCTGAAGTGCACATGAATATATGCAGCTGACGTCATTTTCAGGACAAAAATAGTTGTGGGTTAAAGATTAAAAGTATAGAATTTTGGAATTACATAGACAGGCGTATTTTTGGCTGCATTGTTGAATGACAAACAATGTTACATGAGAGATTGCATTCATATCATTTAGTGATGAATTAATACAGATCCTCGGGTTTGAGAGCTGTGTATCACAACTTTGAAAAAAAATCATTGCTTATGTACCAAAGCAGGGAATAAGCTAAGGGGCGACTACGGCAAAATAGTCTCCCTTGGGGCCGAAATTTTGCCCTATATGGGACCCAGGGAGAAGTGGGAGTCTCCCTAGAAAATGTTTTTTTTTTTACAATTTTCATTCAGTCACCACATAAAAGCAAGGTGTGGTAACAATCTACTACCACTGCATCTTATTCCTCCTTTCATTTAATGGCAATAGTATGTGTTATGGCTGATTTGCTTTTGACAGAAAATGCCGTAATTTTGCGCTATAACTTTTCCCTATCTGACTGTCATGTTACTTCTCCCTACTGTCAGGGCCAAGCTTGAACCCTGCAAAGCCTCCTTTGAATGGCCCATGCTGACTAATCAAGGGGGACTATAATGTTTTGTCTGAGCCTTCCTCTACATCTATACTTTGTGTATGCCAAAATGGAAGGCTCTTGCGAGACTGTGCATATGGGCAGGCTGGTCTGAGCCATCGCTGATCCCCAATGCAGTGCAGTAAGTGCCACAATCTTGTGTGCTGGTCCATATACTTGGGAGCACTGTCAAAGTGTCGAAACAGTTTGGATCTAAACCTTATTTAGGGAGGAGCGCAGTGGTAGTGTGTTATACTTTTTGTGTATTTGACTATCACTTTAACTGTTTTCTCGCCAGTCTCAACTTTTGTCTCCTGCTTCTCTCATCTGCTTATGTTCTTAGGTAGGTTATATTGCATACAATATGGACCCTGATCAGACTGCTCCTATTAGACTGCTCCCATGGGAGCAGTCTGATCAGGATTCATATTGTTTGCTTACATGAAAAACCTAGTCTGATGTGCACTTACATGTAAAAAGCAGACAACATTTTCAGGACAAAACTATAGTAACGGGTTAAGGGTTAAATACTTTTTACCTCCATTTGTGTTTCACCAAGGGAAGAAGCCTGTTTTAAAATAGAGCATGCAGTTGAAGCATCCATCATCTCCTCCAGGCGCTTCAAGCATTTCTTCGCAAGACCTTCTAGCTGGTATATCTTAGCAGCGTGTAGCAGAGGGGTAATGATTGTATAGTCACCTCTTATCTCATCTGTATAGATGTACCTATGTATATAGAGGATCTTACTTGAGTGTTTATGCTTTATGAATTTATTAAATGAGTTGGGGGGGAAAAAAGAGATAAAATATGAGATGCTTCAAGCATTTCTTCACAAGACCTTCTAGCTGGTTTATCTTAGCAGCATGTAGTAGAGGGGTAATAATTGTATAGTCACCTCTAATCTCATCTGTATAGATGTACCTATATATTTAAAATAAATCATCTCCTCTAGACGCTTCAAGCATTTCTTCACAAGACCTTCTAGCTGGTATATCTTAGCAGCGTGTAGCAGTGGGGTAATGATTGTATAGTCGCCTCTTATCTCATCTGTATAGATGTACCTATATATAAAATTAATTTTATCATTATTTATGCAGAAAACCTTCAAGCTGATAAATCTTAGTGGAGTGGTTATTTATCTGACTAGTGGCTAGTCCAACTCTTTGGCTACTGGATAATTTTGCATGCTTTATTGGTTATCTGCTGTTTTTTTTTTTTCAAAATCAACTTTTTTGAAAAATTCTTTCAGGATCGAATACCTGTACCATCAGTGTCAAACAGTTTGAATACAGATGCAGCCAAACATTCTGATGGGCCTGATCTGGTTCCAAACTGTTTGCAAAAGTTATCAGCAGACGGCACTAGTAGGCAAAGAGATACAATTTAATGTACTTACCAAAGTAAGTTTTTGAATGTGTCTGGTTCTACTTCTCTGACAATGATCATTGGATCGGGTGGTTTGTCACCGCAAAAATACTCGTAGAAAAATACACTTCTGCTCACTAACACATATTTATGGGCCTTCAGTACAGTAAAGGGGCTAGCCTGTCCAACCATGAAAGTGACATCACACAGGATCTCATGGGTCAACATCTCGGCATTACACTCTGCCACAGTCTTTCCAGACTGCCAGTCGTGGTCCATTTTGAAACTGGAATGATATGCGGTAAATGTTCTAAAATTTCAAACACTAGTTGCCTGCCAAAAAGGACAAAACAAATAGGGCAGGCCCAGATCAGACTGCTTCTGAATTCTGAAGAAGCAGTCTGATCAGGTTTTTCCCTGTTTGCTATTCTGAATTCCAACCCTGATAAGCAACCATTTATTTGAAAACAGAGAAACCTGTTTGAAATTTTAGAACATTTACTGTAGTACCATATTGAGTCTATTCAAAAAAACGTTTTCTATTTCCTATATGTTGAATGGCAAAACCAGAGTTTTCAACCCATATTTCTAAATCGGTACTTTTCCAATGAGAAAAGCATTTTTGCGGGATAATTCGAGGGCTGAACCTACAATCCTTGCCATGGAAAAAAATATCATTCTCTTACAAACTTTTCTCAGGCCATTTTTATGGACAATTCTTCATGAAGACAGTCCAAGGTCCTTAGTTGTTTTGTGACAAATTTGAGACATTTGACTGAGAAATTGACATAGGGGACAAGCAAACACCAAAGAGATACTTTAACAGACGATTAAAACTACCACGACACACAACATATCCAAAGTCTTTTTTTGTATTTAGCTGAGCTGATGTCTAATTCTTAAAAAATTGGTCTCCCAAAGCCTTAAATTGGTCCAAAGTTAAAGTTTGCCTTGTATTAAATATACTTTTTCTCGCTTCACGAGATGGAAATAAATGGCATATTCATTCCAAAAATTTGAATATCCTCTGTATATTAAGTAAAACTGATGCAAAACTTGTTTTGAGTAGTATATTACATCACACTAGAAATACTGAATTTTCATGGGAACTTCAAAGTATGTTCATTCGTGGTAGAAGTATGCATATGGTGATTAGCAATATCAAAGCCATGTTTGTTTCGATTCTTTGCGTCCCAGTCAAAAATGTTTGAGTCCTGTCGACTCGGGACGGGTCTTCCTGGGTCGAACCAGTACTAAGCAGAGGATAAAATGTCTTTCTCAAGGACACAACACAGTGCCTCAGGTGAAGCTCGAACCGGCAACCCCTCAATCTCGAATTAAGCACTCTACCACTGAGCCACAGTGGCCCTATAATCACGTTTGATCTCTCTCCAGATTGTTCAATCATCATGCTCTTATTTACCTGACATTTTTCCTGCTGCTGTCGGTACTAACAGACATATTTCTGTGAATAATTTATTTTCTCGATCTCACAATTTATCTTCTTGTATTGGCCTCCATAACATCAGGAGGACATGAGCTCTTGGAGATGCAGCAAAACCACATGCAGACCTGGCACCGAGGTTATAAAAAATTACATGATCAACTCAACTGAGCATGAAATTTATCATGCTCATAAATGTTAAAATGCCAACAATTGTTGGCATTTTAACATTTGTTAGCATGATAAATACAACATCTGAGAGTTTGAAAGCAAGAAACCCTTTATTTTCAGCATTTTATTGTTTATGAGTAGTTGAAATTTCATGCTCAGTTGAGTATGAAAAAGTTTTTATAACCTTGGAGCCTGATGAGGAAAATCTATGTAATGACATGTTTTTTACTCTGCATGCTGGGTAATAAAGCATGCCTTTTTGTTGTTTGCTGATTTTTTTTCAAAATGATCTTTTTCAAAAAAAAGATTACTATCAGTTTCAGGTTTGAATTTAGCTTGGGTCTGACGTGTTGAATTTCTGAATTTAATCTATAAAGTACATGAAAATGAAATGTCACCTCTTTTAGCTCAAAATTCACAAAACCACAAAAACTATTAATTGATTCACTTGTACCTGATATGAAGTTAAGATTGGTGAATTGTCATTTGTTTTTAGTACATGAATATGAAATGACCTCATCCCTGTGCAAAGCACAGCTTAAAAATCACAAAACCACAAAAAAACTTTTGATTCACTGGTACCTGATAACAAAGTTTATTATATACCTATAAATGATACGACTTTAGAACCGTCTGTTTTCTGGCCATCTGATACAGAAAGCCGGATCAACGAACTGAGGCTTTCTGAATCCATATCACTATCCTTTAAGACGAGGCTAACGGTTACCTGCTTTTGCCGGGACGTTACGTAAAGTGAATTTCAAGCATGGAACCAGAGACGAAAAACATGATGACAAAACGTCATATTATATGATGTAAATATGACGTGACAAAACGTAATGGAAAAACATTACCGCAATTTTTCTGGATTAAGGACCAAAAAAATTTATAAAATCAAAATAATGTCAGAAAAAGGTATATAATTAACATATTATTATACAATATCCCGTTCGTCTCGGGTGATCCGATGGTATTAGACCTCATCCACTCGACGTGATACAGTACGCCATATCAAGTTACTATTATAATAACCGATGTTTCTCCTTTCCATTCAAGATTTGTTTTTAGCTAAAAGTTAATATTTTGGAAAAACACTCATGACCTTGTAATTCTCAAATTCCATATCAAAACGTAAATTCCATATCAAAACGTAAATTCCATATCAAAATGTAATTCCATCTTTAAATGTAAATTCCATATTTAAATGTAAATTCCATATTTAAATGTAAATCCATATTTAAATGTTAATTCCATATTTAAATGTAAATCCATATTTAAAAAAACCCTGATTACAGTAGTCCTGAGCATTATGTATAACTTTTACCAATTTTGGAATGAAGATCGACAGTATGACCCGGACACAGGATGAAACAGAAAACCATTTCAAAAAGACGTAACTCTTTGCATGCTGGTTAATTTTCATGCTTTTGTTGTCTTGTGCTGACTTTTTTCAAAATTAACCTTTTTAAAACATTCTTCCAGGGACACTATCAGAGTGTCAAACTGTTTGGATCCAGATAAGAACAGACGTTCTGTCAGTCCTGATCTGGGTCCAAAACTGTTTGCAAAGGTTATCAGCAGTCGACAAAAGTCACCACTAGCAAGGAAAGAATTCAAATCTTATTTAATAAAAATCCTCTATATTAGAATGATAACTTATAATGTCCTCATGAAATTTGGTTGATACTTTAAGACCTACAGCAATGGCTATGGTCAGACACAATTATTGTTCAGTCTGATTACAGGGCCTTTGTAGTGAGTATATAAATAATTGCACCTTTTGTTGCGATTTGTTACTTTCAATTCAAATATGATCATAATCAAGGATTTAGAACAAAAGAAGCGTAAAGTATAACAACAGCAAGATCTTTACAGTTAATTAATTTGAAAGATCTTTTGTCTATTCAATACATTTGATTAAAAGCACTTTTTCATTTTTTCAAAATACCATATTTGACCTATTAAAGACACACTCTTATAAGCACACATGCTGAGCTCTTTTAGATGTGATCTGGCCCTGAGGTTATAAAAAAACTTCATGCTCAGCTCACCTGAGCATGAAATTCCAATTGCTCATAAAATCTAAAATACTGTCAAATAAAGACACAGATGTTGTGTTTATCATGCTAATAAATGTTAAAATGCCAACAATTGTTGGCATTTTAACATTTATGAGCAGGATATAGTTCATGCTCCGCTGAGTTGAGCATGAAAAACTTTTTATAACCTCGGGGCCTGATATCAAGACAGTCTGTGGAACACAGTGGCTCATTTGGTAGAGTGTTAGACTGAGCATCAAAGGGTTGCTAGTTCGAGACCCACAGAAGACACTATGTTGTGTCCTTGAGCAAGGCACTTTATCCACTGTTTAGTAATGGTTGAACCAAGGAAGATAGGAAATCATCCCAACATTACTGAAAAATTGGTGACTGGGGCGTAAAACATCAACACAAACTATCAAGCCAGCCCTGAGCTGCAAATTCATGAACAATGTGGATTCATGGTGTAGATGATAAAGTGTTGACTGATCAGCTGGCTGATCTGTATCTACTCTGTTTTCAAAAGCTGGTATGCAACTTTGAATGCTATGTGCCCAATTTGGTTATTAGGTATTATTGTATGCTAGCACAATCAACCCTCTTTATAACGACACTGTTTGTTCCTAGCTATCTTTGACATTAAAGTGAATTTGCTGTTATAAAGAAATTCTGACAATTACCAGATTTCAACATAGTAATCATTTGGTGAAATAAAATATTGTACAAATGAATTAAATGCTATTATTTTAAATGTTTACATCAGTTCAATTTCATATTGCATCAAAATGCACTGAGCTTCCCACTTATCAAGTAAGACAGAAACCTGTTCATGCAAAAAGACCTTGTTCTGATCACAAAATTGTTTGACACATGGTAACAATTCTGTTATAATGAATTTATTTTCAATCAGAATTGTATATCTGTTCCAAGAAGTTACTGCTGGTGTCTTTAAGTGAATATTCTGCTATAAAGAGGGAATTTTAATGGTAACAGATCTGTTCCCAGCAATTTTATGTCGGATATTGAATATTCTGTTATAGCGAGTGACGTTATAAAGAGTTTTGACTGTATGTCTAAATGTATTATATATGAGGGTCTGGATGGGGTATAATGATTAGTGAATAATGGCCCTTTTTTATGATGAATAGTGAATAATGAGCCCAAAAAATGATGAATAGTGAATAATGAGGGCCTAAAATTTAATGAATAATCCTATTTTTTTAATGAATTGAAGAAAAAATTAATGAATAGTGAATAATCAGATTTCTTTGCCACCTTTCTTACTTTTAATGAATAATTGGTCTCATTTTAATGAATAACCCAAAATTTTAATGAGATGAATAATGGGCTAAATTTTTAATGAATAGTGAATACCAGACCCCCCCATCCAGACCCTCATATATTTTTACCCTTGTCCTACTGAGCCCCGATTTATGCAGTTTTTGAAAACACTATAAATCCAAATCAGCACACCTCTGTTGATTAGATTTTTGTGACCTTGACCTAATTTTCAAGGTCACCAGCTTTATTATAAAGCCTGTAAATCAACCGTTTCCATGCGTTGTCTTCCGAGCCAGTGGATGGATTTTGACCAAATTTGCATAGATACATTGTTGCGAAGGTAGACATAGTTGATTAGATTTTGGTGACCTTGACCTGATTTTTCAAGGTCAAAATCCTATAAAGACTACATATAAATCAGTCATATTCACCCACTGTCATCTGAATCAGTGGGTGAATTTCAAGTAAACTTGCATAGATATATTGTTAGAAAGGGGTTAAGAAGTGATTAGATTTTGGTGGCCTCAACCTAATTTTTAAGGTCACACCTGGTCCAGTACTTAAATGTTAAATTTCTACCAAAATCGTGTTTCCGCACGTTATCTCTTGAACTGAACAATGGATTCTAGTCAAACTTTAGGTAGTTTTGTTGTGGCACAATAGGGAGCTGATTAGATTTTGTTGACCTTGACCTAATTTTCAAGGTCACCATCCTATAAAGACTAAAAATCAACCTTTTTGGCACACTATCTTCTGAACCAATATGTGGATTTTAACCAATTTGTTTGGAGACGGGAAAGAGTTGGTTAGATTTTAGTGACCTAGACCTTATTTTCAAGGTCACACCAGAACTTTGAAATGTAAAATTTGGACAAAAATAGGGTTTCTGTATGATATCTCGTGAATTGAACATTGGAACTTTAAGTTTATGTATTGTATCATTGTGGCAAATGAAGAGTTAATAACATTTTGGTGACCTTGATCTAATTTTCAGAATGTAAAAGACTGTAAAAAAACCCAGCCTTTTCTGAACTCTATCTTCTGAACCAGTGGGTGGATTTCAAAGAAACTTCAATAGATAAATTGTTTCCCCATGCTGTCCCATGTAATAATTGATGGATTTCAGCCATTCTCTATATATTGTATTATTGTGGCACAATTATGAGCTGATTAGAACTTGGGTAAGCATGCTTGCAGACTCAATTTCTGGTTGGGAGGACATAGTTTTCCTCTGAAAACACTGCTTTAATTCATGCTTTTGTTGTCTGTCAAGATTAATAAAAATAAACTTTTCCAATTATCTTTCAGGAGTACTATCAGAGTTTCAAACGGTTTGGATCCAGATCAGGACCTACATTCTGTCTTCATCTGAGTCCAAATTATTTGCAATGGTTATCAGCAGATGAGAGGGTAGAGTGCTTGACTCAAGGCGAGGGGTTGCGGGTCCCAGCTTCACCGGCGCCTTGTATTGTGTCCTTGAGCAAGACACTAATCCTTGCATAGTTTTGGTTCAACCCAGGAGGACCCATCCCAAAATAACTGAAAAATTGTTGACTGGGATGTAAAGAATCAAACAAACAAATTATCAGCAGATGACAAGTCTTCGTCAGCAAGGGTTTGTTATAATTTTAATTACTTATCAACCCATTCATGCTCATTTCTTACATCCCTCATGCCTCTCTTGGAGGACCAGACAAATGTTAATGCATGAAAAACTATACCAAACAAAAGAGAAATTGCATACAGTGCAACTTGTCAGTTAACTCTCATATAAATTTACGTTGTTGTATGTTGACCTGATAAACATTGTCTGTTCTCACTGCATGTACAGTAAAACCTGTCTTAAGCGGCCACTCAAAAAGAAGACAAAAATTGGTTTTCAAGACCGATTAACGCTTTATGCAGGTCAAAAGTATTGCAGAATGCTCCAAGGGGAGCATTCTACAATACTTTCGACCTTCATTAAGCTACCATTTGCCATTAAGATCTTTGTTTTGTCTATTTTTAAGTGGCCGCTTAAAACAGGTTTTACTGTATCTTTATCAGGTCAACATGATGTTGCACTTTTTGAATCAACACGGAAATCGATAACTATGTCATAATCACCAGCTTGAGAGTGACTGATAAATAGAATACCAGGTTTGCGTCTTTTGATATTAAGTTTACCAGGCTTGGCTTCAAGAATGCATGTTGAATCCCTCGGCACAGCCCCACTATTCAACAAGTGTTCCTGAAGCCTTGCCTGGTAAACTTGATATCAAAGACACTCGCCTAGTATTCTCTAGTTATCAATAACATTGGCATAGCCAGAACGTCGAAAAAGTACACACACCAAAGGGAGACTACCGAATCAAGCAGTGATTCTCTTCAATTGCGTCCCTTTTCTAAATTGGAACTTCTCTTATAAGGAAAGAATTTGCTCCCAGAGGGAGCAATTTTTCCTTTAAGAGCAGTTCCTTATGGTATGTAAAATCACTTTTACCACATTAGGTGACCTTCCTTGAATGTTTCCATTTTTATTACACACGTGCGTAACTGCGTAATGGGAGCTACGCCAAGTGGTTGGACCATTCGTTTTCATACGCAAGTATATTTGCTCCAAATCTTTTGTAACTACTGGGGTCAATAATGTTCCAAAAACAAAATAGCCCCTTTAAACCAAAAGGGAGTCAAGTCACAGAAGAAAATTGCGCCTTAAACATTCAAAATTATATAATGGGAATTGTCAAAGTAGACCAAAAGGTACTCAAGACACTTATTCTTTGCAAATTCTATCTTGTCTTTGACCATACACATTCATCGACCATTTGGTAGCTCTTGTGGTGTGACTACCCATTGATAAACAAGTACATATTGCAGATACACCTTACAAAAGCGAAAAAATAGTGTAATATAATAGCCATCCTTGTACCTTCTTAGGGAAGTGGTATGAAAAGTATGAGTAAGCCTTTATGATGTAACTTAAAGCATTATTGCGATATCGGTCTTTGTGATATTTCTGAGAAATAAAAAGTAGGATTTGTTTGCAGTTAAGTGGCTAAACGTGTCTAGTTGTTGCAGAGGGCTTGTAATATAATTCTAAAAGCTATTATCTTTAGTTAGAAATAACCTCTTAATTGCATGGGTCAGATACTGGGAAACAAAATGCTTTCTAACGAAATGGTCTCCACTATTGATTTACTTGGTAGCAGCAGTATAAACAAGTTGTTGAGCGGGCTTATTATCTTTAAATGTAGAAGATGACATTTCTATTGTCTCCCAGCATTGGGCTGTGGGACTGACTGCTATAACTTGGATTGAATATTGTTTTTTTTTGTGATGAGAGAATTATTATAACTCTTATTGACAATATTTCTACGAATATAAAGTACAGACATTTCATTTGGCTATATTCTGAACTATTTATTAAAACACTAGGAAACTAATATTCAACATATCCCAAAATGGACGGACCACGCCAGACTACTGGATCATTGGCATACTCATATCTCATTTGAGCCGAAGATAAAATTAGACAAACTACATCCACTGCCATTTGATTCCTCTTTAATTTCTTAACTGAAAACAAATAAATCAAGCGGGCCAGCCCATGATCACATATTACTTATGGCATATGCATAAAATCAAGTTTGCATGGTGGTGAATTTTAATGTTTTTTTATCATCTGAGTTTTTTTTCGAAACTAACTTTTCAAAAAATTATTTTAGGATTACCATCAGAGTGTCGAACAGTTTTGATCCAATCAGGCCTGACATCTTGTCGGGCCTGATCTGGACCCAAACTGTTTGCAAAGATTATCGGCAGACAATACTAGTGCCAGGTAAGGATTTAAATGTGCATGCACCCAGTGGGGCTAGAAGTGTTAGGTTCGATCTGCAGCTTCCCCCACTTCCATACAGTACTTTGCGTATATATGCAAATAGTGATGGCTCTGATGGGACTGCAAAGATGCCCAGGATCATCTGAGCCTTTGTTGCTCACATATGCGGTAAATACCAAAATCTAATCAGCTGGCTCAAACAAACTCTTTCTTTGTGAATGGTGACTTTTGTCATCTGCTGATAGCCTTTGCAAAAAGTTTGGACCCAGATCAGGACCGACAGGTCGTCCGTCCTGATCTGGACTGAAACAATTTGACACTGATAGTGTTTCTGAAAGAATTTTTTGAAAAAGTAATTTTGAAAAAAGTCAGCAGCATAAAAAATTACCCAGCATGCAAAGAGCTAATGGTAATGAAAAAAGAAGCACTCTCTGTGTATACTACATCAGTTGATCAATATGAATCACATCAAATATGTCTGGGGTTTGCAACACTGTATGGTAATATTGAATCTTCTAACACTGAATATGTTATGTACTACACTCTTCTCCAATGTTTTATCTTGTTAATCTGCAGCAATCCAGTTGTGAGCTCTTATTTTCAATCGGAGTAGAAAACAGTGTGGATCCTGATCAGCTGGCTTCTCTAGAAGCCAGCTGATCTGGATCTACAATGTTTTCAAAATTAAATCTAGGTTCAGTAGGACAAGGGGGTAAAACCTGTCTGCGCAGATGAACTAGTTTGGCATGCAGTCTGATTAGAACTGTTGTCTTCTGCAATAATATCTTCACTTGTTATGTGCGAATTTGAGTTATCTGTGCAAAGCAGTCACACAAAGAGGTAGTGTCCAGGTGTAGCATTCAAGACTGTTACTTGAATATCTCTGTAACTTGGAGCCCCTTGTTTTCCACGAACACGCGATAGGTTTAGAGGTATACTGGCACCTTGATGTCATCCTTTTGCAGACATGAACTTATCCAGCATGTCAGATGTCTGCAAGTTAAAGAATAAAAGAGTAAATATTTTTTCATCTTAACTGCATTGTTGCACGTTGACCTGACAAACGTTGCCTATCTCACTGCATGTGCCTTTATCAGGTCATCATGACGTTGCACTTTTTGAATCACGTCATCATTACCGTTGAATCGACTTGAAAAGTGTCATAGCTTGAAGAGTGACCCAACTTGTTAACTGATAAACAGAATACCAGGTTCGTATCTTTTGATATAAAGTTTATTAAATAGCTTTTGGGTCACTGTCTAGCCACGCCCACAACTGGTTCCTATTTCCCTTAGCTTTACAAGAGATCGTGACATTGCATACCATGTGGCGATACAGTGAACCAATAGCTGTATAATATCTGGCTCAGCATTCTCGAAGCCTTGACTGGTAAACTTGATATCAAAAGGCACTCACCTAGTATTCTCTTTATATCATATAGACCACAGGGGTAAGTCCAGCTTTATAGTACGCCATCTCTGCTTATTGCGCTGAAATGAGGCTCGACATCAGATTACCAACAATGTGGTATGTGCGACCAGCAAAGCCTCAGATCAGCCTGTGCATACGCACAGTCTGATCAGAGCCTTTGCTAGTCCCTTGAATATTCTATGAGTGTTAAGCTACTGACTGAACATCATTTGGAGTTTCTAAGCTTAACATGAGGCTGCACAGGTTTGTCCCAGTCTTCACCTGTCAAAATGCCACATTGTTGGAAATCACATGTCGCGGTTCAAATAGAACATTATGGGCCTTGACGTGAGAAAACCTGTCTGCGGTGGTTTGCGAACAACAAAGGCGCAGACCAGCCTGCGCATCCGCACAGACTGATCAGTGCCTTTGTTATTTGCTGTTTGGAAAGTATTATATATAAACTTGCTACAGGTGAAATTTAAATTTTCTAGCTAGTCTCTGTAGCTGAGGAGACTGGTTTGAGTCTCGCTTTGTTGGAAACCCTGAGGACAGGTTTTGTCGAGACGAGGCCCATATTACTTTGTGGCATACGGTAAAAACTGGACTGGCCCCTGTGTCTCTGACATACACAGGCTCTGCTGTAAATATGCATTAGGGTTCCTACAATTGCAGGGCTTAGAAAATTCAAAAACTTCAATACTATACATGGTTGAAAGTTTTCAGGTTTAATCCTGAATTCAGGATTTTGAGGCTGACTTTCCATAGAAAGTCAGTCTCTAAATCCTGAATTAGGGAGATTATAATAGCTTCTCTGATTAATTTTCAGATTATCTTGAGCACAATTAACCATTTAAACATGAAATTATTCATTTTATAGGCATCCTGCAAGTTTAAAAATATGAATTTCTAAAGTTCAGGATTTTAGAAATTTTGAACTTTCACCCATGAATATAACCATCCAATATCTTCTTTACAAGCTCATGAGTATATAAATTTACATTATCCTTCTGAATAGTGAATGTGTATAAGGTTTTTAACCCTAATGTGTGCACTGTTTGCATAAATTTTTCAAAATGTTATACCCTCTTTTGATTTGTTTATTTGTTTTGATGCTTTACGTCCCAGTCAACAATTTTTCAGTCGTGACAATTTCTTGTCTTCCTGGGTTGAACCAGTACTTACCAGCGGATCAAGAGTCTTGCTCAAGGACAGAAGACAGTGACTGCTGTGAGTCTTGAACTAGCAACCCTTTGATCCAAAGTCTAACGTTCAACCAACTGAGCCACTGCACTCTGCTTATACCCTCTTTTGAAAACAGTGTATATCCAGATCAGCTGGCTTAATTCTAATGAGGCCAGCTGATCAGGATCCACACTTTATTCATCCACACTGCATTTTATGAAAGTTGATCCTTTTATCCATCTTCGAAGATCTATATAGCTTGGCTCTGGAACACAAACATTAATGAAAACATCCCTGTTGACTGAAATGGCAACAAAATATAGTGATATACTTTTGATAAATTTAAGTGAATATATCGTTGAATTTATGCAATAATAACAATCAAACATTGTTTTCCATTGCATTCATGTTTGCCAATTCCCCCAGGAGATGTTGAAAACCGAGGGCTTGGCGCACGGTTTTTAACATCATCCTTGAGACCTGATGAAAGTTATTGCATGAAAATCCATGTTTGATCCCTATATATTGTTTCCGGATGCGACATAGATTTATGTCAGTCACTGGAGTCTGAATATTTTGTAAAGGTCACAGTGTATTCTCAAAGAGTATGTCAAGGACAATAAGGAGAATGTTTGACACAGCTATCATTGCTGCAGAGAAACACACTTTAATGTAAATTGTTGATGGACGTTTTTTTTCTGTTTGTGTTGATGCTTTATGACCCAGTCAACAATTTTTCAGTCATATCATAACAATTTCCTGTCTTCCTGGATTGAACCAGAACTGAGCATGGGATAAAGTGTCTTGCTTATGCCTCAATTACATTTGCCTTCCGATGCATGTACGATGTCCAAATCACCCTTCTTGTGCGGCCATGGCAGGGAGACCGTCTGTTCATCGTACGGATTCACAGGCATCGTAGCCATTAAGATTTTGTTTAACTCCACACTATGACAAATTTTAAAAAAATCACAAGCCAATCATTGCAGGTAGATCACACGGTCCCTGTACAGGCACCGCATGCTGATTGTGAGGATAACACAAGATTTAAGATAGTTATTTGGGCAGAAAAAAAATGATCATAGGCTCTTGAGATAATTGTAGGGAACCTGTAAGGACATCACACAGGCATCGTGCAATTTTTGTAATGAGGTCGTGAAGATTACACGATGACCGCATGATTACTGTCCTGGTCTGTTGCTGAAAGAAATTGCAAGGTGAGCATGAATAATGTGCACATACGTCATAGCTTAGAGCCACCTATGATGCCTGAAAAATCGTACCGAAAATTGTAGACAAATATCTGAGGCATTAAGGACACAACAATGTCTCCTGTGAGTCTTGAACCACTAGCCCTTCAATCTCAAGTCTAACACTTTACCACTGAGCCACTCCAGCCCTCTTTGATGGACTGAAGGACATCAGTCACTGGAGATTGAAAAGTAGGTCAAGGTAGCTATGTCGCAGTGCATGCTCAAAGAGAATGTTGAGGACAATGACTATGCAAGATTTGACCACTGTTACAGAGAAAGACTGTTGATAGACAGACATCAAAGTAACGAGTGTGTGAAGTAGGTCAAGGTCAAAGTGTGTGCTTCAAGAGTAAGGACAATAACTGTGCAAGGTTCTACACTCATGTACAGCTATAACACACTTTGATGTAAATTGCATTTGGACATCAGTCAATAGGGCCTGAAAAGTACAGTAAAACCTGTGTAAAACGGCCACTCTCAAAATGACCACAAATTGGTTTTCAAGACCAATTGTCGCTTAATGCAGGTCAAAAGTATTGCAGAATGCTCAAAGGGGAGCATTCTGCAATACTTTCGACCTTCATTAAGCTACGATTTGTATTTTGATCTTTGTTTTGTCTATTTTTGGGCAGCTGTTTTACACAGGTTTTACTGTGGGTCAAAGTAAAAAAGCACCAGCTCAAACGGTATGGGGAAGATGATTACTATGCAAGTTTTGACAGTCACAGCTATGACTGCTGCAGAGACACACTGTTGATGGACAGATTGTTGTATACTTGCTAAAATTGCAGCTATATATTTTGCTCTGGACCCTCTTTTCTGGAGCTGTACACCATACCAAATCCTGTTCAGATATTCTGATCTCTGATCTTTCTCTCGACACATACAGGGGTGTTCTACAGGAAATCTCTGTGCCATATTTGGACTTGGGTATTCCAAGAATCCAGGGCTCTAGACCTTATATCGTCTTCGACTATCATGCATACAAGTTTATCAATACATGTAACAACTGACCATCACACATACCAACTTTGACCATCACACATACAAGCCCAGGTTTACAAGCTTACTAATATCAACTTTGACCGTCACACATATCAGCTTACTAGCATTAAATTTGACCATCACACATATTTATCAGCTCACATATATCAACTTTGACCATCACACATACCAGCTCACTAATATCAACTTTGACCATCACAAACACAAGCTTGCTAATTTCAACTTTGCCATCTCACATATATATCAGCGCACTCATATCAACTTTGACCATCATATATCCGGTCTCTAATATTAGCTTTGACCATCACACATATCAGCTCACTAATACCAACTTTGACCATCACACATATCAGCTCACTTAAATATCAACTTTGACCATAACACATATCAGCTCACTTAAATATCAACCCTGACCATCACACATATCAGCTCACTAATATCAACTTTGACCATAACACATATCAGCTCACTAATATCAACTTTGACCATCACACATACCAGCCCACTAATACCAACTTTGATCATCACATATATCAGCTCACTAATACCAACTTTGACCATCACACATACCAGCTCAATAATACCAACTTTGACCACAAATAACAGCTCACTAATACCAACTTTGACCCTCATACATACCAGCTTACAAATATCAACTTTGAATATTACACATATCAGCTCACTAACATCAACTTTGACCATCACACATATCAGCTCACTAATATCAACTTTGACCATCACACATATCAGTTCACTAGTACCAACTTTGACCATCACACATATCAGCTCACTAATATCAACTTTGACCATCACACAAACCAGCTCACTAGTATCAACTTTGACCATCACACATATCAGCTCACTAATATCAACTTTGACCATCACATATACAAGCTCACAAATATCAACTTTAACCATCACACATATCAGCTCACTAATATCAACTTTGACCATCACACATATCACCTCACTAATATCAACTTTGACCATCACACACATCAGCTCACTAGTATCAACTTTGACCATCACACATATCAGCTCACTACTTCCAACTTTGACCATCACACATATCAGCTCACCAATACCAACTTTGACCATCACACATACAAGCTCACTAATATCAACTTGGTCCATCACACATATCAGCTCACTAATATCAACTTGGTCCATCACACATATCAGCTCACTAATATCACCTTTAACCATCACATATATCAGCTCACCAATACCAACTTTAACCATCATACATATCAGCTCACTAATATCGACTTAGACCATCTCACATATCAGCTCACTAATACCAACTTTGACCATCACACATATCAGCTCACTAATATCAACTTTGACCATCACACATACCAACTCACTTATATCAACTTTGACCATCACACAAATCAGCTCACTAATATCGACTTAGACCATCTCACATATCAGCTCACTAATACCAACTTTGACCATCACACAGACCAGCTCACTAATATCAACTTTGACCATCACACATATCAGCTCATTAATATCAACTTTGACCATCACACATATCAGCTCACTAATATCAACTTTGAGCATCACACATACCAGCTCACTAATATCAACTTTAACCATCACACATATCAGCTCACTAATATCAACTTTGAGCATCACACATACCAGCTCACTAATATCAATTTTATTCATCACACATATCAGCTCACTAATATCAACTTTAACCATCACACATATCAACTCTCTAATATCAACTCTGACCATCACACACATCAGCTCACTAATATCAACTTTGACCATCACACATATCAGCTCACTAATATCAACTTTGAGCATCACACCTACCAGCTCACTAATATCAACTTTAACCATCACACATATCAGCTCACTAATATCAACTTTGAGCATCACACCTACCAGCTCACTAATATCAACTTTAACCATCACACATATCAGCTCACTAATATCAACTTTGAGCATCACACGTACCAGCTCACTAATATCAACTTTAACCATCACACATATCAACTCACTAATATCAACTCTGACCATCACACATACCAGCTCACTAATATCAACTTTAACCATCACACATATCAACTCACTAATATCAACTCTGACCATCACACATATCACCTCACTAATATCAACTTTAACCATCACACATATCAGCTCACTAATATCAACTTTAACCATCACACATATCAACTCACTAATATCAACTCTGACCATCACACATACCAGCTCACTAATATCAACTTTAACCATCACACATATCAGCTCACTTATATCAACTTTAACCATCACACATATCAACTCACTAATATCAACTCTGACCATCACACATACCAGCTCACTAAAATCAACTTAAACCATCAGCTCACTAATATCAACTTTGACCATCACACATATCAGCTCACTAATATCAACTTTGAGCATCACACCTACCAGCTCACTAATATCAACTTTAACCATCACTCATATCAGCTCACTAATATCAACTTTGAGCATCACACGTACCAGCTCACTAATATCAACTTAAACCATCACACATATCAACTCACTAATATCAACTCTGACCATCACACATACCAGCTCACTTATATGCTTCTTCCTGTCTCTGAAATTTGGTTTTGACACTCAAACATTTTGTTTGAGTTGATGCTTCTTATTCCTAGTTTCAGCCATGTTGGGAAGTATTCCTGGGTTGAACCAGTACTAAACAATGAGGATAACAACCACATGCTTGGTCATCACAAGTCTTGCACTCTACCAAATTAGCATCAGAGCTCCTCAAACATTTTAAAAACCTCAAAAATACTTTAAAAAGAGCTTTAATCTATAGAGAAGAGGGGAGAAAAAGATTAAGTAAAATTTTAATAACATATATAGCGTAACAAATATAAACAATAATAACAGAGCAGCTTTGCACAGCAAACACTTTTGTACAATAATAAAACTGGTAACAATAATTATAGACACTCTGAAAGTCAAACACTTCTTCAGCTGGAACAAAACTTGATACAGACAAATTTATTGTTGAAACTGCAGTCACTTTGATAGAAATTCCATTAAACCACAATGGGTTGATCCGCAGTGAAAATAAATTATTAAGCACTTTTTATGACAGATTAGCATATTCGACCAAAAGTAATGAGCATCTGACTGCACATAACTTTTTAAAATTTCTATACATTCTTTTTGACAACAGTGTAGATTCCTACCCAGTATCCATTTAGTGCTATTTTGTGGAAGTGGGGATGGTTTAAATAACTTGAATGGGTTTCAAACTCACAAAAATTAATGGAAGTCTATAGAAATCTGATTACAAATCCAGCTCTCAGACTGATTGCCCAAAGTGGCCTGGCGGTTAATCGCCAGTATCGAGTAACAAAATGTTACTACCAAAACATTTTTATTACATGGTGTTGCAAAACTGAATGACAGCAACATCATATGATATACCAAATATGAGCTGCAACATGAGATTTCCAACAATGTGGTATGTGCGACCAGCAAAAGCTCAGACCAGCCTGCGCATACGCGCAGTCTGATCAGAGCCTTTGCTAGTCGCTTGAATATAGTATGACTGTTAAGCTACTGACTGAACATCATTTGGAGTTTCTAAGCTTAAAAGGAGGCTGCATAGGCTAGTCTGAGTCTACAGTTATCAAAATGCCACATTGTTGGAAATCACATGTCACTGCTCATATATGCTTTATACAAACTGGGTTGTTATTTTCAGTACAGCAGAATACTATAGAAACTGTAAAACATTCAAAAACAAACAATTCACCGGGTTTTTCTTTTGTAAGATCAGTTTCACTGATAATCCGGCCAGTAATAATTTTATCAAACAAAGCCTCATACATATCAAAACATTCGAAAAAAGGAAGAAATGACAATGGTTACCATGCCAGATGTTCCGTCACAAAATTGCTAGCCTCACCAGAAGGTGTTGTGCAGCATGCATCAATGCTCATGGGGCATTCTGCAATACTTTTGACCTGCATTAAGCGATAATTGGTCTTGAAAAACAATTTTCGTTTTTTTTGAGAGAGGTTATACTGTAAATATTTCCGCAGAGGTCTGTGCCAACATCTCTACCTTTTACATATGAGCCTCAACGCAAGAAAACCTGTCTTTGGAGTTCGCGAATTAAGGCTCAAACCAGTCTGCTCAGGTACACAGAATAGCTAGATTACTGAAACTTTACATGTTGCTAGTATAACTATTAAACCATCCAGAGAGCGAATAACAAAGGTCCTGATCAGATTGCGCGAATATGCAGGCTGGTCTGCACCTTTGTTGTTCGCATGCAACAGAGTCAGGTTTTTCTTCTGTCAAGGTACATATATCGCAGGTCAAGCTTTAGGAAAAGTTTCTGGAGAAGGTAAGGTGTACAAGTTATTTAGGATAGTAATACAGTAAAACCTGTGTAAAACGGCCACTCTCAAAGAGACTGAAAATGGGTTTTCAAGACCAATTACCGCTTAATGCAGGGCAAAAGTATTACAGAATGCTCCCTTTGGAGCATTCTGCAATACTTTTGACCTTCATTAAGCCACCATTTGTCATTAAGATCTTTGTTTTGTCTAATTTTGAATGGTCGTTTTACACAGGTTTTACTGTATGTTAATCGATATGCATCTTTGCCATTTGAACTACAGTTGTAGCTAAAATAATGAAATGTTAAACTTTCAACATCTACTGATAACTTTTGCAAACAGTTTGGATTCAGATCAGGCCTAACAAAAATTTCAGTCCTGATCTTAATGCCAACTATTTGAGCCTCTGATGTTATTCCTGAAAAGTTAACTTTTTAAAATAAAATGCAGATCATAAAAGGATGCAAAATTACCTCGGACCCAGTATACATGGACTGGTAACTTACAACCAGGTAATGTATATATTGGAAAATACGTTGCCGAGGCTGAGCTTTCAAAACTGACGTATGTTGAAGATTAAAAATAATCATATCTCCATTATTTCTCTGCATATCTGTGATATTTCTTCAAAAAGCAATGGTTCAATATACTATCTTCAAAACTGTGTTGTTATATTTATTGAAAGCTTATCCATTTTCATGAACATCAGCAAGAAACCAAGGTAACCTTTTTAGCTATTTCCGGCTCTTCTAGCCGATAATCGGCAGAAATCAACCAAAAAACAGATGATTAAACTTCCAGTTTATTTACTGTAACTTGTAATATTTCAAGTTTGCATACCGAAAATAACTTCATATAATCTAAGCTATGTTCAGAATCAATTTTATAGGCTGTAGTACTTCGAAATAGCGCTAAAACAAAGCCTCAACAACATAACTTTGTATTTCTGTCAGGGACCAGTCCGTTTATACTGGGTCCGAGAAAATTACCAATCATGCAAAGAGTTAAACAGGAAGAAGTGTGGGAAAGAATAAAAGGAATGTAAAAGGTGGAGTAAAGAAAGCAGAAACATTATAAAGTACCAATACATAAATCATTTTATTCAGATATGTACATGTTTTATTTCAAATTTTCAGACTCTTGCTTTTTCATAAATACAATCAAAATTGCAATCTTTAGTATTGATATCAAAAAAATATGTCAACATTATTTATGGTAGCAGGTCTTTAGTTAAGAGTGTGTACCACAATATCATTTTACTTATTTCTCAACCAAAATATATGCTTTGGGTACTCAAAAGAACTGTCTCAATGAGACGGTTCTTTTGAGCACCCAAAACATATGTTAAAACAGGTGGGAAAGAAAATATTTACAATTTTATGTGAATTTTTTTGTCAATCTAAACGTATTTGGTAGAGTTTCAAATCCTGTGGAATCTGCCAGAAAATCAGCAATTAAAGCTGATGGATAATGCCAATCAGTAAGCCTTAAAAATAGCATTTTTGATTGAAAAGGCTAGCATAGGTCCAGTTAAGCAAAAATTTTTAGCGTAAAATTGTAATTATTTTCTACCACATCTGTATATCCAAATGTTTTAGGTGCTCAAAAGAACCATCTCATATGTTTTGGTTGAGAAATAAGAAAAATCATTTTTATTTATACACTTTATTTATCAAGAGGTCTTAAGGCACTGAATAAGCCTTAGAAATAGCATTTTTGATTTGAAAGGGCTAGAATAGGCCCAGATGAACAAATTTTTTTAGCGTGTAATAGTGCATTATTTTTATTACCCATCATTATATCCATATGTTTTGGATGCTCAAAAGAACAATCTCATTAAAATGGTTCTTTTGAGCACCCACAACATATGTTTTGGTTGAGAAATGAAAATAATTTTCAATTATGCACTCTAATCTGGAGGCCTGGGCTAGGTTCACAAATAACTAAATTGTGCACTGTAAAATATATATAATTTTGCATTGGAGCACTTAGAGTGCGAAGCAAATCCAAAACAAAATCCACTTAAATACATTTGGGATGCTCAATATTAGTATAAAAAAATAATTTCATAATTTTCCAAAGAAAATTTTGCATTTCATGCAATTCTTTTCTAGAAACATTCACAATTTATAATTAATATAGGTACAAGATCTGCTGCAAATTGGGGTAAAAGACCCTTGTCCTGCTGAAAAACCACACTTTATCCACTTCTGACTCCTCACAAATTCAGTTTGAGGATTCGAGTTTATTACCACAGAGTCCAGGCAAGTTTTTACAATATATACTCAGAAGAAAAAGTTTAGTCAGTATTTATGTTTTCTCATAAAATCAACAATACTGCATATATCATTGTCATTTTTTTACATGAGTTGTATTATCTTAACTTTACATTTACCTGTTCATTGCGTGACAAATAATGCCTCTATTAGACTGTATCAACTAAATTTTAAAACGCACAATGTGCACGTGCTGCGGTAAACTGGCAGGGTTATTTTCTCATATACTGTTAGATATTGAAAGAGAGTTGTTCCTATTGCAATAATCCGGAGAAAATTCAGTGCAAGCAAGCTTATTTCGCCGGTCAGGCTATCTACAAATTACAGAAATACGGCGTTTTGAAGTCTTGAAACAGGTACACGTGTTGCTGACGTAACACGCAGTTTTGGATGCAGTGAACAAACAATTTATTGTCTGCAAACATGTTTTCAACGGCCTGGCGGTAAAAATGACAAGCCTCTGTTGGGGAGACCACGGATAATGACACCATTGAAGTTCGGGTCATAGTGACGTAAACATGACGTTATCGCTTCATGGCCGCTTGGAAACTTCTTAAATTCCTTAGTCATGCAACAGGTACGAGAATTTCCGTCTGTACTACCAGAAATCGTCTGAGGGGCGCTAGACTGATTTTTGAGTTATGAAATTTGAATTTTAATATTGACCATTTTGTGTATTTTTGATGAAGAAAATGGGTATATTTTCAGAATGTTTTGTTGAAAATGTTCACATTACATGAATTTTATTTTTAGTAAGGTTTTTGTCAATATTAAGACTGTCTTTCAAAATTTTTGCACACAGTGTCTATACTGACTCTATCCTGACTAAACTTTTTCTTCTGAGTATACAACATAGGGCAAATTTTTTCAGTGTAAAATTGTGATTATTTTCTTACCTATCAGTTTAAACATGTGTTTTGGGTGCTCAAAAGAACCGTCTCATCGAGACGGTTCTTTTGAGTACCCACAACATATGTTTTGGTTGAGAAATAAGTAAAATAATTTTCTGTTGCCCACTCTTATCTGGGGGCCTGATATAATATAGTAATAAGTTTACTTTATAGTCTATTTCAACATAGTATGTTGCCAAGATGGCATATTGTAAAGCTTGACTAGTCGCTGTGCTTATTACCATGGAATCATTGTCTGAAAAAAGTGTGCTTCCTGATCTGAAAAAAAATGTAGATCCACATCAGCTGGCTTCTTAAGAAGAAGCCAGCTGACATGGATCTACATTTTTTTTCAACTACCAGGTTAGCAAATAGGCAGTTCATGAAATCAAATTTGGAGATATATAGTGCGTCCAGCTAATAGAGACTGGGCGTGTCAGACAGAGCGCTGTCATACACTGTCAAATAAGACAAGTCTACAGTAAATCGGGTGTAATAGCCTATGTACGCTTTACTCGTGCAACCAGACAAGGGTGACAAACTTTATACGTTAGCATGCCTGGTAAACGTTTATCTGGGACCTGCTGAATTTCATTTTCCGGGATCGATATGTTGAGAAAGTTTTTGGAGCAGGTAGATTTGCACTTTCTTCAAATTCTGTCTGTATGGCAAAACTGGTTTGATTTTTAAGCCTGATGCAATAATATTAAATCACCAATTAGAATTAAGCGGGACAAGGGTAAAGTATCTGGATCATGAGAAAATGGCATACAAACATGAGATTTGGTCTTATTGCATATCTGAAAAAGCCTCTTATAATCGCTTATTCTGGCGTGTCCAGAGGGACTAGATGTCTAAAAGTTGTTCGGAGTCCTCTTCAACTTGTATAAGTTGTTTATGCGAGAAGTGAAAGCCCTGGCGAGGTCATGCGTACATGCAGGCTCGTCGGAGCCTTCGCCACACGCCGATGTAATAAGAACTATCATCTCGTGTGCTGACCAATTTATAGGATGAATTTTTAATTGTGGACAATTATTTTATTTTCTTATTCAGTATTATAATTTGAATAGTTAAAATTTCGAAACATTGTCAGAGTGCATATATCTAGGCTAGTCAGTATCCTTGCTATCCAAATTAATTCCAGATGCCCTTTTCTCACAGTGGTCTCAAAACTACAACAGGTATATACAGGTTTACAGCTGTAAAGCGTTTCACAGGTGAATAAATACACCCTGTCTTACCGATTTTTATATGGAAATGTCCATGGGTGTGTCTTTGCTAAGAACCCCCCAGTCTCTCTTAACTGGTCGGACTATAGCTATCATGCAAAAATAAACAATTTGTGGTATAGTAACAGATATCTTTGATTGGCATTTTAAGATGTTTAAAAGAGGCAAATACAATGGACATTATACTTGGTAAGTGTAAACTTCACAATAGTTTTCCTTACCGGTATTTACAGTAGCATTTGTTGTTGGTACACATTGGAATTGTCTCACAGAGGCAATTCCAATGTGTACCTAAAACATGTCTTTTCAATAAATAAGTTTTTCACCATAAGCTTTTTTTAAACAAATTCTCAACTATGTGTACTTTCATTGTTTCAGTGAAAGGAGCATGTAGAAATGAACAAGTTTTCATGCAGTTTCCTATGCTCCTGAGTGACAATAATAGATTGCTTATTTTATGCTTTTGACAGCTAATCTTGAGACATTTCATAGGAATATATTGCTAAATTGGTAGTTGTGTGGTAGTTTAATTGCAATGTACTTCTTCAGAAGCCAGCTTATCCAGATCTACACTGTTTTCAAATGATAAAATGAACATAGGTCCAGCATGACAAGGGTAAACTACACATGTTAAGGTTCATGCAAGTCTACTGTCCTGCCAGCCAAGAGTGACAGTGACATCATGTTTTGTTTACAAAGTAATCAGGGACTGAGAATCAATAGATCACTTGTGTATTAATCCTATCCACAGGATAGGATTAATACACAAGTGATCTATGGATTCGCACTAGCTCAAGTGGAGTTTTACTAAACAATTGTAAAGAAAACACGACGTCATTGTCACTCTTGGCTGACAGGACATTAAGTCTATGTGAAAGTAGTTCTACATGGGTTACTGTATTCATACACACAAATATAGTTCCCTTCACAAACATGCATTTCAGTGTATGTTAAATTACTCTGCTACAAGTGCAGGTGCCACTAGTATTAGATCTAGCTAAGGCAGGTTAAATTCTAAGGCCCCATCGAGCCAACATATCACTTACTCCTCGAGATAAACCATCCAGTCGACCTAAAAACACCTTATCTTGAGATGTTTCATTGGAAAATATTGCTAAATTGGTAGTTGCATGATAGTATAATTGGCATGCATTTCTTCAGAAGCCAGCTGATCTACCGTAGATCTACACCATTTTCAAAAGATAAAATAAACATGGGTCCAGCATGACAAGGGTAAGCTACACAGGCTAATCCACAAAGTGCCACCTACAATTTGCAGCAGACAACAATTTCAAATTTTGCTGCTTTTTCAAAAATGACAAATAAGGCATGATATTTCATGTGAATTGTCTGCTGGCAGACCATTCTCATGTAGTATCATGCCTTTTTTTTTCAAAAATTAGGAAGGATATCGCAAAATTTGTTGTCTGCTGCAGTTGTGATTGGCGCTTTAAGGGTTAGGATTCATGCAAGTCTAAGTCTACGTGAAAGTAGTTCTGCATGGGTTACTGTATTCATACACACAAATATAGTTCCCTTCACAAACATGCATTTCAGTGTATGTTAAATAACTCCGCTACAAGTGCAGGTGCCACTAGTATTAGATCTAGCTAAGGGAGGTTAAATTCTAAGGCCCCATCGGGCCAACATATCACTTACTCCTCGAGATAAACCATCCAGTCGACCTAGAAACACCTGAAATACAAAAAATGAGAATAAACAGAAATTGTTTGTTTGCTTGTTTTGTCGTTTAACCCTTAATGCGCCAATCGCAACAAAAGTGGTCTGCTTTTCCTGTCTGCTGAAATGTTTAAGAAGCCTCTATGGCAAACAGTGTGGACCCAGATCAGACTGTTTGCTTCTATAATTTATTCGTCAGTAATGTTAGGCAATTATTTGCAGCAGACGACTTCAGCAGATGACATTTTCAGATGCATTTTTTTCTTGGCGCTTTAAGGGTTAACAGAAATTGTTTGTTTGCTTGGTTTGTGGTTTAATGTCCCAGTTAACAGCTATGGTCAAGTAGAGACGGTAAGTTAACCTAACTACACTTTTCCTGGTCAATCTTAGACTAAGGGGTAAATCAGTACTTCATGCACATACTTTCACTTGTATCTGCCTTTCTTGAATCAGCAGAAGGAGGAGATTGACCGTAGAAAATATTTCACAATCCATCTCCACAAAAATATGGGGTTGGGCTGGCATTAAACTAACAATCCCCGAATTGGGCTACAGAGCCCCCACATGAGCCCAAATGAAAATGTCTCAAAATGACTGAAAACTTGTTAACTGGGATGTAATGCATCAGCTCAAACAATTGCTCCAGTAACATTTGTTAAATTTTCAGTTTCAGAATTTTTTTAAGTCAGTTCATGAGATTTTGGTACTTATCCTAGTTGCAAACAGCAAAGGCTCAGTGGCAGATCCAGAGGGGGTTTAGGGGGTTTGCTCGAACCCCCTCCCCATCCCCCGTTATAATATTCATGGGATATCTGAGTAAAATGAGATAAAATCAGCAAAGTTACCCCCCCACACACACCTTTATACATATGAGCCCCCTTCCAGAAATCCTGGATCCGACCCCGAGTCTCAGATGATGTTTTTATTTTCAACTCTGGTGGCCTTTTGTTAATGAATAGAATGATGCAATAATTATTGTGGTAGGGTATTACTGGGAACATTTGTGTGACATTACTCAAAATTTGGATGACCATGATGATATTTAAGGAATTTCGATTTCTAGCTCCTGCGTTCAGGTTTGTTTTTCATCAGAACAGCATAATTTTGACAATCATAGCTAATGGTCACCGTAGGACCACCTGTGCAGCTTATTTTCAGATCTGGTCAGGTTTCCTACAAGATTGTTTATTTGTAGTTAAATTATAAAATACACATACTTGTTTTTCTTTAACTCTTTTCCAAATTTTTGAGGGTCTCTCCTCTTTTGTTTAAATCATAAATGGAAACTTTTTACATTTTACAATACATTTCAATATAGGGAAAAAATATGTTTTTCTATGCATTAACATCTGTTGGACCCCGAGGTTGGTTTTGAAACCTGAGCCTGAAAGGCAAGGGGTTTAACGACCCCCCGAGGGCTCTAACAGATGTTAGTGTATCAGAAAACCATGTTTGATTGTTATTATTGCATATTTAAGTCACTTTGTCACTTGAAAACTTTGGAAAGCTTCGAAAAATTCATTTTTGTATATCTATAATGGCGCGCAAAGGAATGAAGGATTCGTAGGTTTTAAAAAGGCCTGTTCGAGAGCAAAGACGTACGTCATCCTAACATCACTAAATTACGTTCATTTCTATGCACTTTACTGTTGATGATATCAATTTTTGTGACAGCCTAGAATGCGCATATGTAAAGTACAAAAGCCGTGCATCAGCAGCACATGAATTGCCTGATTAAAACATGGGTTTTTGCCCGTTAAAACATGGCTGTTAATAGCGTGTGACACAGCTTTTTATGCAATAATACGACTTCAAAAATGATTTTTAGAAAAAAAAACACTAAGACGTTATAGGAAATGACTACTGCTAGTATATTCCTATAATTTCTTTTTAAAATTGTCCCTTTATAACCGGATTCACATATAACAAGGTTCAGTCCCATGGCCCCCAAACATAGCATTATAAAGGGACCAGTTGCACTTTACAGGCCCCCAGATAAGAGTGCGTAACTGAAAATTATTTTTCTTATTTCTCAACCAAAACATATGTTGTGGGTACTCAAAAGAACCGTCTCAACGAGACGGTTCTTTTGAGCACCCAAAACGTGTGTTTAAACTGATGGATAAGGAAAAAATCGCAATTTTACGCATTTATTTTTGGCTTAACTGGCCCTATGCTTTACCTGTATTTTATCGACCAATGATTTTCTCTTAGCTCGAGCCTCTTTGTTGTCCTCTTCAAACCTGAGAGAGTCCATCCTCTCTAATAATTTCATAAATGTTTCTGTGATTCCTGCCATTCTTTTCTCCAGTTTTCGTACAGCGTCAACCTTGACATCCAGTTGCTTGGCCCCTTCAATTTGGACATCATCAAGATAGCCCTGTATAGTAGAGATATAAAAGAGTATAGAGGCAAGCACATGAGATTTTGGTACTTATTGTATTGTGGAGTAATGAAGTCAGAGCCATCGTTTCTCGTTTACACAATATTTATGTTTCCACTGCGAGTCTTTAAATGAACCTTTATGTTTGATATGTCCTTCATACCTTCATGAATGGATTGATTTAAGCCACGCCCACATACACGTCATTTGGGTGGAGCAACATCAATGCGATCCAATAATGGTGTCTGTTTACTGACATTTGTGTATCGCCATGGTTAGCGTTTTAGCTATTCCCAACCCTACGTTATGTCTGATTTAATTCAAAATATCTGGAAAACCAGCCAAGTTAGGTGAAAATTGAAAATTGATACTTGACTGACAATTAATAAATTCAATTTTTGGAATGTTCATGGAATCATGAATACTTTGAGTCTCTGGCAAAGTTAAAATGAAGCCCTTTGGGCTTCACTTTCTTTGCGCGAGACCCGAAGTATTCATGAACATTCCAAAAATTGAATTCATTTCTTAAATACTTACATTTCCACTGCGAGTCTTTAAATGAACCTTTCCATTTGAGATGTCCTTCATACCTTCATGAACAGATTGATTTAAGCTACGCCACACATACACCCCATTTGGAGGACCAACGCCAACGCCCTCCAATAATATTGTTTGTTTACTGACGTTTGCGTGATGTTGAACATGTATCGCCAAGGTTAAGCATGGAAACTTGCCATTATGGCTATTCGGAAACCACCATTATTTCTGATTTAATTCAAAATATCTGATAAACCAGCCAAGTTTGGAGAAAATTGAAATTTGATACTTGAGTGATAATATCAAATGTAAATATAAGTATTAAATTCAATATTTGGTCTGTTCATGGAACCCTCAACACTCAAGGTGTCTTGCACAGTTAACGTGAAGCCAAAAATTGAATTTATTTCTTAAATATATGTAGACTCAGACCAACATTTAGACCGCTAGCTCAACTAGATACAAATTGTACATCAGCACGGGTGATTAACTCTTTGCCTACTAGGGTCATCTGCTGATAACCATTGCAAACAGTTTGGACCCAGATCAGGCCCAACAAAATGTTGGGCCTGATCTGAATCCAAACTGTTTGACACTCTGAAGATATTCCTCAGAGAATTTTTGAAAAAACAGAATTTGAAAAAAAAAAAAAACAGCAGACGACAAAAAAGCATACAAAATTACCCAGGATGCAAAGAGTTAAAGGAGGCTTTTGTGCAATATCCAAAATCTCCTGTGCTGGCCCATTTATTCTGGCAGATAAATGCCCTGTTTCATAATTTTTTGAACAACACTAAAATCCATTTTAGTTATATTAAAACCAGGGTTAGAGACTTTGCTTTTGCTATGATATTGAATGCCTACCACATACATGTACATTGTATATATTCCCTGTTATCTTGTAAATTACTAATCTACTGCACTCCAAGTGGAAAAATTATACTCATACCATTTATACTTGTATCCAAGCAGTCTTATCTGTACCTTTAATATCTACTCTTTGGAAAGTATAGTAGCTATACTCGCTACATGCAATATTTCTAGCTAGTCTCTGAAGCAGAGCAGGTTGGTTTGAGCCTTACCTGGTTGCTAGCCTGAATACAAATTTTCTCACTTTGCACAAGAAATGTTTAAATGGAGAAATAAAAAAGATATCCCAATTTATTGACTGATATCTATGGCTGTGATATGCACAACCCCTCGGGTGATCCCGAATTCTTGACTTTAAAAATTCAAAACTTAAAACTTGCAAGTTTAAATGTTTACTTGTCTGACTTTAGTTAGTTTAGAATTTTGAAGCTGACTTTCTATGTAGTCAGCCTTAAAACGCTGAATTCTATGGAAAGTCAGCCTCAAAATCCTAAATTCTGACAGGAATAATCTCGAAAACTATCATCCATGCACAATCATGGGTGAGAGTTCAATATTTCTCCAATCCTGAACTTAAGATATTCAAAGCTTTGAACTTGTAGAATGCCTGCAAAACTATAACCTTTAAATCTTTACACATTTTTGGATAATTCAGCTTTTTTCTTTAGAAAGTCAGCCTCAAAATCCTGAATTCAGGTTTATTCCTGAAAACTTTCACCCATGCACAACAAAATCACTAGACTTACTCTGTGAATCCCATCTAGCTCATATGTGACATCTGCAAGTTTCTTTTCTTGTTCAATAACCGTCTTCTCAACATTCTTCAGAGCTTTCATACTCTCATCGTCCTTTGGGATTGGCTAAAATGAAATAAACAGAGCCATAGATATAGATCGATCTATCAACATAGGAACTGAGAAGTTGATGGATTAAAATCACAAGAATATTGTAGTGATCCTGGGTTTTCAACTACAATAAAACCTGTCTTATGCAGTTACTCAAAAAGAATACCAAAAATTGTTTTTCAAGACTGAATATGGCTTAATGCAGGTCAAAAGTATTGCAGAATGCTCCAAAAGAGCATTCTGCAATACTTTCGACCTTCATTAAGCTACCATTTGTCTTTAAGACCTTTGTTTTGTCAATTTTTGAGTGGCCGCTTAAGACAGGTTTTACTTTATAAGTTGACTGTAGGTGACTCATGATAACATTAAACCTGATGACTCAGAGTACAGTGCAATCCCTTTATAACATGAATTTGGATATAACAGGGTCATGTTGTGGCTCCGAAAGATTTTACCACAGAATTTTACAAAGGAATTATAGGTAAATGACCATGAAATGGTCATTTTCCTATAAATGCTTTGTAATATGATCCCCTTTATAGCACAGTTCACTTATAGCATGGTTCACTTATTGTACCATTCATTCGTATGGACCACAAATATAGCGGTATAAAGGGACTTCATTGTATCTACTAAAACTAAAGTAACTTTGAGGTTCATTGGATTCAGACCAGAGGGTATTTTCTAAATTATTTTCATCATATCTGATCAAAAGAAATCAGGGTGAGTAGTCACGTGGTTTCTGTTAGGATACACTGTACGGAAAAATGGCGGACTTCTTTCCACACCAATGTTTTAAGCAAAAGTAAGTAGATATTTCTGCATGTTTTTTCATCTTTACACAGAAAGTTATACACCATTTTCCAGCCCCCATTTTTCCCGATCTAATGATGCCAGGATATCCTCATAAAGCTTCTTACTTTGAGTACAGACTCTGTCACAAAATTTTTAGCGGCGAAGATCAGGCCTGAATTTGGAAATAAGCTGTACGGACAACATTTGTGACAGAGTTAGTACTCAAAGTAAGAAGCTTAAAGATGCTATCCTGGTAGCGTTTGATAGGGGAAAATGTCGGCTGGAAAATGGTGTATAATTTTCTGGGTATAGATGAGAAAACATAGAGAAATCTACCTACATTCGATCAGAATGTCCGTACAGTGTATTCGAACATCCGTACAGTGTATCCAAGCAAAAACCATGTGACTACCCACCCTGGAAATGCTCTTGCTACTTAACCCTTTGTAGACTGGAACCCCCAAAATGGGTACTTTGGCAAACAGTGAAGACAGAGATAAAATGCTGCGTAATGCCGTATTTCATCAGGATCTGCACTGTTTGCTGAGGCAAAATCGATCTTCTGAGAAAGAAATACAATATTATTTTTAAAATTATAACCTGTGACCTCTCCATATTTACAATGGGCCATCCTGACTTTATTGTACATGTATGTAGTATTATGGAAAATTCCATTGGTCTGAAAAGGGTTAAAAGTATAGGAGAGAACTTATCTTGGTTAGACAGTGCTTATAAGTTGCCAAATTTTTCATAGAAAATAACAAAAATCATTAAAATTAAAATATTTTTTATAATCTTTCGGTAATAGAGAAAACCTACAAAATGCTGAATTCGGTCTTTTAAGTCTGCCTGTTTATGCTAAAGCCCAACTTCTATTTACTCAAAATACTGATAACTCCAAATGGAAACTGGCCTTGACGTTGAACCGTTCTAAAAAAATACATACTAAACTCAGCCTAGCATGAAATTTCAATTGCTCATAAAATACTAGAATACCCCAAAATAAACTTTTCTTGCTTAAAAATTCTCATATGTTGTATTTATCCTGCTTATAAATGTTTTAATGCAAACAATTATTGGCATTCCAACATTTATGAGCAGGATAATATTTCATGCTTAATGCTAAATTCAAATAAGCATGAAAGAAGTTTTATAATCTCGGGGACTGGTCTTGTATACTTCAAGTTAAGAATATATTGAAGAACTGTTTCTAAAATTTTTTCGGGTGATTGTAAAGTAAACTACCTTTTTTCCAATCAACATCACTTTTGAGCCATTTTTCAATCCAGCTTCCGCTAGTTCTTCTTGTGGATCCTTCAGTGATCTCCCTTGAATACAAAAATGTAATAATCACACAAAAAATCCTATTTGCGGTTAATGTCCTTAATGGGTGCATTTTGTGCACAAATTTTTCAAATTGTTTAATTTTCATGCTTTTGTTGTCGGCAGCTGATTTTTTTTTCAAAATTAACTTTTTTACAAAAAAATATTTCAGGAACACTATCAGAGTTTCAACAGGTTTGGATCCAAACACATTATCATAGTAGTAACTTGATCTGGCGTACTGTATCACGTCGAGTGGATGAGGTCATTCCATCGGATCACACGAGATGTGTAGCGTCGAGGGTGATCCAATGGTATGGCCTCATCCACGAGATGTGATACTGTACGCCAGATCAAGTTACTATTATGATAATATGTTTATTATATGCCTTTTTCTCACATTTTTTCTTATTTTATAACCTGTTATGGTCTTGAATCCCGAAAAATTGCAGGAACGTTTGCCATAACGTTACGTTTCTTGACGTCACGTCAACATGTTTTCCGTCTCTGGTTCCTTGCTTGCAATTTACCTTACGTAACGTCGCCGCAAAAGCAGGTAACAGACGTTAGCCTCGTTTTAAAGGATAGTGATATGGATTCAGAAAACCTCAGTTCGTTGATCCGGCTTTCTGTATCAGATGGCCAGAAAACAGACAGTTCTAAAGTCGTATCAGTTATAGGTATATAATAAAGACCAGAATCGACATTCTGCGGCCGTGATCTGGGTCCAAACTGTTTGCAAAGTTTTTCTGCAGACAACAAAAGTCGCCGCTAGTAAGAAAAGAATTAAACAGTGTTGCTTGCGATCTGGAGTCAAACTGTTTGTTGGTTGGAAATCAGAAATTGATAAAGCATTCATAACTCATATTAGCTTCAGGGTTCATACAGACAAGTATTAGTAAAATTCAAGGACTTTTCAAGGACTTCTTAAAGCCTCTCCAACAGTTTTTAAGGACTTAAAGTTAATGAATAATACTGATCGAAGTGTTAAAGATCTTCTTAAAAAATGCTAGACTGAGATAATGGAGAAATTAGTACTAGAAAATGATTATGAAATTGTTGTGCCTTTATTTGGTGCAGCATTTGCTGCACCAAATAAAGGCACAACAATTTTATACTGATTTAGATCTCTATCTACAGTGCTTAGTCCTACAGAAAATAGTGTAGAATTCAAATACTTTTCAAGGCTTTTCATTGAATTTCAAGCACTTTTCAAGGCAGATCTAATTTTCAAGGACTTTTCAAGAAAGCCCTTTAAATTCAAGTACTTTTCAAGCCTGTGCGATAGTGAACAACAGCAAGCAGTCTAAAATTTTGAATACTTCTCATTCAAAATTGTGGCTATCTGATCTTACATGTAACTCTTTGTCTCCAGGTGTCGTCTGCTGATAACCTTTGCAAACGGTTTGGATCCAGATCAGGCCGGACAGAAAAGCGGGCCTGATCTGGATCCAAACAGTTTGCAACACTGATAGTATTCCTGAAAGAATATTTTGAAATAGTTGATTTTGAAAAAATCAGCAGACGACAAAAAAGCATGAAAAGTTAACCAGGAGTTAAAGAGTTACATGTAACTTCAGATTTAACTTTTTGAAATGGCAATTAACCTGTGCACTAACATGAAAAAAGCTTTTTTGTACCATTACCTCCAGGTAAATTAGTGTCTAATTAAAAGAATTTAAAAAAATAATTTCTCCACCAAAGCTTGTCGTGGCATAACATGAAAGACAGACTATCCACTATCCAGAATGTTTTGTTTGTTTGGTTTGAGGTTTTACATCCCAGACAACAGCTATGGTTATGTTGAGATGGTCAGTTCACAAAACCACATTTTTTCCTGGACAAGGTTGACTAAGACTTTGTGCACATACTTCTGCTTGTAACTTACACCAACTCTTCTTGAATCAGCGGAAGGAGGAGAATGACTATTGAAAATATTTCATGATCAGTCACTACGAAAGTATGGGACTGGGCCGGGATCAAACTCATGACCCCTGGATCTGTGATGCCTGGCATTGAGTACCCACAACATATGTTTTGGTCGAGAAATATGAAAAATAGTATTATGGTACACACTTTAAACTAAAGGCCTGGAATTTACTTTCAAAAAATGGAATGATATGTGTTTTGTCTGCAAGTCAACATTTGGTTCCAATATTAAATGACAATAACTAAATAAGACATGAGAGAGAGTAAACTTATAATTTGTTTCAGACTTTTGGGGCTTTTGAGAAGCTTAGTCACACAGGTTTGATGCATTTTAAGTACAGCTTCTAAAAAAAAATCTGTTTTAATTTTTATGCCATTCACTACATATGAATAATGAAATTAACCTCTTTACCATGCTAATAACACACCTTCACCCAATATTGAAGCCAAAGTTTCAGAAATTTTTCATACCCTTGTACTTCAACCAGGAGTCAATCCAGGATATCTGGAAAGGGGGCTCAGATATATAAAGGGCCGGGGTTCGATTTGCTGATTTCACCTCATTTTTTTCAATATCCCCACGAAATGAAAGAATTTGGTCTCAAAAGGGACTTCAAGTGAACCCACTGAATCTCCCCTGGATCAGCCACTGATTTAACCATTTGTAGACTAGAAACTTCTAAATGGGTACTTTTACAAACAATGAAGACTCAGAAGAAATGCCACAAAATGTGGCATTTCATCAGGGTATGCACTGTTTGCTAAGACAAAATCAATCTTCGGGGAAAGAAAAACAATATGTTTGGAAATTATAACCTTTGACCAGTCAATATACATACATATACAATGAACCACCCTGACTTAACAAGTACGTGTCAGGCCTCCAGATAAGAGTGTGTGTTGGAAAACTATTTTATTTATTTCTCATCCAAAACATAAGTTGTGGGTACTCAAAAGAACCGTCTCAATGAGACGGTTCTTTTGAGCACCCAAAACACTTGTTTTAATTGATGGGTAAGAAAATAATTACAATTTTACGCTCATAAAATTTCCTTATCTGGACCTATGACGTATATCAAACTTCTGGAAAAGTCCATTAGTCCACAAAGGGCTAAACATTCCAAATTTACAGGTTGCTGGTGGGAGCGCAGTGGCTCAGTGGTAGAGTGCTTGACTCGAGACCGAAGGGCCGCAGGTTGGAGCCTCACCGGCGTCACTGTGTTGTGGTCCTTGAGCAAGACACATTTATCCTAGCTTAGTACTGGTTCAACCCAGGAAGACCCGTCCCTGTTTAACTGTAAGATTGTTGATGGGACGTAAAGAATCAAATCAAACAAACAAAACAAAAACAGGTTGCTGGTAAATTCCATATTTTACACTGCATTCACAATTTATTTGCTTTCTTGTCTGCTGTTGTATTTTGGATGTCCCTGGTGTAAACAGTTTGGACCCAGCTCAGACTGCTAATGAGTAGTCCACAGGTTTAGATAAATAAATTTTTTGAGCGTAAAATTGTAAATATTTTCTTACCCATCAGTTTTAACATATGTTATGGGTGCTCATTGAGAGGGTTCTTTAGAGCACCCAAAACATCTGTTAAAACTGGGATTAAAGAGGTGAATGGAACTAACAACCAGCAACACAACTAACAACCAGTAACGGTTAGGGTGACCTTTTAGGGAAATATCTACATGTACATGCTTCGGTATCACAGATATGTTCGCCAGGCTGTTAAAACTGATGGGTAAAAAATATTGACAATTTTATGCTGAAAATTTGGTTTATCTTGACCTCACCCTTAATGCGCCAATCCCAACAAAAAAGTCGTCTGCTTTTCTCGTCTGCTGAAATGTTTAAGAAGCCTCTATGGCGAACAGTGTGGACCCAGATCAGACTGCTCCTATAGGAGCAGTCTGTTCTGGTTTCACGCTAGTTGCTTCTATACTTAATTCGTCAGTAATGTTAGGAAATAATTTGCAGCAGACGACTTCAGCCAAAGACATTTTTAAATGCATTTTTTCTCGGTGCTTTAAGGGCTAAACATACCTTTGAAGATGAGTCTCTGAGATTCTACTGGAATTTGAGTCAATTTCAGGACCTCTTCACTGAGGTGTTTCACACACAGAGCATCACCAGCTTGATCAGGAGGCAGAGACAAGACCACAGGATACTTCCGTGGACCTGAAGAAAAATACAACATATCCAAATCTGTCCCTTTAGTACGGTAAATGTTCTAAAATTTTGAACACTTTCCTATTTCTATATTCAAATAATATGTTGTTTTTCAGGGTTGTAATTCACTAATTGCTTGTCAGAATAGCAAACAGGGAAGACCCAAACAGACTGCTTCTTCAGAAGCAGCCTGATCTGGTCTGCACTGTTTGTCTATTTCTAATTTGGACCGTAAACTCTTTGCATGCTGGGTAATTTTTCATGCTTTTGTTGTTGTCTGCTGACTTTTTTTTCAAAATTATTTTTTTTTCGAAAAATTCTTTTAGGAACACTATCAGAGTGTCAAACAGTTTGGATTCAGATTGCGACCTATGTTCTGTCTGTCCTGATCTGGGTCCAAACTGTTTGCAAAGGTTATCAGCAGATGACAAGTCGCCACTAGCAAGGAAAGAGTTAAAGGATGAATTTCTAAAATGGATTCTTCCAGTTGATTATTTGGACTTTTCATCCTACATGCAGTTATCAGTAAATAATTCATGCCTGCAAAGAGTTAGCTCAGAATTTGTTGTAGCCAACACTTTAGCCAAATGGAAAAGTTGGAACCAAATGAAACTGACTTTAGCCAAGGTTTTAGCCAAAAAGGTGTCTGTATTTCTAATATGGCCCATTTCTAAAGAGTGAACAGAAAGCAAAATACATTTTTTGGCAAGTCTGTAATTTTCTTATCACCAAGAGTGCATTTTTAGCCAATGACTTCCATTTGTAGCCATTTACAACTTTTGTAGCAAACAGCTACAATGGCATGTAATCTTAAGACACAAAACGTTGGTCCAATATATTTGTTACAGAAGGTAATATGCGAGATGCCTATTGGAGATATGTTTCCAATATATTTATGTTTGAGAATTACAGCTTTGTTCCTGATTCTCCTAAGCATGAAATAAAAAAGTTTTGGTCATTTGTTATGCCAATAGACTCACTCCAGCTTGAGCTGATAAGCCATGTGAAATAGGTAAACAACCTCCCCTGTGGTACAAATACTTCCAGCTGCAGAGCAAATATACACTAGCTGGCATGGGGTAGGGTTGAGGTCAATTGATAAAATTACATGTTTTGACCCAATTTTAAGGTGAAATCGAATATATGTTCCCACACATTAACATTCTTTCATTAGTAGTTTAACTCTTTGCATGCTGGATATTTTTTATGTTTTGTTGTCGTCTGTCAGGAACACTATCAAAATGTCAAACACGTCGGAAAACAGGTAGGATTCAGATCAGAACAGAGATTATGGCGGTCCTGATCTGAATCCAAACTGATTGCAAAAGTTATCAGCAGATGACAAAAGTCGCTGCTGGCAAATGAGGTATGTACATTCGTGAACTTGTAATAGTGACAGTCATTACAATCATAATATCAAAATGCAGGGAGTTTGTTTAAACCCATGTAAACTTGATAGATACTAGACATGTATAAATTCATAATGGCACATGGAAGACTCCACCCACATCAAATTGAGGTTGTCACCATTTTGTGTGCTCAAAAATGTTAAGCATTTTAACAGCTAAACCGTAAATGTATTTCCAAATTTATCAAGCTAGAGAGTGGGGGTGGGTGGGAGATTAACTGTATTTTTATCAAATTAATAAACAAATAAATTAAGTAAATAAATCAGCCAGTGAGATACTTGGTAAGGTAAGTCACTTGCAAACACTGCTCAAGTGGGGTTTCGAGTGTAATCTTAGTGTATGTGAACGAGAAAATGCATTTGTGCATTCTCTTCTGGGCCGTCACTGATTTACTTAGGGATAAGTCATACTAATCAGAGGCTTCTTCAATGTTAAGTTTAACACAGTTCTCAAACACTCATCAATTTGAGACTTCCTTTGTTCACTTGTATGACTTTTTTTTCTTAAAAAAACTGTCCCAAATCTTTAACAGGCTTGTTCTGAAAATTATTACACCCTATCTCCACTAATTAACCTTAAAATTTACCATTAATTCAATAGGCCAGATGATTTCTATAGAAAATACACTGAGGTCTACTTAGCAGTTTGGAGAGATTGTACCACATCAGCTGATTTTTTAATCTAATACACCAGCTGGAAGCACTAGTAAGAAAGATGTGTTTGGGATCACTGCACTCAGAGAAAGTGGAATTCTTAAAACAGATGCAAAAGAAAAAGCCCATATAATTATGTAAAGTGCAGTTCAAATCAGCCTTCACATATGAAGCATACTCTGACCCACCCTAAAAGGGACTAGTTCGTTCCCCTACATGGAGGAAATAACAGTTGAACCTAAAAGGCTTACCAAGCTGTTGGACGGACTTTAACACCAGGGGCTGAGTATAAAAGCCTGAGGTTCTTAGAAAATGTCTACTTGCCTTATGCATTCAGACCTCTCAACGGCTAAACACTGGGAAAACTTTCATGATTTTTTCAATACTTCCCCAAAAGTTTTTCTTCAAATTTGGCAC
This sequence comes from Loripinus fragilis, assembly GCA_964019695.1. NCBI lineage: Eukaryota > Metazoa > Mollusca > Bivalvia > Lucinida > Lucinidae > Loripinus > Loripinus fragilis. The sequence continues at coordinate 45,434,470 of OZ026526.1, forward strand.
AAAGGTTCTTTGGTATGCACATTAGACATATGCAAAAAAAAATAGATTTCAATTTTGATCAGAAATACCATTTCTGGAAAAAAAAAAAATTTCTGTCTGCTACAAAATTCAAATTTACCACTGTTAGATCAACCCCGCCTACTTAGAGGTCATAACCTGTTGATCAGCCACTAGAGGTAAGCCAGACTGTGAGTCAGCACATATCTGACATATGGCGGGTAATACATGAGCTGATTTTGGCAGACACAATCCTGGCCGAAACAAAATTGATTTTACATTGGTGTTGTTTAAACATCAAAACCTTTTGGTTATTTCACAAGTAATCATGCACTATATTTGTCTTGAAATAAATAAATTACCACAATCACAAAAGAGTTGTCTGCCGTTTGTTGTCTGCTGATTTGTTTTAGAAACACCCTCAAAAATGAATGTGGATTCGGATCAGAATGCTCCTGTGGGATCAGTCTGATCGTGGTCCTCACTGTTTGCTCCCATATTTACACAAGTCAAATAATGTTAGCAAAAATATGTAACAGACAACTAAGCAGACAGCGTCTATTAGACGATTTTTGCAGGCACTTTATAGGTTAAATCATATCAGCTGCAATTACTTAGAAACAATAATAAACTAGGCATGAATGAAAGATAATTCTCAGATACAGTTACAGCCTTGGAATTTATGACCGGTCTGTTTCAGCTAGACGGGTGTATAATAAACAAGGGTGATCAAGTTCTTAATTTTAATTATACTTTTTGTTTTCTCAACCAAGCTTCAGACTGGACCTCTTTTCATGAAAGCTAACAATATAACTTGATCAGACTGTTCTTAAGGAAATAGTCTGATCTAGGTCCATAATGTTTGTAACAATCGCTACCTAAGAACATAAGCTTATGGTTGAGCAGACGACAAAAGACATGACTTGCAGGCCAGTCTCGTAAGAATGATTTATAGTGAGAAAAAAAAACACACAACAGTTTTATGTATATAAATTAGCATGCTTTTGTGAAATATTAGAAAAAGAAGAATCAGAGGTTCTGAGTACCAGGTTAGTCAAACATTTACTTATCCATTGCTAAAGCACATGGCTAGTGTTTACACTCCTCAGTTGTCAGATTCCATTGATAAGCCCTGCCTCTCTTGTAAAACTATCTTAATTGCAAAACTACCGCTTCAGCACATAGGTGAAACCCGGGGTTTAATGTAATAAATTGTACATAAAGCACCTGACCCGGATTGACTGAAAGAGTGAAGCAATGAGATCTCTCCTATATTTGCACTCATCTTCAATGAGTCACAGTCGCAAGCTCATGTGATGTACCAGATGACAAGCAAATGTTTCCCTGCTCTATAAACAAGAGGGCCAAGAGGCCCTAAATCTTTCACCTGAGTTTTGTTTAATGCTTACATATACAAATGTAGGTATTTTTTTTAAGCTGACCATGTCCCTGGTGACACCTGGGGCCATATTTGGTCCCAGGGGCAGAATTTGAATAAACTTGGTAGAGGTCCACTAGGTGATACTAGAGTGGCAGTAGGTAGATTCGTACAGTTTTGCAAGTAATCTAATTATAACTTGCTTACCTTTTTAACTAGCCTTTTCATCTGTCGTAACCAAGAAAATACACATGTCTCTTTCATTATGCTGACCTAGTTTCGTTTTCAGCGTTTCCAGTTAGCTAGGGAGCTATCATTATTTAACTGGTGGAAAATTGGAAAAAATTTGAACATGACAGTATGCAGATTCGTACACCTTTTTATCTGACTTTACACGCAAATCAGAGATGAAATAATATAAAATATATAAAATTCAACCAATTTTACTCTAAACTGCTGAATTATATGGTTATGGCGGTAACGTCTCAAGCAGTCAACCAAATTGAAATAATGAGGTCTCCTTCTAAGTTGTTGTTGTTGCAAAGGGAAATAATCACTCAATGACAGCTGCGACCAGAGGTCAGCAGATCCATAAAAATTGTACAGAAATAAGCAAAGGGGCGGAAATGTAAGTACCTGAAATACAAAATAGGATTATTTTCTTACCATCTGGTGCTTAAATAATCTTTGTATTGGTTGCGGATTCTGAATATGTACAAAAACGGTTTACAATTCAGAACAATGTCTGTTTCGGTGGCCTGAAAAAGTCGTCTGCAAAGCTCTCGCACTGCCAAGCATGCGCAAATCGGCACTGAAAATGATTGACAGAAATGCGTGATTGATTGCTGGTGTAATTAATGGGCTTTTAATTAGCATACTAAAGGCAGCAGAGGGCTAGAACTGCCGAGTGTACGAATCTGTCTACTGTACGAATCTATCTACTGTCACTCTACATAAATATCCTTTCGACAAAGAATCCAAGAATCCACAGGTTTGAAACAACTTCCTTCTCAAATTTTCACTTTTATTTTCATATAGGGAACATTCCAACAAGTAATGGCTTATAGATTCAATTTGAACACATTGACACTTGTTGCTGTCAACAATGTTAATTTTGTGTAAATATTCTTAATTGATTGATGCTATTTAGATGCCAATCCATCCTCTAAGGCCTCTTGTTAGTGAACTGCCTTGTACTGTTAGTGAACTGCCTTGTACTTGTAGTCGTTAAAACAGTTTTACTGAGTTAGCACTGTTAATAAGGAACCATTCTGGCTAAAACATTTGGAAATGAAGGTGAAGATCATTCTAAATTACCGTTTATAAGCTCTATTTTCAGAGTTTTAGGTTTCCCTGCCTCCATGTTGGCTGTCAGTGGTGACAGATTGACTGTATAACGTTATTTTGCTTTTAGAAACACTATCTCAAAAATAAGAATATAAAACCAGTCAAAATATACAAAACGTCCCCATATCAAAACGCCCTAAAGGGTCAAAGCGTCCCCACGAACCACCTACCGGAAACATGTAAGTAAGGTGCCTACAGCGTGACAATCACACACTGCACGCCAACTCACGACACCATGAGGAAGAGGCGAAGAAACATCATTTAAACAGCCACATGACAGCAAGGAGAAAATTAAACTAAAAACTGTGAAATACAGGAAATATCTTCTTCTTCCATTACAAGAGCCGGGATCCTGTTAGAATGTTTTAGGCTCTGCAAATATTTTGTGAATGTCTCATATGAAATGAGATGAAACAATAAAATAATTGTATTGTATTGTATGGGTAACTGACACAGTAGTCCTCCAAATGGCTATTTACAGCTAAATGTCTAAAACTTTGTACAGGCCTCGAGGTGATAAAACTTGAGTACAGTCTCAGACTCAAAATAAAGCGCTATGATTGGCTGCTTGCGGACACGATAATGGTTAAAATTGACAGCATTTCAGTATATTTAAGCAAGGGTATATGATATTGATGGGTGCATGGACCGATGTTTGGTAATTTATTTCTAACACTTAAAGCACTAATTATTACAACTACAGACCACACATTTTGTAACAACTTTCTTCATTTAGGGTATAATAAGACAAAACAAAATCAAATGAAGCTTTTTGAAAAGTCAAATACTTTTCTTGTGGTAGTCGTAACCCCGGGGTCTTTACATTCTACTTTTGCACTCATTGTAATAAAAATATATATTCATTACCGGACGCCGCATTTGTATATGAAACCACCAAAATAACCAGAGGTACATGTAATGTGATGCCGTGAAACAGTTACTGATTAGAGCAGAGGCTTCAAATCCAACAGTTTAGTTGTGGCTACTGTAAGATGTGGGTAAATATTTAACTACGGGACATCTTGAAACCAAACTTTTTGATGTGGCATATGAAAATAGGACACTTGAAGAACAGTTTTTTGAATAGGCCAAAATTTCTCATACATTATATGGTTTCTATGGTAACCGGAAGTACCTTGTAACAGTAAAATGTCCCTACCTTTACGGGGTAGAGTGTTATAACTAAATTGGTTTCCATCACTAAATTCGTAATAATGCTGATTAAAAAACATTTCTCTGCACACAAACAGTTTGGTCCTTACTGGGTGCCAAAATAAAAAATTCTGGGTAGAGATTGATGTATGAAAATGGAATGAACGGTATGGACAAGTGAAAGATGAGTTCATTTAGATACATTTTTCTTCTGTGAGCATTCAAGATACAAGATACAAGAAACTTTATTTAAAGTCGGCATTCAATTTTAACATATCAAAACATTAGCCATCAAGGCTATTTTACCGACAAACAAAGTGAAAGACTGTACAAGTATAAAACATATAACAAATCACAGGAAAATTGGGTTAATATCACAGAATTTACATTGTTATAGCACAGATATTTATACATTGAGATCATATGTAAAATAAAACCTTGTAAAGATAAAAAATTTCAAAAAAAACTGATAATTTTCTATTTTTAAAACTACATGTTATGAGCATACAGAGGGTCCTTTATTTCGATCTATCTAGGGGGACGAAATTACGAAACTCGAAAGGGTGGGATAAACGGGGCTCAAAGAGACCCTGACCGCCATGATGGCTGGTTTAAAGGCTCTTAGGCGAAAGACGAAAACCGAGATAGGACGCAAAAAAATAAGACCTCCAGATAAAAGCGTGCATCGGAAAGCCATTTTCTCCATATTAATTCTCATCAAAAACATTTGCTGTAGGTACTCAAAAGAACCGTCTCAATGAGATGGTCCCTTTGAGCTCCCTCAACACATGCTTAATATTGGTGAGAAAAAACATATGTTGTGGGTACTCAAAAGAACCATCTCACTGAGACGGTCCCTCTGAGCACCCAAAAACACATGCCTAATATTGGTGATAAAAACATTCCAATTTAAGTAAAAGCAAAGCAAGCTAGAAATAAAAGCAAAATAAAAGTTAAGCAAAGCAAATCAAAGCAGGTAAAAAGCAAACTGGGATAAAAAAACTTATATAAGCAAAAACAAAATAAAACTGATTAACTTGCACATTGAAGATTTGCACGATGAGCCGCTCCATGTGTTGACCAGCCTCTTGAACTCCTTAAAATCTTCGACTTTGCGAAGATCATTCGGGAGGCTGTTCCACACACCAGCTGCCTCGTAGTAAAAAGAAGATTTACCGTACTTTGTGGTACGCACTCTTGGTACATCTACAAGGTTGTCATATCTGAAAGAGTAAACAGAATTTTTGTATGATAATAGGTCCTGCAAATAGACAGGTGACATTTTATGGAGAATCTCAAAAGTTTCGATAGCAATTAATCTAATTCTACTGATATGAGTAGGCATGTTAACTCTTTCAAGTAGAGTTTCATAAGAGCTATCGAAATCATTGAATACTAATCGAAGTGCCCTGTATTGGAGTTTTTCCATCTTAGCAGAGCTAGTTTTTGAGCAAAAGTGCCACACAAGTGGACAAAAATTAAAACTTAATTTTATAAACGATTTGTAAATTAAATTTTTTATTTCAATCGTCAAGAATTTGCTAAGACGTAATAAAACATTAATTTGTCTTGCAGCCTTTTTACAGATGTTTGAGACATGAAGGTTAAAGTTTTACAGATAGTCAATGGTTACACCTAGGAGTTTTACGGAGTCCTCACATTTGATCTCTGTACCGTTCAGAAAGAGACTTTTGCAATTCTCAAATCCAGACTTTCCAAGCATAATTGCCTGGAATTTGTCTGGATTTGCTTGCATTTTATTATCTCTGAACCAATCAATGCATATGACGCTCTCATCAACTAAAACCTCTTTCATAATATCTAGGTTTTTATGACTGTATGAGACAGTATTGTCATCCGCATAATTGTAAATGGATGCTTTTTTCTTAAAATAAAATATATCATTCATAAAAATATTAAACAAAAGAGGTCCAAGGATAGATCCTTGGGGTACCCCCTTTATAATATTCAGCCAGCTGCTACAAAATTTCCCTACTTTGACCCTCTGCTTTCTGTTTGAAAGGTAACTGTTTAAGAAGTCACATGCATTAGCAGAGAGGCCATACGCACTAAGTTTGGCAAGTAAAAGGTCATGCGGAAGGCAGTCGAAAGCCTTGGATAAGTCCATCAGCACTGCACCGACATACTGTTGCTTATCCAAGTCTTTCTTCCAGTCCTCCGCAAGCCTTAGAAGAGTTGTTGCACATCCAAATCCTTTCCTAAAGGCAGCTAGATAGTTGTGAAAAATATTGTTAAAATGTTCAGTTAATTGCATGAACATAATATCCTCAAAAATTTTAGAATGTGCATTAAGGATGCTAACAGGCCGATAATTCTTTTTTACAAAAGGATCATCTTTTTTATAAATTGGACGGACCTGAGCACTTTTTAGGTCATTTGGAAACTGGTTATTTTTTGCACAGAGGTTGAAAACAGTGCTAATTGGGCCTGCAAGTGCTGTGGAGCCAGCTTTAATCAATTTAGCGGGCAGCTGATCAACACCTGTGGCCTTTTTTGGGGTTCAGTTTCTTTATGGATTTGCTGACCAATGATTGGTCGACTTGTTTGAAGTTTAAAAGAAGAATAGCCCTGTTCAGGGGTATTTTCCTTTATTGCTTCTATACTGGGGTGGTTTGCCATATCTTGAGATTGTGAATCTATTCCTATTTCCCTAGCTATGTTGATGTAGAAGTCATTTAGAAGACCACTAACCTCTTTTTGGTCGGCTATAAGGGTATCATTTTCCAGCAGAATAATATCACAGTCATTTTTACTGGACTTAGAGCTGAGGAAAGGCTTAATGGTAGGCCAAAAATCTTTCGATTTAGGCCCACCACTACACCTTTCGAAAAAATATAAAAGCATTCATAAAAGCTGGTAAGAGAATCGCAATCACTGTTTTCATTAGGCATACTTTTGTTTAATCATGACTGAAAGTACAGCAACAACTTGTTTCTGTTTGTAAAACATAGTTTCTCTTTTCATTTGTAACTGACTCGACCATTGTAATGGTAAATGGCAGCCGTAATTGTAAAGCTACCTAGTTACTTCAGGCTGTTTTATAGGCATGTAAAACGTTTGTGCTTGAAACAGTTAAAACGTTTGTGCTTGAAACAGGTTAACATGTTTCAATTGATAGAGTTTCATGACATATTCTAAGCATTTAACAAGGAATATTTTACAAAAGATATCAGAAATACACACACAACAGTGGTGGGGTTTGGCTGAATTTACATTTATGGGTATACCATTGATGATTTACATGCTAATGAGACATAAATAATGAGTACTCTGTGAAAGGACATACAAGTAATCAATTACACATCAAAACTCTAACAACAATGTGCAAAAGCGTGCAAATAATTGCAAGTAACCATAAAAATGTCCACAAAATTACACGTAATAGCAACGGTATGGACACAAAATGTAAAGGAATTGACAGTAAAAGTATGGACATATTTTGTGTTTTTCATGTAAATGACACGTTAATCTCATCAGTTACAGTGCTGTCCATATAATAGTATGGGAAATTGAACTATTCTGGGCGTGCTAATGAAGGTAAACTTGGTTTGGTATGAATATTCCTAAACATCATATGTAAAATGAATTGAACGGTGTGGACACACAATTAATGTAACAAGACACATTTTGTCAGTAACATAAACTATTCAGGATTTTGATATATTCTTTTGCTACAGTTCCACCTGTAAACTCTTCAATGATGTAATATGAATATACTGGATGTTCAACCGTGACTAGTTCTAATGTAGAGACTCTGTAATGAAGTCTTTTCGCGATTGAAGATGTAATGGTATGGAGTTATATTTGCGAACTGACAAAAAGAAATGATTTTATAAATGTTCTGATAATATTTTTTTTCTTGAAAAGACTTTGTATAAGAACAAAAGATAATGTGATTGCAATATATGGCAAAAACTAGTTATTATGTTCTTACTGTTCTTACTGTTGTAGACGTCAAATATCAGGCATCTCTGCCTCTTCCAGACGCATTTGGATAATTTGTGTGGACTCGAGTAGTTTGGCCGGGAATATAACAAGCTGGGTCAAACTTAAACGGATGGTGCTTCCACCAATTGTTTAACCTATTCTTAAAACAGTTCACGGAGGGTGCCTGTGCAATTTGCTCTGGCAAACTATTCCAAGTGTCAACAACCTTATTGCTGAATCTGTTAGCACAAATCTTCAGCCTTGACCTACGCTTGAATAATTTCAACGAGTGACTCTGATAGTGTAAAGGGCTTGTTTTATAAACTTTGTCTATGTCGTGTAGTATCTTGTATACTTGTATAACATCAGCCCTTTACCGTCTATATTCTAACAAAGGTAATCCTAATGCTTGTAGCCTTTCACTGTATGGTAGGTGTGGTATACTACTTACAAGCTTTGTGGTACGTCTCTGTACGTTTTCAATTACAACTCTATCCTTTTTGAAGACTGGGCACCACACTGTTGATGCATATTCTAAGTGAGGGCCGACCAATGACTTGAATAAATTCAAAAACATGTCTTTATCTATGTAAGTAAAAGTTCTAAATATAAGTCCAAGGTTCCAGCTTGCTATTTTGATTTTGGAGTTTATGTGAAACAAATGTATAAGAAAAATTTATTCAAATTCTAAATTTCAAAATTTGGACATTGTACCGTTATATAGACTTGTATGATTATATAGCCTACTTTTTGTCACCTTACATTTTATTAAATATAACCCTATATCTGACATGAAAAAAAAAAATGCTATGAGAACATGAGTATACTTAACAATAACACTTGTCAAAGTCAAGAGTGGAGTAACACCGCAAGGTCGAAAAGTCTCGTAGTTAAATATTCACCCATGTCTGCCTACAGATGTTTTGGATAAAAGCAATAAATACTGCTGTAATTACCCTAGCAGATGAAAAAATTATTTGTGTAAATTAAAACAGTACATACTTTATAAAATATTCTTTTATTTTGATAATAGGTAAATATTAAATTCAAAATAATTAACATACATAAGTACGTAGAGTTTTTGTTTAGAAAGTTAGTTGATTTAGAAGAAATGCTAAAATGTGAATTTTTTAATTGGTCTGACACATTTTATTGCAACTTTTCCTAGTTTGTTGTCTCAAAATAACCAGCTCGAGTGTGCCGAGCGTGACCCCAAAGTTTTTTTAAAGAACGCTCATACTTGTTTTTGTCAAGGGGCGTAATGCTGGATCGACCTGTTTACCCAGACTTAGTACTCTGTCACTGATCAGCTGATGGTTCTGTAAGTATTATTTTTGATGGCAGCTTTACAAGTTTACAGAATGTTTGGTCCAATGAATTGTTTCAGTTAGCAATGCCTTTATCCTTTTTACCGATGCCAACGTACAGTATTTCTGCTATCAAATGAAGACAATGAAATGATTTTTAGAAAAACAAGCATTGGCTTTTTTAACCCCCCAGTATGACAACCAACACTGTTTTACATTGTAGAAAACAAATACTGGCTCAGGTATCTGTGCTGTCTCCTCGTCTACACAAGTGATTCAATCCACGAAAGTGTATTTATCTGCAGTGTACATTTGCCCAATCATCTGAATGGAAACAAAACAAAACAAAATTAGTCATCACTCATCAGTTAGTTTCTAGTTGTGAGCACATTTTTCAAAGTAAGTAGCTAAATGTATTTGAAATTAATTATAATAACAGCTGAAATGTTTCAGTAATGATGTATACAATTACATTACATGTATTTCAGCTAAACCATGATTACAATTACATATGATTACTTTGAAAATTGTATTTAATTACAGATAATTTCAATTACTGAGTCAAATCACAGAAGTTATATTGGTAAAATTATAGATAGAAATTATGTGATTATTGCACGTCTGTCTTGAACATACATATAGGATTTGACTCAACTACCTGGTACCATATTTAACACAAAAAATACCAAAGTTGTGAAATTTAAATGAAATGGTGTGAGACCTATTTTCCGTTGTCACACATGGTTTAAATATTTGTGTTTTTTATATCTACATTTAGCATTGTATTGTCATTAAAATGCCTGCTCACCTTTTTGTTAAAGTTTATCTAAGGGACATTACTTAGCTAATAACGTTATTAATTATCTACCTTGCTATACTGTGACGTCATTGACGTCATGACAACTAGGTTATTGTTGAGTTGTATTGTAAGTTACTTTATGGACATAATAAAACCAGTTGCTTATTTTATGAAGTAATATTGTTTATCAAATGGTAGCAGAGCGAATATAAGGATCTCTCAGTGTGGATTAGAGGATCTAGCATGTAGTCTTTGTGAGACATGGCAGTGTGTTTGTAAGAGTTTCACCAAACAGACTGTGCAAAGTTAATCCTGTTGATAGTGCAGAAAGATACATCTTGTAATAGAGAAAATAGCAAGGTTTCGACAGGAACAGAAACTACTGATCCACAAATTATTTCCGAGGAAATACCAACATTAGATGAAGCTAGACAAGCTACAGAAACACAAAGGACAGAACGTTCAAAATTAAAAGTAAATGACAGGATTCAGTATAGGGTGAGAAATGATGATGAATGGGTTAATGCATGGGTTATAGGAAGGGCTGGTAAACTTACAGGTAAATACAAGGACTGGTACAATGTTCAAGATGATGGAAGTAATGAGCAGAAAAGCATAGATGTAAGTCAATATATTTGGAAGAAAGTGACAAATATTGATGATAGCAATATGAATAATGTACATGCGGTAACATGCAAGGTGAAAGATAATGAAATTGAATTGGCTAAGGAAACAGAGCTGAAAAAGTTATGCCAGTTTAATACCTATGAAGAGGTTGCGAATAATGGTCAATCAACATTAACACCCAGATGGGTCTTTACCAACAAGGATGGAAATGCAAAGGCACGATTGGTGGTGAGAGGATTTGAAGAGGACTTTATTATGCTGAAGGACAGTCCTACAGTAGGAAAGGGAGCTATGCGCATGATTTTAGCTGTGGCATCGAGTATGAAATGGATAATAAAAACTACAGATATCAAGTCAGCATTTTTACAAGGTAAGGAACTAGACCGTGATGTATATCTCAGACCACCTGCAGAAAGTCACACCCCAAATAATATGATCTGGAAATTGAAGCATGGACTGTACGGGCTTAAGGATGGTGCAAGACAATTTTTCGTCAGTGTTAAAGAGGAACTACTAAAGCTAGGGTTTAAACAATGTTCGTTGGATCCAGCAATATTCTTTCTTCATAAGGATGGTAAATTGGATGGAATAATCTGTTGTCATGTTGATGACTTTCTGCACTCAGGTGGGCGGTATTTTGAAACCTTGATAAGGAAACTGAGAAAGCGGTTTTATGCAGGCAAGGTTGAGGAGAAATGTTTCAAGTATATTGGCTTTAAAGTGAAACAAAAGGAGAATGTTATTATCCTGGATCAATCGGATTATATGAACAATATCAACCATCCTGTTCTGGATCCTCGACGAACAGCTAATAAAGCTGATATACTTAACAATGAGGAACAATCTTTGTATAGACAGATAGTAGGGCAGATTAATTGGGCAGTCCAAGGTTCAAGGCCTGACTTAGCATTTGAAATGATAGCAGCAAGCACTAAGCTTAAGCAAGCTTCAGTTGCTGATCTTACCAGAGCTATAAAACTATTGAACAGACTGAAAGATGTAGAGTCATACATGGTATTCCCAAGTCTCAGCCAGGAGAATAATGATCGAGAAATTGTCATATTCACTGATGCCTCACTGGGAAATATAAATGATGGAACTGGGAGCACTGGTGCATATATAGTTTGGCTGGCTGACAGAAGCGGGCTATGCTGTCCATTAGCTTGGCATGCCAGCAAGATTAAACGGGTAGTAAGATCTACAATTGCTGCAGAAGCTTTGAGTCTACAAGAAGGATTGGAAGCAGGATTCTATTACAGAACAATGGTAGAGGAAATTCTAGGCGTACCAAACAAGTCTATAAGTATCACAGCATATACAGACAATAAAAGTGTGATTGAAGCTGTCTTCTCCACAAAACTGGTGGATGATAAACTTTTAAGGGTGGACATTGCTGCAATTCAAGAATTTATAGAGACTAATGATATCAATAAAATCAAGTGGTGTGCTGGTGACAATCAGTTAGCAAACTGTATGACAAAACAAGGAGCATCAGGATATCAGCTTCTAAATGTATTACAATATGGAAAGATGCCTAATGAGTTTTTGAATGTATGAACTAAACTATATCCTAATTATTTAAGCATTTTTTTAAAATCAGTTTAACTGCTTTCAACAATTCTACATGTGTAAGCTATTACTTGGCAATCAGACTTTCATATGCATTATTTTTGTACGTAAATCATTTTTATAAATATTTTCCCAACAAAACAAAAGAAAGTAATATTAATGTTAAAGTTTATCTAAGGGACATTACTTAGCTAATAACGTTATTAATTATCTACCTTGCTATACTGTGACGTCATTGACGTCATGACAACTAGGTTATTGTTGAGTTGTATTGTAAGTTACTTTATGGACATAATAAAACCAGTTGCTTATTTTATGAAGTAATATTGTTTATCACTTTTTCCAACAATGAGATTGATAGTGCACTCCCATACATGAATAATAAAGTTGCTGTTTTATTATATTTCAAAGCTGTTTTGCTTTACTATATGGTAAATACTTTAAAATTTCAAACACTTTTCTCTTTCTGTTCTCAATTAAATTTTGGTTTTCAGGACTGGAATTCACAAACTGCATGCTTGTCAGAATAGTAAACTGGGAAAACCCAGATCAGACTGCTTCTGATCTGGGTCTGCTCTGTTTGTTTAGGCATTATTGGCAGGCAACTAGTGTTTGAAATTTTAGAACATTTACCGTACCCTATATACATGTATGTGCCCTTGATATGACTGATCCATGAGACTTTTTTCTATTTTGATAGAGGCTATGTAGCATGAAGTCCCTGTTCTTATTTCTATTGTTTGGAGCAGTGAGAAGTAGCCAGAGACCAAATATTGTTGTCATCGTGGCCGATGATTTAGTAAGAACATTTTAAACACAATATCTTTATTTATGCAGTCATCATTTTTTTTCATGCCCATACATGTAGGTTTAGATAAACAAAATTTTTGAGAGAAAAATTGTAAATATTTTCTTACCCATCAGTTTTAACATATGTTTTGGATGCTCAAAAGAACTGTCTCAAGGTTTGTATGGTACAACTCCATTCTTCATCTTGCTGTTCAACTTAAACCTGATCCTGTAACTATTTTTCATCCTGAAAATGTTGTCTGCTTTTTACGCCTGATGCATATATTCATGTGCACTTCATACTAGATTTTTCATGGAAACAAGCAATAAAGACCTTGGGAGCAGTCTGATCAGGGTCTACATTGTTTGCAATAGGCTATCTAAGAACATAATCAGACCAGAGGAGCAGATGACAAAAGTCATGACTGGTAGACAAAGGACCGCTAAGGATTAATTTTCTTCACTTTGATAAACTGCATGACTATGTTTGAAAAGAAAGTTGTTTTAGCCTTACCTCAGCTATCTAATAATCATTATGGCTTGATGTACAGATGTTTCAAAGATGCATAATAATAGGATTATGCTATTTTTCATAGAAACAGGTAAATTACAATGTATATTATACTGCAGTAATGATATATATATATATATACGGTACCTGTATAAAGTACCCATTACCTGGATTAGTTTATATTTTTGTTTACAACGATTCTCATGTATCTTTGAATCCACAGCACAGTGAAACCTGTCTTAAGTGGCCACTGAAAAATAGACAAAGCAAAGGTTTTATTTTAAAAGACAGGTGGTAGCTTAATGCAGGCCAAAGTATTGCACTGCAATACTTTTGACCTGCATTAAGCAATTATCGGTCTTGAAAACTTATTTTGGGGTTTTCTTTTGACTGACTGCTTAAGAAGGCTTTACTGTACATACATGTACATCTTTTTACATGCATTATTATTTATAAGTAGATCTATACACATGTGCAAATATTGAAAAAAAATGGCTGAAGCCCAATGATGTTTTTCCCCTTAAAATGTAAAATGGACTATCCAAACATAATTCTGTTCAACTGGATGGAAGACTTCATCGGCCACGAAAGTTTTTAATGAAGTGTGTTGTTTTCATTGGCAGGGTTATAATGATGTAAGTTTCCATGGTTCCCAGCAGATACCAACGCCCAATATAGATGCCCTGGCGTATGAGGGAATCATCCTGAATAACTACTATGTTTCTCCCATATGTACCCCAACTAGAGGAGCTTTGATGTCTGGGAGACATCCCATACACACAGGTAATATATTGCATATATGGCGTAAGAATTTTAACACTTTCCTTGCTACTGGCGTCTTTTGTCATCTGCTGATAAACTTTGCAAACAGTTTGGACCCAGATCAGGACCGACAGAAAATCATATTGTATTGCATATATGACACAATATTTTTTAACACTTATCTTGCTTGGGAGCGCAGTGGCTCAGTGGTAGAGTGCTAGACTTGAGACCGAGGGGCTGCAAGTTCGAGCCTCACCGACGTCCCTGCATTGTGCTCCTTGTCGAGCAAGACACATTTATCCTAGCTTAGTACTGGTTCAACCCAGGAAGACCCGTCCCTCTTTAACTGAAAGATTGTTGATGGGATGTAAAAAATCAAATCAAACAAAACTTTTCTTGCTTATGGCAACTTTTGTCGTCTGCTGATAACCTTTGCAAACAGTTTGGGCCCAGATCAGGACCGTCAGAATGTCGGTCCTTATCTGGATCCAATCAATTTGATACTCTGATAGTGTTCGTGAAAGAATTTTTTGAAAAAGTTAATTTTGAAAAAAAGTCAGCAGACGACAACAAAAGTATGAAATTAAATATATTACCCAGCTTCGTTGATGATACATTGTATGTATTCAATATATGGATGAAAATCAGTGTGGATGCTGATCAGCTGGCTTCGTCAGAATAAAAGAAATAAAACATCTGTAACTTTGCTATTTTTGGAATTTCATGAAGTTTTCACCAAAATTTAGAACTGAGAAATTGGGAATTTTAAGTACAATTTCGAGAAATTTTTGCTCTTTTAAATTGAGAAGGGACTAATTTCAGCCCTGAAGTAGGGCTTGAATCACAGTTGTCATTGTTCCAGGCACTTGAACTAGTGTTAACCCTTTACCTCATAGAGGCACATTTTAACACTTTTGCATACAGAGCAGACCCAGATCAGGCAGCTCCTGAGCTGCCTGATCAGGGTCTACTCTGTTTGCATATATGGAATATGATAAGATATGATCTTACACTAGTGGACCTGAGTCACCTGTTAAGTAATTTTTTTGTTCTATGTACAAATCTATCTATTTTCGGTTCGAATGTCGGTGTGCCGTGGTCCCTTCGCACAAGGCATATACAGCACTCATGGCACACCCAGTTTATGCACCCACCTTGTCTTCACAAAAGGAATTCGGACTGTATCCTGTCCTTATCCTACGCCTATTTGCGTTAAGTAAAGGTGTGGGGCATTAGTTCTATGTACAAAGATGATGATTTGTTTATTTATATACATTTGTGTAATTATGCATAGTGGGTGGAGCTTAGCATGAATATACATGAAGGAAAGGGTTAATGTATTTGCATATGGAATATGATTAGATATGATCCTATACTAGTGGACCTGACAAGTAATTTCTTGTTCTGTGTACAAAGATGATTTGTTTATTTATATAATTATGCATAGTGGGTGGAGCGTAGCATGAATATTCATGAAGGAAAGGGTTAATGTACTTGCAGGTCTCCAGCACAGTGTTATATTTTCCTCAGAGAAGTATGGTCTTCCTCTCACAGAAAAGATTATGCCACAGTATATGCAGGAGCTGGGATACAGAACACACTTTGTTGGAAAGGTACCCTATATTTATACTTGTATGTTCATGCATATGGGCTTTGACAAGACAAAACAAGAGTAAAATCAGTCTCCCCAGCTACATAAACTAGCTAGAAAATTGGAATTTCACCTGACACAACAAAAATTTCACCTGTAGCAAGTTTAGATATGATACTTTCTAAAGAGTGAATAAGAAAGGTGCTGATCAGACTGCGAAGCCAACCCAGAAGACTGGTTTTCTAGCTCCCTGAAATTGATTGTTAAAATTTTATCGCCTTTAATAATCAAAGCAGTCTGTATATATAATGTTTCCAGTTTTCAACATGATATTTATCTTTATTATAGCTTTGCAAAAAGTTCTGTATAATTTGGTCAAAGTAAGTAAGGGTGAAAAGATCAGGAATCGATACAATCAAGTACCACACCTGACCCAGAATACCAATGGGAAAGTGACAAACTCACAGTAAGACACCACAAACGAGAGCCAAGAGGTCAGCCCTTTCCCAGCAGGTGACCACAAGGCACATATAAACAGACGCTCACAAAGGCATAGCAAACACAAGACAGAAAAAAACATAAAAGATTTTCAAAAGAAGTACCGCCTTGGAACGGTCAGTAAAATATTTTACTGGAGGGCTTAAACCGGTTTCACGGCGCCAACCTCACCCTTAATTCAGATGTGGATCAAGACACATAGATATTTGGTTTGCATGAAAGACCACTAAGTTATCAATGCATCATCCCCTAGAACATATAAATCAAGGTATAACAAGGATATAAAGCAAAGATAAGGACTCGACAGTAAATAATACTGAATACCGGAGCAAACCTTATTTGGTCCAGTACACAGGATTCCAGTACTTATCTCATGGGCGACCAACTCAAATAGGTCTAGTTGAGAGAAAACCTGTCTGGGGTTTCCAACCAGGTCATACCCAAACAAGCCTGTTCAGCTACAGAGACTAGCTAGATCATTGAAAATTCGCTTGTAGCAAGTTTAGATATAATACTTTTCAATATTAAAGCAAACATAAGTCCAGATAAGTAAAATTTTTGATTGTAAAATTGCGAATATTTTCTTATCCATCAGTTTAAACATGTGTTTTAGGTGCTCAAAAGAGCCATATCATTGAGACAGTTCTTTTGAGTACCCACAACATTTGTTTTGTTGGAGAAATAAGAAAATTAAATTTAAAATGTACACTCTTATCTGGAGGACTGAGCTGTGAATAACAAAGGTCAAAGGCCAGGACTCAAGATAAGACTGCGTAATTTAAAAATAATTTTTTTATTTCTCGACCAAAACATATGTTGTGGGTACTCAAAAGAACCGTATCAATGAGACGGTTCTTTTGAGCACCCAAAACACATGTTTAAATTGATGGGTAAGAAAATAATTACAATTTTACGCTCATAAAATTTCTTTATCTGGACCTATGAAAGGCGCTGATCAGACTGTGCCAATGTGCAGACTGGTCTGCCCCTTTGTTGTTCGCAAACCTGGAATACAGGTTTTCTCATGTTGAGGCCCAAATGAGCTTGTGAATTTGTGCATTCTCTCAAGAGCCTTCACCACTTGCACCAAAGTAGTGATGTAGATGAAGGCTCAGGTCAAAATTTAGACCTCTCCCCCAACTAGAAAGTTACACACACATTAATGATAGATTAGTAACTTTATACATCTGTGATAAGTTCCAAAATCTCATGAAATGGCTCATTAATTGGATTTAACTCTTTGCCACCTGGGATATGTTTCATGCTTTTTTGTCAACTGCTGATTTTTTTTCAAAATCAACTTTTTCAAAAAATTATTTCAGGCATACCATCTGAGTGTCAAACAGTTTGGATCCAGATCAGGCTCGACGTTTTGTCGGGCCTGATCTGGGCCCAATCTGTTTGCGAAGGTTATGAGCAGACGGCACTAAGAGACAAAGAGTTAAAGATTTACACCTGCCTAGAAAAACACTGCAAGTGATGTTTTTTTACACCAAGCAGTTCAGACCCAGGAGTTTAGACCCTCTGGGGCACCTAGAATATGGCATGTCATCTGGGTCTATGCTGTTTGTGAATGTGTTTTGTTTAAGAAATGATTAAAATGGATGAAGTAGAAATTCCAAGTTTTTTTATAATTATGTTGTCCATAAGAATGCGTAATATTAAAAATTTATTTTCTTATTTCTCAACCAAAACTTATGCTATGGGAACTCAAAAGAACCATCTCAATGAGACGATTCTTTTGAGAACCTAAAAGATATGTTAAAACTTATGGATGAGAAAATATTCACAATTTTACGCTCAAATATTTTCTTGATCTGTACATATGGTTGCTATAAATATTGTTGTTTAAATGTTTTCAGTGGCACCTAGGTTTTTATGCGTGGCAGTACACACCAATGTTCCGTGGCTTTGAGTCTCATTACGGCTATCTGATGGGACATGGGGACTATTTTGATCACACAACTCAATGTTCAGTAAGAAGTGGCAGTGTAGTGCTTATATATAGAGGATCTTACATAAGTGCTCCTCTTGTTGCAGATATAGAGGATCTCATATGAATGCTCATGTTTTATTGAATTTATTAAAGGAGCTGGGGAAAAGAGATAAAATGCGAGGCTTGCCAAGTATTTTATCTCTTTTTCACAAAGAGTTTGATAAATTTAATAATACAAGAGCACGAATGTTAGATTCTATTTATCATATGACATTAAGATTACTTTGAAATCTCATTTGATGTTTTCTGTCGTATAAACATTATAACTTTGTCATTATGTACGCGACGTTGTGGACGTTGTACTGTTTCCCGAAAATCTGTAGGCCACTAGTTGTTTATCAATTTTATTGCATGGCGTTATTTTGCTCCCAGACGCAATGTCATATGATAAATTTTAGTTTAGTTTTCATCTGAGCAATAATGTGACTATCATTATAGAGTCTGTTTTCAGGTCTATCACAGGCCAACCCTTTTCATTCTGGATAACGGTAAACAGGCTTTTTGGCAAACAGCATAGACCCAGATGAAATGCCATGTTTCATCGGGCATTTCCTCAGGGTCTGCACTGCTTGCTCAGATAAAAACAATCTTCAGGGACAGATATACATCATTTAATCAAAATGTTGACATGCCATCCCTTGAAATACAAAAGGGACAATTCCATACTTTTGTATAAATATAGATGTATGCAGGGCTCACACAGGCTTGAAAAGTACTTGAATTTAGAGGGCTTTCTTGAAAAGTCCTTGAGAATTAAATCTGCCATGAAAAGTACTGGAAAAATTACTCAAAAGCCTTGAAAAGTCCTTGAATTCTACTATTTTCTGTAGGACTAAGCACTGTTGATAGACAGATAAATCATAATAAAATTGTTGTGCCTTTATTTGGTGCAGCAAATGCTGCACCAAATATAGGCACAACAATTTTATACTAATTTTCTATTTACAATGTCTCCATTAAACCCAGTCTAGCATTTCTGATATTAGATCAATTTTATACTAATTTTCTATTTACAATGTCTCCATTAAACCCAGTCTAGCATTTCTGATATTAGATCAGTATTTTTTGTTAACTTTTAGTCCTTGGAAACTATATGAGAGGCTTTTAAGAGTCCTTGAAAAGTCCTTGAATTTTACTCAAACTTGCCTGTATGAACCCTGGTATGGGATGATCCATCAGAATGAAAAGGTTTAGTAAACTAATCTCAGCAGATGACAAATATTACCAAAAATATTCATTTTCAAACATAAAGGCTTGACAATCATTTTCATAGGCAGTAAGGCCAGAATTTTTTTAGTAGTTTATTTACAAACCCTCCTACTGTAATTTTCCGGAAAGTAGGAAAAAAAGATTTAATTTCTAAAAAAATTTTTTTATTTTATCCGCCCACTCTAAATATTATTTGTTTGGTTAAAAAAAAAAAAAATTTTTGAGGTTCTGTCTGTGCATTTTTGAGAGTGACATTGTTAAAAGTGATTGTCCTGTCCAGATTTTTAGGAAAATGATTAAATATTTAAAGATTACCTTACTAGTTTTACTGTTTTTCTGGAGATATTAAAGAAAAAAAAGCTCTGGAAAAAAAAGCTCTGAAAATGACCAGTCAACAGGTCATTTTCAGAGCTTTTTTATTTAATTTTTTTTCGTCCCCCCGACCCTAGATCTATAAAAAAAAAATGTAAATCAACTAATAAAAAAAATCTGGCCTAAGACTCATTTGATGCCAAACCTCATCTAGCTTGTCTAAAGTTTTTGTTACATAGCTGTTATGATGTAAAGTGATAGTCAGATTATTGGACCTGTTTTCTACCTTTGAAGCACATATTATCTTGCTCTCTGTCAATGGTGAAGGACATCATGCTATTGAATTGTTTCCAGGTGCCACTGAAATTACTGTCAATTTGGAGTACATTAGATTCAGATCAGAGACCAGATTTCCAACTTTGTTTCCTTATTTCCTAATAAATTATATGGGCCTCAACGCGACGAAACGTGTCTTTGGGGTTTCTGACAAAGCGAGACTCAAACCAGTCTCCTCAGCTTCAGAGACTAGCTAGAAAATTGAAATTTCGCTCGTAACAGGTCTAGATATGATACTTTACATAAGCGAATAATGAAGGTGCTGATCAGACTTCAAGGATGTGCAGGCTGGTCTGTGCCTTTGTTATTTGTAAACCCCGAAGACAGGTTTTCTCTTGTCGGGGCCCAAATGTTGTCAGTTATTAATTCTTTTCCCTCTAGTGGCGACTTTTGTCTTCTGTTGATAATGATTGCTTTCAGTTTAGACCCAGATCAGGCCGGACAAAATGTTGGGCCTGATCTGGATCCAAACTGTTTGACACTCTGATGATATTCCCAAAAGATTTTTTTTGAAATTGTTTATTTTGAAAAAAAACAGCAGACGACAAATTACCCAGCATACAAAGAGTTAAAAATTACCGTAAAATGGGAAATTTTCGCGTCGTCCAATTTTCGCGATATTTCACGGTAAGTCGTGATCCGCGAAAATTGAAATCCGCGATATATTTTCCAAGTTTGACCAATTGTTTATTTACCTTTATACAGAAAAATAATTGTGTATTCATTTGTATTCATAAAACATCGTTTTCCATCGACTAACCAACGTAGTTTACAGGTCAAGCTACATGAATACTGTTCATTGAACATGAATATGTCAATCAAGCTCATGCTCGTGAGCGTTCAACCGTTACACAATAGACGGCTTGGACAAGTGAGAAAGATAATGGATTAATTACGCTTTAACACACCTGATCATTTAATCAGATTTGGACCAGTGATCACATATTTCTGTCAGCGAGTTTTTGATAATTTAAATAAATGGTGCTTAAAAGCGATTGATTTTGGAGAGAAAAAAGACAATGTCATAATAATGCCAGTTAAAGTCCTCAATTAAAATGTATCGTGTTCTATGCACTACTTTCAACTTGACACCAACCTGAAACTACGATTCGTCTTCCAGATGAAATACGTAAAGCACCAAGCTTCAACCAGTGTAATTTACCAACTTTACGGATACTTCAGACATTTTGCAGGACATTTAATTTGCAATTCTAATTTTCGCGGGTACAATAGACCGCGAAAATTAAAAACCGCGAATATTTATCCTCATATTTTTGAGGCAAAAACGCGAAAATTTGGCGACGCGAAAATATTCCATTTTACGGTATCTCACAGAGACATTTTTTTTAAACTCGTATTCTGATAACCTGTAAGTTGGTACTTTAGCAAACAGTGAAGACCCAGATGAAATGTCACAAAATGCAGCATTTTAATCAGGGTTTGCACTGTTTGCTCAGCTGAAAAGAATATTCAAGGACTGCAAATGCATCTGAATTTGGAAATTCAAACCTGTAACCCCATATATGTACAATGAACTATTATATCCCAAGTAAACTCTTTGCATGCTTTGAAATTTCGTATGGTTTTTGTCATCTGCTGATTTTATGCAACATTAATATATATATCAATTTTGTTTGTTAGGAATATGATGAGAGTGTCGAACAATTTGGATCCAGATCATGCTCGACATTTCGTCTGGCCTAATCTGAATCTAAACTGTTTGCAAAGATTATTACATGTAGCAGACAATGCTTGCATGTTTTTTGCCGTCTGCAGATTTTTTTCAACATCAAAATTATCAATTTTGTTCGTTAGGAATATGATCAGAGAGTCAAACAGTCTGAACCCAGATCAGACCCAATTTTTTGTCGAACCTCATCTGGGTTCAAACTGATTGCAAAGGTTATCAGCAGAGACAGTATCATGTATTGTAAAGAGTTAAAGTGTCTAATTATGTGGAGTATAGTCATCCTAACTTCCTTTCGGTCTGTTTGATGGCTTTGAAATATTTTCTTACTTTTCTCTATTGTTTTCAGTGGCACCTGGGTATGTTTGCTAATCAGTATCTACCCACATTCCGAGGGTTTGAGTCTCATTACGGCTACTATCAAGGCTGTGAGGACTATTACGATCATACTTATGAGGCTGACCTAGTAAGAATTGTCACTTCTCACAAAGTCAATTAACTTTTTGCATTTTGTGTAATTTTGCATGTTTTTTGTTGTCTGCTGATTTATTTCAAAGTCAACTTTTTTGATATTTTTTTGATAATACCATCAGAGTGTCAAACAGTTTGGATCCAGATCAGGGCCGACACAATGTATTAAAATTCATTCATTTGGTTTGGACAAGCATAATAATTTGTGAAAAGTAAGGCCTGTCTATAAAGTCTATATAAAAGTGCCTGTGTGAAATTCCAAAATCTCAAGAGTTGACCAATATCATTATTAACCTACCCAAAACACAGTCATATCGAATTAGGTTGAGATCCCTCCAGCATCAATGCAATGGCTTAGTTGTTAGAGCGTTAGATTTTGGATTGAAGTGTTGCTAGTTCCAGACTCAACAGAGGCACTGTGTTGTGCCCTTGAGCAAGACACTTTATCCTCTGATTAGTAAAGGTTCAACACAGGAAGACAGGAAAAAGTCCCATCATGACTGAAAAGTATTGACTGAAACATAACGCACAAAGGAAAAGCAACATTTTCTTGTGTGCCTTATGCACTGAATTGCAGATTTTTAACTAAATTTGCATGGATACAAAATTTGGACAGAACAAAGAGTTGCTTAGTTTTTGGCTTATTTTAAGGGCACTGCTGAACTACTATACCTAACCTAATAAGCCCACTGTTTTCAGAGTTTTTCAGAATTCTATACTCTCTTTTGAAAACAGTATACAACCTGATCAGCTGGCTTCTGTTTTTCATCCACATGTCATTGTGCAATTCATATTACATGTGTATTAATGAAATTGAAACCACAATCAGAAATTGATATGAGCCAGCCCGCGATCTGTGAAAACCTTCATTGATGACATTTTGGACTTTTTATGTAATAATCGTTTGAAAAACACCAAAAATTAAGAGGAGAGCAGTGGCTCAGTGGTAGAGTGCTTGACTCGAGGCCGAGGGGCCCCCAGTTCAAGCCTCATCGGCGTCACTGCGTTGTGGTCCTTGAGCAAGACACATTTATCCTAGCTGATTACTGGTTCAACCCACGAAGACCCATCCCTGTTTAATTGAAAGATTGTTGATGGGACGTAGAGAATCAAATCAAAAAGACAAAACCAAAAATTAAGAAATTTGACATGTTTATATATTGCCTTAAAACCTATTCAGGTGGATAGTAGAATAAAACTGGCAATTATTTCTTATTAAACTCCTTCGTTATCATGCCATATGTTTCCATGGCAACAACTTCACTTTAGCAACTGTCAGAATTGTTAAAGTATGGTCACTCGTTTTCAGATCATGCAAACTATAGGCAAAAATGAATCAGTGTCAATTGTTCTGTGCATTCCATTGCACACATGCTAGGGATGATAAAAAAGTATGTTAGCAAGAAATAGCATGCTCTTTCTGCACCCAACAAACCTGCAAATCCGGAAGTTAACATTGACATCATTAGTAACGTCACGATGTTTCTTACGTTGCCGGTTAAAGTTTAGACAGTCTTAAGTTTTGAAAGACTATATTTCCATGAATAATGGAGATAAATTCATAAAATTTGCAGGGTAACTTCTTAACACTTGGTAGATTAAGTGTGTTTAACTAACTAAATTTTGATGACTTCATCATTAAGGCTGGTTCTCACAGATTGTGGCTCATATATATGTTATTCAACACTTATTAAGAGCGAAATGTACACTAACATGAGCATGTGTGTTTTTTGGTTCAAATACTGGAAGTTCAAAATGTGATGTCTCATGAACCAATTAGAATCAGGCTCACTACAGATTATACTAGCATTTTAACATTTTTTCACAGAACCATATGTTATGTTATATTTCATTCTTTTTTTACGCTAAATAAAACATCAATTTTAAGAGAAGTAGTATGAAAATATGATAAGTAAAACCTGTCTTTAGCCGCCTCTAAAAAATAGACAAAAAGATCTTAATGACATATGGTAGCGTAATGAAGGTCGAAAGTATTACAGAATGGAGCATTCTGCAATATACTTTTGACCTGCATTAAGTGATAATCGGTTGTGAAAACCAATTTTTTTCTTCTTTTTGAGTGGCCGCTTAAGACAGGTTTTACTTTATTATAAATTTCATTGTATGATTTAATGTGTTGATCATGACTGCAGCAAACAACAGATTATGTGATCTTTCTTAATTGCAGATGCAAATAGGGTCTGCCATTTCATGTTAATCATTTGCCAGCAGACAATTCACATGAAACATCAAGCCTCAATTGGTTTCTTAAAGACGCCACAAAGCTTTATAGTGGTGTCTGCTTCACTTTAAAGCCTAAAAGAAAGTGCTGATTTAAAGCAAAACAGATCATATCCTGCCCTAACTTCACTTGTAGCAGTTTTATATATATGGTGGGTCGGGAGTCAAAAACTCGTATCTTTGATTTTCACATTTTTCAGGAGGGACAAAAAACTGAATAACTTTTGCTAGGAGTGTCCTATATTGCTGAAAGTCAGACAGTATTACATTTAGTAACATCCAAATTTACTGTTATTGGTGTTTTGAACTTCCAATAAAGATTTCACGGTCATTATGAAGAGTTTCACTTGAGTTACGTTTTTTTGATCATCTTTTCGTGAAAGACCATCCAGTTACGACATTGTTGCATCTTTTTCGTGGCAAAACCTCGTATCTTGATAAAATGAGCACCAAAATAATGGAATTTTTCATAGATATGATATTTTGAAGCATGATTGATGCTTTTTAAGGGGGTTCTAATTGGTCTAGAGATACGAGAATTTGACAGAATGTGCGCCATGCGTTTGGTATTCCTACGATGACAAAAAGTCGTTTTGGTAAAAATCAGAGTTACGAGGTTTTGACTCCCGACCGACGATATGTTTATCATCCATATGACGTTTCGATTATTCAGTCATAAATAATGTTATGACCACACGTTACATAACACTTTCGGCAGGAACAAGTAATGTCATGACAACGTCAGTTAGGACAATGCAAAAAATTTTTTGAAGGCGATGAAATCCCATTTAAAAGGTCATATGATAAACAGAATCTTACACTTGTGATCATTTCATATCAAATTTATTAAACTCGCCAAAGGCTCATTTAATAAATTTCATATGAAATGAACACTCGTGTAAGATCCTCTATTTGTTATATTTTTGGGATGACATATGCACCAGCACACAAGGTTTTGGTATGTGCACTAAAAGAATATCACTCAAAAGTCGTCTGACAGTGTATAACTGAATATTGTAACACCAACTTAGCATCTGACAAGGTCCCACAAACAAAATCACATGTGTTCAATCTCCCAGAATTAGTCTGAGGTTTAGTTGATGGCTGTGTACCTGTTTAACTTAGGTGTGTTTTTCGGAAAGGTGAATTTCACCAGCGAGCAGCCAAGACTCAGATGAGCTTGCGCAACCACACAGTCTTTGCTACTTGCATATATAAAGTATGAACGATGATAAAGGCTCAGACCAAAATTTAGACCTGGTATCCCACTGTGTAGCTGGGCATACTTGTTTAAACAATGAATTTAGGAGTATGCCATAAGTACATGTACCTTGTTGAGTTAGCTGGGTAATTTTCATGATTTTTTGTAGTCTGCAGATATTTTTCAAGATCACTTTTTTCAAAATGTTATTTCAGTAGAAACATCAGAGTGTCAAACAGCTTAGATTCAGACCAGGCCTT
Source organism: Loripinus fragilis (assembly GCA_964019695.1). Classification (NCBI taxonomy): domain Eukaryota; kingdom Metazoa; phylum Mollusca; class Bivalvia; order Lucinida; family Lucinidae; genus Loripinus; species Loripinus fragilis. Next base: position 45,460,458 of record OZ026526.1, read on the forward strand.
AAGTTTCTGATGGGCTTGATCTGGGTCTAAACTGTTTGCAACTGTTATCAGCAGACGACAAAATTTGCAGCTAGGTGGTAAAGAGTTAAATGCATTCATTTCGGAGTGTTTTATTTAAATGCTATTATTTTCTAGTCAGCCTGGGGTTTGGACTGGAGAAGAGATTTAGAAGTGATAAGGAATGAGACAGACCTTTACTCTACAGACCTGTTTACAGCAGAAGCAGTTAACATTATCAACAAACATAATAAAAGTCAGGTAACAAACAGTGTGCATAGCATCTTTGTACTGCCCTCTCCTTTAGCCCTTTCCTTCATGAATATTCATGCTGAGCTCTACCCACGATGAATGATTATATAAATAAACTTTCATGTTTGTACATAGAACAAAGAAATTACTTGTCAGGTCCACTAGTGTAGGATCATAACTAATTTTATTTCCATAAGCAGAGTAGACCCTGATCAGGCAGCTCTTACAAGAGCTGCCTGGTCTGGGTCTGCTCTGTTTGCAAAAGTGCCTCTATGAGGGAAAAGGTTAAGGATGAAGAAGATGTTGGCCATATTTCTGACTTCTGACTTGCCCCTGAGATGATTTAGGTAACTCTTTGTATGCCGGGTAATTTGCCATGCTTTTGTTATCATTTGCTGACTTTTTTTGAATTAACTTTTTCAAAAGATTCTTCCAAGAACACTATTAGAGTATCAAATGGTTTGAATCAAGATCAGAACTGACATTTTTGTCAGTCATGATCCTGGTCAAAACTGTTTGCAAAGGTTATCAGCTGATGACAAAAGTCACTGCTAGCAAGAAAAGAGTTAAAAGTATTTATAAGCTACAAAAGGAAAAAAACAAAAAGACCACTGGCTCAATTATGAACTATTTATTTGGGTAATATATCTACCGGTTTCGCTGCCACCTCATCAGGATACATATCAAGTATTTATAAAAGGTACAAAAAAGATACATATCATCACTTAGTGGTAACGCTGCCTAGTCAACAATATATTTCATACACCATTAGACTTACATCTCCTCCTGAACCATATATAGGATTGAACAGAAACTTATTGGGAGGCAACCAGGCAACATGATGATTCAGAATTAGTAAAAAAACATTCTACTCAGAGATCCAAGATGGTCACCTTGGCACCCATCTTGAAAATTTTTAACCCTTTACTCAATTGGCTATTTTTAGATCATGACATAATTTTCTATTTTTAGACAACATTGAAAAAATTCAAGAAAAAATTAAGTAGAGTTTTGAATACTTTTGAAAATATTATGGAAAATGGAGCATTTGCTCTTTGGAGCAAATGCTCCATTTTCCATAATATTTTAAAATATCTTGTATTTCAAAGGCGTCAAAAGGCATTATTATGGAGTAAAGGGTTAAACAGTATCTCCTTCAGATTGTATGATTGTGCTAAAACTTAGTGGGAGTCAATGGGGCAACATGGAGATGCAGAATGCTAAAATCATATGGCTGCCATAGTGGTAGTCTTGGAATTATCCAAGCAATTTATTAGTCCGATTACACAGAACATTGATTGGAGGCAGCAGAGTCAGAATTGCTGATCTGACAGCCAAGATGGCCTTAATGCAATTTTACAAAGGAATTATAGGAAAATGACTATAATTTCTTTCTTAAATTGTCCCTTTATAACACAGTTCACTTATAACAGGGTCATTTCTATGGACCCTAAACAAAATGTTATAAATGGACTGTACTGAATAAATCTTTCTTGCACATCAGAACAGGATTTCCGCTGTTTTTGACCATATGAGAAAATTCTATCTCACATACCCCGTACCAACCCGTGAGAAAGATAAACAAACAGCCGCACGCTGGCCACACCTCGATCTGTGATGTCATTGTAAAGTTTAAATGTCATATGTATGTCAAATTTCAGTGTATTTGGGGTTTTCTGGAAGCCTTTTTCATGCTATTCAAATGTAAAAATGCGGTATTTAATGGTGAGCAAGAAAAAGAATCCATTTTTTGTGAAAAGGTGGGATTATTAGAAAAATCTGTCCCTCGCGATCACCGTTTGTCATCAATCAGCAAGCCTTGTGATGCCAATTAGTGATTCTCAGGATGGATTTTTCTATCCCACCCTGACACTCATGATGGATTCTTATATTCTGTTTCTTGTAGCCTTTGTTCTTGTACCTCCCACACCAAGCAGTACACAGTGGTAATACTGGGGGTGATCCTCTAGAGGCACCACAACATTATGTGGATAGATTCCTACATATCAAGAACTACCACAGGAGACTATACGCAGGTGAGTTTAACCTTGTACCTCCCACACCATGTAGTACACAGTGGTAATACTGGGGGTGATCCTCTAGAGGCACCACAACATTATGTGGATAGATTCCTACATATCAAGAACTACCACAGGAGACTCTACGCAGGTGAGTTTAACCTTGTAACTCCCACACCAAGCAGTACACAGTGGTAACACTGGGGGTGATCCTCTAGAGGCACCACAACATTATGTGAATAGATTCCTACATATCAAGAACTATCACAGGAGACTCTATGCAGGTGAGTTTTACCTTTTCCCTGAAATTCATGACAAATATAGTTTGCTTTGAAATCTGATAAATTTTGAAAAGTAAGTGAGTATGGCCACAATCAATCACACAATGCCACAATCACACACTGCTGATCAAACTATGGCACCTTGGGGAAGAGTCACAGAACACAGCCACATCAAGAAGACAATTAAAGAAAGTAACGTAACCAGCACTCTTCCCCAGGGAAATGATTGCAAAACTAGAAAGGATACTAAATACTGCACAACAACACAAGGACCAAACACAATTCCCCTACAAACAATGGGGTCTTAACTTATTTTTACTGGCCAAATTTTCTTCATTGATTCTGCTGTTTTCAGAACACAAGATATACTTAGCTCGTGTGGAGGCTTCCTAACTAATCCAATATATCTTGACATGGAAACAATCAAATCAATGAACATACTGTGATGAAACAAAGATGGGGGCTCTAAGCTCTCAGATAGTCTGAAAGTTGAAACTGAAACTCATAGTTGAGCCATGGTAGGCCCGGCCAAAGACAAACTTCAGGCATTGACCCACCGATAAAAGTTTATGGTCTGAGTCATCATTTAGCCTTCATTGCAAACAATAGGGAGCCAGTTCAGTCTGCTTCCCTGGGAGAAAATTTATTATACCCCAGGTACCAAGTATATAGGGGGTATATAGTTTTTGCCTTTTCTGTAATTATGTTTGTGTGTTTGTCTATCTGTAAACTTTTTTTTTCGTCAATGATTTCTCAGCAACTACTTGGGTTAGGATTCTGAAATTTGGTACAAAGCTTGCTAGTGATTAGTTGTATCGTGTAGCTTATCAGTCCATTTATTTGTTCATTTTTCTTTCTCTCCAATGAAAATTTCTGTCACAGATTTCTCAGCTCCTATTGGAGCCAGTGTTTTAAAAGTTTGTGTACACCGTCAGGTAGGCAAAGTGTACTGTGTAAGTGGAAATTAAGATGCTAATGCTTTACCTTCTTTTTTAAATTTTTCATTTTTACCTTCTTTCACTCTTATATAATACATATGGACATTTTTTTCTGTCAAAGATTTCTCAGCAACTACTTGAGTTAGGATTCTGAAATTTGGTACAAAGCTTGATAGTGATTAGTTGTATTGTGTTACAAAAAACAGCCACATATTGCTTATCAGTCCCTTTATTTGTTCATTTTTCGTTCTCTCCAATGAAAATTTCTGTCGCAGATTTCTCGCTTCCTATTGGAGCCAGTGTTTTCAAATTTTGTGTACACCTTCAGGTAGGCTAAGTGTATTGTGTAAATGAAAATAAAGATGCTAAAGCTCATTTTGCCTTCTTTTTCAATTTCTCTTTCTGTCACTCCTATATAACACATATGAACCTTTTTCGTCAGAATTTTCTCGGCAACTATTTGATTTAGGATTATGAAACTTTGTGTACACTTTCAGATTTGCAAAGTGTATTGTGTAAATGAAAATTAAGGTGCTAACCATCATTTTGACTTCTTTTTTCAAATTTTCAATTTTTCCTTCTGTCACTCTTATATAACACATATGGACATTTTTCATGAAAGTTTTCTCAGAAACCACTTGATTTAGGATCATGAAATCTTTGACAATTTAGTCTTTTCTCTGAAAGTGTTACAACCTCTGATGGCTACCGCCGGGGGTATGTGAGTTGCTCTCTTCTTGTTCTTGTTAGGGTTCAAACTGTTTGCTTCCATGATAAATGGAGCTAACAACATTTTCAGGGCAAAATTTTGACAGCATTAGAGGAGGTTCTGGATGGGGGGGGGATCTGGTATTCACTATTCATTAAAAATTTAGCCCATTATTCATCTCATCAAAATTTTGGGATATTCATTAAAATAAGACCAATTATTCATTAAAAGTAAAGAGGTGGAAAAGAAATCTGATTATTCACTATTCATTATTTTTTTCTTCAATTCATTAAAAAATAGGATTATTCATTATTTTTAGGTCCTCATTATTCACTTTTCATCATTTTTTGGCTCATTATTCACTATTCATTATAAAAAAAGGGCCATTATTCATAATACCACATCCAGACCTTCTTAGAGTCAATCCATTAATACCCTATATTCTGTTCATTTTTCATTCTCTCTGTATGTAACTTGAATACATTATTATATACAGGAATGTTAGCTGCTCTCGATGATTCTGTTGGAGCAGTTGTTCAGACTCTGAAGGCTAATGGCATGTATGACAACACTGTGATATTGTTTACCACTGATAACGGGGGACCAGCCAATGGATTTGATGCAAATGCTGCCAACAACTTTCCACTTAGGTAATTACTATACAGTAAACCCTGTGTAAAACGACCACTCAAAAATATACAATACAAAGATCTTAATGACAAATGGTAGCTTAATGAAGGTCGAAAGTATGGCAGAATGCTCCCCTTGGAGCATTCTGCAATTCTTTTGACCTGCATTAAGTGATAATTGGTCTTGAAAAACAATTTTCTGTCTTTTTGAGAATGGCTGTTTTACACAGGTCTTACTGTAATTATAGTAATTGTTAGAAAATTTTAGGAGCACAATGGCTCAGTGGTGGAGTGCTTGACTTGAGATTGAGGGGTTGCAGGGTCAAGTCTCACCTGAGGCACTGTGTTGTGTCCTTGAGCAAGACACTTTATCATCTGCTTAGTACTGACTCAACCAAGGAATGACTGAAAAATTGTTGACTGGGGAGTAAAAATCAAAACAAACAATACAAATGTTTGAAAATTTCAAAAACCAAGTGAGAATGACCAGGAAATGTCACAATCACAGACTACAGACCAACCCACGGCGATGAAGAAACACAGAACAGTAACAGTCACACGACAGGAAGAACGATGTTTATAAAGTAAAGCAACCAGCTCTCTCTTCCTCAGTGAGATGATAGATGCACATGCATGTTTAAAGAATGAATTTACCGTATGGAATTAGTACCAATTATTATCAGCTTGTCAGTTTTATTGAGGATCTTACATTTGTGATCATTTCATATGAAATTTATTAATGAGCCTTGGCGAGTTTAATAAATCAAATACAAAATGATCACAAATGTAAGATTCTATTTTTGTCATATAACCTTTTAAATGTGAATTTATTGCCTTCAGTTGTTTATTTCCATGAAAATTTGCACAATGTTGTCATGACATTACTTGTTCCCGCTGAAAGTGTTATGTAATGTGTGGTCATAACAATATTTATGACAAGACGTTATCCACTGAATAACAGTAATGCCACTAACGTAATGTGATAAAACAAAATTTAGTATAAGGTCAACTTCTCGAAAGGTCCACAATCATACAATCTCACTGGTTTTATTTATGATGGTGTAATGATGGCTTAACATTAAATTGAAATTGTAATTATGGTCTCTTTCATTTTATTCAGGCGAAACATAAATTATTTATTATCTAGACTTCTTAATTTTGGAAACCAGATATACTACCTTGAATTATCAACTGTTATGATGTGCATATCTATAAGCCTCAACATCAGTATTTAGCATCTTACATGTACATCAAAACTGTCTATACTTCTTTGTACTAAGGATCATTGACACTTGCTATGGGTAAATGCCTATGGTTTTCAGTAAAAATAAAAGTTTGTCAATTGTCCCTTTCTTAACCTTGAAGCTACCCTGACCTGAGTACTTTATGGCTGTGAAATCCGTTTTCGATATTAAATGCTTCAAAGATGTAAAATTTTGGGTAGAACAATCAGTTTTACATTAAGATATATAGAAATCCGAAAACATTTTTTAAAATATCATTCCCCCCCGTGTGCCAGCAAAAGCTTTTGCATGTATATGTGTCACCATATTTTACACATTGTATGAAAGTGGCCTGCTGGCACAAGGGGGGGAAAGATGTTCAGCAGCCCAAAAACTCAGGGCCTAAGCCCATAAAATGCCTTTTCTACAAAATAAGAAATTAATGACAGTAATGAAATTCTCTAGAACCAACCTCCTAAATTGCTTTGTATTCTGTGCTAGTTTAATATAAAGTGCTTAAAGATTAAAAGTAGAATTAGCAAGGTTTTATGCATTTTTCATAAGAAAAAATCTCACTGTTATGAAATGACACATTCTTTTGCAAACATCCTGTACTTATCTATTTGCATGCTAGGGAATTGTTCATGTTTTTATTTTTGTCTGCTGACTTTCTTCAAAATAAAGTTTTTAAAAATAAACCTCCCAGGACCACCATCAGAGTGTCAAACAGTTTGGATCCAGATCAAGACGGACATTCTGTTTGTCTTCATCTGAGTTCAAAATGTTTGCAAAAGGCTATTGGCAAACGATAAAATTATCCACTGGCATGCAAAGAGTTATAGCAGGTAAATACTTTAGTGTTCAATATATTGTCTCCTATAGGGATATACATGCATATGTATACCATAAATATTCGGACAGTTTAAATACATTCAACATGCTATGCCCTTTAAACAAAGCAAAAGTAATATTCAAAGGATCTAGTTAGAATCAGTTTTACTTTCCAATGCTAAATGGGACACTTTCATTCCTTCAAAAATATTTATTTCTTTTGTTGAGCTTTCTGTTTTGTATTATTTACGGTACCTGTAGTAAAAAATGTACAGGTAACTTCTAAATTATCTCCCCAAAATCATTTTATTACAAAACATATTTTGTTTTTAAAACAATTTCATCATTTATCGTGATTCGTTAATACTCTGCATATGGTATAATCAATAGATATCACCATGCCTACCAAATAAATCAAGAAAACGTGCAGAAATCACTTTTTAAAGCACTTTTTATTTTCATGAACTTTCAGACCCCCTCCCCTTTTTACTGGCCATAACTCTTGAGTGCGTAGGAATTTTGAAAATATTTTGCTAGCTGGCACTTGCCATTAGATTCATCTATTGCACTGATACTACATGCACTACACTAGAAGCTCAAAAGAAGCGTTCTGTGAATCAGAAAAATAGGCGTATAAGGCCCAAACCATCAATGATCCTTTATATAATTTATAGCCTTGCTGAACTATCATTGCACCTAAATCACGAGTTTCTTAAGCTTATATAAGCTTAACTAAGGAAATTCAATGAATTTCTCGTGAGGAACAACTGAGCTGTTACCATATTTGCTGTAATACAATATATTACAGAAAACAAGTATACTTTCTATAAATCCCATCTTTCTTCAATACTTGAAGAATCCAAATAAATATCGCATCTATTAATAAACATATTAATGTTCTTACCCACCAATTTAAACAATGTGTTTTGGGTGTTCAAAAGAACCGTCTCAATGAGACGGGTCTTTTGAGTACCCACAACATATGTTTTGGTCATTTTTTTTCTCAATTACTCTCTCTTATCAAGAGGCCTGTTATTGTTCTTACAGGGGCGTGAAAGCAACTCTCTGGGAAGGAGGAGTCAGAGGGGTAGGATTCATCAGCAGTCCACTGTTAAAGAAACGGGGCTATGTCTCCAATCACATGATCCATGTCTGTGACTGGTTACCCACCTTATACACTGCTGCTGGCGGCGATAGTTCAGTCATGAAGAATTTAGATGGTTACAACATCTGGGAAAATTTGTCCAGGAATGAAACCGGGAAACGGAAAGAAATTCTGCATAATATTGATCCAATGGGACGTTTTGCAGGTCTTAGAGTTGGAGATTATAAAATCTTGGTTGGTGATGTAGGCATGTCTTGGGATGACTGGTACCCTCCTTGGCAAAATCCAGAAGATAGTGTCACACTGCATGTTAACAATACTCGTAGAAAGCAGGTACCAGAGAAGTTAAAAATAGATTTTAATCTCAAAACCAAAAGAAATGCAAATGAAAATCAGAAGTATATTGATGATATGTTTGGAGGAAATTTGAGATTTAAAATGGATGGTGCAGAGCTTGAAAGAGTATTAGAAAGAAAGTTGTCAGATACTGACAACTTTCTTTCTAATACACATTCAAACTCAGCTCCTTCCAGCTTATATCAAAAATTCACTCAGAGTTCCTATAACCATAATGGTGAGCCAGTGAGAGTTGACTGTGGGCCCAAACCGTTTAATGCCTCAACTAACTGTGATCCTAGAGTATACCCATGTTTATATCACATTCCTTCAGATCCTTGTGAGTACAACAATATTGCTGCCCAGAATAAAGATCTAGTCATTCAGATGCTAGTCAGGGTTAACCAGTATACGATGACCATGGTACCACCTCTGAATACGCCGGTGGACCCAGCTGGGAACCCTAAATACCATAATGGTACCTGGGTACCTTGGGTAAAATTGTGAGGGTAGTGCATAAAATGTCTTATAATATTATATATGGGTACCTTGGGTAAAAGCATAAAATGACTCAAAAGATAATATATTTATATTTTATGGGAATATTTTTATATAACATGTATTCTAAATTGTTAAACGTATTATACAGGGGCCAGCTCATGAGATTTGGAATCATTTTTAAGTATGCATGTACAGCTATCAAGCTGGGGCTAGAGGTGCAAATATTGGCCTCAGTTGTCACTTATGACCCTATTTTGTATGTGTGAGTAGCATAGGCTCTAGGGAGACTGCACAGATGCATAGGCTCATATTAGTCTTGCCTGCTCGTAGATGCAATAAGTACAAAAATCTCATGCACTGGCCCATATATATGAGCCGCGACATGTGATTTCCAACAATGTGGTCTTTTTAACATAAATAGACTCAGACCAGCCTGTGTAGCCTTCTTTTAAGCTTAGAAACTCCAAATGCTGTTCGGTCAGTAGCTTAACTGTCATAGAATATTTAAGCTACTTGCAAAGGCTCTGATCAGACTGCACTTAAGCGCAGGCTTATCTGAACCTTTGCTGGTCGCACATAACACTTTGTTGGAAATCTCATGTTGCGACTGATATATATTATGGGAATATTTTTTGTATAGCTTCTATTTTCTTTAAATAACCAATTGCAATTAGAATGGCTAAAATCTATTTTTTTGTATAACTTTTTTTATTTTTAACCAATTGCACTCTTAATGAATAAACAACTATTTAGCTTATGCCATTCTGAGTGCATTTAGGTCTAATTTTATTTCTCATCTTATAATTATGCTGAACAAAAATTGTATATTTATTTATGTATATATTACCTCTTTTGCCACAAATGCTCGGAATCAAACATAATAACCTAAGTCACAGCTGAAATCAGGATCAGTAAATGTTTATTTTTTTTTAACTTTGCATGCTTGGTAATTTTTCATGCTTTTGTTTTCATCTGCTGATTTTTTTTCAAAAAGATTTTAAAAAAGATTCTTTCTGGAACACTGACGGGGTGACAAGCAGTTTGGATCCAGATCAGGCATTATGTTCTGTAGGGCCTGATCTAGGTCGAAACTATTTGTAAAGATTAATTATCAGCAGATGACAAAGGTAGCTGCTGGCAGGCAGATTTAATTTTGTTTCTCATCTTATAATTATGCTGAACAAAAACTGTATATTTATATATGTATATTACCTCATCTACCAAAAATTCTCAGAATCAAACATAATAACCTTAGTTTCAGCTAACATTAGTGTCAGTAATTAAGTGTTCAATTTTGTTTTTAAATGTATAAAATTTGCATCATGTACATAAGGCCAAAACTAAAAACAAGTATGTTTCCAGTCTTTCGACCGTCCCTAAATTTTATCCCCATCCTAAAGATTGTATTGCACATCTTGAACAAAAAATAGTTGCATTTCCTGGTTGCTGACTTCGATCTCCTACAACTAAGATTACTTGCACTGCGACCAGGTCAACTTCACAACAACAACAGTGATAATGGCAATGAAGAATCCTTAAATCCTTCATATAGGTTTCTGATAAAATCTTAAACAAGGCACAAGTCCCTTCATTCTTGCCCCCCCCCCCCATCTCATAAAATGTTAAATCCGACTACCTGCCCTATTTTTGTTTGTTGTGGGGTGGGGGTGGGTGGTGCAAGACTGTAAACACACATGTTATTTGCTTTTGCCTCAGTTTGGATGGAACAAACCATTGCAGTATTAAAACTGTCTTAAATAATATCTTAAATAGACAATAAATTATTGGGTTTAAACATGTTTTAATCAAGCATATTACAACTTTCAATCATACGAAGATCAGGATTAGGATTCAAGCAATAACTTACTTATTTCTTTTCCTTTGGAATGTCTGGATCCAAACAGGTTGACCCTCTGATAGTATTCCTGAAAGAGTTTTCGAAAAAGTTAATTTTGAAAAAAAGTCAGCAGACGACAACAAAAGCATGAAAAATTATCCAGCATGCTAAGAGTTTAACTGATGGATAAGAGAATAATCACAATTTTACGCACCAAAAAAGTTGCTAATCTGGACCTATGATATTACCATCAGTGATAAATTTGTTTTTTGCTATTTGCATGCTGGGGCATTTTTAATGCTTTGTTGTCGTCTGCTAACTTTAAACAAAATTAACTTTTTAAAAAATTTCTTTCAGTAACACTATCAGTGTGTCAAACCTCCTCAGAATCAAAGACATAATAACCTTAGTTTCAGTTGAGATCTGTATCTGTAAGTGTTTAATTTTTTTTAGCTCTTTGCATGCTGGGTAATTTTTCATGCTTTTGTTGTTGTCTGATGACTTTTTTTCAAAATAGACTTTTTCAAAAATTTCTTTTTGGAACATTATCAGATCGTCAAACGATTTGGAATTAAAGCAGATAACAAAAGTACCGCAAACACAATTCCTTCTAAGAACATTTTAGCTTATCCTTGAACGTGCCAATCATGACTGCAGCAGATGACAATTTTTGTAATCTTGATTTTTTGCAAGATATGCCTTGGCATTGTCTCCATGCATTTCTGCTTAATTTAGTATTTGATTTTACCATTTACCCTTATCCTGTCAAATATTGTTGCCATGAAAATGTCGTCTGCTTAATTGCTTGTGCTGCATATATTTAAATGCAATCCAGAATACTTTTACCATGTAAGAAAACACTATGAACTTAGATCAGACTGCTCCAAAGGGAGCAGTCTGATCTAAGTCCATATTTATTTGCACTATAGACAACCAAAGTACACCAGCAGATGACAGTGCTTCCGTTAGTGGACGTTGTGGGCGTTTTTACGCTGAGAAAACACAGCAGGACGTCCAAAAATGACATTGCAGATGTCACCGGACTTCCCTATATTCCTGAGGACGCCGGCTAGTGAAACACGCAACAAACCGATCTTTTGGTTATCCGCCTGTGATATTTTCCAACACAGGTAAGCAAGCGTGTGTTGACCAATGAGCGAAGGTAGGCAGTGCTTATTTCAGGGAAAGTGGGTGGCTCTTAAAATTACTGAGTCCATTGACAGCGTTTCCTCACTCTACCGATATATTTTATTGACTGCAGGAACAGCATCTTCATCGGCTATCTGTTTACCCGTAACGCCTGTTCTGCCCTCACGTTTGTAAACGTTTAAAAAACAAACTTTTCTGATTCTGTCATTTGAGGGAGAGATAGATTCCATATTGATTTTATTCATTGTAGCCGATCAGTAAATCGCTGGTATTTTTTCCTTGAAAAATTTGTTACAAAATGCATCTTGTTATTGGTGATTGCAAACACTCGAAATTGTTTAGCTGTGTGATGTAATTGAACTCATAACATGCGCAGATTTGTGCGCAGACTCGTAGGTTAGCTGCCTGATCCTCTCTTCACTTGTAAATAACCTGTGTGTAACAAGACTACACACGTGAGACATAACTGCCATCGGTCACGTACGCCAAGCGTGTCCACGGGAAAGTAAAAAATAAACACTTGTGTGTGTTGCCCAGCAAATCATTATTCAGATCATAACTGCATGAGGGTTGTTCCTTTAAAAAGGATGTCGGCTGATCATGTCTGTTGCTATTCTACTGATAGAAATTTCTCAGGTAACAGTGTAGACCCTGATCAGATACTTCATTATGCCCCATCTGATCTGGGTCAGCACAGTTTCCCAGGGTACCCTTATAGAGATACCCCCTAAACAATGGGTCATGATGGAGCCAGGGGAGCTGATAATAAAATTGACATACGTGTAGGTGCTGGGAGAATGATTTATTAAAAAAATATATTTTTTTTTAGTGCAAAATTTAAGTTCTGTCTTATTGTATTTGAAATGTTGGTTTTATGATAATATGTATAATTTCTATGTGTACAATTTTGAACATGTACATATTTCATTAATATTTGTGCGCAAACTGCACATGGGCAGCTGGACTTCCAATTTTAGCCCAGGACTTCCAAATTAAAGAGGGTGGAAGTCAGGACTTCCTGATTCAAAATGTTAGTGGAAGTACTGAGATGAGAAGTCAGACAACATTTGTTATGAATGGATACTTGTGTGAGAACAATGAACATTTATACAGGTCATGGTTCAATGATTTTTCCTCCATTTAAAAATGAGTTCGGAGATTTTTACAATGCTTGCACTCAAAAAAGGTGAAGTTGTATAGACAGGCTATGTTAACCCATGAAAGCTTTAATTTATATTTATTTTTTTCCTCATATACACTATTTGTTCAATTTGGGCATCAACGCTAGAAAATCTGTAATTGGGGTTTGCGAACAACAAAGGCCCAGACCAGCCTGCACATCCATGCAGACTGATCAGCACCTTTGCTATTATTTGGAAAGTATCATATCTAAACTTGCTTCAGTTGAAATTTCAATTTTTCTTGCTAGTCTGTATAGCTGAGGAGACTGGTTTGAGTCTGGCTTTAACAAAAACCCCGAAGACAGGTTTTGTAGCGACAAGGCCCATTTCATTGTTCTTTGGTAAGGGTGAGTTGTGCATAGCTTACTGGCATAAAAAAGCATAAATAAAATGGCAGCATACCTTACTAGTTTTGTACAATCTATTGTTCATGTTGAAGAATTCACCCAGTTGCAGTGATTACTGTATAATTATAACCCATTTTAATACAGTGCAGTCACTTCATAAAACACAACCTTAAACACTGATTTGGATATAACATGGTCATGTTGTGGCTCCAATATTTTTACAATGGAATTTTACAAAGAAATTATATGAAAATGACCATGATTTCATATAATTCTTTTTTAAGATTGTCCCTTTTGAAGCTGCTTTAACCCTTTCCTTCAGGAATATTCATGCTAAGCTCCACCCACTATGAATAATTATATAAATAAACTTTCACGTTGGTACAAATAAAGAACTAAGAAATTACTTGTCGGGTCCACTTGTGTAGGATCAGATTCATGTATATCATATTTCCATAAGCAAACATGGTAGACTCTTACAAGAGCTGCCTGAACTGGGTCTGCTCCGTTTGCAAAAGAAAAAAGACATCTCTATGAGGTAAAGGGTTAAACTATGCATGTATATACCATATGTGCCTCATCCCAGAAAACCTGTCTGCAGGGTTTACAACCAGATAAGATTCAATTCAACCTGCTCAGCTTTATAGACTACAGTTGCTAGAATATTGAAATATTCTATGGAGCAAGTTAAGATTTCATTCTTTGCAAGTTGAGATATCATTCCTTCCTTCCTTGTCAATATTGTGACGTGCTGGGTGAACTTAAGAAAAAAAAGTTGTATGTACATGAACTACAATTATCTGACTACAATATATAGAAGTATTTTCGCCCAAATGGACAGATTTCTGGTAAAAAAATATATATTTACAATTTTTGCTTATGAACTTTTCAAGGTCAGAATGAAAAATTGTAAATATTACCAGAAATACATATATTTGGGTCAAAATACTTCTATATATTGTAGTCAGATAATTGTAGTTCATGTTTATGCTAATGGTTTTCTCTAAAGTTCACTTAGCGTGTCACAATATTGCAAGCGGTATCAAACCAGGAAGAACTTCTAAAAAGACTGATAAGCATGCTGCAGATTGCTCAAAAGCTGTATGTTGGGATGTAAAGTGATCTATGTTAGATGTATAAATTATTCATACAAAATGGCCAAAAGTATCCGTCTCCTTGATAAAAAAGCATTTTTTGTTTAAACAGGAAAAATTTCATGCAGGTAAGAGCTTTTGAAAGATATATCCCTTTAAATTTGCAAGCATAAGCATTTTCTCTTAACCTAACTGCGTAGGAAAGTGTAGCTTCTCCTGATAGCAGTCTCATTTTCAAAAACACATATCTTGCATAATGTTTTTTTTTCTTCGTTAGAAAATAATCATTTAGCTTTTTGCACAGCTTCTTATATTCATTAGAGGGAGCGCAGTGGCTCAGTGGTAGAGTGCTTGACTCAAGACCGAGGGGCTGCGGGTTGGAGCCTCATTGGAGTCACTGCGTTGTAGTCCTTGAGCAAGACACATTTTTCCTAGCTTAGTAATGGTTCAACCCAGGAAGACCCGTCCCTGTTTAACTGAAAGATTGTTGATGGGATGTAAAGAATCAAATCAAACAAATTATATTCATTAGATGCATCCACAGGGTCTGGTAAACTTTTTTTGAGTCTGGCAATCTCCTTACCTCCATAGATGATCATCGCATCTTATCTGTCTACAGGGTTGCCGATTCAGAAGTATCTTAACTCCCTCTCAATGTCATCCAACCATTCCTCCCACGCTTTGCCAGTAGTCAGCTGGTCTTCAGTGGGTAGGAACTGAAGTACTCAAAGGTTTCTGCTTTCAGTTGCGATAACAGTGACTGCTGCACTTTATGCCATGTCGATTACGTAATTTGTCATTCAAAATTTGCTTCATTGTTAAAGCGCTGATGTCTTCTTACACCATCTATCGCTCTGCAAAATGCTCTCTATCTAAGCTGCTGTCATAGATTTTATCCTTGTCGCCAATGAAATCACTAGACAAGTACTCAGTTAAGCATTTAATACATGTCGTCTGTAAATCAGAATACTTAACTAGGATTCCAACGTCTATAGGCAACGTCGTCATAGCGTTAGACTGGTAATGGATATTACACCAACAACCCTTAAAACAGTAATGGACTGGTCCAATTGATAAGAGCGGGAAATTCCAGTTGGCTTAAATGGGTTAAGTCAAATTGAAAAATGTGCTGAATGGTTATGTTCATATGGATTTTTGCCATACATGTATTCAGAAGGAAAGCATTAACCTTATAGATATGGTTGGGGAGACATGTATAGTTACAAGCACACTTTTAAGTTTGTTTATCATTTAACCCTTTGCTTGCTAATTTCATCTGCCGATACCCTTTGTAAACAGATCAGGCCTGACATTCTGTGACTGTTAGACACTGATGGAATTCCCGAAAGAATTTTATGACTAAGTCAATTTTGAAATTCAACAGATGACAAAATATTGTGAAAAATTTCCAAAAATGCAAAGAGCTAATTTTCATAATAATGTTGAGTGTTGACTCTTTGAACCCTTTGTATTCTGATAAATTTAACCATTAATATTGATACAATACGTATGGGACTACCCATTGTCTACTTTAAGGGTGCACAGGTAGAATTTTCTAAATTATGGTGTATTTCTGTCCCTTAAGGTTGTTTTAATCATAGCAAACAGTGTAGACACTGATGATGAAATGCAGCATTATGCTGCATTTGATCTGGGTCTTCACTATTTAAAAAGGACCCACTTAGGGATTTCCAGTATACAAAGGGTTAAACCTTAATTAAAGCTCCTGAAAAAATACATCTGAAACTGTTGTCTGCTCTAAAGTCGTCTGCTGCACATATTGTCTAACATTATTGATTAATGTAAGTATAGAGGCAAACAATGTGGACCCAGATCAAACTGCTCCTACATGGGTCTACTCTGTCAAAGAGACAATTTTTGTTGTGATTGGAACTTCAAGTGTTAAACTTGAAAGCCCATGGTAGAAGTATAGTGAAAAATTGATTAATTCATATTTGTTAGCAAAAGTATGTTATGGCTACATTAGACGAAATGTCTCTGTTTAAGAATTCTTTTAAGAACCAGCTGACCATGAATATTCATGCTAAACTACACCCACTATGAGAGGAGCGCGGTGGCTCAGTAATAGAGTGCTTGACTTGAGATTGAGGGGTTGTGGGTAAGAGCCTCACCAGAGGCACTGCCTTATGACCATGAGCAAGACACATTATCCTTTGCTTAGTAGTGGTGTCAGTAGCTAAAACACTTTTTTTGGAACTTTAGTTCATTGTAAAATATACCAATAGAGGATATAAAGATGATATGGTGAGAATTGTTCAGACTTTCTTTTGGCTCACCTGAGTTGAAGGCTCAAGGTGAGCTATTTTGATCAGTCGTTGGCTGTCGTCCGCTGTCTGTAATAATTTATAACACAATAGAAAATAAAGGTGATAAAAAGAAGGTGAGCTTAAATGATAATGGTGATGTAACTCAATTAAAAACAATAAAAACTGTTTATACCCAGAGTACGAAGTATATAGGTGGTATATATAGTTTTTGCCTTTTCTGTAACTATGTTTGTCTGTTTGTAAACTTTTTTCTGTCAAAGATTTCTCAGCGACTACTCTGACTTAGGATTCTGAAATTTGGTACAAAGCTTGATAGTGATAAGTTGTAATGTGTAAAAAAACAGCCACATATTGTGTATCAGTCCCTTTATTTGTTCTTTTTTCTTACTCTCCATTGAAAATTTCTGTCGCCAGCAAGAAAAACAATTTGAGTGTCTTCTGGTTGAGATTTTGAGAAGCTAAAATGGTAAACAAATGTTGCATGTTCAGTATATTATAATTAATATTTCTTGTCCTAGGAAGAGAATCGAAAATCGGGGAATGTCATGCAACCTCTTACGGGTCCTTACGTTTATGGTGTAAATAGGTCAGAGAATTTTCTCCTTTTGTCGTAAACTTTTTGCGTGAGGAAGGTGTACCAGAAGCAGATATAAACGTGTAGAAATTCGTGTTGTTTTGGGCTATGTATTCAATTTTATGATGTGCTCGAAGGTGATATATACAGGCCTGATCAAGACTGAGATTGGCAACTGGAATTCAGAAGGTTATTTTCATCGAGCTTGTGCAATATGCAAAAAATCTTGGTGGAAAGTCCCGGAAACATCTGGTTGAGCATCAGATAATAAAAAATGTTAGGAATAATTTAATAGCATCATTTGTCTTTTTTTTCAACCCCATAGTCAAGATAACGCATTCAGTCTGTTACATGGGCCCATACAGAAAAAAACTTCTAAATAACCAAAAAATATTTAGAAGTAAAAAAGATCGTTTCTCATAACAAGCCAAATTAAGAGAACCCTCTCTATCAATTACATTACGTTAAATTTTACTGAACCAACGTTATAATGCAACTCATTAAGGGTCAGTATTTTATATGACCAATTGCTAGAGGTCAGTTAATGCTAGAAAATTCCTCAACTAATCATATAGAATCTCTAGTGCACAGAGAAAACGTTGTCTGTAGCTTGGTTTGGTGAGTTTTTGTCTGATTGGTCTATAAGGATTTTTGGGACCCAGGACCTTATGAGAGGCCATAAAGTTAAAAGTCCATGATAGACTACACTCCAACGTTAGGCCAATCGCCAATTTCATACCGAGTTTTCCCTACACGTCCCAATTAGCTCCGAGCACTTTCTGAATAGAAATAACCTGACCAATCAGAAAACATCCCAACAACGTGACCTATATTTAAATAAGCATTTCAGATACCCAATGGTGACAAGTTAAAAAGTTTAAGTTTATGTAAATGGGTTATGATTGGAATATCTACTGCAAGATCGACTTGATAGCACAATGTCACAGCGTCACTGGCGTTTTTGCGGAGATTTTGAGACATTCTTCAAAAGGTGAAATGTTTACATGAACACCTGTGAAGCTGGTGCTGTGACATTACCAATGCTGACTCCCGAATGTAAACACCCATGAATGCTGTCTGAAATACCTAAAATTGGTTTTGGAGGTAACATAAATATACAAAAGGGCGCTGAATGGCCCTTTACAACTAATCCACACTTCATATGCAATATATACAAGACTGTATGCTTACAAAATAGAAAATAGAATTAATGTTGGTATTTTGATGCTGACCATGTGCTCGACCTCATGGTTACAGGGGGGTTACAGGATGGTTTTAATTGGCTTAGTCATGTGATATAGGTGCATGTGACTTGAATCCCAAAAGGAATCCAGAAAAGATGAGAAGGCCAATGAAATTGGCTATAAGATGAGGGATATTGCTTGAAAAAATTCTTTTGGATTTCACAGCATCAAGAGTTGATTTCAGTTAATTGAGATGTTAGCATTTATTGCCAGAAAGTCCACACAACTCGATACAAGCTCAATATCGAGTAAAATCCGAAATGGTGGAAATCATTCAAAGAATTATGAATATGTTTTACTTCTGCTGCTTAGAAATGGTAATGAGCATAAATTGATAAAAATAAATATAGATGCAGCTTCATGTTCACTCTGACAATAATTGCAGCTTCTTGGAAAAATGTAAGCTAAATCCTGACTTAATCCTTTTTATTGGTGAACAAACGGACATAACGCTTAGCAGCATTGAAGATATCTATTTAAAGAATTCGGACAGAACTCCCAGAAATCAACCCTGCTTTAATGATGCCAAAATACATGTCACATATCGAATATTGGAACATTGTCATTCGTTTTATTTTTTCAACCACCCTTCTTCTTTACTGGAATACTTAGTTTCTTAAACAGTTTGAGACATATCACTAAAGGCAAAGTAAGTTTCGATGCCTAACTGAATCAACTTTTGTTTTGGTGAACCAAATGGCCTAGTGCATGCATTCGGACAAAGATATTATCAAAGTAAAACGAAGTTGCATTATAACTTTGGCTAAGTATAGATCTAATTCAGTGTTTCGTTGAAAATATTGTGAGGCAATGTAGAATAGAGAGTAGATATATCATATGTAGACTAATCAGATGCTGGAAAACATCTGGATATTTTAAAATTAGTAAAAAAAAATAGCCTGCATTTTTGATGGATCAAAATAGATTTTTACCATTCCTATCATATCGTTTTCAAACTAGTTTATAACATGGTTTCAATCGTAGTGAGGCAAGAGATTAAATGTATAGACTGCTCAGTAGTAGTGCATAAAATAGAACAAGCAAAAACGTATGGTGTTGGTACAGTTTAACATGTTTAAGCCCTTCAGTGTTTTTGTTGACTGTTCCAAGGCAGTGCTTCTTTTGTGGATCCTTTTTGTTGTTTATGTTTCATGTTTATCTTTGTTATGCTGTCTTGTCTGTTCCTTGTAGTCACCTGTTGGGAAACGGTTGACCTCTCGGCTCTCTTGTGTGATGTGTTTTCTTGTATTTTTTTTTCACTTTCCCATATGGTGTTCTGGGTCAGGTATGTTATTTGATGGTATCGATTCCTGATCTTAGCCTCTCTACTTATATAGTCTTTAATGAAGTTGAGGTTACCAGTACAACAAACACAACAAACTTAGCAACCATATGACACTATCTAAAAATTGCGGGCCTCTCATCAAGCGAATTATGCTCATAGGCTTTAGCACTGTCAAGTTCTTGCTTTATCCCCAGGCACAAACTGCCTATGGATTTCCTGGACACCTTTCTCAGGGTGGGAGGTTACGTGGTTATTGTTTGGATACACTGTATGAAAAATGTTCGACTTCTTTCCCACAATGATGTCTTAAGCGAAAGTAAGTAGAAATTTCTCCGTATTTTTCATCTTTACCCAGAAAATTATACACCATTTTCCAGCCAACATTTTTCCCGATCTAACAATGCCAGGATATCTTCATAAAGCTCCTTACTTTGGAAAAAGACTCTGTCACATAAATTTTAGTGGCAAAGATCGAACCTGAATTATAGAAATAAACTGTAAGGACAACAATTATTTTCTTTGTGACAGAGTTTGTACTCAAAGTAAGAAGCGTAAAGAGGAAATCCTGGTAGGGTTTGATCGTGAAAAATGTGGACTAGAAAAAAGTGTTTAACTTTCTGAGTATAGATGAGAAAAAAAGTGAAATCAACTTACATTCTATCATAATATCCATACAGTGCATCCAAGATTCCGTACAGTGTTTCCAACCTAAAACCACGTGACTACCCACCAACCAAAAACCACGTGACTACCCACCCTGTTTCTCTTTATGTCTAAAAGAAAATGTAGGTTTAGGCTGAAGAACATCTAAAGTGTTACAATAAAACGATTTTTTTTATCAGTAATATTAAAAATATTTAGTTTCCAAGTATTCATAACATCAAAGATCCCAATGGAGGAACGCCCAGCAGCAAGAAACCATTCAGCCTCGTGCATGACTACTTGGATATCCCATATTCTGTTTCAGAGGTGGTTAGTTAAAGACCCCACTCACAGACATTTATTTAACAGTGAATTCGATATAGAAAAATCAGTATCGAACCACAAATATTTAAATGAACTGTCTGTGCACAGAGGTTGCAGTAGCAGGGCAATCAAGTGCTGAATTGAATGATAGTGCAGAGTTGGATGCGGAAAGTGCTCATCTAGTCAGGATGTTTACCAGACCTTGATGAAGAATTGTTTAGTCACTGTTCAAACTGCCAGTGGTTGATAGAAAGAGTCTGGCTCAAGGTACGGGCTGCTGGTATATACTAGGCGAAAAAGGGACACCATATACTTAAGAAAAAACAAACAAACAAAAAACATTGCATGTTAAATCTGCACCTAAAAACTGGAAAATAGAAAAAAATCGGCCAGTACACTGAGTTAAAAAACAATGGGAAGAATGTGCTACAGGAAAGATAGCAAAACAGATTAAATTTTGCTACTCTCATTTAACTCTCATTGGACCTTTATATGCGGCATTTCTTTTTTTTTTGTCTAGTATATAAGATACAGCTCAATATCCTGTGAGAAAGAAGACTGGCCTACACACAAACAAGCTAATTCAAGCATTACACAGATTAAAACAAATTTCTAATTGCTCAGCCTGGAAACATATATTTTGACTTCGTGCATTGTGGTTTAGTGTAAATGAACCCATCACTTATACATTATCTATTGGTGTGGTGAACTCACTTTATATTAGTAGTTGCACTGTAAAACTATAAAACTATTTGTGTAGCACTTCAAGCAAACTATTACGCTCATTGTCAAGAATAGAGCTCATCAAAAAAAAAAAAAATAGGATGGGCTTCAACGGCCAATCCGGTGGATACGTCAAACCTATCGACTATGCCGGATGCTTCAAATAACATTTTAAAAATCATCCACCCCATCAATGCTCTCAGTGCTTTGATGTTTGATTTATTGATTTTTTTATGATCTTTTATGGTATCGTCAATAAACTTGTGTTTTTTTTCGGGTTCGTTTTTTCACACGAAAGGAGTTTGGGTTTTTTGGGGTGTATAAAGTTTGGAGATATGATAATTCTGGCATTCGAAACACTGCATCTTCGATGTAAGAATGGGGACTACAATCGATAGGTTTACTAGTGAGTGAGTGATCTGGGTCTGCACTGTTTGTATATGTCCCATAAAAAGGATGCTAGGCTTATATTGGTTAATTTAAACGTGGTTGTCTAGACATCGAGAATATATGATCAGCTATCTAGTGATGCGGGTTTTTCTTTAATGTTAGGTCTGAACATGTATTTAATTCCATATTTTGAGTGTGCATGCAACCAATGCTCTGTGACTGTCCTTCAAAGCCATCGTTGTCCGCATATGCAACAAGGTGTGCTATTTTCTTCTGGGTTGGCTAAATTGAGAGGTTAAACGGACAGTATCAACTGGACATAGGCTTAAAGCTTTAAGGACGTAAATATACTCAACAAAAAAAGTTAAGGAAATCTCAGAAAACCATGCAACATAAGAACACCAAAGCAAACAATTATTAAATTTGTATTTATTTGTTTAGATACATGTCATCGGTTGAGAAAAATGTTTACTTAAGTTTGCTAGCACCAATACTTTTGTTGTGACACAGTGTCAAGTAACCCAGTGGTCAAAGTCGTTTTTCGCAAAAATGACTACAGAGTATTCCCTCATAAACACATGCAAAACATGTAAGTTTTCAAAACTTCAAATGCAATTCCTTTAAATGACACCTGAAATTAACTTGATAGCCTTAAACATCACATTTCGAAGATGAGAATGCCTTCGTCAGTAACAAGTGTGTCCCCAGTCAGCAGCAAATAAGGCCTAGCACCGGTTTCACTAACACTGAATACTGGTGATTTGGTGCTGCGGGATCATAATCAATATCTCCTACAACACTGCATCGAAAAGCTGGGGGTTTCTTGATGCCATTATTATGCGTTGGACCCTCTGTCAAGAAATATCATAGACATGTTAAAATTGTAGACATGTCTAGTAAGCGAACTGACCAGTCAATGCGCACAACATTGGTTTTTGCTGATTCTAGGGAGGTGTGTTCTGGCATTGTCATCCTAGGCATGGTACTGTCACTGGTTTTCGCACAAAAAGGCAGGACAACAGACCTCAACACCTCATCCATGTACACTTGACTGATCAAGTGTCCCTCTATAACCACCAGATCTGTCTTCCTATGTTTTAAATATATCTTCCGAGGGACCTGGCGAACGTAAATGTATGAAAGCCTATGTCTGCTCCATAAATTGCATTTTTGCGAAAAATGGTGTGAAGGCCAGTCAACTTTGACATGGATTTACTAAGCTGCTATCGATGCTACAGACCCAGATAAAGTGTCATTATAAAGAAAAATGGTCCCATTATAGTATTGTGAAATTCAAAAGTCTTTAAATGTTTTAGATCTTTTGTCATAGCCCCTCAAACACAATTTCCTTAACTTTTTTTGTTGAGTATACATTATAATTCGAGAACCCTAAAAACACAAAATATTATTATATCAAAGAGACTGAAACACATGCTATACGCCAAAGGGACTATAGACTTCAATCATGTTTAAGTATTCAGTGTGTAAGCATTAAGGCCGATAATCTGGATTGGTACTCAAATCTATACCTAAATCGCTATGTGCATGCCGAATACTTAAAAGTAGTACTTATGCCACTATAGCGCCAAGTTTAAAAAAGGCCCCTTATGACCATACAAAATCGTGTAAAAAGGTCCTTTTTTACCACACAAATGAATGTTGTAGAATTATAGCATCAAGGTCAAGGTCACTCTTGTAATGACGTCATTTTCTATTTTTTGTAAGTCATACACATTCAGACCTGTTTGTCTATATTTAGACATTATGACCTCTTACACTCTGAGCCCTTTTCTTCTGACACGTGTACAGACAGGTGTTCAGTTGTCATCCAATTTTATTTTCTTGTCCTCTTGCATGCTGCTTACTTTTGGTTTTTTTTTTTCATCCTGTTTCTGTCTTTTCCTGAGACAAATCTTGGCAGTGCAGAGGCAGAGAAGGCTCTGTCCAAGACAAAGGTAGACTCCTCACAGTCTATGCATATGAAGCTTTAACGCTTTGAGCCTGTATCCATGTTTCTTGAATTTCACAAATCTTAATTTACCTGTATTTTATCTGGGGGTACTGGCTACTGTTTCTTTGATCGCGAAATTATATCTATGGCTATTCACCTCTCTCTCTTCGAGAAAGGTTATTGTCATAATAAAATGCAACTGGCCAATTACTCATATTAAAGTGAAAACACTCAAATCTTGACCCTAGTCTGCGCATGAATGTATTAGCAGCGACTTTTGTCTTCTGTTGATAACCTATGCAAACAGTTTGGACCCAGATCAGGACCAGCTGGCAAGTCAGGATCGCATGTACCTTATTTGGCTACTTACTCATGCAAAAAGTACTTAATTCTCATGTGCAAGAAAATCAATTTTTTAATGACCGCCATAAAAGATCCAGATCAGGTCAGCGTTTGGTCTTTGGCAATAAAATGCACAATAAAGTTTATTAAATATGACTGATTTACGGACATATCACACGGCAAATGGCACAATCAGACGAAAATCTATAGGTATTGTACTTTCAAAGATGGATGAGAATCGTTGTAAACAAACAGTGGCGATCTGCTCTAACTTGAACTCTTAGCGTCGCCTGCTGATAATCTTTGCAAACAGTTTGGATCCAGATCAGGCTGAACAGAATGTCAAGCCTGACCTAGACCCTAACTCTTGTTAATTTTATACAATAAAAGCGTTGCTTGAACTCTTAGCGTCGCCTGCTGATAATCTTTGCAAACAGTTTGGATCCTGACCAGGCTGAACAGAATGTCAAGCTTGACCTAGACCCTAACTGTTGTTAATTTTATACAATAAAAGCGTTGCTTGAACTCTTAGCGTCGCCTGCTGATGATCTTTGCAAACAGTTTGGATCCAGATCAGGCTGAACAGAATGTCAAGCCTGACCTAGACCCTAACTGTTTGACACTTGAAAAAACATTAGCAGAAGACAAAAAGGCTTGAAACATTTCCCAGGGGCAAAGAGTTAAGTAATGTCATTCAGTATATTTTGTAGCAAGTCAAATATGCAATTATGAATTATCTTGTCAGCATCGAAGGTATGGTGATATTTCACGGATTTGAGCAGATTGATTTACTTTGCTTCTTTGCGATATATACTTAACAATATTAAAGTCATATTCAGTACTTGAGATAATTATACATTCCTTTATTGATCGTGTCCCTATTAGGAACAATTATTATCAGAGGTGTATGAACTTTCAAGCATGCTACCAACTGCACTGATAGGCCAGACGGCTAATGGAACAATATAATAAAAATGAGCGTGATTCCAAGCTGTCGTCTGCTTTAATAATGTCAAGTATAAACATAAAACTCATAGTGGAAATTGTTTTAGGCAGCTTAATTTTAGATCAAAGGACGTTTTATGACTTTAGAGAGACCTTGGTCCGAAATTTACAGTTACAATTGATATATAATGTACAAAGTATTACAGCTGCTATATATGCATCCATCACAAAGTACAATTTTTAAGACTTAGTTCTATTTAAACCAACAAAGTCCAAATTAAAAATCATATACTCTTATGCTTGCAAAAGGTAAAATGAGCTTCAAAGCAGTTAGACGGACTGGTGGCTTTGGTTCGCCTCAGGCACATATTTTGGAATCATTCAGTTTAAGAGAAAAATTTCATAATGTGGAACATTGGAAAAGGAGACATGTACGAGGGTTGTCCCAGTAAATCGTGGAGTTTTGTTATAAAACGAGATTGTCTATCAGGAATTCTATGAAATTTGTATGATATATCAATATGCATCTACAACACATTTTCTACAAATATCGGTGAAATCACAGTTTAGATAACAAAGTTAAGAACCTTTACTTGAGGATATCTCTGCGTATGCAGAGCATGTCACAAATTATTTTGCTGCATTTTCAGAGAAGGGTGGTCAAATGTTTTGACTACTTTTTTTAAATAAGCTTAAATGGTGACAAATATTACCATATATTTGTTGAGAAAGTCTCCCTGGTTCCAGTAAAGACTAAATAGTTAGATTAGATATGTTAAGCAATCAAACAAGCGCGATCTTTTAGATTTAATAAGAGACAACACATAAGCCATTAAAATAACTTACAGAAAAGTAGCAGGCGTTCCGTTAAATTGACAAAAATATGCTTGTCTTTGTGATATTACTAAAATAATTTAACACAGAATCCATTTTACGACACTAGTGACTGTTCCACCAATCATTTAACATTAAAAGAATATAGTTTTATGTGATTAATTAGCTAAAAGAGGTTGAAAGTCTAATTTTTGCGCCATACCTTTTTTTCTAACCATAGCATTTTCTGAAAAATAAAAATGTAGTAGGTATGTAAAATCGTTTATAAAATCTTTGCGAATGGCCATAAAAGTTTCAAATTTTCAACACTTTACCTTGCATGGTTACTAGTTGATGTGGTAATGCATTGTTTAAAAAACAAAAACGAAATTTGATTGAATGTACACTACCATTTGGACTAGAATAGTTTGTTTACAAACTTTTGACGTGCGCCGCTCACGGCGACATACAGTCTAGTAAAGCTTCATAAATTTGTTATCTAAAATGGGATTCCACCCATATTTATACAAAATGGTTCCCATAAGTATTTAAACACATCCTGAAAATATCATAGAAATACTGGTACACAGTCTCGTGTTATTTCAAAAGTCCACGATTTACTGGGACAACCCTCGTATTCAATGTCATCTTTCCCAATGAACCACCCGCTTCCGTATTTGACAGTGAGGATGACGCAGAAACGTTAGTTAGAGAAACAGTCTTACATGGTACAAAAGTTAACTGAGGCTGTAAGCAAGGCTGTCAAACAGTCACTATAATGAGCCATTTTAACCGAAAGGTTGGCTCATCTAGTGATGGGAGTGAGTGTTTCTCAGTAACAGTTATTAAATATGAATTGACTGATCCATCTGATATCATAACTGCTTATCCAAGTTCATAAGCCATTGCACAGCAGAATTGCACAGAAAAATATAATAGGCCTATTCATGGAAAACATTAAGTGGCCACCTAATGAAATATGGTCCACCACCACCACAACCACCACCACCACAACCACCACCACCACCACCACCACCACCACCACCACACAACCACCACCACAACCACCACCACCATCACCACCACCACCACCACACACAACCACCACCACCACCACACAACCACCACCACCACCACCAGTACCACTGTACCCCTACTGGTACCCACTATACCCCACTGTACCCCTGCTGTACCCTGACTGTACCCCCCACTGTACCCTGACTGTACCCTGAGTGTACCCCCACTGTACCCTGACTGTATCCCCACTGTACCCTGACTGTACTCCTGCTGTACCTTTTAACATTACTGCACATGGACCATATGACCCATCTGCCTGGATTAACACTGCATTAAAATGTTTGTAAAATGATTGTTATTGCATAATCTCATGTACATATTGTATAATCTACTTATTTGGCTTTAAATAATAAATATTATAAAAACCTTTACGTTTGTCCGTTTTATCATTGAAGACATAAATGATGGTGCAAAAGGGTTTTATAAAAAAAAAATTATAAAAAAAAAATAATACAAAAGTAGTTGAAAAATGAAATGCACTTTCTATTAACATAGACTCTTTTTCTTTCTTTAATGTCACTGTCAACAATTTATCAATTACTGGAAGAGAGAAGCGTACATAAATACAGGTAAAACAAAACTGTCTTCCGAAAGGCTTGTCAGACTGTATGCTCGAACCAATTACCCAATAAATCACAAGGTCTCGTTCTTTACGTCCCAGTCAACAGCTTTGGTCATGTAGGGGCGGTCAGCTCAGGTGAACTTTTATTATACACCTGTACATGCTACCGCACACACACATACATACACAAAAACACATACACACCCACGCATGAACGCACACACTCACATACCCACACAAACAAATACACACATATGAACACACGCGCGCAGAAATGGACAGGTGTTATAGGCATCTTTTAGCACACCACTCTACAAGACTTTGTTACAATGTGATGAGGGTACAACGGTGATAAATGGAGGATATAGTGGAGTTGCAGAGAGGATTTATCGAGAAAGCATAAAAATAGCGCAAAAACTAGTATATGTGTTTTATATTTATTGTAATATAGAACCCAGAACAAGCACTACATAAATCGTACATTATGACATCATTTCCTCTGCACTGGACGCTTTCGAGTACACAATTTCATCATTTTAGTCACTATCAAGCGATCATTTCGCTTCTTCTGTTGTACATTAAAGTCTTTTACAATGTCTTTCATCGTTTTTCCCTGATGTCTCTTTATAACATAGTATGCGCAGTATAGACCACACACATTGGATGTAGAATGCTGTATTTGACCAACGTTTTTGAGGTATTTCCTTTTTAGGATCTTTTCAAATCCAACTCCATAGTCTTCTGCCATGTGTCCCAAGGAGTCAAAAATTTCGAAAGGACCACATTTAGGAAAGTAAAATGTCACCCAGTGTTCACCTGGACCTTGGCTCGTGTCTGTATTGGAAATGAAGAATCTTCCTCTTTGTATTTTAAGTTGACCTGCAGTGCATATTGTGACTGGATGGCCAAGCAGCATATCATACATTTGTTTGCTGTTCATCTTTTAATATCTGAACGAATTCCAATCCACAGTTGCTTTGCATTTCTTACGCTGCAGATTTCCACCTGTTATACTCTGACTATCATTCTCTTTTCGTTTACGCTCAATCTCTGATTTGGCTATTTCGATCGCTTGAGCTATGGGTGTGCTTTGTTTCAAAGTGGGACTTTTCTGTTCTCGTGCTTCTATTTGTTTTTCACGTGCTTCAAGTTGTTTTTCACGCGCTTCCATTTCCTTTTCTCATGTTTCTATTTCTTTTAGCTTTCTGTATTTCTTCCCACTGCCCACGACATAACGTCCCATATGGTCCGGCTGGACTAACCATCTCTCAAGTCTTTAAAATGTTGATACCATGCATTGTAGTCTGGCACGTAGGGAACCCATTTTTCTTGTTTAGCATCGTATACTTCAATTGACCCCATTGTTCTTGTTCTGAATTAAGGGTGAGGTTGGCGCCGTTAAACCGGTTTAAGCCCTCCAGTAAAATATTTTACTGACCGTTCCAAGGCGGTACTTCTTTTGTGGATCTTTTATGTTTTTGTTCTGTCTTGTGTTTGCTATGTTTTGTGCGCGTCTGTTTATATGTGCTTCGTGGTCACCTGCTGGGAAAGGGCTGACCTCTTGGCTCTCGTTTGTGGTGTCTTCTGTGAGTTTGTCACTTTCCCATTGGTATCCTGGGTCAGGTGTGGTACTTGATTGTATCGATTCCTGATCTTTGCAACCTTACTTACCTTGTATGGTACCTCATCATTCTTACGTTGTTCATTCCTCTTCAGAGGCTCCATCGTCTTCATGGTTTTCTTCTATATTATGATTTGGCCATATGTCCATAAATAAGTATTTTCTGAGTTTGTGGCTTGTCTGATAGAGTCAGTCTGATTCATATCATGTTGATTTCTTATCGTTCTCGCCGATTCTAGTATTTGCTGTTGAATAGGGTCCTCTTGTAACTCATAAAAATCAATTAGAAATTGGGCGTACTCTTGTCTGAGTCTTTTAAGGCAAATCATCATTGGCAGCAAAATGGATAGCTTTTTCCAAGGTAAAACCTTGCTCTTCATAGGTATTTACTTTAGCCTTAAACTGTTCTATGTTGGCCTGCCTGAGCGGATTTTGAAATCTCCTATTCCATATGTCAGGTCTAGAGCGGGCATCTCTTAATTTTCTTCGCTTACCAGGAGGTCCAAGATCGTTTATATAATCTAGAGACTCTACGTTGCTAGTAGCATCTTCATCATCTGCCAGAGCTTCCTCGTCTGGAGGTTCAAAAGCATGTTGATCAGTGGACTCAAATATATCAGTTTGTAATCTGTCTTGATCCGATGTACTCGATTAAAGATCTATGACGAGATAACAATAAGGTTGTGAAGTGGCTTCTTCAAATCACTTCATAAACATAGAGCTGGTTGATGGATAAATTCTTCTTGCCAAGGTTGCCACTTGTTGTCTGTCAATTGGATTATTAAACAAGACCAAGTATTGCGTATTCAAAGCAATATCCCTGCACCCTTTACCTTGAGGAAACATGTTTTGGGTAAGGTACACAATAGATATATTTCTGTGGTGACTGCCTTTGGTAAAGAGATCAGCTATTCTCTGGTCACACTTCGCTTCAGTCATCAGATCATCAAAGATGATTAGGTTCCGTTTACCTGGATTGATAAACTGAGGACTATTGATAGTCTGGGATGCCATGCACAAATTCTATCCATGGAATTCTCTTCTGAAGATCCTCGTACAAGGGTTGCCATTGCCCAAAACACCATAAGATACGTTCTGGAGGTGGGTGTATTAATGAGGTGAGTAACAGCTTTCTAGTCCATTCAGTTTTCCCTGATCCACTGGGCCCAGTCACCATCATAGAAAAGGGATGTTGAAATGTTATTTCCTTCAATGGTTGTGACTGGTCGATATTTTTCCCACTGCCATGGACATTGCGTTCATGTCTTCGCAATGCATCACGCTTACTATAGGACTGGTTGCAGATCAAACACCTGATCATTTTGTCTCAAAGAATAATGTGTCTATACCTTCTTACGCTTTTCAGCCTTCTTACAATCATTGGATCATTGTTACCACCACCACCTCTACCGCAACCACCACCACCACCCACCACCACCACCACCACCACCACCACCCATCACCATCACCACCACCACCACCACCCACCACCCACCACCACCATCTCAACCTCATGTTATGGTAAACTAAGATTCTCGTTGAGATTGTATTTGATCTTGGATTGTGGCCTGGAGGTAATACATTTGTAGAAGTCTTGACAAGATTCTGTGGTAACGAACTAGTGTGGCTACTTTTCCACGAAAAGATACCCTTAATGAAAATAATACGTGTAACACTAAGCTTCTGTCCTCAAAAAAGCCAGGTCTCCAATCAACAAAGGAAATGTATGGTGGTATATTCTGCGCGCTATCTCTCCTATACAGGCCATTTGCCCCTGAGTAATGTATTGTAACATGATGATTCTGTTTTCTCCTGATGCATTTTTCAACTCTAATAAGAAATGAATTCGGTTAAAGACACTTGAAAGCTCCATCATGAATTGGAACTATTCCCTTGATCACTGGTTCTTACATGTGTTTTCCTTTTTCGATAGCTCTATTCACACTATTGGATACTCCTTGTAGAGCATTCCATTGTCTTAGGTTCAATGGAATACCACAAATGGTAGCCGTTTGATTTAGGAAGAGGCGTATATCTAACGTGATTTCTCCATCTCTGTTGCACACCAATAGAATTACATTATCTTTGCGATCAAATTGCTTCAGATATGAGCATGCAGTCTGATTGACTTCAATTACACAATCAAAAGGATATTCCATGCTCGCTAAAATATAGAGTGGTGTGCTAAGAGAGACTAATATGATGCCTATAACACCTGTCCATTTCATGATCTTGATGTGACACTTTACCTCCTCCTGATCAAAATTGTATGTTGTATCGTTTGGGTTGGACATGGTGGTGGTCTTATACTAGTGTCTTTTTGAGAGATTCTTACGTTGCAAAAACATCTCATTATTAAAGCGCAACACACGTTATTATGGTCAGTGATTGGGGGCAGTGCAAGAGGACAAGCATCTTGGCTAGGCCACAGTTTGATACCTATGCTGACACCGTTCACCAGCAGTCTGGATTGTTCAAACAGATCTAAGAATAAGGGTCCTTCCAAGTCTACAATTTTACCACCAATAGTGGCTATGGCTTGTTCAAACAATCCCCTGTTGGGCCCTGTTTTAGCATCGTTAGTATCTGGTCCCTTGTCTTTGTAAAACAACTGACTGGTAAGCAGGTTTTCTTGGGTACTTAAACACTGCTAATACATACAGGCGCAAGCTAGGGTCGAGATTTGAGTGTTTTCACTTTAATATGAGTAATTGGCCAGTTGCATTTTATTATGACAATAACCTTTCTCGAAGAGAGAGGTGAATAGCCATAGATATTATTTCGCGATCAAAGAAACAGTAGCCAGTACCCCCAGATAAAATACAGGTAAATTTGCATTTGTGAAATTTAAGAAACATGGATACAGGCCCAAAGCGTTAAAGCTTCATATGCATAGGCTGTGAGGAGTCTACCTTCGTCTTTGACAGAGCCTTCTCTGCCTCTGCACTGCCAAGATTTGTCTCAGGAAAAGACAGAAACAGGATGAGAAAAACCCCAAAAGTAAGCAGCATGCAAGGGGACAAGAAAATAAAATTGGATGACAACCGAACACCTGTCTGAACACGCGTCAGAAGAAAAGGGCTCAGAGTGTAAGAGGTCATAATGTCTAAATATAGATAAACAGGTCTGAACGTGTATGACTTACTAAAAATAGAAAATGACGTCATCACAAGAGTGACCTTGACCTTGATGCTATAATTCTACAACATTCATGTGTGGTAAAAAGGGACCTTTTTACACGATGTTGTATGTTCATAAGGGACCTTTTTGCGAACTTGGCGCTATTGTGGCATAAGTACTACTCTTAAAAATGATCTAATTTTATAGTCCCTTTTGTATATGGCACGTGTTTCTATATAGTATTAAGGTAGTACAGGACCCATGGAAACGATAACCCAGAATTTTTATAAAAGTAAGAGTTATCGTTATTTTTTGCCTTAAAATGTACAAGTATTGACATTCACAAAAAACGTGCTTATCGTTTATCAACACATCTGTATGACCAAGTATATATTTAGGTCCACGCCAACGAGTTGGTGGAGCTCTATTGTTTTTGGCTTGTCCATCCATCTGTCTGTCCATCTGTCTGTCCGTCCATCTGTCCGTCCTTCAGCTGGTGTGGTAACTCTAACTTAGTCATTTTTAATCGGATTTATTCCAAATATAATATGGATTGCTTCCATCAACTCTAATTCAAATTCAAATATGGATTTTTTCCGACAAATGATAATCAAGATGGTCGGCAAAATGGCCGCAGTCTATCAGTTTGCATCAATCGTGGTAACTCTTACTTAGTCACATTTAATTGGATTTCTTCCAAATTTCATGTATGGTTTGCTTCCATTAAGGTGATACAGAACCCATGTCAAAAGATAACCGAGTGTTGTTTTTTTAAAAAGAGTTATCTTTATTTATTGTCTTAAAACGTAACAAGTATTAGCGTTCACAAAAAAAAAAATCATTTATCAACACATCTGTATGACCAAATATATTTTGACCGTCTGGTTCAGTTTCACCCCTCAATGCATTCCGAGTTATATTGGTCAGGCAATTCTGGTCAGAAAAGTTAATATTCATGCGTATTCAATGTATGGACTATTAGCTGATAAAGTGTCTTGCCCCATGACACAACACTTTGACTCTAGTGATTCACAAATAAGTAATCCTTCGATCCCTAGTTTAACACTATGAACTGAGCCACTGTGCTTCTTAAGTCCATTATCTTTGTAAATATGACGTCGTAGGTGGGAGGGCTCCCTTTTTTAGCTTGGGTGAAACCCAAGAGCAACATATTGGACACTGTGAGAGCGCTCACTAAATGCTGGGGTGTGTATTTGAGCTATTTTTAGCTAGCCAGTGGGGAGTTTTTTGACTGAAGCTTATTTTGTATATATATGCGAGCTGTGAATAATCTAATATGGCCGTTCACATATGCATGATTGTTTTAGCATTAACTAATTGCCTTTATGAAAAGAACTAAACTCCTGTATCAATCCTTCTTTATCCATTACGCATTGGTAGAATGTTCAACTTGAGACCAAGTAGTCCCTGGTTTGAGCCCTATTGCTTGTTTGTTTGTTTGTTTACTTATTTGTTTGTTCGTTTGTGTTTTTCATGGGAGTGATATAACGACATGTACCCTAGTGGTTTACAAATTTTGGTAACGCTAAGTAATGACGTCCGTAATGGTTTCGCATATGATTATATGGCAACATCAAAGCGTAGTTCTATGCAATTTCTAAACGTGATTTAAAAGTAGTCTTAGGGTCATACAATAAATAGAACCTAACAGTCGTGCTCCTGTGTAATTAAATTTATCAAGCTTGTCACGAAAAAGTGACAAAATTCTTGGCAAGCCTCGCATTTCATCTCTTTTTACAGCTCGTTTAATAACTTCAATATTGGGATCAAACGTGATTTTCTATGCATTACCACCTACCACCTACTAGAACACCAGGGTGGTGTTGAAACCCAAACCTGAAAGGCGAGGGTTATGAATACCCCTGAGGGGTCTAGCAGATGATAGTGTATCAGAAAACCATTATTGCATAAGGTCATTTCTCGCTTGAAAACTTGCAACAACGTTTTCGAAATAGAACCTTTTTCAAGATACGCGTTACTGCCGATGACGCCAATTTTGTCATGAATCCAGAATACTTATACTATACGTAAAGTAAAGAAAAAGAAAAGAATAAAAGCAACAACAAAAATGCTATGAATCAACAGCACGTGAATTGCCCTCTCTTTCTCTCTCTCTCTCTCTCTCTCTCTCTCTCTCTCTCTCTCTCTCTCTCTCTTTCTCATACACTCACCCTCATTTTGGCACACACACAAGCGCGCGCGCACGCACGCACTTATACAGGTCTTAAGGGGTCCTAGAACGTGCCAAATGAGGAGTAGACAAATAATAGGCTTTTTTGCACACGGACATCAACTCAAACAATACACTGTCTACGCACACGGACCTAAATTAAACAATGAAGCAGGTATGGCACTCCATGCCTGTTTTTATTTCAGAGGTAAAAAAAAGAAAATAGCACAAAAAAGAAAAACGAGCACGGTGACATATGCTTTTTAATTAATTATAAGTTTCTATGCAAAATTTCCTTCAAATTAATAATTTTTTTGTTTCTGTAGTTACATTGTGTGACATTTTTTATTGTAGATTTAAACGATTTTTGGCCTTAATGTTTTTTTACAAAATAGATTTTAGCTTAAAAAATAAGCTACGTGCATTTTTTTCGCTGTTTTGTGTAATTTTATTAGCCAATAGCATGTAGTGTATTCCCAGGAAAAAATATGGCATTTCTCACTTTCAACTTTTTTAAAATATGAGAAATTGATATTTTGAAAAACTCATATTTTACGATTTATAAAGTTTTATAACTTTTTATAAAGCACGGTAAGGTCCTGTTATTTTTGTCAAAATAGATGAATTTTGAGCTATTTTTTAACATATCAAAAGATGGTAACTTTTTGGACATATGCTGGTGAGTCCGGTACCACCTTAACACAAATATCTACCACTTCCGGTCTATGAAGTACCGACAATACGCGTAAATACCAGCAAATCGACGTAAACATTTACCAGTGTGATATATGCCTGCGCAAATGTGCAGACTCACCAGAGTCCACTCTGCTGGCGTGAATAGCACACAAATCGCCATTTGAGGCAGCACATGAGATTTTAGTACAGTGGCGAAGGCTAAGGCAAGTCTGTGCAAACGGTGCAGACTCGACTGAACCTTAAATTGCTCGCACAAAATAACATTAAATCGCCATTTGAGCCAGCACATGAGAGCTGTACCGTGACGAGGCTGTATCTCTGAAATAAATGCTCATTTCCCACTGTTCCCCAAATTCCCTGGAAGACCATCAGATATTAGTGTTGTCTGTCATACTTTTTGGTACCGTGACGTTGACAGGCACAGCCTTATGTGTGACTCCATTTTGGTCAAATTACGTATTATCGGTACTATATTTCGGTGGATTTTCCCATCGGACACATATTTGGGGTGACGTAAGAAAACAAATGTTCGTTTTGGGGGAACAGTAGACTGGCTCCAGTCCTTAAAACAATGTGTCATATCATATACTTATAGCCAGTCTAACTCTGATGGCTCTTAAAACAGAGTCATCAAAGTTAGACTGGCTACAAGTATATGATATGACACATTAATGAACAATTGTTTTAAGGACTGGAGCCAGTCTATGGGAACAGGTGAACAAATAAAATTATTTCAGAGGAACAAGGAAACAGGACCCCCCCCCCCCCACACACACACCTGGGAGTGTGCTGGCTCAAAAGCAAATTTGGTTTCATTCATGCGAACAGCTAAGGCTCTGGCGAGTCTGCACATTTGAGTCTCGATTGAGCCTTCGCCACTGAACCAAAACCTTATGTACTGGCTCAAATGTAGTTTTTATACGTATTATGCGAGCAGAGAAGGCTGTGGCGAATCTGCACATTTGCTTGGTCTGAGTCTGAGCCTTCGTCACAGTTCAAAAATCTCGTGCTGGCTCAAATGGCGATTTATTCAGCGGCTATTTTGTGCGAGCAGCGAAGGCTCTGGCGAGTCTGCACAATTATACAGGCTTGCATTAGCCTTCGTCACACGTACTGCCTCAATTGGCGATTTGTGTGCTATTCACGCCAGCAGCGTAAACTCTGGTGGGTCTGCACTCTGGTGAGTCTGCACATTTGCGCAAGCAAAGTCCCTGGACAATGCAATAAGAGTAGTATAGGTGCCACTATAGCGCCAATGACGTCACGATGTCAGATCCAAGATGGCGGCCCCCACGACTTCCGGTCCAAGATGGCGGCCCCCACGACGTCAGATCCAAGATGGCGGCCCCCACGACACCAAGATGGCGGCCCCCACGAAATCAACATGGCGGCCCCTGTGACGCGTTCGGTTACACATCGGAGGGTGAGTCAACGCCCTAGACCACGAGAAGGTAGCGTCACGTCCTAGAGCGCGGTGTCGTTCTTCTATATACAAGGGTGAGGGGCCTCTCATTTATTTCCGGGTGGTTTTTTTACGCAGTTCAGAACGAGATCCAGTCTTTAATGGTGTAGCGCGTCGCAGCGCTCGGTTTATCCCGTTCCCCCGGTGGGCCCTTTTTAATCAGCACGGTCCTTTCACGTCTTTTGGGCGGGTTCGGCGTTTTCTTCTCCATTGTTTTGCCATCCAATAGCCTCTGGTACTTCTCGTAAGGGACTAGGACTAGCTTTTCCATTATTCTAGCTCCGATTTCAAATGGGCCAACGTTATCTTTAGAAGCGTACGAATAAACTTTTGTTTACCGCCAAGGGCCTCCACCTTTCTTTGGTAACCCAGCGTCCTATCACCCAAGATGTACAGTTGGCGTCTGGAGCGTCTCAGGAGTACTTTTTCCGAAGGCGTCAACACGATCCTAAATTTGATAATATTGTGCGCGATTTCGCTCAATGCTTTGATCTGACCTGGCGTAATCGTTCTTAACAGGGCTTTTCTCTGGGCAGAGTCGGTCTGTCCGAATAATTTTAGAAAATTTCTGTGTTCTTTGAGGAGTCTCATTATGGTCATTCTTACGCGTTAGGGTCTCCTTCTGACGTCAGTTGATACACCAAGGGATCTTGCCCGGGAAACACTCTACTCCTCAAACGGTATTGGTCGTCCCCGTGAGGACTCGTATCCACTATCAAATAACCCTGTTTGGAACCGAGAGCGTCTTCGTAGGCTTTTATGAACCCTTTTACATGGCCCGGGTATAGCTGTCGACCAAGTATACCTACTTGGGAAACGTCTCTCAAATTCTTCATCAACACCAAGTACCACGTATTTAAAGCTATGGTCCTGGCGTGTTTCCCTCTGGGATATAAATTCTGGGTAATTAAAATGACGCTGACGCATTTGTGGTGGGTTCCCAGCGTAAACAATAATTCCATCTCTTTGTCCTCTACCACTCTATGAATGAGATCGTCGATCACGATCAATTTGTGACGGCGGTCCGCGGTGAACTCTTCTAACTCTTCGGAAGAAGGTAATCCTTGTTTACTCCTAAAGTTCTTTAAGGTCCGTTCCATCTCGTCGAATAAGGGTTGGTAAATTCCGTAACAATAGAGAATCTGGCAAGGCGGATCTCTACTATACATGTTCCGAATGTGAGTCAAGAATCGGTAAACCCATCTCGTTTTTCCGCTTCCCGTCTGTCCACTGACACAAATGCTGGAGCAGGGTTCAAAAGGCAAGGTGCACTTCATTTTTTTAGCTTAGGATTCGGAAGGGCGTATCCTATGCAACAACTCAGTAGACTGATCCAAAGTTCCGTCGAGCCGTTCTGTAGGGATAAGTTGGTGATTGACGTGATGATAATGACGTACACGATGAGCATTTGAGAAAAGTACACGATTTCGGCTTTAGGCACTCTAGTCCCTAGTAAGTGCCACCTTTCCTCCGATGATCGAGTCTCGCTGTCTGATTTAGGATAAGGAAAGTTTTCCCTCGTATTGGTTTCGATATTGTTCATCTTTTTGGGTGATCCTGCAAACTGCTATTCTTACTACTTTAGATCACTTCTCACGTACGTAGAGTTCCAATTCGATCAGGGTGGGGTAGACCGCGTCATCGATTTGAGTCGTGGTCTTTATACCAGTGATGACCACCTTACCGGTATGAAAACAGCAAAAGTTGACTCCCTCTATTTTGAAGTTTAGCGCTGGAAATATTTCCGGTTCGTAGAGAAGGCTTCTATCTCCAGCTAACCTATATAAGTCTAATCCACCACTTAAGGTATGACTGGCCGAGACCGTGATGATCTTGGCATCTGTGAGGTACACTGGGCATCCATATTTTTGCAACAGCCTGGCATATCTACAAAGTCTCTTTCGACCCTCACGGAAGCTAGATGCTTTTCCATTAGAATTGATGACGCCATTGGCAAACACTAAACAATTGCCGCCAATGTTCCTATGTTGCCATATAAGGCTGGGAAATGACCTCGGCTCATATCAGCAATTCCTCAAGCGCTGGCACAACGATATCAAGTCTATGGTACAGTTCAAATGAGCGCTACATACAACGTTGGTAATTTTCATGGTGGAGTGAGTTGCAACGGGAATTGTTAACGTATTTATAAGTGTCCTAGTCACGTGACTAATTATAGTCTTTCACGTCTGCTTCCGGTATCCAGCTATCGTATTTCTTGGGCCAATGCAACCAACGCACCAGGACTTCTTTCCGTTTGTTACGTACGCGTCTCTTTAGTATCTTTTCCACCCGGTATTCCGTTGTAGGGTCGATAGTCACGGGTTGTAATTCGGGTTCGTAAAATGTACCGTCGACTCTCTCACCATCCCAGTCCAGTATGGTATAAACGGGTACGCCCTCTCTTCTAAACCGAATGTCAATCTTGAACAGTTCCCCGGTCCACTTTTGGGAATACTCTCTGTCAATGGGTCCAGTTACCATCATAGAGAATGGGTGTCTAAATGTCATTTCCTTCAATGGTTGTGACTGGTCGGTATATTTCCCACTGCAATGGACATTGCGTTCATGTCTTTGCAATGCATCACGCCTACTATAGGACTGGTTGCAGATCAAACACCTGATCATTTTGTCTCAGTTAGTATTGCTTGTCTACCTTCATACGGGTGCCATCCTTCTTACGATCATTGGATCATTGTTACCACCACCACCACCGACAACACCACCAGCACCGACACCAACCACCACCACCACAGACACCACCACCCACCACCACCACCCACCACCACCACCGACACCACCCACCACCACCACATGGTGGACCATTGTTTCCTGACTGTACATTCACTACATCCTCACTGTATCCCACTGTACCCCAACTGAACCCTCACTGTGCCCCAATATACCCTCACTGTATCCTCACTGTACCCCACTGTACTCTCACTGTATCCTCCCTGTACCCTCACTGTATCCCACTGTACCCCAACTGAACCCTCACTGTGCCCCAATGTACCCTCACTGTACCCCCACTGTACTCTCACTGTATCCCTAATATATCCTCCCTGTATCCTCAATGTATCCTCCTTCTCTCCTCCTCCTCACCCTTTCCTCCTCCCTCCTAATCCCAATGTACCCCAACTGAACCCTCACTGAGCCCCAATGTACCCTCACTGTACCCCACTGTACTCTCACTGTATCCTCCCTGTACCCTCAATGTATCCCACTGTACCCCAACCGAACCCTCACTGTATCCTCACGGTGCCCCAATGTATCCTCACTGTACCCCAATGTACTCTCACTGTATCACCACTGTATCCTCCCTGTACCCTCAATGTATCCTCCTTCCCTCCTCCTCCTCGCCCTCTCCTCCTCCCTCCTAATCCCACTGTACCCCGACTGAACCCTCACTGTGCCCCCAATGTACCCTCACTGTATCCTCACTGTACCCTCACTGTATCCCAACTGAACCCTCACTGTATCCTCACTGTGCCCCAATGTACCCTCACTGTATACTCACTGTACCCCACTGTACTCTCACTGTAACCCCACTGTATCCTCCCTGTACCCTCAATGTATCCTCCTTTCCTCCTCCTCCTCACCCTCTTCTCCTCCCTCCTAATCCCACTGTGACCCAACTGAACCTTCACTGTGCCCCAATGTACCCTCACTGTATCATCACTGTACCCCACTGTACTCTCACTGTATCCCCACTGTATCCTCCCTGTACCCTCACTGTATCCTCCTTCCCCCTCCTCCTCACCCTCTCCTCCTCCCTCCTAGCTCCATTATGAATTTGAACTGTCATGATCACTGTTTTTTAAGGCCATTATACTCGTTGTAGAACGTTCTATCATCGTAGGTTCACCGGTAATTGTGGGTTGACCATGATTATATAATGATTAAGCATAACAGTTTCGCTTTAAACAACCAGTCGTAAGCATTTACGCTATGTATAGTCTTAAGATGATGTACTATATTTAGCATATCCTTGCTATAACATATTGGACACTGGATCTTGTATCTATGGGGATATAGTTTTGATCTGTTTTTAAACACCATTTAAAACGAAACTTTATGTATATCAGCTTGCTGGGCAAGCCTTTCCTTTTAAATCGAAACTTTTATAATACAAACGCGAACCTTCCTTTTATAACGACACTTTTATGTATAACCTGGCAAGCCTTTCCTTTTAAATCTAAACGCTTATAATACAAGTGCGAGCCTTCCTTTTAAAACGACACTTTTATGTTTCAGCTTCCTGGGCAATGCTTTTCACGCGTTCTTATAACGCGAAGATGAATCACGCTATGAAAAAAACGTGTGGCGTTCGAAAACACCAGTTTACACACGTTTGAGCTAAATAGTATCATTTAAACTGTTCAATTTGCATGTTTATTGTTCGACTGTCATATTAGCTATGACTCGATTGCATACGATGCGCATTATATAGCGAGAGGTTTTTTTCTGATTGGTCAATAATTAATCATAGTAATATCGTTATAAATGTATATCATAAGCCATACATTTCGCAATTCGTCTCTAGACTATGAACAGACGATACGTAAGTTGAATTTAGGGGTTAACTGTCTCATGTACCTACCTGTACACGAGCAGCGAAGACTCTGACGTCTGACTCTGCCATCTAACAAAGGCGAAGAATGAGAATAATCGCATTATTGGTGTATTTATATACCCTAGACATTTAGAATGAAAAGGGCGAAAATCGCCATCGCCTTTCCTAGTACACGCTATAGATACATCAAACGTCTGGTCCGATGGACAGGCTCATCTGCTTGAATAACGCACTCTGATCAGTAAATTCGATGTGGAACAGCGAAGACCCAACGCAATGATACAGCAAAGTCGTGCGTATTGAAAAGGTGGGTTTTCCGTGGGCCTGTCTCAATTCATTCACCAATATAATCAGCTGCTGACCGGATCTGACCAGATGTTTTCACTTTGATCCATGTAATGAAATTGCTTATCGATTTTACAATTCAGGAGGAATTGAGACAGGCCCACGGAAAAAAATGAAGTGCACCTTGCCTTTTGAACCCTGCTCCAGCATTTGCGTCAGTGGACAGACGGGAAGCGGAAAAACGAGATGGGTTTACCGATTCTTGACTCACATTCGGAACATGTATAGTAGAGATCCGACTTGCCAGATTCTCTATTGTTACGGAATTTACCAACCCTTATTCGACGAGATGGAACGGACCTTAAAGAACTTTAGGAGTAAACAAGGATTACCTTCTTCCGAAGAGTTAGAAGAGTTCACCGCGGACCGCCGTCACAAATTGATCGTGATCGACGATCTCATTCATAGAGTGGTAGAGGACAAAGAGATGGAATTATTGTTTACGCTGGGAACCCACCACAAATGCGTCAGCGTCATTTTAATTACCCAGAATTTATATCCCAGAGGGAAACAC
The DNA here is from genome assembly GCA_964019695.1 of Loripinus fragilis. Taxonomy (NCBI): domain Eukaryota; kingdom Metazoa; phylum Mollusca; class Bivalvia; order Lucinida; family Lucinidae; genus Loripinus; species Loripinus fragilis. Next base: position 45,502,568 of record OZ026526.1, read on the forward strand.
GCCAGGACCATAGCTTTAAATACGTGGTACTTGGTGTTGATGAAGAATTTGAGAGACGTTTCCCATGTAGGTATACTTGGTCGACAGCTATACCCGGGCCGTGTAAAAGGGTTCATAAAAGCCTACGAAGACGCTCTCTGTTCCAAAAGGGTTATTTGATAGTGGATACGAGTCCTCACGGGGACGACCAATACCGTTTGAGGAGTAGAGTGTTTCCCGGGCAAGATCCCTTGGTGTATCGACTGACGTAAGAAGGAGATCCTAACGCGTAAGAATGACCATAATGAGACTCCTCAAAGAACACAGACATTTTCTAAAATTATTCGGACAGACCGACTCTGCCCAGAGAAAAGCCCTGTTAAGAACGATTACGCCAGGTCAGATCAAAGCATTGAGCGAAATCGCGCACAATATTATCAAATTTAGGATCGTGTTGACGCCTTCAGAAAAAGTACTCCTGAGACGCTCCAGACGCCAACTGTACATCTTGGGTGATAGGACGCTGGGTTGCCAAAGAAAGGTGGAGGCCCTTGGCGGTAAACAAAAGTTTATTCGTACGCTTCTAAAGATAACGTTGGCCCATTTGAAATCGGAGCTAGAATAATGGAAAAGCTAGTCCTAGTCCCTTACGAGAAGTACCAGAGGCTATTGGATGGCAAAACAATGGAGAAGAAAACGCCGAACCCGCCCAAAAGACGTGAAAGGACCGTGCTGATTAAAAAGGGCCCACCGGGGGAACGGGATAAACCGAGCGCTGCGACTCGCTACACCATTAAAGACTGGATCTCGTTCTGAACTGCGTAAAAAAACCACCCGGAAATAAATGAGAGGCCCCTCACCCTTGTATATAGAAGAACGACACCGCGCTCTAGGACGTGACGCTACCTTCTCGTGGTCTAGGGCGTTGACTCACCCTCCGAGGTGTAACCGAACGCATCACAGGGGCCGCCATCTTGATTTCGTGGGGGCCGCCATCTTGGTGTCGTGGGGGCCGCCATCTTGGATCTGACGTCGTGGGGGCCGCCATCTTGGACCGGAAGTCGTGGGGGCCGCCATCTTGGATCTGACATCGTGACGTCATTGGCGCTATAGTGGCACCTATACTACTGATAAGTATCAAGATCCCATCTGTTGGCAGCGAAGGCTCTGACGAGTCTGCACATTTGCACAGGCTCGCCTGAGCCTCGTCCAACGTTAGCAAAATAGCATGTGCTGGTTCAAATGACGAGTTGTGCACCTTTATGTGAACAGTAAATGCTGTGGTGATCACGGTACATCTGTGCAACCATCAGTGCATTGTATTAATGCGTCAAAATACTCCAGTGCGTTGTAATGAACTTCCTCAATAAAACTTTTGTTAGTTTACCAAGATTTTTTTTTTGTATATTGTTTCATGGAAATATGATACCAGTTGCACTTAGACATGCAGATTTCCCTCAATTCAGGCAGTCACACAAGAAAAAAACAACAATCATCACGGTCAAACTCCAGAACTGTGTCGGATTTGCCAGCCAAACAATTGAGGCCCCCAGGGGGTCTGTGCTCCCTTGATCCCTGAAAATAATGCATTGATCTCCCCAAATCCCTGACAGAAAATTCCTCAGCTCCCTGAAAGTTTTTTTCCTTTGCTCCCCAAATTCTTAAAATTAATTCATCTTCTCCCCAAATCTCAAAAAATATAAGCCAAATTTCCCTAAAATCTATTTTTCTTTCCATAGGAAAAACTATATGAAGCTATATACGAGCGGATGACTTAATACTCCCTGAACATTTTCTGATATACATGTAAAGATAGATACATGAATGATAATTATTTTAATGAAATGCATGATATATAGCTCACAGTATGAGACCATCCTTAAAATTCTGTTGCTGTACCTTGCAGAGTAAGTGTGGAAAAATGCTCTCTAGATTTGATTTTTTTACTACGGGCAGCTAGACCATTTTTTCTGGTGGGGCTGTTTTTCCCAATATATTAAACTAGATTATCTGAGACAGAGTAAAAGTATTTATTTTCGTAACCATAGAAAGTGTTTTTGTAATAAGCCCTGTTATTATGTTGATTCTGACTTGTGATGGGGGTCCGGGGGCATGTTCCCCCGAAAAAAAATGATAAAAATGGTGCGATCTGGTGCATTCTGAGTGTTCCAAAGTATGTTATTATTTTAGGATAATAAATGAACAGCCCAAATTTTGTGTCATATTTTCCTGCAAGATCAATTCAGAACGCACGTTAGTACAAAAATAAATACATTCACATTTTACAAGGACAATAGCCCCCCCCCCCCCCCAAGCCAAAGAAATGTAAAAAAATGGAGGCTTTTCCTTTTTACATCAAATATTACATACCAAGCGCGTAGATAGTCCTGTAATGATGTGGATTCAGATTCGGAGTAGGGGGGTCCGGGGGCATGCTTCCCCGGATTTTTTTATATATAAAGTGGCGCAATCTAGCGCATTCTGAGTGTTCCCAGTTACGTTAATATCAAGCTAAAAATCAACAATTTTAAGGATAATTTTGCACAATAGTAAAATTTATTCGCCATATCAGTCAAATACCAATCCCGATTAGCATGTTAGCACTAAAGTCAATATATATAGATTTTCCAAGGGGGTCTTGGTGGCTTCCCCCCAGAAGCCGAAGATTTTTTTATATAATCAAACGAAATGAAGGAATTTCCTTTAAGGTAAGATTTTTTAAACTTTTTTGCAGGGCTTCCTAAATCCCCAAAACTATGAGCTTGCTCCCCAAATCCCTGAAAATAATTATCAGTGCTCCCAGATCCCTGAAAATAAAAAGCCATTCTCCCCAGATCCCCAAAACCCCTAGGGGCCCACAACTGCGTGACAGAGCCATAAACTGTTAAACTAAATGTTACCGACAGTATGTGCGCCCGGTGCCATCACAAATAACAGCGGGCCAAGCCAGACGCTGAAAAAATTACGCAAATCAAAGGGAGACCACTGGATCAAGCAGTGGTTCTCTTCAATGGGAACTTCCCTTACAGGAAAGAATTTGCTCCCAGAGGGAGCGAATCTTTCCTTTATACTCAGTCTTAAGAGCAGTTCCTATGGTATGGAAAATCAGGTGACCTCAATCCCTTGAATGTTACAATTTTTACGCACGTGCGTAAATGCGTAATGGGAGCTACGCCAATGAATAAAATAAACGCAAGCTTATAAAAATCATAAAGTCAACAGGTATAGACTTTACGCCAGCACCAGTGCGGAATTAAGCCAGCGCCAGTTCGTTGTAGTAACATCCGGTGCTTTTACGTGTACCATCTGACGTTACTTTTTGGTGCGGTATGACTAATCGGAGTAATCAAGTTGATTTCGCGAAATCAACTTTTTATTTCGAAATCAGCCTATAAAACCGTTTTTTGGGGACAAGTGCATAATTTCTTTCTATCATATGATTCAATATATGTTTTTGCAGTAGTATGCGAAAATTCATGCAAAAATATCAAATTTTAGGGTTGATTTTGTCTATTGTTTCACTCGGGGCACAGATCTTTTAACTCCGCACTATCGTGGTATCAAATTTCTTTGCCGAAATCAGCTTATAATACCCATTTAAAATAAAGAAAATGATTTATTCTTTATCATATGATTAAACTTATGTTTTTACAGTAGCGTGCAAAAATTCACGCAAAAATATTAAAGTTAAAGCTTGATTTTGTCCAATATATCCCTTCTGGTACCAATAGGACTCCGTAATATCGCGGTATCAAATGTCTTCGCCGAAATCAGGCGATAAAAACCAAGTTTTTGTTGTAGACTGATACTTTGCTTTACCATATGAATTGATGTATATGTATTTAGTATTTTAACAACTATCAATAATATAATATTAAATTTGGGGTTGATTTTGTCCTATGAAAATTGCCCTTCAGATACGGATATTACCTTGTAATATGCCTACTGCGAAATCAATTTCTTTTAAGAAAATGGACTTTACAAAACAAATATTTTTGGTGAGGGGTTTCATTATTACTTTACCGTATATCTAAATACCTATATTTCCCAATTTTCATGGAAATTAGAATTCTTTTGGACCAATTTTTCGATGATGGAGAGTAGTTTAGGCTAAAATCCGTTTCCGCAAAATCATCACGTTTCTCTGAAGAAATTAGCCTATCAAAACCAAACACAATTCAGTTTACAGAAGTCTATATTTGTGTGCTCAAAATTTTATTATAAAATATTAGAATTGAAGGGTGACTCTAACAAAAAGAATGTCCTTATTAGTCAGTAAACCGCGAATATGACGTTAAGACAAAAACAGAGTACATAACAAAAATTGCGAGCATCGGTAAAATGCCATTCTCCTTAATGAATTTAAATACTTTATTTTTTGTAGAACATTTCTGTAGAATAATGGATTTCGGCTTAAGACCCATTTGCTACATTTTCCATGATCAAACGTGTTTGTTTTTTCCGTGCTCCTTGGAACTGAGTATAAAATTTTAAATCTTATTATGACGTTACTGAATGAATGAATGAAAAGACGGACGGACGGACGGATGGATGGATGGATGGATGAATGCTTTGAATTGTTCATGGCGGTATGGCATTAATGACAACCGATAATCGATTGATCCTTGATTAGGCAATATGAGTTAGTAAACCGACACCGTCACCAGGTGTGATGACTATTATCTTCTTTAATTGTTAATAGGTGTGAATTGCCACCGTTGTCGGTAAACGGTTTAAATAAACACAGAATACCCAACCTCTGATCTCCAATTAAAGAACCCTTTCCTGATTAAGAGACATGCTTTACATGTCAGCATTTCAAAGAATTTTTGTTTTTTAAGGAATGTCAAATTTGTACTTTAAAGGAGACACCGACTTTGACTGCGTATAAAACCTAATCTCTCTTATGTAGCAGCACTTTGATTGTTTCTGAGTGCTGAATTCGGGAGATTTTAATAGGGTTTCTAATTTATCTAGGCATTACGGTATTACCCCCATCCCCCTAACCTTTGGGACTCAGATCAGTCTCCGAAAAATCCTGAACTTTAGAAAATAAATTCAATTTTAAATCGTAATTAATATATATATGTAAGAAGCTGTTTCAAACATTTTGGATCCAGACCACGCCCGCCATTTGGTCTGACCTGATCTGGAATCAAACTGTTTGGAAAGGTTACTAGATAATGACACAATAAGCATCTACATTTGTGTAAGTTTTCAGGAGTATTCCTGAATTCAGGACTTTGAATCTGACTTTCCAGATTTTAAAAGAGTTTGCTAATTTGTCTACGTATAACGATATTACCCCATCCCCTAACCCCTGGGAATCAGATCAGTATGCGCATCTGCATTGGCGTAATTTTCAGTGATATTCCTGAATTCAGGACTTTGGGGCTGACTTTCTTGAGAAAGTCAGTCCCCCAAACCTCTGAGACCCAGATCAGTCTTCGAAAAATCAGGTTAGCCTTTAGTACCTACAAAGTTTGACGAGATTCGTCGCTGGTCGCTAAATCGAATTTTTGATTTGCGCGACTTTAAATAGATGGAGCGCATGTCATAAAAATCACTCAAGAAGCAAAGAGTGAATTATTTTTGTTTTTACAATTATCAAGCTTTAAATTGGCTTGGCAAAGCGCATTGATTGAACAGAACAGTAGCCACACTGATTTGACAGAACAGTGATCATTCACGGTATGGCACACTGATTCATTCACGGTATGGCAAGATTCGCAATTTTAATGTGACTTATAAAAAAAAAAGCAAATAATAAAAAAAAATCTATAATCACATTTTTAATTCAGGATTTTTTTTAAAAATACATACACACCAGAGGGGCACATACTTAAAGGCACAGTTTAACACTTTTTAACACCTTTTTAAATTAGCAAATTATAAACGGCGCGTGTCTCGCTGTATATTGTAATTGTAGGGCACGTGTCATCTTAATTGAGATAAGTGAAAACACATGCCAAGCTTAGGTAGAACCTAATCTACAGTATATGTTTATCTCCCCACCCGCAGAGCCGAAATTGCATGGCAATTATTCGCATTTTGTGTCCTACGGTGCACGACTTTTCGCCAAAAACCCTTTCGTCGAATACGACTGTACAACTACATGGCCACAAGAAGATTAGAACAACACCCTGATCGCAAATATGGGAAACTGTTTTAACTAAATGAATACAGTTGCTCTTATTTGTACTTATAGGGCTGTTTGTTATACGCAGCAGGAAGGCGAATTTCAGAAGGGATATTCGAGGATGTAGGTTCCAGATATTCGGCAAATGTATGTAAGAAATTGTATTTAGTCAATTGGTATGGTAAGTGTTTTTTTCTCGTATAAATTTATACTCTACTTTAGGTATAAACACTTAGTTGATGAGGGAGAAGAGAGGATCCAAATACTCCTTAAAGTGGGCCATCATCGGTGCACCAGCGAAACGCCATTTAAATGGCGGACCTATTAGAAACATTCGCCAATTATTCTTCAAAATCATCCGACAATTTCAATATTTATCTATAAAAACACACTAGGTATAGGCACACATTTAATCAAATGTAAAAATTAAAATATTTATTTACACAATTATTTTGGTTTTATGGGCTAATTTCTTCACAAATGGGTTGATTTCGAGGGAATAGAAATTATATATATCTGTCGATGTAACACTTTTGTGTATAGGTACTTTTTATTCATGTAATGGCATGTATGTGCCCAATTTCAGCAGTTATGAAATCTCAAGTGGACAGCTCATTCAACTGAAGATAACAAAGGTCAACCTATTAGAAATATCACGCTTCCTTTCATCCCATTTTTAGTGCCTTCCGATAAACACTTATATAGCTAGCTGGAAGGTTGTTAATGATAGACTGTAGAGTTCAAGTAAAAGGTTGTATATTCGACCTTGCTGCGCCATACAATATTTCAATACACTGCAGACTCAGAACAGTTGGCTTCTGGTGAAGCTGTCTGATCAGGTCTGCACTGTTTGTGTTTCGAATGGAAACGTTTGCCATAGTTTGGCATCATTAGAATGACAATTGATAAAAACATAAATTAGTTCAGGTTCTTCGGCGTAGCAAGGGTTAAATTTGACCATGATATTTGTGAATTTCATTTCGACCAATCGAAATGGCTCTACTATCCTAACCTTTACCGATGACCAATGGAATATACGCTTCTACGAACAGAGAAATGCATGATGGGATTGGAGATACCTCAAAACCGGGGTGCACCCTTCCCCATCTCAGTTTTTTGGCTTGACACAAGAGAGTGAAATTGAGAAAGGTTTTGGACAGTCGGGTTTCTAAAAATTATTATTTAAATTATAAAAATAAATCACTCCACTTTGGACTTGTAAATAAAATTGTCTAAATTCAGGGTTGTTAATCATTGACTTAAAAATACACAACGCGGAGGAACAGTATAGACATTGATCAGTAATCACACTTGTTGATTGGTACCGTGCCCATAGATATTGACAGTGGTACATGTGTTGATTTGGTCCGCATGACCAGGATAGAACTGTATCAGTGACTGCGGTATTACATCTGTTATTTTGGTGAACCGTGGCTTCAGGATCGAACTTTGGAACCATACAGACGTCGCTGGAAGTTGCATTGGTAAGTCTTTTTTGACTCTACTTATCTGGGCTTTCTTGTACATTGAATAAAATTAAGATATTGGACAGTCATATCAATTGTCATATAGGTTTAATCTGCTACTTGATAAATAGTACCTTAGCAAATTATTATTTTTTTTTCTGTTATTTACAAGGTGTTAAGAAATAGATTGGTGTTAATTTTTGTTTTTGTTTTTTTTATTTAAAAATAATAATTAATAATTAAAAGTATTTTTTTAAATTAATTACACATTATTGGACTCATTTAATTAAAATTCAATATGGCAGAATTTCGGGACTTAAGAGAAGCTAGTGATGGAAAATCGCAAATTTTTCTAAGTATCATCCTAACACAGGCTGGAAATAAAGATAAACCAGAAAGGGCTAAACATAAAATGATCTTTGAGGGAAATTTGGATAAAGATTTGGTTAAGGAAATTGAAGAAATAGTATTTTCGAGTAAAAAGGTAGTAATAGCCAGTGATGAGAAAAAGGGCAAAGATTTTAGTGACAAATATAGGCCAAATGACAGAGGCAGACATACGGACAGACACTAGGGCTAATAATAAAATATACTGAAGTCAATTTGAGGGCCGATTAATAAGTTACTGAATTTTAATAGGATTGATTTTAATTATAAGTAAGGAATTAGTTATCTAATATAGATATTGGGACATAATAAGTTGGAAAATTTGTTTAGAAAGAAAAAGCATGTAAACTATGAAAGGCTTCAATTTGTTTTGGGTTTGAATGTAGATCAAGTTTGTTGTTTAGGACATAAAACTGTGTAGATCATGATCAGTTATACGTTAAAAGAATTATTTGCCTTATTAAGAAAATTGTAAATAGCAGTATGTAATTGATATTCTGTGAGAGGTAGAATGGTTGTTTACTTTTTGTTATGAGTAATTTGAAGGTGTTGTATACCTTAACTTTGTAATCTGTGATGCTGATTTTGTACAAGCTTGTGTTTTGACTTAAGTGGTCAGTTATTATATCTGGTACAACTGTTTTGTATTGATCAAGTATGATCAGCCATTTTGAAAGGTCAATGTTTATTTTGAGATTGTAAGTTGCTATATAGCAAGCATGATGCCATATTTCGTGTAAAGCGGTAGTTGACGCTTTCTTACTGGAGTCTCTGAGTAAGGATTAGGGTTTGTTCATACATGAGAAGTCGAAATTAGTCGACAACCATTGGAGTCCTTGTTATTTTATCACAGATTGAAACAGGTATGAATAGTGTGTTAGAAGCGTGTAGTTTGTTTTCGTGTATATAGAAGTTTTAATTGGTAAGCTTTGTGGAAAGCAGTGGTATATTTTAGCTCTCAGTAGTGCGTTGTTGCAACAATCATATTATTGACTTAGTAGTCAGATATTTTTCTGGTGCTAATGTTTGGCATTTTGGCATTTTTTATGGTCAAGCTACTTGAATAGGTCAATGTGTTATTGAAAAGAGACTTGTAAGTTGTTATTTAACAAGCGTGATGACATATTTTGTGTTAGACAGTAGTTGACATCTACTTACTGTAAGATCTCGTGTGAGGACATGGGTTTTGCATAAAAGTAAAGGTTGATGTTAACAACCGCTCATTTAGGTCCGTATGAGTTATGATATATTTGTATGACTTGTTGAGCAAGTGTGTTAGAGACTAATATTTTTTTATATAAGTGCGTTGATGCACGGAAGTGTAGTTTATAGAATGAGAGATCTCGGTTGTTAAGGGGGTCCATGCTGATATTTTGGGAAGCTTTAGCTATTATAGACTGTTGAGAGAGACGGACGGACAGAGCAGATGTAAGCATAAGATGAATGTGTACAAATTGGCCGCTAATCAGGACACTTTGATGCATGTAGTAGAAGAGTCAATTTTTGTACTTAATGTATCCAGAATGGAAATTAAGGAAAACAGGCAAAGAATTAATGACTTGTCAATGCTAATTGGGTCAGTTGAGGACAAGGTTATTAATATGTCTAATCATTTAGAACGAATTAAGAGAAGCCAGGACAATTGTGGTATTGTTTTCAAGGCTTAATACGTTAATAGTGGGCTTAATCATTTAGTGCCATTGTTAGGCAGGACAAGGGTTGATAAGGATGATAAAAAAACTTTTAGCATGTTATAAGCTAGAATCTAATTATTTGGCAATCAACTCAGATGGATCGCAATATATTTTATTAACAGAAACTCAAGTTAAAGATTGTGTTCAATCAGACTTACAAATCTGTAACATAAAAAGTCCTATAAGGAATGCTAATGTTGGGCTTAATTGTCTTTTAAGTAACTTCAATCAGGATAAGGTTCACGTCAAGAAATTTTGCAATGTATGGATACATCAAACCACTTTACCAACTGCATTTTATTCGTCTAATGATGTTTACTTGGTTATTTTGGATAAGCCAACGGTATTTCATTTCTCATGTAAAAAAGAAGAAAGTGGAAGACAGCAAGTTGATCCACCATTTGGTTTTCTTACATTACATAAGTCGTGTCAGGCTACCTCAAATCATTTTTCATTGTTAGGGTATTTTGAGGGTCGTTCAACAGAGAACATCGAAAACTTTGCAAGTAATATGTTGAAGGACTATAATATTTCAGACTTAAGGGTTTGGGATGACATAAATTGAATTGTTCCTTTCAGCAATGATACTATTAAAATTCCACCTAAATTGGCTAACTTAGAAGATTTTCCATTGGGTAATTTGGTTGAAGACTTGCATAATAAATGGCAGATTGAACCTATAGCAGCAGAACATTTCCCACTATGGGGTTACTTAATAATTGTTATGTCTGTTATCATTATTCTTTGTGTTTTGGCCACATACTTACTGAAATATAAGTTCAAAATTCTCAAAAACATGCCCTGCCTTGTCATGAGAAAGCCCAAAATAAGGGAAGGTCTTAAGACGAAACCGAGCGTGACAGAAGGTGACGACAACATGGTAGAAGTAGCCACATCTTTACTGACGGACATAGAGCGACTGACAACATCTAACAGAATCATAAAGGAGAAGTTTGTAGTGTTGGACACTAAATAATTGAAATTACTTAACCAGATGCTTTACCTCCACTTGGTTTCAGGTCATGGAACTCGACGCTAGATACATTAATTGCTGGGACACCTTTAACATGCTGATTGACCTGAATAAAGGGAAAGAAGAGCTGAAACAATGGATAAACTTAAACATCTCTAACTTTCAAGAGAATGAGCATCGTCCGATTATGAGTAAGCCTGAGCAGGTGTTCACAGACATTGTGGTCGACAAAATTACTTCAAACTTTCCGAGGGAAGCTGACGACGTACAGACATTGATTGGCATGTGTATGCATGCCAAGGAATTAATAGAGAAGGCGTTGCCATTGCTTGAGATTCAAGGGGTTTCACCGAGATACCTGTACTGGCTATTATGTTTCCATTTATGTAGTCAGATGTTTTCTGAGACAGAGTATGAGTTTAAGTCATATATAGACCCCTACTTCATAGAGACAAGGGTTATGTGGTCCATGGCATTTCAGGCCATGCATGAGCATCAATGAGTACCAGTGTATGATACCATCAATCTCACTGGTATTAGAAGACTGCCATAAAAACAACGACAACCTATGATGTTGAACAATGACTATTATTCTTTCAGAAGCCATGTCTCAAGGAATAGCCAGCCCAGGTACGCCTACTGATCCATCACGTGCTAAAGAATTATTGGAAGAACTGTACCAGCTTTATAATATTGATTTGCTACAGCCACTCAGATCATGTATTCTGGGAATTCATCTGGTGACAGAATTCATAGAACATAAGTTAAACCAGGGAGTGGAGGAATCCACACTATTCGAATCGCTTATCGCATGGAAAACCAGGAATGACGTTGACAGAGCCACTAAAGCTACATCTACCGAGGACCTCCAGGACAGTGAAACGACAAATGAAGAGACCCCAATGTGAACTTGTATTGTACCAGTGTATATGTGACTAACATGTTACATGCCTTCTTGAATATTATTTTTTTTTAGAAAATCGCGCGAGGCGTAAATCTTATGCCTCATGCGATTGTCTTGTAGGTTCGGGAGGGATGTAACACTTTTGTGTATAGGTACTTTTTATTCATGTAATGGCATGTATGTGCCCAATTTCAGCAGTTATGAAATACTCAAGTGGACAGCTCATTAAACTGAAGATAACAAAGGTCAACCTATTAGAAATATCACGCTTCCTTTCATCCCATTTTTAGTGCCTTCCAATAAACACTTATATAGCTAGCTGGAAGGTTGTTAATGATAGACTGTAGAGTTCAAGTAAAAGGTTGTATATTCGACCTTGCTGCGCCATACAATATTTCATTACACTGCAGACTCAGAACAGTTGGCTTCTGGTGAAGCTGTCTGATCAGGTCTGCACTGTTTGTGTTTCGAATGGAAACGTTTGCCATAGTTTGGCGTCATTAGAATGACAATTGATAAAAACATAAATTAGTTCAGGTTCTTCGGCGTAGCAAGGGTTTAATTTGACCATGATATTTGTGAATTTCATTTCGACCAATGGAAATGGCTCTACTATCCTAACCTTTACCGATGACCAATGGAATATACGCTTCTACGAACAGAGAAATGCATGATGGGATTGGAGATACCTCAAAACCGGGGTGCACCCTTCCCCATCTCAGTTTTTTGGCTTGACACAAGAGAGTGAAATTGGGAAAGGTTTTGGACAGTCGGGTTTCTAAAAATTATTATTTAAATTATAAAAATAAATCACTCGACTTTGGACTTGTAAATAAATTGTCTAAATTCAGGGTTGTTAATCATTGACTTAAAAATACACAACGCGGAGGAACAGTATAGACATTGATCAGTTATCACACTTGTTGATTGGTACCGTGCCCATAGATATTGACAGTGGTACATGTGTTGATTTGGTCCGCATGACCAGGATAGAACTGTATCAGTGACTGCGGTACATCAATTGTTCGACAAAATCAACCCCAAAATTATTTTTCTTGCATGATATTTTGTTTACTATTGTAAAATTACATATTTAATCGTATGGTAAAGAATACGAATCAATTTACACCAAAAATATAGCCTTTTTATAGCCTTTATAGCTTAATTTCGGCGGAGATTTCCGCAAAGAAATTTGTTACCGCGGTATTACGGAGTACATTTTTACCCCAAGCAAAATATGACAAAATCAAGCCTCAACTTTATTTTTTTGCGGGATTTTTTTGCATACTCCTGCAAAAACACATATTTAATCATATGGTAAAGGACAGTATCATTTTTTAACAAATAAATGGATTTTATAGCCTGATTTCGGCAAAGATGTTAGATACCACGATAATACGGAGTTATACATCTGTACCCCAAGCGAAATAATAGACAAAATCAACCCTTAAAATATTTTTGCATGAATTTTCGCATACTACTGCATTTATAGAATCCAGGGACGATAACTCTTATAAATTGTACGCAAAAGCTCGAAATAAAGTAAAGTGGCTTGTTAAGAAGGAAAAACATGAAAGGGAAAAAGAAATTGCACAGACCTCAAAATCAAACCCTAAGAACTTTTGGAAATATGTTAACTCTAAACGAAAGACAGCATCCGGTATATCTGAATTGCATACTAAGACTGATGATTCAACTTTTGTAGCTGAAAGTGATGAGGATAAGGCGGAAGTGCTGTCAGACTTTTTTAGCAGTGTCTTTACTAAAGAGCCTGGCGGCGAATTGCCAAATTTGAGACCGAGAGAATTTAAATTTAAGTCATCAGATGAATATTTTGATAAAGAGACTGTTAGAAAATTACTGATAAGCACAAACACATCAAAATCACAAGGGCCCGATGGCCTGCACCCCAAGTTGATTTATGAACTAGCAGAGGTGATCTGTGAACCATTGACTATAATTTTCAATAAATCATTTGAAACAGGAGTGGTGCCTGATGAATGGAAAAAAGGACAAATAACTGCATTGTTTAAAAAGGGAGACAAAAAACAAGCATCGAATTACCGACCGGTTAGCCTGACAAGTGTTGTGAGCAAAATATTTGAAAAATTAATCAGAGCCAGAATTGTAGATCATATGAAGAGTAACAATTTGTTTAGTAATAAGCAGTTTGGGTTCATAGGTGGCAGATCAACAAGTTTACAATTATTGACTGTATTAGACAACTGGACTAAAATATTAGACAACGGGGGCACTATACATGCAGTTTATATGGACTTTATGAAGGCCTTTGATAAGGTTCCCCACCGTCGGCTCATTGTTAAATTAAAGGCATATGGAATTAGTGACAGGATGTGTAATTGGGTAGAGAACTTTTTATATGGAAGAAAACAGCGTGTTCAAGTGAATGGACGATTTTCTAAGTGGTCAAATGTAAGCAGCGGTATCCCGCAGGGCTCGGTACTTGGCCCTATATTGTTTGTGATTTACATAAATGACTTGCCGGACTCTGTTGTTTCAGATATTGCCCTTTATGCCGATGACACTAAGATATTTAAAGACATTCAGCTGGACTCAGATATTATTGTTGTGCAAAATGATCTATTTCGCTTACAAGATTGGTCAGATGACTGGTTGTTATTATTCCACCCAGATAAATGTATAGTTATAAGGATTAGTCTCCCTTGGAAACAGGACTATATAAATCCAGAATATTTCATGCGAAAATCGGATGGAACTTTAATCAAATTGGAGGTTAGTAACTGTGAAAAAGATGTTGGAGTTTATATTGATGAGCACTTAACATTCGAGACACATATTGTGACTAAAGTGAACAAAGCAAACAGTACAATGGGCCTTATTAGGAGATCTTTCACTTATCTTGATGAGGAAATGTTTGTATTACTATTTAAGGCACTTGTCCGCCCTCATTTGGAATATGCCCAGCCAGTGTGGAGCCCGTATTTAAAAAAGCATCAACAAATGATTGAAAATGTACAACGCCGATCAACCAAGTTAATCCCTGGTTTTAAGACATTATCTTATGAAGAACGCTTACAGAAATTGAAATTACCAACATTGAAGTATCGCAGATTAAGGGGGGACATGATCGAGGTTTATAAGATTTTACATGGAGTTTATGATGAACGAGTCACATCAGAATTATTCAATATTAAGGATCAAGCACGAACGCGTGGTCATTCCTTAAGATTGACTAAACATAGATGCCGGTTGGATATGCGCAAAAATTTCTTCACTTCAAGAGTAGTTAACGTATGGAATTCATTAACGGAAAAAGTTGTATGTGCGCCGAGTGTTAATGCCTTCGAGAATCGCCTCAACAAGCTATGGTACAACCATCCGATGAAATTCAACCCCGTCATAGAGTACAATCCAAACCCACATATAATGACACATGACCCTGGAAGTCAGAGATCTGCAGAACAGATGACAGATGATGAGCTGAACATAGAGGCCGCTGGCCTGCGTTCAGAATCTACATAGGTAAACATAGGTAAACATAGGTAAACAGTACCTACCTACCTACATAGGTAGGTAGGTAGGTACTGCAAAAACACATGTTGAATCATATGATAGAAAGAAATTATGCACTTGCCCCTAAAACGGTTTTATAGGCTGATTTCGAAATAAAAAGTTGATTTCGCGAAATCAACTTGAT
The DNA here is from genome assembly GCA_964019695.1 of Loripinus fragilis. Lineage (NCBI taxonomy): Eukaryota > Metazoa > Mollusca > Bivalvia > Lucinida > Lucinidae > Loripinus > Loripinus fragilis. Next base: position 45,517,789 of record OZ026526.1, read on the forward strand.
TACTCCGATTAGTCATACCCTTTTTGGTGTTATTAGCCCGACACATAGACCAAGCTTTTTGTGAAAACTTAAACTTGTATCGATTTCAGAACGTGAATCTCATTGTCTCCGCCGGGAAACATTTTTCAAATTACTATTCTTTAGTATTGCGCCTGTGCAGACAAGGCGTACCACGTGACTCAAACGTATTTTTTTCCATTGTCGCACAGAAAGTCCGCTAGCACGAACAAGATGAGTTATCGTCAGGTCTCGCGAGAATGATTTTTTTCCGGTCTCTGTGAAAAGCAATATCTAACAATAGGTGGCATGACTAGCCAATCCCATACTGATTCAATTCTTTGAGTATCGCGCCTGCGCAGACATTGAAAAGCGAACAAGGACGCCATTTTCTTCACATTTGATCTGCGCACGGCACCAATGTTTTGATGAAAAAGGTAATTTTTCACGTGTTTTTGAACGGCCTTATTCGGCAAAACGAAAGTTGCATTCTCATTAAACAATATTGCCAAAACACTGGCTTACATCAGTTTTAGATCTTTATAAAAACCACCCAAAACTAAGGCCATGTTATGCCCGACAAATGCCGACTCATCACGGCGTGGCAGTGCATTGTGAATAAAAAAATGTGAATTTGAAGCATAGGCAGGACAGTTGCCAAAGATCCCGAGACATTATTGACTTAATGATGTGAGACATATTGTCTTTGTAAAATTTGAAGGTTATGCTTGTTAATCACCATGACTTCAAAGACATAGACCAGCTCGGCACGCGTCCAACTTCAGCTCGTCCTCGGCTAATATCAGCCATTATTGACTCGGCCTCTTTCAAGTTTTCAACTTTTGACTGATCGTGGTCTCCTAAGTAAATCTTCAATAAATATTATATACTCATTGCTCAGACATACATGATCTGGATGTGGCTGATAATGAAATGTTTCTTGGGAGCATAGATCTGTTCAGGGATCTTCAAATTTTAGAATTTAATAGCAAGTGACTATTTTATTCAATTAAGCCTAATGGTGCTGAACAACTTGAGTGAGTATTTAATTTTGTTGTTATGCATAAAGCCTACCAGCACAGCACTGGTCGTACTGTAGAGTAAAACCGGGGTTCATCGGACACTTTTTCGAGATCGCTACTTCAAATTCGGATATCACCGGTTGTCGTCGCATTGGATGACCGCAATGGACAACGCATTCAAGTGTATTCAATATGTGGTCAAAGGGAGGCAAATCTAGCGTGTTTAAGCCCATGTAGAGAGAGTAATTAGCCTTCTAAGAGCGCAGGGTATTAAAGGGGTGGATCGGACAGCCATCGGGGTTCATCGGACAGGCCTTGGGGTTCATCGGACATGTCATATTTAGGGGGAAACACCACAATACAGACGATACAAAACATCATACTGTTGTAGTAAATACTCAAAACAACAATTTAAACCGTCAGGTATTCCAAACAATCATTTTCTCCATATGCGAAGGCTAGATTACATCACAGTTTGGACCCAACATAACCACTCATAATCGGCTGAAATGACAGTTTCACACAATGTTGGGTCAACACAAATATATTTGTTTAAAGCTCATTTAATGCTGTGGCATTAGAACTTATCAACCCTGGTAAAAGTAGCTGATTAACACTTATTAATTTAGAGTGATAAGTGTCCTTTGAAGACCGCATAACTAATTATCATTTAATAACTTAATTATATTTTTTCACGCTTATTGGGACGTTTTGTACCGTAATTAGAAGTTTGCAGCACGTCTGAATTCGAAAATGGTTTGAGTCGTTGAAGTGAAAGTTTACTCTTTAAAGCAAGTGAGTAAGACCAGGAAACACCACAATCACATACTGCAGACTAACCCACGGCACCGCGAGGATGAGCAACAGAACACTAACAGTCACAAAGCACCAGGAAGACAATTAAAGTAAAGCAACCAGCTTTCTCTCCCCCATTAAGCTGATTACAAAACTAGGGTGACACAAAGTAATGGATATAAAAACAAGCATCAAACACAGACACCCCCCACAAACAATGGGGCAACAATAAACAATGAATCAACAACAGAACCACTTCCTTAGAACAGACAACAGCCAAAGCCACCAGTGTGTGTGTGTGTGTGTGTGTGGGGGGGTTAATGCAGTTTAATGGTAAAACCATATTCTTGCTAAAACAAATGCTTGTGTATGCAGACATTTTAAAGAACTGATGGTTTACCAGTTCAGCGGTATACAGGCCTACCTCGCTAGTGTATACTGTTAGGATACTGGCTATGGCGAAAATAATTATGTTCAAAGATGTGTATCTTTGTCTTTCTACGCACATAAATTAATAGCAATCATGTATGATGCTGTGGCTTTATTCTTGAAATACAAACATATAGATGGGTGTTCTTTTTTGAGCTGATGCTTCAGTACGTCCCAGTCAATAATTTTTCACTCTTATCAGGACGTTTTTCTGCCTTCCTTGGTTGAACCACTACCAAACTGCCACTGAGCCACTGTTGCGCTTCTAGAGAGAGGGAGAGAGAGAGAGAGAGAGAGAGAGAGAGAGAGAGAGAGAGAGAGAGAGATGATAGCATTTTTAAAGACGGATATATAGCACTTTTTTTATATTAAGACAAGTCGGTTGGTAACACTAGCTGTTACTATCATATTTTGTCGCAAGATGCCTTTGTAATTATTCAAATACAACAAATAGTCATACTTGTATATTAAAGAACAGTAGTAAGACATGTATATCCTGTAGTTTGGGAAAAAGAGACAGATAGGGGGGGCTTGTAACCTCGAGGTTGAGTTGAACTTTACTGTCCGATGAACCCCTGCGTAAAAAATCGACGGTGATAACTTGGGGGGTTCATCGGACAGCTTTTTCGCTCTATTTATCCGAACAATTGAAGGATATAAATGAATAAATCAAACACATTTATCTTCATTGAATATTTATTTCATGTAAAAAATCAATTCCAGCCACAAATTTAGTGTAAAAACCCCTTGGACAGGATGTCAAAGTAGACCGGTGACGAATCTCGATGTTTTATCTTGGCGCCATTTTGTAAAAATCCCTTTAAAACAAGGCGTGTTTTTTCGGAGCCGGCTTTTATCCAATGAGATCACGGCGTTATGACACGCGCTATGCAAATTTTTAGTGCAGTATCAGACAGAAGATTGGTAGCAAAAACAAATGGATAACTTCTTTCTGAACAAGTGTCTGTCGGAAGAGCTGTAAAGCTGACGTAAAACGACCTGTCCGATGAACCCTGCCGTCCGATGAATCCCGGTTTTACTCTAGTAACAAATTGTTCAGAATGACACCTTGAAATAACAGTTTTAAAGCTTGAAATATCCACTCCACAACTTGAAATTGTAATTCACAAATTGAAAATTGCAGATTAATTAGCAATTTGGAACTTGAAATAAATAATGTTAATGATATGCTGACATTATACATGTATTGTTTGATCCAATCCTTATTGTATCAGACAGGTTGGGAACACTTCTATTTTGATCTATTATAGTTCAGTTGATCTAAAATAGACTGATTTGTCTACTTAAAAGCACTGAAATAATGCTTTATATGCTCTGCGCAGGTGTTGCCAAAAAATTGCAAAATCATTCTCCAGATCTTGACGGTGTAAAAGTTTTGATTTTTCATCGAGGAAATTTTTGCAGAAAACCCATTTTTTTGTAAATTTGTCTGCTGATTTTGTTAAAAATTCAATTTAACAGATGAATTTCCAGTTAAAGCTGCATAATCTGTAACTTTTGATATTTTCATTTTAAAAATAATGTTTCTATTTTTCAAGAACACATTAAAAATACTAAAATTCAGGTAAACATTTTACCTTTTTCGTAATAATTAACAAATTATTAGTGCCAAAACAACAGCATTTATGTTAAAAATTAACTATCTAGAATATTGGAGGGACGCAAATAATTACAAACAAGAGAAAATACACCTGTTTTTATAAGATAAATCACTTTTCCATGCAGTTTTCAGCTGTAGAAATTAGATTTATTGTGACAACATAACTTTATTCTACTTTTACAAATGATTTAAAAAGAAAATATTTTTTTCCGAAAAATGTTCATAGTTACAGAGTATGCAGCTTTAATAATGTTATTCCTTACAGACTTCTTGAGAACAACATGCACACGTTCATTTCTGGACAGAAAGGTGATAATAAGGTCAACTCTTTCGCCTATTTGGTAGAACAACATGCACACGTTCATTTCTGGACAGAAAGGTGATAATAAGGTCAACTCTTTCGCTGCAAATCTATTTTTTCCCCCTTAACAGCATCCAAAAGTATGAAGGCAAATAAATGACCTGCATATACAGAGAAAATTTTAGTTTTTTGAGAAAACAGTCTTTATTGTGTGCGAGTTCAGGGTTTTCCTTCAGGTTTGCATTACAGGAGTCAATAGGACTCGCTTCCTATGGGTTTTGAATTTCCCAGTGCACATTTTAAGAGTTGCATAAAACAGGTTTTTGCTTGTATTGTTTTAAAAAGCCAATACTTGTAAGCATGTCAAGGGAGGCAACTACAAATTATTGAAATAGTATTTTGTCTGAGAAAAAGTTTAATTTCTTTAATATTTTGACACAAATACAAAATACTAGATAAAAATATATAAGGAGAATAAAATTCATGAGTTTTAGTATAAATATATAAATGGAACCAAATTTAAACTGAGGCAATTGTATACCAGATATAATTGAATTATGCACTGTATATTAAAGCTGCATAGTCTGTAACTTTTGATCTTCTAATTTTAAAAATAATGTTTTTATTTTTCAAGAACACAGTAAAAATACTCAAATCCAGGTAAACATTTTACCATTTTCGTAAATCTTAACAAGTTAACACTATCAAAACAACTGCATTTATGTTAAAATTCAACGGTCTAGAATTATTGGAGGGACGCAAATAATTACCAACAAGAGAAAAATACACCTATTTGGTAAGATACATGTAATTCACTTTTCCATGCAGTTTTCAGCTGTACTGAACATTTCTATTGTGAAAACATAGCTTAATTCTACTTTTACAAATGATTTAGAAAGAAAATATTTTTTTTCGAAAAATGTTCATAGTCAAAGAGTATGCAGCTTTAACTGTAAACCCATTTCTCTATATATGCATGACACTTATTGGCCACCATACATTTGGATGCTGTTATGGGAATTTTGATTTGCAGCAGCCCAATCGACCTAATTATCATGACTGGGTTAAAGAAAGGCTCCAGAAATGGCAGTGTACATGTTGGTCTCAAGAAGTCTGGAAGCTTCAACAGCCAGCCTTTATTGAAAGTTCATCTGTTAAATTGAATTTTTAACAAAATCAGCAGACAAATTAAAAAAAAGAGTATTCTGCAAAAATTTCCTTGATGAAAAATCAAAACTTTTACACCATCAAGATCACATCAACAAAGGCTACAGTTTGGCTTGAGAATGATTTTGCAATTTTTTGGCAAAACCTGCGCTGAGCATATAAAGCATTATTTCAGTGCTTTTAAGAAGACAAATCAGTCTATTTTAGATCAATTGAACTATAATAGATCAAAATAGAAGTGTTCCCAACCTGTCACAATCCCTTGAATCAAGGAGAGTCCAGATACAACTAGCCTTACTCTTTAAAGTAAACCTGAGGATAGCCTATCTCACTCCAGCTATCAACTCTACCTGCAGTTTAAATTGTTTCATTTCATATACATCCACACACAAAGAAACAAACATGGTAATTCCAAAAATCCAATCTGAAAATATTGCGTGCATTGTCCCTCACGAAAACCCATTATTATCATGTTGCCATCTTAGAATTTTTGGCGAAACTATCAAGTTGAATAGCGAGCGCCTGCAAGTCAGTGATATTTTTTTGCCTTTTTGGGGATACAGCATGTGCCTTTAGAGTCTTGGAATAAATACCAATAAAATGCTCAGGTTTGCGTAAAAAATCTTCTCAATTGGGAAAATATGGGTCTTTTTTTGATTGGGTTCGGCTGTAAAATAGTCAAAATAAAATCACTGCAAGCGCTTGCGTTTAGTGAGAAAGCGCTTGATAGCACTCTTGAGTGCTCGCATTGTTGAACATGTGCACTTCTCAGTTGAGCGCTTCATCTGGGTAGACTGCCTCCCCTAGAGCTATCTAGGGTCTGGTATAGGCTAATCCATGACCGTTTAATACATCTTAGATTTTACCCCTTTTGTAGACATTTTATTTTAACGTCTGGAGGACAGGCTAATAAACAAGGTACATGTTGTTGCAATTTTTTAAACCAAGTTGAGAGATCAATGTAACCAAACTTGGTTTGATACATCATTATGGTATTATCACATGAAAATTTGATTGCCTTGACCTCAATTTTGAGGTCACTGGACTGTTGAACTTAATACTAGCAAGATTTTGGTATTTATAACATTCCCAAGCAACAGATGCTCTGAAGGCAAACCGGGACAAATGCAAGACCTGACTCAATACCAGAGCCTAGCTAAACTGCCCCCATACAGAAATTGCAGATCTATGAATGCTCGGTCCAAAATTTAGACCTTGTTCCGCTTGATATGGCGACATGTACATTTAGAGGAGGCATTTGCAGGAGGCAGGTGAAACAGAAATATTTTTAATCATGGGATTCATGGCCTAAACAGGTTTAGGTAAACAAAAATTTGCAGTGTAAAATTGGGAATATTTTCTTAGCCATAATTTTAAATTAGCATTATGATTTGGTTGCTCATTGAGTTGGTTCTTTTGAATACCCACAACATAGGTTTTGGTTGAAAAATAAAAATTATTTTTCTGTTTTAAAAGCTCCTGTTCATCATCATTATGTACTCTATTTTGGTGTGTGTACACTTTTCATAGGTGTACGGTCACCCTATAAATGGAGACAAAGTAAGTTTATCTGATAAGTTGAAGAGCTCTAAAGAGATACAGTGTATGTATTTGATAATAGCCTCAGACTGCATTAACAGGTTGCACTTAAGTTATAGGCTTGAGGAAAAGGCTATATGGATTAAAAGAAGACACAAAACATCTAGCACAGTTACATACTGTATTGATACTAATGTATACCATGTGCAGATCCAGAGGGGGGGGGGCATGGTCATGTTGCATATCAATTCAATGGAATCACGAAATATAGCATTTTGCCCACCCACCTGAACCTGAGGATGGGGTCAATAGGTCAAAATTCCACTTTTTCAGAACATGGTCATGTTGCATATCAAATTTAAGAGAATCACGATTGCAGCAACACAGTACCAACTATTTTCACTGCATACCCCCTCCCCCCACCACCCTTGGGAATGAGGTCAATAGGTCAAAATTCAGCTATTTCAGAACATGGTCATGCTGCATATCAAATTAAAGAGAATCACAAATGCAACAACATGGTACCAAATAGTTTGCCTGTAGACCCCCCCCCAACCCTGGGGATGGGGTCACAAGGTCAAAAATTCAACATTTTTCAAACATGGTCATGTTGCATATCAAATTAAAGGGAATCACAAATGCACTAACATGGTAGCAAATATTTTGCCCCCAGATCCCCCTACACCCCCACCCCACCCTGGGGTTGAGGTCAATAGGTCAAAATTCAAATTTTTCAGAACATGGTCATGTTGCATATCAAATTAAAAGGAATCAAGAAATATAGCAACATGGTACCAAATATTTTGCACACAGACCCCCCTCCTACCCCCCTTGGACAAAAGGTTAAAATTCCACTTTTTCAGAACATGGTCATGTTGCATTTCAAATTAATTGGGATCACAAAATATAGCAACATGGAAGCAATTATTTTCCCCGCAGCCATCCCCTTCCCCCCTGACCCTAAGGGTCAACAGGTCCAAATTCAACACTTTCTCAGAACAATGTCATGTTTCATATATGAAATTAAAGGGGATCACAAATGCAGCAACATGGTAGCAAATGTAACGTAATTTTTGATTTTTGTGTTGATACAATGTCAGTAGCGACGTCATTCAAAAGGTGCAACATCATTATGACCTTATAGAGGCACATGCCGTGAGATAAACAAGTTTATCAGGCAACGTGCAACAATGCAGTTAATATGAGATATTTGTTGCATGAATCCAATATGTCCAAACAGTTGACAGCAATAGTAGGCAAAGATATAAATATTATGGCAGTTTAATAATGGCCCTTTTTCATTTCAATGTTTTACTGACACATAAATCATTACCCCTGTAACTCAATATTTTAGTGTTTCAGGTAGTTTCCTTTTTACCTGACAGCTTATCTTGATTTGCATTTTTTAAACTTTAACATTTGAGAAGTGTTGTTGACTGATACAAACATGTATGCTCTGCCATAGGAGCATACATGCATAGGTTTAGATAAACAAAAAATTGCAGCGTTAAGTTGTGAAAATTTTCTTACCCATCAGTTTTAACATATATTTTGGGTGCTCAAAAGAACCGTCTCATTGAGATGGTTCTTTTGAGTACCCACAACATATATTTTAGTTGAGAAATAAGAAAAAAAAAATTTCGTTACGCACCTGATACATGTTTGCAAAATTGTGGCATCTTATATAATTTAATGATAAGCTGCATGGTCACTGAGCTGATAAGACCTAGTTGTCAACTATAATCCAGGTATTTGTCCGAAGCTAATCAAATTAGAGCTCCTGTTGAAGATATCAGCTTGTCAAGTTGATGAAAATGTAATGTTTATCAGTAGAGGACAAAAGTAGCCACTAGCAGAATGTCTTCTGCAAATTATGCAATATCAAAGTATCAATTTCATTTGTGCAGGCTGCGTTGATAGTGACACAGTAATTCAAGGTGGCTAGGTGCAGTGAATGGTGCATAATTTGTATAAAGCTACATGTACCAGGGATTTTTTTTGGTGTCCTCAGGGGCCGAAATTCGGCCCCTTTCCCAATGGGATTTAGGTGACTTTTTTCCCAATTTGAAAAAAAATTCCCAATCTCAAAAAAAAAAAAAAAAAAAAAAAATTTTTTTTTTTTTTTTTTTTTTTAGAATTTTCATTCAGTCACCACACTGACACACTCACAAGCTACATGATGACAATCTACTAGAATTGCATCCTATTTTCCTTCAATTTAATGGCAATAGCATGTGTAATAGCTTATTTTGTTTTTAAACTGACCAAAAATGATGTTCTAGTTTGTTTAGAAAATTTCCCAAAATAGTGTTTTACCGCGCTAATTTTCCCAATCTGAAAGGCCCTAGGGCCCCTTCCCAAAATTGCAAAAAAAATCCCTGTGTACATGTATTGGCACAGATTGGATAATAGAGATGTTATTTCATATTTCAGTATGTAAAGTGAAAATTCTAAAAAAAATGGAACTTTTTTCTCATACCATTTTTCCTCACATTGGAGCAGCGGCATGAGATTTCCAACAATTTTACATTTTGTCAAATGTAGACTCAGGTGGGCCTGTGGAGTCTCTTTTGAAGCTTGGACTGTTGTTCAGTCATTAGCTTAACAATCATAGAATACTCAAGTGGCTAGCAAAGGCTGTGATCAGACTGTGCGTATGCGCAGGCTGATCTGAGGCTTCGCTGGTCGCACATACCACATTGTTGGAAATCTCATGCACTGGCTCATTTTTGTTATCAGCTCTAAGTTAGTATGCAAAATGCTTGTCAGATTAACAAACTGTACAAATAAGGCCCCAATCAGACTCCTCCTGAAGAAGCAGTATGGTCTGGGTCTTAGCATTTTTGTCAGATCATTCCAAATTTTTAACATATACATCATGCATACATGTATGTACAGGAAAACCTGTCTTAAGCGTCCACTCAAAAATAGACAAAACAAATGGTCTTAAAGACAAATATGAAGATCAAAAGTATTGCAGAATCTGACCTGCATTAAGCGATAATTGGTCTTGAAAACCAATTTTTGGTCTTTTTACTGTACCATTGTTTACTTGTTTCTAAAGCAAACCATTGTTGTGCTCCAGTTACTGGAAGTTTATTGTCCTATATCTAGATCATGTGATCAGGGAATAAGCTAGAGAGCGCCTAGGGTGAAATAGTTGCCCCGGGGCCGAAATTTTGCCCTAAATGGGACCCAGGGAGAATTGGGAGTCTTCCTAAAAAAAATAAAAATTTTTTTAGGGAGACTCATTTTCATTCTATCACCACATGAATGCAAGCTGTGGTAACAATCTACAACCACTGCATTGTATTTCTCCTTCCATTTAATGGCAATAGTAGGTGTAATGGCTAATTGGCTTCTAAACTGACAGAAATGCTATAATTTCCCTATCTTCCTAATTTTCCTGGAGGAAGAAGTCACTTCTCCCTACTGTCAGTACCCAGCTTGAACCCTGTGTGATGCTTTTGTCAACCACAAAATGGTAATATAAGTATACATCTTTAACCCTTTACCTCAAAGAGGCAAGTGAATTTTAACACGTTTGCAAACAGAGCAGACCGAGATCAGACAGCTCTTTCAAGAGCTGCCTGATCAGGGTCTACTCTGTTTGCTTATGGAAATATGGTTAGATATGATTCTACACAAGTGGACCTGTCAAGTAATTTCTTTTTTAATGCACAAACCTGAAAGTTTATTCATAGTGGGTGGAGCTTAGCATGAATATTCATGAAGGAAAGAGTTAATTTTCCTGGAAACATTTGTTGTGATCCAAAGTGTCATATTCTCAATAATCCATATTCTACCTAAGTACATGTACTTGCAATGTGCACACCCCTGGGAAATGGTCTAGAACTATTCTAGAAAGTTCTAGAATTTTCTAGAACTATGTTCTAGAACTGTTCTAGATATGTTCTAGAATGTTTATTGGACAGATTGAGAGTGTTAAATGGGACAATTTTTTGTTCTACAATTATTCTAGCCAATGTCAAAAGATTTGTTCTAGAAAGTTCCAGAAAAATTCTTAAGGTTTTTCTTAGAATAGTTCTAGAACAAATCAAGTTTGTTTCTTTAGAACTTTTATGGAACAATTGTAGAACACCCCTCAAAAAATGTCCCATTTAATGTTCTATAAATGTCGCTGAATTTTTGTAGAACATTTTTAGAATGGTTCCAGAAAATTCCAGAAATGTCCAAATGGTTTGTTCTATAACTGTTTTAGAATTAAAAACCTGACCTTTTCTGGAAAAATTGTAAAACACCTCCCCAAAAAATGTCCCATATAGGGTTCAATAAATGTCTCTGTTTGATTCTAGTAGATATTTAATGGCCATGGTCAGGAATGTCATTGCTCCCTAGTCCTGGTAGATCATTTGGAAATATGGTTCCATGAAATGCCACCAATATATATCTGAAATGCTGTTTACATGGGGTTTAAACTCCCAAAAAGTAATCCCAAAATGTCTGTTGACACAATAATAAATAAACATCAACAGAAGAAGAATTACATGTATTATTGAGAAAACATAACAGCTCCCTTCTCTAGATTTGCCATGGAAAACCCTTGAAATCCGCGGTTAAAATCTACGGAGTATTCGGACGGCATTTTTAAGGTTTCCATGGCAGTTGATGGCAAATAAACCAACAACAAAAAATTGTGGAAGTTCATGAAATGCCATAGATTTTTGCCGTTGATTCCATGGAAGTTTAGTGGATTCCATAGAACAATGCCGTAAATTCTATGGAAATATGCCGTTAATTCCATGGAATGTTTTGGTAGATTTTACGTAAATATGCCGTTGATTCCATGGAAAGTTTCTGTAGATTCTATGGAAAATCTTCCATCAATTCCACGGAAAATTTCCACAAAACAGAGCAGAACAGTTTCTCACCAATGTTCTCATTGGCTCAATATGACTGAAACATTGTAAATTGAAATCTTATTCACATTTGATAAAAACCATTGAATTTTAAGTGAATAAAAATTGAAAAAAATGAGCAAATAAGATTATTGTACATAAGGCAGAAACATATTTGAAAAGCACACTAACAAAAACAACATTGAACAGATATACATTGTTTTGTGATGGGTGGGGTATAGGCTCCTAAGAGCCATTAAATGATTATTCAAAACAAAGTTGAGTATCACTCACGTGAATAAACCAGGCAATGCTATGGAAATATTGAAACCATAATACATTTATGGCATGGAAGAGAAATCAAATTAGCCTTAAATAATATCAGAAATTGAAATAAACAACATACCAAACATGTGCTTCAAATGCCTTCCTCCAAATTGAATCAAAACAGGAAGTGATGTCACTTTTTTTTCCGTAGAAAATTGCCGTGATTCTTTTCCATGGAATCTATGGCTATCTATCTACTGCCTACACAATAGGTACTTGTGCCAACTGATATTGTCAGCATTGGCTCTTAAACAAAGATGCTGATCTGAGTAGGCAGCTATACAGGCTGACCTGTGACCTCATTGTTTGCAAATATATAAGAGAGATTTTCACTTAACCTTGCAGAATTCATATTTTCCTTCTGATCCAGTTATAGTCTTAAATATCACATAGAAAGCACCAAAACTGGGTGGGTTGCTAGGTAAAGCCTGCGTTTTGTTTTAAAGTCTACTTTTGAATGTCATTGACAACACCCAATGTGCCTTATGTAAAAATGTACCTCTTTGGTATTGACCACTTCTAACAAATGAAATTAGAAAATCACCTCTGAGTACAAAGATGTAGCTGAATGCAAGGCCTGTACTTAATAACAATAATTATTATCAATATCTCAAGGCACTCATTCACACTTTTTTGAAAGAAATTTAAAGTCATTTGTTCAATGCTCTCAGGTACCAGAATAAAACTAAGTCATTTTCCATTCCAAAAATTGACAAAGTTATTTTGCCGTTCATTTTTGGCTCTGAAAATTTGTTAAGTCCATTTTCCACGGCATAAAATATGAAATCCATGGCCAAAAACCAATAATCCATAGAAAAAAGTGAAACCACGGAAAAAAATGCCATTAATTCGTGGAAAACAAATCCAGAGAATACGTTTTCTACGGAAAGTTACTTATTTCGTAGAATCTACGGCAGTTTTCTATGGAATCCACGGCAAATTTGATGATTTTCTGTGGAATCTGTAGAAAATTTGACAAATTCCATGGAAAACAACAAAATGCCATGGCAAATCTAGAGACGAGCGATGCCCTTACATTGTAGTTGGTCTGAATGCTGTCATTTATTATTGCCACCCTGTTACCCACCCATATCAAAACATTGTCATGCATTTCAGCTTGGAAAAAAGCAACCACAGCAACAATTAACATTAAAAACATTAGAAAGTGTGTCTTGGGCCTATTCACTGTCCCAGACAATAATACCAACATATTGCCATAATTGGCCATCTAGAAACTGCCACACAAGTGCTTTTTGGGGAGCCTTATAATCCCTCCAATTCTGGCAGCCATGTTTTCCCCATCATCCACACGCGCGGATCCAGGCATTTTCGCCAGGGGGGGTCCAGGTCAATCTGGCAAAAAATAGCTCTGACAACGTTTTTTTTTTTAGTCCTCAGCTTTTATCACAGACATCAAATAGTTTTACCTGGCTGCGTAGCGCAGTCGGTAACGTGTCTGGCTACAGATGCGTGTCTGACTGCAATTCCAGGGGTCGCGAGATTGATCATGAAATAATTTCTACGGTCATTCTCCTCCCTTCCGCTGATTCATTCAAGAAGGGTTGTTGTCAGTTACAAGCGAAAGTATGTGCATGAATTACTGGTTAACCGCTTGTTCAAGCCTGCCCAGGAAAAAGTGTGGTTAGGTGAACTGACCGTCCCGCAATGACCATAGCTGTTGACTTGGGACTCAAGCAACAAAACCAACCAACCAATCAAATGGTTAATTTCAAAGAAAAATATCTTTTTTCAAGGTTCCAGGGGGGGTCCAACATTTTCCAGGGGGGGGGGTCCAACTTTTTCCACAGGGGGGGGGGGGGGTCCAATTGCTTATTCCTTATAGAAACCCATATAACTTGTGATTTTCCAGGGGGGGGGGTCCGGACTCCCTGTCCCCCCCCTCTGGATCCGCACTTGATCCATCTGGTTATGACATGCTTGTTCTAGAAATGTGCTAAAAATGATCTAGAACATGTTTTAAACTTTTGTAGAACTTGCCAGTTCAGTGAATTTCAGTAAAATATCAGTGAGATTGAAAAATAAACACATTCATTTCAAAACTGTTACAGTGTAGTTTTTTTTAGCAAACTTAATGGATGTTAGCTGCTCATCCTCTGTTTATAATAAGCCATGCCATCTTCTTGTTGTGGTAACATGCCACCCTGTTACCCCACCCATTTTCAAACATTGTCTTACATTTGCTAAAAAAAACAAACAAACAACAATCCCAGCAATAATCAACATTGACAAACTTTGAGAAACTGTTTCTCAGGTCTGGCAATACTACTATCGTGTTTGCCATCTAGAAATTGCCAAGCAAATGTTTTTTTGAAGAGCCTCCATATTATCCCTCCTGTTTTTCTCATCATCCATCTGGTTATGACATGCTTGTTCTATACATGTTCTAAAAATGTTCTAGAATTTTTTTATACCATTTCTAGAACTTGCTGGTTCTATAAATGCTAGTTCTAAATAAGTTCTAGAACTTAATTTGAATAGTAACTGTAAAATTTTCTTTAACTTATTTTGCCCTTGAGAAGTTCCAAAAATGTTCTAGAATTATTCGTATATTTGTAGAATTAAGTTTAAGTTCTTAAAAGTATGACAAATGTTCTAGAACTTAATTTGAATCATTTTCTAGAAGTTTCTGTCAACTTTATATTTTGTCCTAGAAAATGTTCTAGCATATTATTAGAACATTTTTAGAACTTGGCTCTTGATTTGTTCTTAAATGTTCTAGACTATTTCAAGAACACTTTAAGAATAAAACAAGTTCTAGAATGTGTTTGATTTGTTCTAGAGCAATGTTCTAGAAAAATCCCAGAAAGAAAGTTCTAGAACAAGCATATTTACCTGGTTTAGAACAGTTCTAAATGTTCTAGAACAGCTCTAGAACACCTCCATTTTTTAGAACAATATTTCGCCGGGACAGTGTCTTTGAATTTGTATTTATAGTTAGGTACATGTATTTATAATTAAGTTCGTCCCCATGGAAAGTGTTAAACTTATGGGCGTTTCTTTTGACATTCAGTATTCACTATTAAATCCGGGGCCTCAACGCGAGAAAACCTGTCTTAGGAGGTTTGCGAACAACACAGGCGCAGACCAGCCGGGGCATCCGCGCAGTCTTATCAGCACCTTTGTTATTCGCTTATTGGAAAGAAGCATATTTAAACTTGCTTCAAGCAAAATTTCAATAATCTAGCTATTCTCTGAAGCTCAGAAGACCGGTTTGATTCTCAGTTTTTCAGAAACCCCGAAGACAGGCTTTGTCGTGACGAGGCCCAAATAAAGCTATGCAAGAGTGACTTTACAAAAACTGTGATACTTGTCCAAATACCATTACAGATAACCACATGGTGCATGTTGATATTCATTGAACACAGTATGACATTTTTTGGCATGAGGTTATTGTACACAATTAAAGGTCAGCAGGTTTAGAAAGTTTTTGATGATTGACAAATGCCAAGCAGGAAAATAAGTCCAGTGTACGTGGCATTTCTGTTCAGAGACCAGGTGGTTTTGTTCTTTGCTTGATAGTGGGTAATTTTGCATGCATAAAATATTTTACTCTAATGTATTCTGGTTTTTTCTTCAAAATAAGCTTTTTTGAAAAATTCTTTCAGGTATACCATCAGATTGTCAACAGTTTGGATCCCGAAAACATCGGGTCTGATCTGGATCCCAACTGTTTGCAAAAGTTATCAGCATGTAGTCGCGAAAGAGTTTCTACTTAAACATGTATGATGCAGTGTGCATCAGAGATAAGATGGTTTCATTCTTTGCATGATACTGGGTAATTTTTCTTTCAAAAAATTATTTCATGGACACTATCAGAGTGACAAACAGTTACTCCGTTACCAACAGTTTGTACCCAGATCAGGCCTGACTAAGTTAGTCAGGCCTGATCTGGGTACAAACTGTTGGTAACGGCTATACATTTAATCCTTGGGTGACAAAAGTCGCTGCTTGCCTATTGGGGAATTTTGCATCCTTTTTTGTTGTCTGCTGATTTTTTCAAAATCAACTTTTTTGAAAAATTATTTCAGGAATACCTCTGGGTCCATATTGTTTGCAATATCAGCTACGTACCGATGTAGTGGAATATGTTCTCCAGCTAAACACATTTTTTGAGCATAAAATTGTGAAAACATTTTCTCATCCATCCGTTTTAACATCGTTTTGGTTGCTCAAAAGAACCATTTCATTGAGATGGTTCTTTTGAGTACCCACAACATATGTTTTGTTTGAAAAAAAAATCAAGTAGCCTACACACTCGAATGACTCGGTCATCTTATCTAAAGGAAAACTCTCATTGTTTTATTTTTCTTGCAGACAATAAGGATGTGTATGCCCAAGAACTCCAGATTTTGTCTGCTATGCCTATTCCTCTGGCTGTGGCTCCCAAGCCCATCTTCCAGCTCTCTAGATGAATCAGGAAAGACAAATCTTACTGCAGAGAGTTATGTCCCTTTGGCAAAAGATGCAAGCTATGAACCGGATGAAACAGAATATCTGCAACTAAATCAAAGCACTAAAAGAGCTAATGAGCATGATGACTCTAAACCTCAACATTACTTCTTGCATTCCCTGATGGAAAAATATGGAAACGGACTTCAGATCACTTTCGAAGGATTCGAACATTTGTTAGAAAATATAGGACTTGGAAAATTTCTAGTGTTTGACCATGATGTCGACTGCCACAAAGTTAATGGGTCTGAATTCATAGCCTTGCACGGAGACCATAATCATTCAAGTCTCCATCAGTCAGATGATTCACGGAAGCCATGTCACACTGGAGATGATCATGTGACACATTCACACGATCACCATGATGCAGGAGATGCTGAAAGTCATCTAGGCGACACAGATCATGATCATGGTGGTGATGAGACTGAGGATGCACATAAGCATGATCATGTGACACATTCACATGATCACCATGATTCAGGAGATGCTGAAAGTCATCTGGGTGACACAGATCATGGTCATGGTGGTGATGTAACTGAGGATGCACATAAGCATGATCATGAGGCAACAGAAGAGCAACATGCCAGAGTCAGAAGACATATTATGGAAGAAGCCAAAAAACAGGTAAGGCAGAATACATTGGAGCCCCGGCATGAGATTTCCAACAATTTGACATTTTGACAAGTGTAGACTCTGACGAGCCTCTGCAGCCTCCTTTTAAGCTCAGAAACTCCAAATAGTGTTCAGTCAGTAGCTTAACAACTATAGAATACTCAAGCGACTAGCAAAGGCTCTGATCAGACTGTGCGTATGCGCAGGCTGATCCGAGGCTTTGCTGGTCGCACATACCACATTGTTGGAATCTCATGCACTGGCTCAATTTGTACAGTAAAACCTGTGTAAAACAGCCACTCAAAAATAGACAAAACTTAGTTCTTAATGACAAGTGGTAGCTTAATGAAGGTTGAAAGTAAGGGGAGCATTCTGCAGTACTTCTGACCTGCATTAAACGATAATTGGTAATGAAAACCAATTTTCTATCATTTTGAGAGTGGCTGTTTTAGGTTTTACTGTAGATCAAATCTAACCAGTAACCTTTGAAACAGTGTTCACAGTTAATGTTCTAAAATTTCGTACATTTATCTCATTTCTAAACTGGAATTTATAGAAGCAATCTAATCTGGGTCTGCTCTGTTTGTCTATGCCTTTTTTGGCTGGCAACTGGTGTTCGAAATTTTAGAACATTTACCATACTCCTTGTCAGGGAATCAATGAGGTTATTCCTTTAACGCTTTCCAAGCTGGGTTATTTTTGTCAAGATTTTAAAAACTTTTTCAAAGAATTCTTTCGGGAATACTTTTAGCCAATGACTTATTTGTAGCCACTAAAAGGCTTCAATGGCTAATGGCCAGGTGAGCCCTTCAGTGCAGACCGTCACCCTGATGAAATGCTGCATTATACAGCATTTCATCTAGGTCGTCACTGAATGCCAAAGAACCAGTTAATTGTTTCCAGTCGACAAAGGGTTTATGATTGTATGATTCTTAGGGGCAAGCATACCACTAAGTGCATACTTCATAAAGTTCATATGTTTAGATAAACAAAAATTTTTAAGTGTAAAACTGTGAAAATTTCCTAACCATCAAATTTAACATGTTTTTGGTGCTCAAAAGAATGGTCTCATTTAGACGGTTCTTCTGAGTACCCACAACATATGTTTTGGTTCAGAAATAAGAAAATTAATTTTTAGGTATGCACTCTTACTTGAAGTAATTTTCTTTTTCTATTACAGTGTTTGAGCCCCAAACTGATTCTTCAACTGTTTAATAATGCAGAGACTACAGCTATAACTGAAGACCTATTTACAGACTTGTGTCCAGTTTTAATATATCAGTTAGATAAGAAGACATGTGTTTCAAACTCTTATGAAGATCACCATGATTACCATGATGAAGGTCATGAAGGTCATCACCATGACGACCATGAACATGAACATGATGACCATGAACATGATGACCATGAACATCAACATGATGACCATGAGCATCAACATAATGACCATGAACATCCCCCTGCTGCAAAGTCAGAAGCGAGTTCAGGTTTTGATCTTTCAAATATCCCAGCAAAAGGTAAGTCAATCACTTTGTATGCTGGGTAATTTTTCCAGCTTTTTTGTTGTTGCTGATTTTTTTCAAAATCAACTTTTTTCGAAAAATTCTTTCAGGAATACCACCAGAGTGACAAAACAGTCTGGGTCCACACTGTTTGCAAAGGTTATCAGCAGGCGGGGCTAGTTTGTAAGGATTTAACCATTTCCAAGGGTTATAGCCATTAAAACAAGTACAAGTACATCGATCAGGGGCCTTTTCAAGCTGTTTTGGGAAAAGGCCCCTGGCTTGAATTGAGAAAAAATGTGCGGCATTGTGCAGCATTTGGGGAATTTTTATAAGTGTAATCTGCTAAATAATATTTACTATTGTGCAACATTTCGATCCATGAATACATGAAATAGCTCATAACAAAAACATCTGAGTATGCCGAAATGCTATCAAGGTCTGTCTGTAAACACAGTGTGGCTCAGAGAGCAATTCTGGGGCTATTTATTGATTGAAACCGGTGAGACTTATTTTTACCTTCAGAATGGGATTTATTTTTGAAAATTGGGGAAAAAGGAAGATATTTTGGAGTATGGAATGGGGCCTAATATCGGACTCTGGTGATATGGAGAAAAGGCCCTGTTGATGGTGGGCCTACGGTAATGTTCTAAAGTTTGGAAAACTTTTCCTAAAATAAAATAAAATTGGTTTTCAGGGCTGGAATTCACACAAAATGCTTGTCAGAAAAGCAAACATTGAAGACCCTGATCAGATTGCACCTTCAGGGGTAAGTCTGATCTGGGTCTGGACTGTTTGTCTACATGGCAGGCAAATAGTGTTTAAGATTTTAGAATGTTTACCGTAGTTTTGAGAAAAGCTGTCTTCGAGGTTTCCAACTAAGACTGAAGCCAGTCTGCTCAGCACCAGGAAAATTGTAATGTGATTTTATTTTGCTTTCCAGAAAACAAAAAAACAAAGGCGCTGATCAGACTGTGGGGATGCACAGGCTGTACTGTGCCGTTGGTGTTCCAATAAAACCAGATCAATTTTTTTACCGACAAAGCCCAAATTGTTTTACGTTCTTCATATGGAATTTCTGCAGTATTAGTGTTTGCTAGAGGAACAAAAGCAAATAGAAATTTTGTTATTTTAGGACGACCTGCAGAATGCAGGAACAGTAGCTCTGGTTGATTATTTTTGAAGTTATGGCCCTTACTGACAATAGAAGATCTTTTCATTTGTCACTGTTGCACACAGAATTATCACAAGTGAAAGAAGAGGAGCGCAGTGACTCATTGGGAGAGTGCTCAAAAGACTCCAGATCGAGGCATTACGTGTCCGAGCCTCACCAGAGGCACTACATTTATTTACTTTATCCTTTGCTCATTGGTAGAGTGCTTGACACAAGATCGAGGCATTGCAGATTGGACGCATTGTGTCAGAGCAAGAGACTTTATCCTCTGCTTAGTACTGGTTGGTTCAACCCAGGAAGACCTGCTCCTGACATGACTGAAAAACAGTTGAAAGGGACGTAAAGCATCGAATCAAAGGCAAATAAACAAGTGAAAGAAGCTTTGATCACAGATTTAAATCCACAGCCATTGTTTCTTGCCTATGTGATGTGTTCACTTTCTTGTTTCAGTTTGGGGCTTCAGTACTATTGCTGTGGTGATTATCTCCCTTGTTGGCCTGTTAGGGGTAGCTGTGATACCAATCATGCAGAAGGTGTTCTACAATCATCTGCTCCAGTTTCTTGTGGCACTGGCCGTTGGGGCTCTTACTGGTGATGCCTTGTTGCATCTTTTACCACATGTAAGTAAAAATGCTTACTCATTCCTCGCTAACCGTTCTCGTCTGCTGCTAACCTTTGCAATCAGTTTGGAACCAGATCAGGACCGACAAAATGTCGGTCCTGATCTGGATCCAAACTGTTTGATACTCTGATAGTGTTCCTGAAAGACTTTTTTAAAAAACTTATTTTTGGAAAAAGTCAGCAGACGACAACAAAAGCATGAAAAATTACCTAGCTTGCAAAGAGCAGCTAACCCTTTCTTTACTGATTCAGTTGTCCATCCAGCTTAGTTCAACAAGATTTGAATGCTATATTTTACATTGAACTCTTTGCATGCTGTTTAAACTTTTTCTGACAATTAAATTTCTTTTGCATCAGATATGGATTTCCGCTGTTTTTACCCATGTGAGGTCATTCTATCTCATAAACCCTGGACCAACCAATGCAAAAGTTTAAAATCGAACAGCAGCATGACGTTATTGTTGCGTTAAAAGTGACGTCATTGTGATCTGTCAGTGTTCGCATTTACGCCGTAATAATATCTAAATACGCAACAAAATCGTTGGTACGCAAAAAAGACAAGTAGCTTGCGTCCATGGAAAGCAAGAACAAAAAAAGCAGTCGACTTTCAACACATTTAAGCCAGCTCAAATTTGAAGAGAGTTAAAATCCTTGAATATCAGTCTTTTGTACTTTGCAACGCTTCCAAATCACAAAGAGACTGCTATATTTAAAATAGTTTTCAGTTGTTGTTTTCGGAGGTCCGTTGTTCATAGCAACGGTTGAAATCAGAATGAGGCTCAGTTATAAATAATGATTTACGGTTTTCCCAAAATCGATTTGCTGGGTAAAAATGGCGTTTGCCTCGAGGAATCACACTTGAAACATTTAAATAACTTAATAAAGTGTATTCTTAAGCCAATACTATCACAGTTTGATGTTTTATCCGTTCAAAAATGCGTTCACGGACAGTTTCAGCGATTTTCAACAGGCACAAGTAAAATAAATCTTGGTCTAGAACGTCTAGTAAAGCTTTTTTAAAAGCGAAAAAGTTAATAGTCAAAGACTCCATCACTGCTAATTCTGCTTCTTTCTTGCTTTTTTAATTGATCGTCAATTACTTAAAGTGTAAACTGAAAATGTTTGCGATTAAAGATAATTGATTGTTTTAGCTAGCTTCTTTGTGTTTAACATTGCAAAAAAAAACAGGTTTGGAAACTTTCTGGGACTCTGTAAAATTTACTTGGGACTCAACTTTTGTTGATGCCCTGGGCCCCAGGGAAGCAATAGAAATCAAGCCTAAATCTAACACTGTCTGTCGCATCTCCGCGTACTATTTAGGAACTAGTTGGACCCGGTTTTGAAATATGAAAACATGTTATTTAATGGTGAACAAGAAAAAGAATCCATTGTGTGAAGTTGGTACAGAAAAATCCGTCCCTCATGATCGCCATTCGTCATCACTCGGCAAGCCTTGTGATGGCATCATGCCAATCGGTGATCATGGGACACATTTTTGTATCCCATCCTCACACTCATGATGGATCATTATATTATTGTTCACTGCCAGATTTTTTCCCTCAAAATTATTTGAAATGTCAACATATCTACTATGACTACAGTAAATGTTCTAAAATGTCAAACATTTTTCTCTTTCTGCTCTCAAATATAATATTTGTTCTCAAGGCTGGAATACACAAAATGCTTATCAGAACAGCAACAGGGAAGACCCTGATCAGACTGCTTCTGATCTGGGTCTGTGCTGTTTGTGCCTTTTTTGCAGGAACTAGATTTCCAAATTTTAGAACATTTACCCTATATGTCACTATGATCAAAATTTCATCATCAAATATACAATATCAAGTAACATATTCATACTGAGCTGTTATCCAGCAAAAGCCATTATGGTACAAGTTGGCATGTGCTTATAGCGAAGATTCAAATGAGTCTCTGCAATTGCATGATCTGTTCAGAGTCTTACTTAGTCTCAAGAAGTGTTGGAACCTTGGTTACCCAGGTCCCGAGATAAGAGTTTGTAACTGAAAATAATTTACTTATTTCTCAACCAAAACATAACTATATTATATGTTGTGGGCACTCAAAAGAACCGTCTCGATGAGACGGTTCTTTTGAGTACCGAAAACACATGTTTAAACTGATGGATAAAAAATAATCACTTTAACAATGAAATTTTTTGCTTATCTGGCCCTATGCTTACCTGTTGAGTGCTCTTTGAAGACCCTGATCAGACTGCACAGGTTCACAGGCTTATCTAAGTCTTTGATGTGCGTGCATGCCAACTTGTACCTTTTGCTGGACACAAGCTCGTGTAAGGTGTATTCAGGTTTATCTTATTTTTTGCCATAAATGCCATGCCCGGATCGAGTGGGGGGAGATTGTCCTGACTTTTTTTAGCCATCAACGTATTTCACAGGGGGCCCAATACACCTCCCTTAATAAGCAATAAGACCTTAAGCCCCAATAGGGGTCCAGTTGCTTATCGAGTGAGGTTCATACCAGTATTTCAAAGGTTAGGGTGCCTATAGTCACTGGTGATTTTCTAGGGGGGGATCTGGAGCCCCTGTCCCCCCACTCTGGATTCACCCATGAATGCCATAGAATACAGATTCCAACAAATTATAGATGTTCATTGTGTTTAATACAAAATGTTGATGCTTGGAAATATACCAACCTATTAGTGTCCCAATGCTGTTTTAATCCCTTCCCAGTCCCTGCAATTGCTGACTTTTGCGGTCTACTGATTAATAGCTTTGCAACTTTTTTCTGAGCTGGATCCAATTACTGATTTTTTGTGTGTAATTAAAAGACGACAAAAAACATGTTAAGAGTTAGGCAGGTTTTCTCATGACTTGCCTCCTATTATAACTGTAGATGACAGCATCAAATATCAGATTGGTAGTATTCACACGGGATAAGTGGCAATCAAAAACGCTCTTAACAATCGTCGAACATGGATATAAAATCGCTAGAAACAGTGTTTTTAATTGCCATTTGTCACCAGTAAGGCGACAAATGGCAATCAAAAACTCTGCTTCTAAAGATTTTTTATCTACATTTGTTGATAGTATTAATGTTTTCTATTGTCTCCTATCCAGTGTGTGTAATGTGACTGTGTTAACAGGTCATGAGGTGCATACTGCGTAGGTCCAGTTAAGCCCCCCAAAATTGGCGTAAAATTATGATTTTTTTTATCCTTATCTCTCAGTTTATTCATGTGTTTTGGGGTGCTACAAAGAACTGTCTCATTGTGTGTTTTGGGTGCTTTGAAGACTGATTTTGCGGCAGTTGTTTTAAGCACACTTAGCTTTAATATGTTTCATTAGATAAATAATAAAATAAATGTTTACCTGCTTATCACAATTATGTAAGATTATTTAATATTTGTAAAGATTTAAGACATTCTGATGTTGCTCGATAAATTTCAGATACAAAAGCCACAAACATATCATAAAAATACCAGGGTATCTATTTCTTTCTCTGTTTGTCATCTGCTGATAAACTTTGCAAACAAAGTGGACTGAGGTCAGGCCGGACGATACATTTTCTTACCCTTCAGTTTTAACATATGTTTTTGGTGCTCAAAAGAGCATTGGGACTGTTATTTTGAGTACCCACAACATATATGTTTTGGTTGAGAAATAAGAAAAATTATTTTCTGTTACGCAACTAAAGGCCTGGATACCCTACAATATTATATCTAGAAGTTTGGTAGATTGGTTCCAGTCCTTAAAGCAATTTTTCATCAATTTGTCAAATCATATTATACTTGTAACCAGTCTAACTTTTATGGCTCTGTTATTAAAACAGAGCCATCAGAATTAGACTGGCTACAAGTATATGAAATGACACATTGATGAAAAATTGTTTTAAGGACTGGAGCCAGTCTAGAAGTTTGGTGTCACTCATTACATATACCAAAAATGGTATTCAAAGTACAAGGTAAAATGCCAATCGAAAGGTTATGTTCTTTTTACAAACATGTTAGCTACATAATATTAAGAGAAGGCTTTGTACAGTTACATGTATTTTTATAAACTTACAAGGGGGCACTAATCTTCTTGTTTCGATCAGGATAAATTCTTGGATAATCATATTGTTCTCTGATAGGGAGCGCAGTGGCTCAGTGGTAGAGTGCTTGACTGAAGACTGAAGGGTCGCAGGTTAGAGCCTCACCGGCATCACTGTGTTGTGTCCTTGAGCAAGAATCATTAATCTTTGCTTATACACTGAACCGAAGTTATAAGTAGCTACCATACAATTTTTGCTCCCTTTCAGAAGGTAAAAGTCGCTCTCACATTATTTAATTTCTATAAAAAGGTACAAGGCTTTGTCGAGACTCTGCAAATTATGTCATTTCAAAATGACTGGTAGACCTTGCACAGACGAGGTACGAGTAAAGGTACCCTCATTTCCAAGAGTCACACTTTTTGTGTGATATAAACTATTCATCAGATATGTTATCCATTTATATTTTAATTAGTTTGAAGATGTTTATTACAGCTGTGATATAAAATGAAAAGAATCAAAAGTTTTTTTGAAAATTGAACACTCCATTTCTCTTCTACGTTAACATGAAGACAGCCACGGTCAACAACTTAATCGAAGGATTTTTTAGCTTAACCATGCAGTTTGCATACTCACTTTGCAATGCTCTGTACGCTCTATTATCTGCGGCACAGCAGTGCAATTTTCAGGGGTTCTTCATGATGAATTGGCGTCACTGTTCTGCTTAAAAATTAAAAATAAATCTTTAACAAATGTCATTTAAATGACCTTTAAAGTTTCACGTTAAAATCAGAAGTGGATACCAAATTAGTAAAACATATCGTTAGAAAATGGGCTCATAAAGTTGCATGGTGTTTTGTCAAACATATTAATATAAAATAAAATACAATACACATACAATGATTTTAGTATGTGCAGCTGATGATTTCCGAAAATTTCGGAAAATTCGGAAAATTATCAATTTTTAAAAATTCATAAAAAGTCTGTCATAAGCAAAATGTCAAGTGTTTAGTGTTTTTTCAAGTCGATTAGGCAGGTTTGCAATCACCTGAACTTATATTTGATAAAAACTGCACTCAAAACGCTTATTTTCTTCAAAAAGTTGATTTTTGCATTTTTGAACCCAAAAATCGAGAAGTGATAGAAAACTCTTCCAAAACACCGCTTTACTTTAGTCCATTACAATGCACAGTCTTGGGCAAAAGTTCATTTCAATATCACTAGGGCTTAGTCAGAAAAAAAGAAATTGAAAAGTGGCTACTTAGAACTTTGGCTCAGTGTAGTACTGGTTCAACTCAGGAAGACCCATCCCGACATAACTGAAAGATTGTTGACTGGGACGTACTGGTTCAACTCAGGAAGACCCATCCCGACATAACTGAAAGATTGTTGACTGGGACGTAAAGAATCAAGTCAAACATATTGTTCTCTGGCATCTATATTTCTAGCATTTCCTCTGGATTTATCGAATTATGTTTACTTACAGTTTGAAACTCAGATCATCGGGGATACTGTGTTGTGTCCATGAGCAAGACACTTTATCCTCTGCTTAGTACTGGTTCAACCTAGGAAGACCAGAAATTGGCTCAGCACAACGGAAATTTTTTTGACTAGGATGTAAAGCATCAACACATAACAAACAACTAGAATGCTAATACCCAAATTCTTATAAATGTCAGGTCCTCATAGTACCTAGTTTCTACCTTAAAATTAATAGAAAGCTTTGTCTATTATAAATTTAATTCGGTCAGGTGTTATCCTTGGCTTGTGAAATTCCATCAACAGAGTGTAGGGACAATTATAAACATTTAGTATAATATTTAATTCGG
This sequence comes from Loripinus fragilis, assembly GCA_964019695.1. Classification (NCBI taxonomy): domain Eukaryota; kingdom Metazoa; phylum Mollusca; class Bivalvia; order Lucinida; family Lucinidae; genus Loripinus; species Loripinus fragilis. The sequence goes on from OZ026526.1 coordinate 45,544,059, forward strand.
GCAGGTGTTGACCTTGGCTTGTTGTGAAATTCCAGGATGTCTAAAGATAAATATTGATTCAACCTTAGATCCATACAAAGTGCAGGGTTAATCCTAGCCCAAAATGATGATGGGCCCTTAAAATGGGCCACTGGCCCATATCCCATTCAAATACATGCAAATTTCCAAATTTTAATGGGCCATTTGAAATTTTTATGGGCCCTTTGCAAAATTTGATGGGCCCAAAAATCCCTAATATCCACATTAGAGCATAATTGACATGAGATTTGAATAGCTTGTATATGGGGCCCAGTCAAAAATAAAGTCCATTTTAGCAAAACATTAATAGTTTTGTCACAAAATGGATCCGGCCCATCCTAGGATGAACCCTGAAAGTGTTATACAACAAGACTTGGCCTAGGTGCTGAGTTGATTCATGTTGTATCACACATTTGTTCGTGTAAACACTTGGACCAAAAACAGCTTGGTCCTGGTTCCAAACAAATTTGTTGTCTAAAGAGGCTATTAATCATCTATTTGCAACACCTACTTTTAGGGCTTTCAAATTTTTATCTTCTAATCTAGTGATTTCAAAAAACATTATTCAGGGTTCGCACAGGCTTGAAAAGTACTTGAATTAAGAGGGCTTTCTCGAAAAGTCCTTGAAAATTAAATCTACACTGGAAAATCACTCAAAAGCCTTGAAATATGAAAAGTCCTTGAATTTTACTATTTCTGTAGGACTTAACACAGTTGATACATGTAGAGACCTAAATCAGTATAAAAATTGTTGTGCCTTTATTTGGTGCAGCATATGCTGCACCAAATAAAGGCACAACGATTTTAGACTAATTCTCTAGGACTAATTTCTCCATTATCTCAGTCTTGCATTTCTGAAGTAGAATTTTAACTTTAAAATCTGTATTTTTCATAAAATTTAGTCCTTGAAAAACTGTAGAAAAGTCTTTTAGAAGGCCTTGAAAAGTCCTTGAATTTTACTCAAACCTGCTAGTATGAACCCTGTTATTGTCAATTACTCTTTAGCAGTGACAGCAGTGATAGTCAGTTAGGCCTAAATGAAATATATGTGTGGTTCCTGTTGCATACCAACAAAATTTAGGGTAGGTAGGTAGGGAAATTATTAAATTTTATTATTACATTTAACAAAGAAAATAGTGACAAAAACTGAAAAAGTGCCCATTTAAGGTTTTTTTTTCTTCAAGACCATTTTAATGTTTAGGGTAGGGTTAAAAAATTAGGGTAGGTAGGCCAACAGGAACCACACATACATTTCATTTAAGCCTAAGCCCTTTGCCTACTACGAAACAATGCATATAAAAGTGTTGTCTGCTGATGTCGTCTGCTGCATTTAGTTGCTAACATCACAAACTAATTTCAGCATCTTTTGGTCTCCGATCAGACTGTTCTTAGAGGAGCAGTCTGATCTGGGTCCACACTGTTTGCTACAGGGACTTTTTAAAAGGTTCAGCATATAACAGACAACATTTAGTCATGATGTTAAACAACCTATTCCTAGTGATTTTGTTTCTATTTTAGGCAATACAAGGTGGCCATTCTGACGAAGGTCATGGGGGTCATGGCGATCATGGTCACGACGGTGAGACAGGGGGACACGATATGTCTGGAGTCTATAAAGGGCTTGTCGGGTTGATGGGAATTTATTTCTTTTTTATCATTGAGAGAACGGTGACAATTATCACAGATATAAAAAGAAAACGAAAACAGGTAAGACACAAAGACCGTCCTAAGGCCAGATTTTTTTTTATTAGTTGACTTACGGGAATTTTTTTTCAGATCTAGGGTCGGGGGGACGAAAAAAATAAAAAAAAAAGCTCTGAAAATGACCAGTTGACTGGTCATTTTCGTTTTTTTTTTTTTTTTTTTTCAGAGCTTTTTTTCTTTTTTTTTTTCTTTAATATCTCCAGAAAAACAGTAAAACTAGTAAGGTAATCTTTAAATATTTCATCATTTTCCTAAAACTCTGGACAGGACAATCACTTTTAACAGTGTCACTCTCAAAAATGCACAGACAGAACCTCCAAAAAATATTATTTTTTTCAACCAAACAATTAATATTTAGAGTCGGCAGATAAAATAAATTTTTTTTTTAGAAATTAAATTTTTTTTTCCTACTTTCTGGAAAATTACAGTAGAAGGGTTCGTAAATCAACTTATAAAAAAATTCTGGCCTTATAATAAAAGAGACTTTTTTGGTTGCATAATACAGTAATGACCAACCGGTCAAAAATGTAGAGTAGTTGTATAAGTAACCACGTGTGGTACATGAACATGTATCTGGTTCTCAGACAAGCAGGGGCCACATTTGGGGTCTCTCATATATATATTTAGGTCAAATTTTAGGACATGCTGATGTTAAATTATTTGTTTAATTATTACTGGCACATGTACCAGTCAGAGCGCTTACTTAAGATCACTTAGTATATGCATATTGTTTATCACAAGAAGATAACTTTTGTTAGATTTGCCTTTCTTGAAAATGATGAAAACTAAAGAAAGAATCATTTGTCCAAATGATTTGGATAGAAAGTTTGTTGATCACTGGTCCAAGTAACTTTCATAATGAATCACTGTAACAGGTGAATTTATTAATGTAACAGATGATTGTATCATAATGAAAATCACTCTATTTAGTGATTTTGCAAAGAATGGGCACCCACCATACTCTTGAACTTTCAGGGAAAAATAGGCTCAATAGCCATGATAGCAGGAAAAAATAGGAAATACATAATAAATGACTGTAAAGTTGATTTTTGTGGTATCTTAGGGTTTCTGAAGTCCAAATCTGGCATTAAATGTAAAAAAAAATGCATAACTGGTCAGAAATAATACCTACACACATTTCTAAGTAGAGGTCCAGAAGATTAGCTGCTGTACAGTACTTTATCAAAACAAAGTAAACTAAGTCAATTTTGAAAAATAACTTAAAAAAATTTCGACCACTAGCTGCCTGTTAAAATAGGCCTAGACAAACAGCGCAGACCCAGATCAGACTGCTTCTGTAGAAGCAGTCTGGTCAGGATTTTCCCAGTTTGTTATTCTGAGAAGCAATTTTGTGAATTGCAGCCCCGATAATCAACATTAAAGAGACTAAGTCTGTAACTATGAACATTTTTCAAATTTTTTTATTTTGTTTTTAAATCATTTGTAAAAGTAGAATTAAGTTATGTTTTCACAATAAATATGTTCACTATAGCTGAAAACTGCACGGAAAAGTGAATTATCTTATAAAACAGGTGTGTTTTTCTCTTATTGGTAATTATTTGCGTCCCTCATATAATTATAGACAGTTAATTTTAACATAAATGCTGTTGATAATTTGTTAAGATTTACGAAATTGGTGAAATGTATACCTGAATTTTAGTTTTTTTACTGTGTTCTTGAAAAATAGAAACATTAGTTCTAAAATTAAAAGATCAAAAGTTACAGACTATGCTACTTCAAGTTGAGAACTGAACGAGAAAAGTGTATGAAATTTTAGAATGTATGAGGGTCTGGATGGGGTATAATGATAAGTGAATAATGGCCCTTTTTATAATGAATAGTGAATAATGAGCAAAAAAATAATGAATAGTGAATAATGAGAGCCTAAAAAATAATGAATAATCCTATTTTTTTAATGAATTGAAGAAAAAATTAATGAATAGTGAATAATCAGATTTCTTTGCCACCTTTCTTACTTTTAATGAATAATTGGTCTTATTTTAATGAATAACCCAAAATTTTAATGAGATGAATAATGGGCTAAATTTTTAATGAATAGTGAATAACAGACCCCCCTATCCAGACCCTCATGTATACTTTAAGCAGGGATGTGGAAATACCATGCCCAACTTGTCCCGACCTGGTCCAATTTCATTCAGGATACCCAGGAGACACACGACCAGAGTTTAAAATGTGGGGAGGAGCTTCAAAATCAGTGTTTGTTTTAGTGTTAAAAATCTGTCAACATCAATTTGCTAGCAAGACTCTCAGTTGTTAAAATAACAATCTGCATCCTGCATTGTGACAAGCTTTTTTACAAATCTACACCAGAAAGCTTGATTAATGTTTAGCCAGCAATAACTTTTTTTTCTTAAAATGTGGTCTGCATTTCTAGTCTGCTGCACACATTTAAATGCACTTCAGACTAGATATTTCATGGAGATTTCTTTTCATGGAAGACAATGTTACGGGGGGGGGGGGGGGGGGGGGGGGGGGGGGGGGGGTGAGTCTGATCTGGGTCCATATTGTTTGCAATATAAGCTACATAAGAACATCAACAGACTAGAAAAGCAGACGATAAGTGGCTAAATACTGTTTCATTTAAAGAAAAAAATACATAACAGTAATCTTAATTCATGTGTGTTTTGTAAAACAAATGTGTAAGCTTTAAACCAAATTAGGTGGCAGCAAAACTGCCACCTCTTATAATATGAACTAACACTTATTTTTGTGCAATAAACAATCTGCGGTAAAACATTTTCCAGTGATGAGTCCTTAACATTTCTACCTGTAGTTAGGTGGCAGCTGAACTGCCACCCCTTATAGTATAAACTAACTCTTATTTTTGCACAATGAACAATCTGCGATAAAACACTTTCCAATGATATTTCCTTAATATTTCTACCTGTCATATGGTGGCAGCTGAACTGCCACCCCATATGGTATAAAGTTACACTTATTTTTGTGCAATGAACTTTCTGCGGTAAAACATTTCCAGTAATAAGTCCTGAACATTTCTACCTGTAGTTAGGTGGCAGCTGAAATGCCACTCCTTATGGGAAAAACTTACACTGATTTTATGCAATAAACAATCTGCGGTAAAACATTTTCCAGTGATAAGTCCTTAATTTTTCTACGGCAGCTGAACTGCCACCCCTTATGGTATAAACTTACACTTATTTTTGTGCAATAAACAATATGCGGTAAAACATTTTTCAATGATAAGTCCTTAACGTTTATACCTGTAGTTAGGTGGCAGCTGAATTGCCACCCCTTATGGTATAAACTTACAGTTAAATATAGCATACATTTCAGAATTTAGTAACAGCAGAACTGCAACTGATCCTTGTGTAACATTACAATTGCTTTAAAAGCTATGTTTTATTCGATTGTCACGATCTAGATTACAGCAACAACAATAACAGGTAGAAATGTTAAGGATTTATCACTTGGATTTTTTCATCTCATATTGCCTTAGTACGAAAATAAAAGTAAGTTTATACCAAAAGGGATGGCAGTTCAGCTGCCACCTAATAACCTGTAGAAATGTTAAGGATTTATAGCCTGAAAATGTTTACCTCGTATTGTTTTAGTATAGAAATAAGTGGAAGTTTATACCAAATGGGATGGCAGTTCAGCTGCCACCTAATTACAGGTAGAAACTTTAAGGATTTATCGCCAGATAATGTTTTGACTCATATTGTTTTAGTACGGTAATAGTGGTAAGTTTATACCAATAAGGTAGGCAGTTCAGCTGCCACCTAATAATAGGTAGAAATGTGAAGGATTTATCACCGGTAAATGTTTAACCTCGTATTCATCTGTTATTAGGTGGCAGCTGAACTGCCACCCCTTTTGGTATAAACTTACACTTATTTTCGTACTAAAGCTGAGACATCTCTACCTCTTATTGTTGTTGCTGTGATCTTTATTGTGACAATGGAATAAAACATAGCTTTTATACAAATTTATTAATGCGATAGGCATTATAACTTCCAGTTTCCCAGGGAGCACACTGTATAAACAATTAATCTTGCAGTTTTGAAGAGCAGTTGACATTAGATAAATAGTTGCTGCTGTGGAGATGGATTTAATGTTAATTGACTTACTAGAATCTAGTAAGGCATTTGGTCTCTGTCCTATGGGTAAGGACAAGTGAACAATTTCAATTTACTTGTCCTTGGACAAGTGCAAAATTTATTATAAAGTTAATATAATTTTGTATTTCATATTTAGATTAGTTATTATGAGTTCACATGTTGCATTGAAAACAGTGTGGATCCTGATCAGCTAGCTTCTTTAGAAGCCAGCTGATCTGGATCTACAATGTTTAAAAGAGAGTTGATATCTGCATGGTTTCATACTGTTTTCGAAAGTGTAAATTGTTTAAGCACAGAAAGGAATAAGCTTATGTTTATTATCGGACAAGTACAATTTTCTTTGGACAAGTACATTATGACCATTTACTTGTCCTTGGACAAGTAGAAAATTTTACTATTTCCACACCCCTGACTATAAGTTTATCTTTATGATACTAAAAATAGAAAAATAGAACAAGTCTATTTATCACTAAAATCAAAACAGTGTGAATCCTAATCAGCTGGCTGCTCAGAAGTCAGTTGATTGTGATTTACACTGTTTGTAAAACTGGACATGTCTGGGTCCAGCATGTTAAGGGTTTATGACAAAACATTTTAATGATTCACATAGGTTAAGATTATAGGCTTATTTATAGCCAAAATTTTTTAGCCTAAAATGTAAATATTTTCTTACCCATCCGTTTAAGCATATGTTTTGGGTGCTCAAAAGAACCGTCTCATTGAGACGGTTCTTTTGAGTACCCACAACATATGTTTTGGTTGAGATATAAGAAAATTAATTTTTTGTTATGCACTCTTAACTAAAGTCCTGGATTCAATTGAACTCTTTATAAAATGATTCAAGTAAGCTCTTCAAAACCAATTACCCCTTTTCATGTCCCAGATACAGAGGCTTTTAATCTACCTAATCATCTTATATAATCACTTCAATAAGGCTTGCCTTTGATGTGAGCTATGGCCTTGAGAAATGTACATTAGAGGTCATAATCTGGGGGGGGGGGGATGTGTCTTTTAATGGTAACAGCTGCTGACTCATAGGTTGTGGCATAGGGCCAGTTAAGGAAAAAAATTTCAGCGTAAAATTGAGATTATTTTCTTATCCATCAGTTTAAACATGTGTTTTGGGTGCTTAAAAGAACCGTCTCAGTGAGACGGTTCTTTTGAGTACCCACAACATATGTTTTGATTGAGAAATGAGAAAAATAATTTTCTGTTACACACCCTTATCTACCGGGCCGCGTAGCGCAGTCGGTAGCGTGTCTGGCTACAGATGCGTGTCTGACTGCAATTCCAGGGGTCGCGAGTTCGATCCCGGCCCGGTCCCATACTTTCATGGAGATTGATCATGAAATAATTTCTACGGTCATTCTCCTCCCTTCCGCTGATTCATTCAAGAAGGGTTGTTGTCAGTTACAAGCGAAAGTATGTGCACGAATTACTGGTTAACCGCTTGTTCAAGCCTACCCAGGAAAAAGTGTGGTTAGGTGAACTGACCGTCCCGCAATGACCATAGCTGTTGACTTGGGACGTAAAGCAACAAAACAAACAAAACAAACACCCTTATCTGGGGGCCTGTTGTGGATACTCCAAGTACCATCAGATTTGTTCTGTGTTTTCAGAAATCCAAAAGATCTCAGAGAAATCTGAAGGGGAACAGTGGTGTAGGGGAGAAACTTGCCAATTCAGACATGGAGTGTGGAGAGATGATGATGAGCATACATCCAAATAAAGGTATCAAGTTGGACCCCTTACACCCATTCTACAAATACACTCCTACAGTTTATTTCTTTGCATGCTGTGAATTTTTGACATTTATGTTGTTGTCTTTGGATTTTTTTTTTTAAATTACCTTTTCAAATATTTTTTTTAGGAATAACTTTACATTGTCATTGGATTTTGACCTTGACCTTGACCTTTGAATCATGGGTCGTAGCAGCAGCCCAAACCCATAATGGTCATTGGTGACCTCCACACACATTAGCAATCAGTATGCAAAATATTAACTGCCCACATCAAAACTTGTAAGAGATATTTGTGTTATAAGCCATACAACCAGAATTTAATTATTTGGACCTTGACCTTTGACTCAAAGGCCACACCTGGAATCCAAAGCTTCCTTGTCATCTACATACCTCAAGCAAACATTGTGTCAAATAGGAATATCTTCCATCAAAAATATAAGAGAAGTTGGCATTACAATCGTTACAGCCTGATTTTATGTATATTTGGCCTTGACCTTTGACTTCAAGGTCGAATTTGCTGTCTGAAACATTCATTACCATTTACATGCAAAGTTAAAGGAGTTTGCATTTCAAGCCATACAGACAGGTTTTAAGTATATTTGACCTTGACATTTGATTCCATTCAGGTCTGCATGTATATCTACATCTATGTAAACTTACCTGTAAAATATTCTTGCCATTGACTATCATATAAGTGTTGGTTGCAAGTGTTGGGTGCCATGGAATAAGAAGAAATAATGAGCTTGTGAAATAAATTTGGGAAAGAAGTTCTAGCGATAAGGCGTATATTTTCCCTAGTTGACATGATTACAAATCTTCAAATTGCCCTAATGTTTTAAAAATTGGTGTAGTTTGGCAGTAAAATATGCACAGCAGGCAACAAAATAAGTTTCAAAGCAATTCACCATTTACAATACCGTGAAAATGTGCACTTTCCACTCCCACCCCCCAAGTTTACGTCTTTATACTGGGTGCCGTTTAGGCTAAACTTTGAGTAAATGCATTGCTAGTTTTAAAAAAGTAAAAGTGCTAAAATGTTGAGGATAGGAGTGCTCTTCATTTACAAAACCTTACCGTATTCCTTCTGCGCATGCGTACGAAATGCACCTAAAATTGTGACGTTTGTCATTTCACGCTTAGGGATGTCTGTTACAACGCAAGGTGGTTCTGGACGACAGTACGTTACGGGTCCCGGACGAAATATTTCTAAATATAGGTTTGTTTTATTGAATGTGTATCGTTTTTGGGATATTTAAGACACAATAAACCGCAAGTATCTTATTTTGTCTTTGTATATTTGTCCATGACACTAATCTAAACTTAATTAATCCTGTAGAGCATGGCGACTGTATCCAGTTAACACGTATATGATACTTTATTATCCATAAAACTGTATTTTACTACTACACTTGTCCGCATATCCTTATTTAGTACTTTCACTTTCGTTTTCTTTGAACATTTTATGACTTGGTATGATAAGACATTGCATTGTCCATCACATAGACCAAGAAAGAATTTTCTTTTCAATATGCTTACTTTAGACAAACACGTTTTTAAAACTGAAACGAATGTACTGCAGTCATTATTCCATGTTACAGATGTGTAACGACTGCAAATATTTTGTTACAGGTTATTGTCGACAGCATCGCAGGTGGAGACGACAGTGATGAATTTATTAGATATATCTTAAACTGAAGAATCTTCTGTTTTGACCGAGGCGAAATGTCATTTACCCTGTATGCAAATACGAATATGGCTGATACTCAAATTATGTACTGTTATTTCGAGCCGCGCACGACTTGACATCTTGGCTTAGTGGTTAGCATGTCAGACTTTGGAACCAGAGGACCAGGGCTAATTCCCGGGTGGGCACTTATTACATTTTTTTTTGCTTTTTCTTTTTTCGCCTTGTTATGCAAAATTACTTCATACAAGAAATATGGAAATATAAAAGTGACAAAAATCACACTCCTTAACGTTTTTTATTGAATTATGCTCGAAATTTGTGGGGTGGGGATAACTTTGGCCTTCCTGAAAGATAATTAGTCTAGTGACCCCCAATTTTTATCTTTTTTTCTAAAATGTCAAATGATAGTCAATGAAATAAAAACACTAAAATAAGATTTTTAATGTCAGTTTTTTTTTATATATAATTTGCTCTTAAAATCGAAATCCTTTTATGGGGGAATAAACAAAATATATCATGCAGTATCTTGACATGGCTTGAGAAAACAAGTACATTTTCACATTTTCTAGAAAGTTTTAGGTAATGAGCAATAATTTAAATTAAAATAAAGAAGCTGGATGGCGATTACAAATATTTTAGCTTAATATTAAAAACTTGGATTTTTTCAGAAAATTTGTGAAATGCTGAAAACTTCCATGTGAAATTATGAAAAATTGAGGGTGGTGACATATCCTTTTTATTTCATAAATTGGCAGTCCATACATAAAACAAACTGTATGCAAAGAATTAAAAAGATTTTAATGTGGGAAGTATTTCCAGCATTTGCCCTTAATAAGCCCCAGGTCCAACAAAGTGTAAGTCACATATCATGGTCGAATAATATAACGTTTTAAGCTCACCAAAGCTGAAGGCTCCGAGGTGAGCTAATAGTATACAAATGACTCCAGCCTCCATCTGTCTGTCTGTTCATCAACATTTTTAAACATTTACTCTGAAACCACCATGTCAATCGAATTTCATATGGAGACTCCTAAGGATGGAGGGACGAAAGTTATTTAAATGATCTTAAAATGCATTCAAGCCCATATCCCTCTAGCTTAAGCTGCTGTCCGTTCTGAGGCGGTGGTTCTCTTGTTGTTGATCTATTGTTTAATGTACTACTCATTATGGGGGCTCTGTGTTTGTCTTTGTTTTGGGATGCATTACTTTGTGCCCTTTCTAGTTTTGCATCCATCTTGAAGAGGAAGAGAGAGCTGGTTGCTTTGCTTTTATTGTCTTATGGATATCTTGTTACTGTAAATGTTCATTGGCTTTTCCTCATGATGTAGTGGGTTTGTCTGGAGCTTATGACTGTTGTTTTTCCTTATCAACTCACTAACTTCATTGTCTTGTGACCAAGAAGCTGTCATGCCCAAATAAGGTAAAAACCCTTTTAAATCTTCTCTGGAACCAGAAGAGGAAAGTGCCGCCAATCCCATATATGGTATTGACCTTTAAATTCTTTTGATTACCTTGGGGCTTGGTATGCACATTCGATGGGAGGTCGCACAGTGCTTAACTTCTCCTTCAAGCGTTGAATAGGCTTCAGAACAGTATTTACATCTACTCAAGTGTTCATGAAAGAAAGAAAAATGTCGTCTCACACCTGTTACAGAAAAACTGACGTCGTCTATTGCCTGTTACACAGTCGTCTCTAACCAGTAACATTAGAAAAAATGAAATTTTGAGGTTTTCAGTTTTCTTTCAAGAAGGACATAGTAAAATTGACTGAAAAATCATGTGAGATCAATTGTCTAACCATTTATGCTTATTTCATGATGGGAATGCAAGTAATTAATCATAAATTACATATTTCTGAAGTTTCTATTCCAGACTGGAGTTTTACAATTTAACTACAAATATCTATGGCGTTTGTACTTCTAATGTAGACCTTACAAACACTAATATGACAGAAATGATTAAAAATAGCCAAACACACTATATTATCATTTTCTGCGACGTCTCTGTGTGTTGCCCCTTTTCACTGTCGTCCAAAACCCTAAATCTGTCATCTAAAACCCGTTACCTGTCGTCCAGCACAGGTAAGCAGTCGTCATGGGCTCGTAATGAATTGTCGTCCAGAACCACCTTGCGTTGTAACGGACATCCCTAAGCGTGCATTTGAGAGACGAAACTGGTGTCTCTCAGTTTGTTTTTAGATGCTTTCCCCCCCTAGACCCAAAATGCTCTTTACATATGGGCAAGTTTAAAAAAAATGTGACCATTCAATTTTTTTATCCCCATGCTCTTAATATTGAATATTTTTATTTAAATTTATCCCTAAAAGGTGTGTTTTGATACCAATTTATTTGTTGCCGAATTTGAAATAAATCAAATGACAAATAAAAAAGATATGTCATTAAAACCACCCCAAAATGTCAGGAGTGTAACGCTTTTTGTGTGACATTTTTTCACTATGTGAATGTTCTAAGGAATATATTAGTAAACATAGAGATATTACACCAGTTTAAGCTTTTGTATATCATAAATTGACATGTTGTAGATAAAATACATAAAGCAGGGCTCTTTATATAGTCTACCTATTGATATAACATGCCATTATGGAGACATGCCCTTCAAAATTTACATGAGGTAAAAAAACAATGCTTCTTCCAATATTACCTGCTTCAAGTTGACTATACATGCTACATATATGTAACTTGGTCACACCACAAACAGACATGTGCAACATCAACTGAAGCTCAGATTTTGATCCTAACTTCACCTCACATGGCTATGCGTTTCTTCAAATATAACAACCCACTGATGTCAGGAGTGTAACACATTGTGTTTACCTTCTCACCATCTTTCTGTATGTTGCCCCATACCTATATTTTTCTGTTTTCCAGGAACACATCCCCACTCCAGATAATCAGAAAAATTTACTTGCTGCATCAGAGGATTGAATTTCCTCACAGAGCCTGATTTATGATGTCAGGAGTGTAACACCTGTAATTTTGTTCCATGTTCTTCAGTGTAGGTGATGAAATACACGATTTTAGCTCAAAACAACCAAATATTATGATACTGCAGACATTGTCCTAGCAGTGGAAAATTGTTTTTTCCTTCTATAACAAAAAATACCGGTTATTTTTTGTAAAAAAAGCCAATTTTTAATACATTAACCATTTTGTAGGTAAAAAAAAAATATGCATAAATAGAAAGATAGTGGTCAGTGTTTTTTTCACCATGAGGTTATTCCTTTGCCTTACAAATGAAACCATCAAATAATGATAAAAACTTCTTAATAATGTATTTACATGTTGATAATAATAATGTATACAAATTGTTACACTCCTGACATTTTTATATGTAATAGAGGTATATCTTTACTAACCCTTCTAATCGAAGAGGCCTTTCAATGAATGACCTCTGCATCATTTAGAAATAGGAAAGCCAGTTATAAAACTTTCTTGTATCAGGAAATCAATGAGAAAACTTAAGGGGGTAGGGGATTTTCTCGGGTCAAGACCAAGGAACCAAGAAATCCACTTCAGAAAGAGTAAAGAAATATAGAGGGAAAAGGTAAAACTAATCTAGTTGAGATGACAAAATAGCAAATATCATCATATGAGACTGACTATCATGTAAAGTGATGAGAAAGTTCATGGATCAAGATAAATGCTTCTGTCTTTTCATGTCAGGAGTGTAACAACTTTCAATTTTGTTCATTTGATAGTTTTTGTTTGTTTTTGCTTGTTAAAATCCTTTAGCAGTATTTTTTTTAAATATTTTGAACTAAAAGTGTACACAATGTTCTAGGTAGTATGGAGGCTCTACATTTTGATTGAATATTCTATCAAGACAAGCTTTTTAGTGCTGATGATCTTGAGTATTTCAAGATAAATGGCAGTTAAGTTATCACCTTTCATCAAAAGCACTATATAATGCTGTGAAAATAGTAAACCATCACAATATTTGTTACTAAAATGAGCCTGATATTTCAGAAATATATAGTATGTATGAAATATAGATTGTCTATATCAACATACTTGTACTGGTGACAGTGGTCAGGGGTGTAACAATTCAGATAGTTTTATACTTGTGTTACTTCAGACTGCTTTTTCTGAAGTTTATTGATAATTTTTGGTCTTTTTCAGAAGTTCATAAACAACGTTTTACAGCATTTAAATTGTGGTGTTGTCACCTTATTTTCTCATAATAGCTGACGAATAATGGGTGAATTCTTCGTCTGGTAAATTTTTTCTGACCCAACCATTAAAAATGGCTTTAATAGTGGTAACCACCACCTGTATGTCATTTGGGTGTCATATGAAAACCCCAAAATCATATGACATCATTTTAAGCAGTTGCTTGGTAACAGAAGAAATGATATTTTATCTTTGAAATAAATAAATAGCAACGAATGTCAGGAGTGTAACATTTTCTTTCACAACACAGTGTTTTTATAATGTCCAGCATTAGAAAGCTATAAATCCAGACCCAAAAAGGCTTATGTTTTCTTCTTCTATAGATCCTAACGTATGCCAATGAATGAGTTTTCATTTAATGTGGGCTTTAATATCAAAGATTTAAAAACTTTAAGCTCTATGTGCTGAAAAATCCTCGCCAAGTTTTATAAAAAGTACCATTAATTTCACAAACATGTTTTAAACACGGCAGTTTTAATGCCAAACATGGTTTATAATATCCATTTCATCATATTAGGTCAAAATTTTAAGACTTAATCATTTACTTGATGTTTTTATGACCTTGAATAGAATAGACAACTTTTGGTAAAAAATCTCTTAATAATCTTAATCAAGAGGTTGATAAAAGAAAACTATAAATACTGTTTACAAAAAACTTAAGATTTGTCAAAATTCAGGATATAAGGAAACTTATGCTAAAAAAAAGAAAGCTCTGACATTACGTTTATTTTTGAACCCCAATGTCACACTTTGGTCACATTTTTTTTAAACTTGCCCATATGTTGTAAATGTTTATAGTGACATGTCATTGTCCAAAGGGCATCTTGGGTCGGGGGGGGGGGGGGGGGTCTGGGGGGGGGGAAGCATCTAAAAATAAACTTATTTATCTAATAACAAACCTTATTTGTTATTTTTGAAAAAAGCAGCAAAATTTGAAATTGTCGTCTGCTGCAAATTGTAGGTGGCTCTTCTTTTCTTTCAGATGTATGTAACGCCTGTTTATAGGTGTACCACCTTTCTGCATAAGAATGTTAGTGTTAATAAAAGTAACTAATTAATCTACAGTAGAAAATGGTAACGTGTGAAACTTTTAAAAAAATATATATGTACTGGTCCTTGTGGTAGAGAATCAAGCTTTCACAGTGTCCGACTTCTTGGCCACAACCGCACAAGCAAATCGGTGAAAGTCTTTATGGGTTAAATTCAGCAGATGTTTATATATCATTCAGCAACAAAAATATAAACTATATTACAGCTCCTAAAACAAAGCACCTCCAGGTCATATTGACATTGGTTTATAAGTACATTAACTGTTCTTCCATTTTATTATGGAGATAATAAGAGTCTGCTTATGGTTACCCAATGCTCATTAAGCAATTAATTGAGATAAAATCCACAACAAAATTAGTCACGTTAATTTAAAGTATATATGAGCTGTGACATGTGATTTCCAACAGTGTGGCATTTTGACAAGTGCAGACTCAGACGAGCCTGTGCAGCTTCCTTTTAAGCTTAGAAACTCCAAATGATGTTCGGTTAGTAGCTTAACAGTCATAGAATATTCGAGAGACTAGCAAAGGTTCTGATCAGACTGCGCTTCTGCGCAGGCTGATCTGAGGCTTAGCTGGTCGCACATACCACATTGTTGAAAATCTCGTGTCATGGCTCATATCTTAAAAACATATGCAACATGATGTTAGGGGGGTTTTATTTGGTGAACTGTCCTTGGGTTTCTCTACCTGGTTTAAAAAGTGTTACTGAATAAACTCACAGTTGTCACCAAAAATTAAGCCTAGGATAAAAACAATGGTTGTTTTTGCCATACCTACCCAGTTATTTATGCATAAACATTCGCCAGGTCCCTCAGGAGATGTTGAAAACGGAGGACAAAGCCCTCGGTTTTAACATCTCACGGGGGATCTGATGAACATTAAATGCATGAAAAACCATGTTTGATCCCTGTATTTGGTGATTGGAGGTGGAGGGAAAATGGTGGATATAGTTTAAACTTCTGCTGATTTTTTGTTTTCAAAATTGATTTTTTAGAAATACCATTCTGTCGAACAGTTTGGATCGAGATGAGGCTGGAAGTTTTATAGGATCTTACCTTGGTTCAAACTGTTGGCAAAGGTTATAAGCCAAGGGGGGTACTCTGATATTTTCATATAAATGTAGGCTTGGCCCATTTTTGGGGCTCCAAATTTTGAATTCCAATATATTTTTGGGTTTTAAAAAAAATGTATAATTTTTTAGATATGAAGATTTTGTGGATATTTTTTGGGGGTCATTTCTATGCGAATATACAGTCTTTTCTTGAGGTCAAGGTACAGAATGGGAAATTTTTTGTTATTTTTTATTGGTAAACAGTAGACGCTGGGTCCAAGCCTACATAGCAACAAAAAATATTAAGAGTCCCCCCCCCCCCCTCCCCGGGGTTATCAGCAGCAGCATCACTAGCAGGCAAAGAGTATTTAAGAGGATCACATAGTATGAGCCGTGACATGTGATTTATTTTGACAAGTGTAGATTCAGACGAGCCTGTGCAGCCTCCTTTTAAGCTTAGAAACCTCAAATGAGGTTTGGTCAGTAGTTTAACAGTCATAGAATATTTAAGCCACCAGCAAAGGCTCTGATCAGTCTGCGCGTATGCGCAGGCTGGTCTGAGCCTTTGCTTGTCGCACATACCAAATTGTTGGAAATCTCATGCCACGGCTCATATGTTTTTAATCTGCCTATTTATTTAGGAGAGGAGGACTATACTATAGGTAAACTTATGTCTCACATTTCCCATGCTATGCATTATACCAACCAGATTATATAGGAAGACACAGATTGTAATGGGAGCGCAGTGGCTCAGTGGTAGAGTGCTTGACTCGAGACCGAAGGGCCGCGGGTTTGAGCCTCACAGGCGTCACAGCGTTGTGGTCCTTGAGCAAGACACATTTATCCTAGCTTAGTACTGGTTCAACCCAGGAAGACCGCCCCGCATAACTGAAAGATTGTTGAGTGGACGTAAAGAATCAAATCAAACAAACAAACAAACAAACACAGATTGTACTAGGCAAGGTTACTGTCTCATTCCATCCTTTAACCCTTAAAGCGCCACCTACAATTTGCAGCAGACGACAATTTCAAAATTTGCCGCCTTTTCAAAAATAACCAATAAGGCATGATATTTCATGAGAATCGTCTGCTGGCAGACGATTCTTATGTAATATCATACCTTATTTTTGTCGAAAATTTGAGAAAAATGTCGCAAAATTTGTCGTCTGCTGCAATTGTGATTGGCGCTAAAAGGGTTAAACCATGTCATGAGTAAACAGCTTTGTGCCATACTCTAAATGCCTAGATAAGCAAACTTTTTGAGCGTAAAAATGTGAATATTTTCTTATATACCCCACAAAAAAAAGAAATGCACCGCTACAATTTTCCCGTTTAGATCTCCTTTAAAAATGAAAATGTTAATTGTCATTAAATATGAATTCCTGATCAAATCTTACTAAAACTTGATGTGACGTAGATGAGTATCTGTACCTTTCCTGTGTAGGCACAAAACACACCAAGGCGATAAATGGTAAACGAGTTGCGAGTCTACATGGTTTCCGAGTATGTTTTACATTTGCAAAGTATGAAAACGATATGTTGTCTTTAAATTAGACAATTAATGTGTTCATTAATGCATATTTGTTATTCCAAAATCCATTTTCATTGGTAAGGCCGTTTAAATTGATTTAAACAATGTTGAAATCTTTAAATGTTTTGTAAGGTTTATCTCCAGTATGGAATCGTTATCCAAAGGGTAGTCACAATACATGAGCTACCTGACGTTCAATTATCGCGTATGATAAATTAAAAGATAGAATTTGCAAAGAATAAGTGTCTGAGTACAATTTGGTCTACTGAGATGATTCCCATTGCTTGGAAATTATCCACCATGAGAGCATTATAAAAACGCTTATTTCCTGTGACTTTACAATTTGACCCCCACTTGGTTCATGACCAATTTTCTTTAACACAACTTTGATGCCTGACTGCAAAAGACGTGTAATGCAGCAGTACCTGACATACCTATGCATGGATATAAACTAAACTAGCCTACCCCTTGTGATCTTCCTGAGTGTTGAACAGTTCTAAGTGGTGCGTTTCTTTTTTTGTCATGTATACATCAGTTTATATATGTGTTTTGGGTGTGGGAGCGCAGTGGCTCAGTGGTAGAGTGCTTAACTCGAATCCGAGGGGCCGTGGGTAAGAGCCTCACCGGCATCACTGCGTTGTGGTCCTTGAGCAAGACACATTTATCCTAGCTTTTATTTGTACTGGTTCAACCTAGGAAGACACATCCCTGTTTAACTGAAAGATTGTTGATGGGACGTAAAGAATCAAACAAAAAATGTGTTTTTGGTGCTCATTGAGACGGTTCTTTTGAGTACCAACAACGTATGTTTGGGTTGAGAAATATGAAAAATAATTATTTATTAGGGCCCCGCGAACAAATTTTGGCGGAGCTCTATTGTTTTCAGCTTTTCCGTCCCTCTGCCCAACCACACATCCTCTTTTTTGGACATTTTTTCACCAGTTTTCCTCCAAATTTCATATATGGATTACTTTCATCAAACTCTCGCCTATGTTAGAATATGGGTTTTGTCCGAAGAACTATAACCAAGATGGGCGACAAAATGGCTGCTGCCTGGCAGTTTACACTTGTGGATACTCTAACTTAGTCATTTATTATCGGATTTCTTCCAAATTTCAGATATGGATTCCTTTCATCAAACTCTCGCCTAAGTTTGATTATGGATAATGTCCAATGAATGATAACCAAGATGGCTGCTGCCTGTCTGTCTGTTTGCTCTTGTAGACACTCTTACTTTAGTCATTTATCATCTGATTTCTTCCAAATTTCGTATCATAGTCTCGACAAGTTCAAATATGGGCTTTGTCGATGAACGATAACCAAGATGGCCACCAAAGTGGCTATCCCATTTTAACAGTGACTGTAGGGCATTATGCGGGCCCTTTGTTGGAGTCCCGACTGTTCGAGATATGCACTCTTATCTAAAGGCCTGGGAAACAGACCTTCAGTTAAAAAGAAGGGTGAGGTATATTCAAATTATTTTTTATATTTTCTCAACCCAAAATATTTTGTGTGTAATCAAAAGGACCGTCTCAGCAAGACGGCTTTTTGCACCATCACATATGTTTAGAATGATAGATGAGAAAATTTTCACTTTTTTACACTCCAATTGTTTGCTTACACCAGGGCCTATGAACGACAAAGAAGCTGTCAGGCTAGCCTGAACATCTACACAGTCCAGGTTTCACACAGGCTTGATAAGTACTTGAATATGAAAGGCTTTCTTGAAAAGTTCTTGAAAATTAAATCTGCCCTGAAAAGTGCTGGAGAATCACATTTTAATATAAAAAAGGACCTTGAAAAATACTTGAATTGTACTGTTTTCTAAAAGACATAACCCTGTTAATGGAGACGAAAATCAGTGTTAAATTATTATGCCTTTATTAAAAGCTGCACTAAATAAAGGCGTAACCATTTTTATAATCACAGAGATCTCAAATTGAATTTCAAAGTGTAAATCATTAACTTGTATAGGCCTTAAAAGATATAAGATAGTTTTTAAAGTCCTTGAATTTTACACAGACTTACATACGCGGATCCAGAAATTTTTGCCAGAGGGGGTCCAACTCTGAAACACCACTAAAAGGGGGCCATCATCAGCCCGCCAGCGAAACACCATTTTAATGGTGTTTCGCTGGCGGGCTAATTATGGCCCAAAATTGAATGCTGGCTTGGTAGCTTTGTGATTTTTCAGGGGATCCGGACCAGTATTGCTAAGAAACCCTATATTTTGGTGATTTTTCAGGGGGGGTGGGGGTCTGGTCCCCTGTCCCCCTTCCAGATCCGCCCATGCCTTGCCTGTATGAACTCTGCTCAGCACCTTTGTTGTTTCCTACCTAGAAACAAAAAGTAGTTTTCTTGTATCTGGCTTCACTGGGTAAATCATGATTTTCAAGATTAAGCTAGTCTCTGTAGCTGTGTAAGTTGGCATGAGCCTCACGCGGAAAGGTTTTCTCATGATGTTGTTCCTTTCATGTTGCAACATCCCTAAAGAAACAATGGAACAATCCTTATGTGACATTTATCCTTGTTAACCAGAGAACTATAAAACCAACATATGATAACTTTAGGACTTTTTTAACGCTTTGCCTCCTGGGTAATTTTTCATGCATTTTTATCGTCTGCTGATTTTTAGCTCACCTGTCATGTAGTAACAAGTTAAATTTTGTGATCTGCCGTCGATCATCCGTCCGTTGTTGTCCGTCCGTTAACATTTGACTTAAATCACAACTCCTCCTAAACACCTAAGCCAATTTTGATATAATTTCACTAATGCTCCTTGGGTGGCCCTCTACCAAAATTGTTCAAATGGTTCTGGTCCGTTGCATATCTAGGTCACAGTGGCTACAGATAGATTTTTGAGATGAAAATTTAAAAATCTTCTTGTTTGAAACCAGAAGGCCTAGAGCCTTGATATTTGTAGCATCACCTAGTAGACCTCTACCAAGTTTGTTCCATATATAGCCCTTGGGCCAAAAATGGCCCTGCCCCGGGGGTCATGTTTTACATAGGCTTAAATGTGAAAAAATCTTCTTGTCTGAAACCACAGGGCCTAGAGCATTGATGTTCGGTATGTAGCATCACCTAGTGAAACTCTACCAATTTTGTTCAAATTATACCCCATTGTTCAAAAATGGCCTCGCCCCGGGGGTCAAATGTTTTACATAGGCTTTTATAGGAAACCACAGGGCCTAGAGATTTGATATTTGGTATGTAGCATCACCTAGTGGACCTCTACCAAGTTTGTTCAAAAATCACCCCTAGGGCCAAAAATGGCCCTGCCCCGGTGGTCACATGTTTTGCAATGGCTTATATAGGGAAAATGTGAAAAAATCTTTTTGTCTGAAACCACAGGGCCTAGAGCCTTGATATTTGGTATGTAGCATCACTTAGTGGACCTCTACCAAGTTTGTTCAAATAATACCCGTGGTGCCAAAAATGGCCCACCCTGGTGGTCACATATTTTACATAGGCTTACATAGGGAATGTGACAAAATCTTTTCTGAAACCACAATGCATAGAGCCTTGATATTTTGTATGTAGCATCACCTAGAAGACCTCTATAAAGTTTGTTCAAATTATACCCCTGGCCCCTGGGGCCGAAAATGGCCCGCCTCGGGGGTCCAAATTTTTACATATGCAAAATGTGAAAAAATCTTCTTGTCTGAAACCACAGGGCCTAGAGCCTTAATATTTGGTGTGTAGCATCACCTAGTGGACCTCTACCAAGTTTGTTCAAATAATGCCCCTTAGGACAAAAATGGCCCAGACCCAATGTAACATGTTTTACATAGGCTTAATATAGGGAAAAAATGTAAAAATCTTCTTGTCTGAAACCACAGGGCCTAGAGCCTTGATATTTAGTATGTAGCATCACCTAGTGGACCTCTACCAAGTTTGTTCAAATAATACCCCTGGGGCCAAAAATGGCCCCGCCCCAGTGGTCACATATTTTACATAGGCTTATATAGGAAATGTGAAAAAATCTTTTCTGAAACCACAATGCATAGAGCCTTGATATTTTGTATGTAACATCACCTAGTGGACCTCTATAAAGGTTGTTGAAATTATACCCCTGGCCACTGGGACTGAAAATGGCCCGCCTCGGGGGTACAATTTTTACATATGCAAAATGTGAAAAAATCTTCTTGTCTGAAACCACAGGGCCTAGAGCCTTAATATTTGGTATGTAGCATCACCTAGTGGACTTCTACCAAGTTTGTTCAAATAATTCCCCTTAGGGCAAAAATGGCCCAGACCCAGGGGTAACATGTTTTACATAGGCTTAATATAGGGAAAACATGAAAAAATCTTCTTGTCTGAAACCACAAGGCCTAGAGCTTTGATATTAGTTATGTAGCATCATCTAGAGGACCTCTACAGAGTTTGTTCAAATAATGTCCCCCAGGGGCCAAAAATGTGCCTCCCTAGGGGTTGCATAAGATTATGTGACTGGTGCACATAGTACAGACTGGTGAGCGGTACAGGGCCACTTTTCAAAATCAGCTATTTCGAAAAACTCTTTCAGGAATACCATCAGAGTGTCAAACAGTTTGGATCCAGATCAGGTGTGACATTTTGTAGGGCCTGATCTAGGTCCAAACTCTTTGCAAAGTTATGAGCAGACACAACTAGAAGGCAGTGAGTTAAAAATCAAGGCAGACTCCACAATATTGTCATCCGCTGCTGTCTTTTGATGCTAATCCTTAAACATGATCTCATTATCTGTTTGCATGCTTAATAATTTTGTATGCATTATGTCATCTACTACTTATTTTCAAAATTACCATTTTTATGGTATTGAAGGAATACCATAAGAGTGTCCCACAGGTTGGATCTAGATCATGCAGGCACAATGTTTTGTCAGACCTGATCTCCAAGGATCCAAGCATTTTGCAAAGGTTATTAGCATATGACACAAGCGGCACATTAAATTTGCACATTTTCCATACTTTTATTGAATTACAGCAAAACCTGTCTTATGCGGCCACTCAAAAATAGACAAAACAAAGATATTAACCCTTAAAGCGCCAAGAAAAAAATGCATCTGAAAATGTCGTCTGCTGAATTCGTCTGCTGCAAATAATTGCCTAACATTACTGACGAATTGAGTATAGAAGCAAACAGCATGGACCCAGAACAGACTGCTCCTATAGGAGCAGTCTGATCTGGGTCCACACTATTTGCCATAGAGGCTTCTTAAACATTTCAGCAGACAACTTCTGTTGCAATTGGTGCATTAAGGGTTAATGAAGGTCGAAAGTATGGCAGACATAGATTTGGAGCATTCTGCAATACTTATGACCTGCATTTTGCGATAATCGGTCTTGAAAATGCCTAAATTTTACACTCAAGTGTTTGTCCATCTGGACCCATGTGAATGGAACATTCAAGCAGTCTAGAAAGGATTAAAGATATAAGCTAGCATGGCATACTCTAGACTTTCTCTTATTTTCAGCTAATTTAACAAAGGAGTTAATTTGATTAAGCTTTCTATTAATAGAAAATTCTAATTTAACCCAATAAGAATACATCCCATCAGAAGCTTCCCTAGCCTTTACCAGACCTGACCCACAGCGGATATAAAACTTTTTTCATTCTCAACTGAACTGAGCATGAAATTTCAATTGTTCATAAAAGTAAAAATATATGAAAAATAAAGCTGTTTCTTGCTTTACATGTAAAACTATCAGATGTTGTATTTATCCTGCTAATAAATGTTAAAATGCCATTTTAACATTTATAAGCAGGATAAATTTCATGCTTATTTGAGTTGAGCATGAAAAAAGTTTTATAACCTCTGGGCCTGAACAGCCTTTTATAATCAGAAATGACCCTAACACTAATTCAGAGTTTTCGCTATTATATTTGACAGAAAGGTGACATACTTGAAATGCATTTATTAATTTAATTAATTCAATTTTGAAATATCTAGAAATACGTAATTGACCTAGTCATCATGAAAAATCCAAGCTTATAGCTAGTTTTGAAGAGAGGAGTCAACACTCAAAAAACAATTTTAGTTGTTTATTTGGTGGTTGCTTTGCAACAAGGCAAAAATAATATAATTACTTTGAAATCGTTTACCATTACCAATTGTGCCTCATATCGAGTTAAATTGGTAGTTGCTTTGCAACAAGGCAAAAAGAATATAATTACAATGTAAATAGGTTACCTATACCAATTGTGCCTCATATCGAGTTAAATAGGTGGTTGCTTTGCAACAAGGCAAAAAGAATATAATTACGATGTAAATTGGTTACCATTACCAATTGTGCCTCATATTGAGTTAAATTGGTGGCTGCTTTGTAACAAGGCAAAAAGAATATAATTACGATGTAAATTGGTTACCATTACCAATTGTGCCTCGTATCAAGTTAAATTGGTGGTTGCTTTGCAACAAGGCAAAAAGAATATAATTATTATTACACTGTAAATCGGTTACCATTACCAATTGTGCCTCATATTGAGAAAACCTGACTTTATTGCATGCAAACAACAAAGGTGAAGACCAGCCTGTACATCCTCACAGTCTGACCAGCACCTTAATTATTGGAAAATCATATACCTGGACTTGCTTCATGCAAAATTTCAACCTTCTAACTAGTCTCTGTAGCTGAGCAGGTTGGCTTCAGTCTTACTTGGTCAGGAACTCCGAAGACAGGTTTTCTCATGACAAGGCCGGAATATTGCTAAGCTACCAGCCAAAATTTCAAAGTATTTATTAGCAGCACAAGAATGACATTTGGGCCTTGTGGCGACAAAACCTGTCTTCGGAGTTTCTGATAAAGTCAGATTCAAACCAGTCTCTTCAGCTACAGAGATTAGCTAGAAAATTGAAATTTCGCTTGTAGCAAGTCTAGATATGGCACTTTCCAATAAGCAAATAACAAAGGCGCTGATCAGACTGCGCAGATGCGCAGGCTGGTCTGCGCCTTTGTTGTTCGCAAACCCCCATAGACAGGTTTTCTCGCGTCAAGGCCCATTTAACCCTTGTCATGCTGAATATTTTATGTACATCACTCCTCCCCAATTTCTTCCCTGTTTACTTGCAGCATTCTAGCTGTTTAAGCATATGATTTCCAACAATGTGGCATTTTGACAAGTGTAAAATCTGCTGGGCCTGTACAGCCTCCTTTTTAGGCTGACATACTTCAAATGATGTTCAGTCAGTTACTTAACAGTCATAGAATATTCAAGCGACTAGCCAAGGCTCTGATCAGACTGCGCGTATGGGAAGGCTGGTCCGAGCCATTGCTGGTCGCACATACCACATTGTTGGAAATCTCATGTTGCGGCTCATATATTTTCAACCAGATTGGAAAACAGTGTGGATCCTGATCAGATGACTTTGTCAGAAGCCAGCTGATCTGGATCTACAGTGTTTTCAAAAAAGATAAACCTATTCTAGGTTCAACAGGACTAAGGTTTAATATGGAATTTATTATATGATATGTGAGAATTACTATTTAATATATAGAGGATCTTAAGAAGTGACCATTTCATATGAAATTTATTAAACGAGACTTTGGCTAGTTAAATAAATTCAATATGAAATGATCACAAGTGTAAGATTCTGTTTATCATATGTGTGATCACGTGTGATCATAACATTATGACATGACTTTATCTACTGATTAACAGTCACTTCATATGATAAATATTCTTTTTGAAGTTTGGTGTCTGGCTAGACTGGCTCCTGTCCATAAAACTTTTTTTCACCAATGTGTGATATCATAAACTTGTAGCTAGTCTAACTCTGATGGCTCTGTTTTATGGACTATAAAACAGAGCCATCAGAGTTAGACTAGCTACAAGTTTATGATATCACACATTGGTGAAAAATTGTTTTATGGACAGGAGCCAGTCTAGTGTCTGGCTAAAAACAATATGATCCCAGATCAGACTGCTCCTTTGATCAGGTATCATATTGTTTGCTTTGCTGGTTGCACATATACCACATTGTTGGAAATCTCATGTCGCGGCTCATTCGAAGATTAACCTCATATTTTAAAATCTAGTCTGAAGTGCACTTGAATATATGCAGCTCTTGCAGCAGACTTAAAATGCGCATAAAAAACGGTGTGATAGGGTTAAACGACTGTTTTCCAATATTGCTAGGAATGAACAAATTAATTGAGATTTTTTTTAGAAGTGCATTGCATATCTTCTTAAATAAACCCCAAAATCTGACTAAATTATAGGCTCTGAATCTTTTCAATGTAGTATATAGGCATTGTAAAAATGATAACTCTTATTTGAGCCGAGACATGTGATTTCCAACAATGTGGCATTTTGACAAGTGTAGACTCAGAGGAGCATGTCAACCTCCTTTTAAGCTAAGAAACTCCAAATGGTGTTCAGTCAGTAGCTTAACACTCATAGAATATTCGAGCGACTAGCAAAGGCTCTGATCAGACTGCGCGTATGCGCAGGCTGATCTGAGGCTTTGCTGGTTGCACATATACCACATTGTTGGAAATCTCATGTCGCGGCTCATTCGAAGATTAACCTCATATTTTAAAAAGCATTTGTTTAGCACAAACATTAGAAAAATGTAGAAAATTTCATTTTACTTAAAGCGCCAAGAAAAAAAATGCATCTGAAAATGTTGTCTGCTGAAAATAACTGCCTAACATTACTGACAAATTAAGTATAGGAGCAAACAGGGCGGACCCAGAACAGACTGCTCCTATAGGAGCAGTCTGATCTGGGTCCACACGGTTTGCCATAGACACTCCTTAAGCATTTCAGCAGACAAGAAAAGCAGACGACTATTGTTGCGATTGGCGCTTTAAGGGTTAAAAGATAATTGAAAAAGTACACACATTGTCTAACTGTTATGTTCATGATTCCTGAGCCTATAGTATTCAATGTATATTTTTCAGCATTACAAGGCTATGCCGACGAAGCACACAGTGAACATTGTAAGATAAGCTTTGAAAATACAACAGTTGTAAGCCATCTGCATGAAAACGCAACAATTAAAAGCCACGAGCATGGTGCTCATGGCCACGGTAACCATGGCAATCATGAGGACGAAGAAGGTGAAGGACAGTCGATGATATCACATTCCAGCCATGGGCATGGCCACTCTCACTGCCATGACGGTGTTCCTAATTCTGTGTCCGCGATTGCGTGGATGGTGATATTGGGCGATGGGATACATAATTTGAGCGATGGGTTGGCGATTGGTGCAGCTTTTTCTAACAGTATTACCGGTGGATTTAGTACTGCTATTGCAGTGTTTTGTCATGAGCTGCCACATGAAATTGGTTAGTACAATAATTAAACATAAAAAAAATAGTATACATATCCTGCAGCTCTCTAGATAAGAGTGTGAAATAAAAAATTGATTTTCTTATTTGTCACCTAAAACATATATTGTGGGTGCTCAAAAGAACCATCTTAATGAGATGGCTTGTTTGATCACCCACAACAAATGTTAAAACAGATGGAAAAGAAAGTATTCACAATTTAAAACATAATGAACCAGACAGTCTGCCTGAAATAAATCTGGAAAAAGGGATCCTTCAGAAATAGAGGGAACCAACAAAATAAGAAAACAGCAGACTCAGTTTTATTGAGATTGTTCATGAGAACTTATTGAAAGTGCAACAATTCTCACGCCACCTAGCACGGTCTCAAGCGGTATTCTGCTTTCCTTCAGGACCCAATATTCCTGAAGGACCAGAACATGAAAAAATATCTACACTATCAAATTGGGTGTAAAATAAGAATGTTACATATTGTACAGAATTTTTTTCAAAATATTACTTTTCAGCATAAATTATCAATTGGGAGCGCAGTGGCTCAGTGGTAGAGTGCTTGACTCGAGACTGAGGGGCTGCGTGTTCGAGCCTCACCTGCGTCACTGCGTTGTGTCCTTGAGCAAGAACATTAATCCTAGGTAAGTACTGGTTCAACCCAGGAAGACCCGTCCCTTTATAACTAAAAGATTATTGATGGGACGTAAAGAATCAAGTAAAAAAATTATCAATAAAAATGCAAGCCAGGTAAAAATGAATACAGCAGAAAAAGATAATGAATTATTCTGTTTATGCAAAATTCTGGGGCTGCTGGCATAGTTTGAAGAGTGAACCAACTTGTAAACTGATAAATATTGTACCAGGTTCCTGTCTTTTGATATCAAGTTTACCAGGCTCGGCTTTGAGAATGCGTGTCAAATCACTCAGCAAGCCTCCAATTCGACAAGCATTTTCAAATCCTTACCGGGTAAACTTGATATCAAAAGACACTCACCTGGTATCCTCTATATTTTGTTTAATGTAAAATTAGGGCTGCTGGAATATTTTGAAGAAGGAACCATCTTGTAAACTGATAAATAGATGAGTGTCATTTGATATAAAGTTTACCAGGCTAAGCTTTAAGAACACATGTAGAATCGTGAGGCTAGCTTCGCGATGTCAACAAGCGTTCTCAAACCCTTGCAAGGTAAGCTAGCTTGATATCAAAAGACACTCACCTGGTATTCTCTTGATGTATAATTAGGGCTGAAGGCATATTCCATAAGAAGCAAAATCTTATGAACAGGCTCATGCATGTCCTTACACTGAAACATTGAATGAATAGAGAATCTTACATGAGTGTACTCGAATTTATTTAGCGAGTTGTGGAAGAGATAAAATGTGAGGCTTGCCGAGCATTTTATCTCTTTTTTGCAAGAAGTTTGATAATTCAATAATACAGGAGCATGAAATGTTGGATTCTTTTTATATTATGACACAAAGCCTCTTTCAAACCTTGTTTTAGCGAAAAAATCAAGATTTTGACCATATACGCGAGGTTGTTATGGCCAACATTACATGATTAATGTTACAAAAATCTGTAAACCACTATTGGTTTATCCATTTTAATGCAAGGCATTTTTTCACTCTGAGATGCGACACATTGATAAAACAATTTTCTCTCTTTTTCTTTACAGGGGATTTTGCAATGTTGCTGCGGGCTGGAATGTCACCGAAGCAAGCCATAATCTACAACTGTCTTTCATCTGTTCTTTGTTTTGTCGGAATGTTGATTGGTGTTGCCATTGGCAACATTCATGAGTCGAGTCTCTGGATCTTTGCTATAGTAGGAGGGATGTTCTTGTACATTGCACTTGTTGATATGGTACGTATATGATTGGCATCTGGCCCCGAGGTTATAAATTTTTTTTCATGGCAAACTCTGATAAACATGAAATTTCCACTGCTCTTAAAAATTTAAATGCTAAAAATAATATTTCTTCCATTAAAACTCTCAGATGTTGTATTTATTCTGGTTGGCATTTTAACATTTATTAGCAGGATACATTTCATGCTCATCTGAATAGGGCATGAAAAAAGTTTTATAACCTCAGGTCTAGTAAGCCCCCTTATCTCTGCCTACTAGGTAGTTTTTCATGCTCTTTGATCGTCTGCTGATTTTTTTCAAAATCAAGTTTTTCGAAAAATTCTTTCAGGAATACCATCAGGGTGTCAAACAGATTGGATCCAGATCAGGCCCAACATTTTGTCGGGCCTGATGTGGGTCCAAACTGTTTGCAAAAGTTATCAGCAGATGACATTTAGTAGGCAAAGCGTTCTTAGCTTACTGAGCATACTAATAGTACAGCAATGACTAGGCCTGCAACGATACGCTCACCTCACGATACGATACGTATCGCGATACAGAGGTCACAATACGATACGTATCGCGATACATCATAAGTTATTTGCTCTGCTAGGGAATTTTGTATCTGGGCTCCAAAGTGTTAACCATATAACGGAAACATGGGTTGTCAGCAACACTGAATGGCCCAAGATCTTTTGCCATAAACATCCCTATTGATTTTGTACACTCTAAGGCTCTGGGGCTATTTGTATTCAATTTTGCCTGAAAAGCACCCTTGATTGTCTGCTGTCCTCCTAATGGGGCAACACCTTTGACTGAACTTGACACCTGGGATGGTTTTGTTTTGTTGGCATTACTTTCATCGTAAAGGTGGGGGTGTTTTCTCTGCCGATGAGTGAACATATTGGTTGTGTTGCCAGTTCCGTAGGAAATTTGGGCCCGACATTCTTTGCAAACAGTTTTAGATTTATCAATGATGTTTTCAAAGCCGAAGTACTGCCAACTTTGATTTAAACTTCGCGGGAGTATCCGCAACTTCACAGTCAGCCATTTTGGTAAACACGCCGCTCGAGTATTAATAAAAGTAAAATTTATAAATCGATTGCAAGAGAGAAAAACGATTGTCAGATAGCTAGACTCAAGAAACAAATAAAACTGTAATCTTGCGATTTTACAAAAGTGGCAAATCAAGTTTTTTATCGCTTTTTTTCTTCTTTTTTTTTTCGTTTTTTTATTTGCCTAAGCGGCACTAAAAAGGACAGGATGAACCGAACCGAACCGAAAATGAAGAAAGACCGTATCGTGAATCGAACCGAACTGACCGCACCGCGGTGCACCGCGTTTTCGGTGAATCGTTTCACCTCTAGCAATGACTTTGGCTTCCATTGTCCATCTGTTTGTCTGCCGTACATCATTTGACTTAGGAACCAGGACCAACAGAATGTTAAGACTGTTGGTCCTGATCTAGATCCAAACTGTTTGTCATTCTGATATTGCTCCTGAAAGAATTTTTTGAAAAAGTTAATTTTGAAAAAAAAGTCAGCAGATGACAACCAAAGCATCAAATATTACTGTAAATTCGGAAATTTTAGTGATAATTTTTTTTTCACAAATAGCGTTTAAAGACATATTTGTGACGTTAAAAAAACTTGTGACTAGGGCATGATTGAACTATATCAGTAAACGACAGAATGATTTCGCCATTTCACGAGGATTTTATTTTCACGAAACTTCGCATATGCGAAGTTTTGCGAAAATAAAACCTCATGAAAATTTCCGAATCTACATTACCCAGCTTGCAAAGAGTTAACCCACCTCTTTCAATGAAAACCTTGCAGTTTTATTGTCCTTAATGTAATAGCAATGAACTGTTGTATATTACAAGTAAAGCTATCTTCAGGTTAAGCAGTGGTGTGGAAATAGTTAAATTTCCAACTTGTCCAGGGACAAGTAAATGGCCATAATGTACTTGTCCAAAGAAAACTTTACTTGTCCGAAAGTACAAATACGCTTATACCTTTCTGTGCTTAAACAATTTACACTTTCGAAAACAGTATGAAATCGTGCAGATATCAACTCTGTTGTAAACAGTGTAGATCCAGATCAGCTGGCTTCTTCAGAAGCCAGCTGATCAGGATCCACACTGTTTTCAATGCAACATGTGAACTCATAATAATTTATCAAAATATGAAATACAAAATTTTATTAACTTTATACAAATTTTGCACTTGTCCAAGGACAAGTAAATTGAAATTTTCAACTTGTCGTGAATGAAATATGACCAGGTCGGACAAGTGAGGCATTGTATTTCCACAGCCCTGGGTTAAGGCTCGAGCTTCAGCCCTAACTAGAGTATTCAAGTTTTGCATATAGCAAATTAAGGTATTCTATTTTCTGGAAAGTTGATACTTGCCAAGGGACAAGTAAATTGCCATCAGGTATTTGTCCAAAGAGAGCTTTACTTGTCCCAAAGAACAGATAATGTACAAAGAACTTAGCTAAGCAGCACTATACTTAAACAATATACACTTATAAACACTTTTAAAAACAATATGAAATCCGATACGAACTCTTGAAAACAATGTAGATCCTGATCAGCTGGGTTCTGAAGAAGTCAGCTGATCATGATCCACACTGTTTTCCACACAACGTGTGAGTTCATAATAATTTTCGAATATGAAATACAAAAATCTAACTTTTTTAAACTTGTACCAGGACAAGTAAATATAAATTTCTCAATTGTCCTGAATGAAATGGGACCAGGTCGGACAAGTTGGACTGGGTTTTTCACTCGGAATCCCCTGGTTAATGTCCCGGTTTTGGGATGCTTTGCATAAATGGGGTACATCACCATTCATTGATGCGGGATAAACTTTTGTTCACCTCTTTAGGCCTTTAGCTAAGAGTGTGTAACAGAAAAATAATTTTCTTATTTCTCAAACAAAACATATGTTGTAGGTACTCAAAAGAAGCGCCTCGATGAGACGGTTCTTTTGAGCACCCACAACAGATGCTAAACATTATGTTTAAGCAAATATTTACAATTTTACGCTGATTTTTTTTGTTTATCTAAACCTATGTTTGTATTCCAGTTACCGGAGATGTCGTCTGTGGAGACCAAGAAGGGAGAGAACCCATTCAAACATCTATTCCTGCAGATACTGGGTATGCTACTAGGAGCGGGCATCATGCTTACAATAGCTCTACATGAAGACGAACTCAAGTCTGCTTTGGGCTAGTCTGATCAGATCCTTATCGGAGGACTTGGTCAACTCAGAAAGCTCTGTTCACATTCCAGCAGACGACAGCTTTTAACCTGATCGAGAACCTATCACAACGACTTGAAGCAACTCTTTTTTATACAGTAAAACATGCCTTAAGCGGCCACTCAAAAAGAAGACCAAAAATTGGTTTTCAAGGCTGATTATCACTTACCCTTTACCCCATATATGCTATATTTAGAACATTGCATCATTTTCTATAAATAGTGCAAATTTCAAATATTTTCAAAAAGATAATTTTTACATTTCAATAGTTTGGAAAATATTATGGAAAAAGGAACTTTTGCTCCATTTATCATAATATTTTCAAAAATCTTACATTTCAAAGTGTCCAAAGGTGCTTGTTTGGAGTAAATGGTTAATGCAGGTCAAAAGTATTGCAGAATGCTCCAAGAGAGCATTCTGCAATACTTTCGACCTTCGTTGAGCTACCATTTGTCTTTAAGACCTTTGTTTTGTCTATTTTTGAGTGGTTGCTTCAGACCTGTTTTACTGTATATATATTTATTTTTAATCATTGAGGAAAATAAGGGGATAACTGTATTCAAAATTTTTATTTGTGGAGGTATATCATCAAATAATGATAACGGTTGGAAATTCAGTTTTATGGTAACAGTACTACACAGTTTGCAGATAAACTTCCAAGCTGTGGATGTAAACAAATACAGATACATACAGACTCCCATTGGATTATTGATTTTTTGAGGTTATAGGTCATGTTTACGCTGTACAATGTGAGGTACTGGTAACACGTGAGCAGAGCTGCAAAACCCGATTTTCGACAATATATCTGACGACGTACCTTCCCAAATGAACATTTTGAATATGGTTATCCACATTCTAATGCATTTCAGCACTTCTTTACCATTAAAATCTTTGTTTCCTCTCAAATTGAAATGTGAAAGCCCCATGTCATGGAACCTAAATAATGACTTGAACTATTTCAGACAGTACAGGGATCAAATTTTAGATTATTAACCACTTGCTAAAAATAGCGAGTGGCTATTTTTCTCACTTGCTAAAGATCCTGATCAACTTGCTTTTTCACTGAAAATGTTCGAACTATTTTTTTTGTAACATTGCAAATTAGAAAATTGAACAAATTTAATTAGCAGGTATACGTACACAGCATTAATTGATAGACAAAACAAAATTTAACATTTTCAGCTTTCTATACCTATATTCAGGTTTCCTTGCAAACAGTGTGGATCCAGATCAGCCAGCTTCTGAAGAAGCTGGCTGATCAGGATCTATATTGTTTGCCATACAACTTATGCTGTGTTGCATAATGAGAAGGACTTGTTTCCACATGCTAAAAATAGCAAGTGATTGTAATTTCTATTTTGCTTTTTGGACAAAACTACTAGCATTTAGCAAGTTAGCAAGTGCTAAAATTGATCCCTGCAGTATGTCACAGATATACTGTTGCAAATATCTAACGTTATCAAATCAGACATCACATTACATTAGCATTGGAATAGGGTTTGAAATTAAAAGTGAATCATATGCCAGCAGTTGATTCGCATGAAATATCAGTTCTTATTGATTTCTTAACCCTTTACTCCATAATAATGCTGTTTGACGCCTTTGAATTGTAATGTATTTGAAAGTATTATGGAAAATGGAGCATTTGCTCTTTAGGAGCAAATGCTGCATTTTCCATAATATTTTCAAAATTATTCAAAACTGAACTTAAATTTTTCTTGAATTTTTTTAATGGTTTCTTAAAATCGAAAATGATGACATGATCTAAAAATAGCCTATGGAGTAAAGGGGTTAAGTATCTGTGCAAAATTTGAAATTTCGTCTGCTGCAAATTTTAGGTGGCATTTTATTGGTTAAGAACAATTTTTCAAAAACATTTGAGGAAACAGAATTTCATAATCATGTCAATACAGCTGGAATTTAAATGGAATTTCACATTTTATGTGAGATATGATTAACATGAAATTTGAAATCCAATTTGATTTTCTTTTTTGAAAAAACAACAACAACAGCAACAAAAACAAACAGTGTTGAACTGTTGTCTGCTGTTGTTTTACTGGGTGTTTTAGGATGCAGGAGTATTTGGTGATAAAAGTTTAACAGTGTTTTATGATAGAAAATTAATTCTGTATTTTGAAGGTAATTTTCGGCCCTTATTTTCACTAGAAAATTGTTCCTTAAATGCAATTAACCTATTTAGCTCTTATAACTCCACAGACCCCTTGTTTTATCTAAGCTTATTTGAGCCAACACATGATATTCTAGTTCTTAAGAAAACGGCTAGCATCAAGCCTATTCAATTGCATACAAGCCTATTCAATTGCATAGTCTCACCAGAGCTTTGACCTGGCCACGTAGCGCAGTCAGTAACGTGTCTGACTACAGATGCATGTCTGACTGCAGATCCAGCGGTCGTGAGTTGAATCCCGGCCAGGTCCCATATAGTCGGGGAACCAAGGTAGAAAAAATGCTAACCCTTGCACCCAAAAGGTATACAGCTGGATTTCGTATGGTTGCAAAGGTAATTCTATGGTGTAACTGAAACCACTGTATAGCAGACTCGATCGACTTGCATAACGTCAGAGCAGTCAACTTTCTACGGAAGCCCAGCAAGAACATGTCAAAATATCATTTTTCAAAATGTTATATATTTTTATCAAAAAAGTACAGGATTGAAAAAATATTGACTTTATATAATAATACAACATCGGCGTAGACCTCAGAAGCAGTGGTGGTCATCTAAGAATACTGCTTATTGATTTTTAAAGCATGTAGATTAGGGCACACCCATTTTGAAATTAAATCTATGTATTTCTTTGCCTCAAATCTCATTAAAACTGCATTTATTGCCAAAAATTGTATTTGATACTTAATTATATATCGCTTGGAAGCATATCTCGTAAAAAATTGTGTGCATACTTATTCACTTTTGTCCTCCCGCTGAAGTGGTTTGAATTGCATATTTTTTACATAAATAAATAAATCTTAAATTAAATGTGTTTAAACACTGCATAAAGTTAGACAGACGTTTGGGACATAATTTAAGATAATTTATTTTATTTTCTATGGCAAACTAGAAAAGGTAGCTGAAAAGTAAAAATATGAAATTACGATAATTTGATACTTAGTAATTTAATCCATGCCAGCTGATGCGTAGTTAAATACTATGGACAACTTAAGAGCAGTTTAACACATAAATGAAATAAATCAAGGTTTAAAGGATGTTTACTTCCATATTTACAACAGTTTTGAAACAGACAGTCATTGTAGGGACCAAGGGCATTTTTATCTACTGTTAACAATTATTTCATTTAACAGTGGTAAAATAAATATGAAAAAAATCGTATAACTATTATCATCTCACCATGAAAACCCTGTCTGACCCCGTCTGAGATGCAAAAATGTAGCCGCATAGTATTTGTAAAGAAAAACTTGTCTCTAAAAAGATTATTTTGGTGCACAAATGACTGCCCATACTTTTAAATGCATTTGATAGTGTATCAATCTATTATCGAACAGGGAAACAGCTTCTCATACCTATCCTCCAGATAAGAGAGCGTAATGGAAAAATATTTTTGTTATTTCTCAACCAAAACATATGTTGTGGGTACTTAAATTGACCTATTAAATGAGACGGTTCTTTTGAAGACCAAAAAGCACACTCTTTAATTTACTGATAAAGGAAACATCACAATTTCTATGCTATGAAAGATTGCTTAACATGACCTATGTGGCATACAAAAATGCATTTTTCCGCGAAATGCAATTCTGGTCGCATTGCTATACAGTGGTTTCATGTCAAGCACTATTTAGACTATCAGTATACAAAATTTCAGCCGTATACCTTTCGGGTGCAAAAATTGCGTGTTTTTGCACGATACGCGACTTTGGTTCCCCGACTAATACTTTCATGGAGATTGATCATGAAATAATTTCTATGGTCATTCTCCTCCCTTCCGCTGAATCATTCAAGAAGGGTTGTTGTCAGTTACAAGCGAAAGTATGTACACGAAGTACTGGTTAACCGCTTGTTCAAGCTTGCCCAGGAAAAAGTGGTTAGGTGAACTGACCGTCCCGCCATGACCATAGCTGCTGGACTTGGGACGTAAAGGAACAAAACAAACAAACAAAAAACTTAAATATATGCTGCAGAAGTAAAAAGCAGACATTTTCAGGACATAAAAATAATGTTGGGATAAGGGTTAAAAAAAACTTTTTGTGCATATGTGATAAGTACCATAATCTCACAGGCTTGATGATTCACTTGTTCATGAAATTAAAATCTGCTTTCTTAACTCTACCTCCTGGGTAATTTTTCACGCTTTTTTGTCGTCTGTTTTTTTCAAAATTACTTTTTCAAAAAATTCTTTCAGGAATATCATGAGAGTGTCAAACAGTTTGGATCCAGATCAGGCCCGACATTTTGTCGGGCCTGATCTGGGTCTAAACTGTTTGCAAAGATCATCAGCAGACGACACTAGTAGGCAAAGGATGAATAGGATGTCTTCTTCATACATGTATGTATATTGACAACTTCCAAGCATTTATTGACAATATTAACTGCTTTTGAAAATACGAAATGATACATGTACTTTTCCCAAATTAAGGGATTACTTTCTTATCACCAAATACTCTTGAACAAGTCCTCTACACTTTTAACCCTTTGCATACTAGTGGCGAATTGTTTCATCTGCTGATAACCTTTGAAAACAGTTTGGACCCAGGTCAGGATGGACAGCATCAGTCCTGATCTGGGTCCAAACCTTTTTACACTCTGATAGTGCTCCGGAAAGAATTTTTTGAAATTTTTTTTTTTTAAAAAAAAAGTCAGCAGACGACAATAAATCATGAAAAATTACCCAGCATGCAAAGAGTATTTATTTTTCCGCTGGAACTCAAACTGGTAGAGTAGTCAACCTAGGCAACAGAATGATGTAGCACACAGGATACTCGTGCAGATTTTTTTTACTCTGCATATAGGGATCCAGAGGGGGAGAAAAAAAACATTGACAGAACTTTTTTGTCAGCTGGCCTAGACTCCCCTGATGAAAACTCCTGGATCAGGACATGATCTAGGCGTGTTTTTAAACAAAGAAGAAATTAATATGATGAAATGTTTGTTTAAAACAATAAGAGTGCAGTTCCTTTATAATGCTATATTTGGGATCCATAAGAATAGACTGTACTATAAGTGAATCTTGTTGTAAAAAGACAATTTTAAGAAGGAATCCATGGTCATTTTCCTATAATATATTAGTAATGTTCCATGGTAAAAAACTTTAGGAGCCACCATATGACATAATTGACATTAGGTACAGTAAAACCTGTGTAAAACAGCCACTCTAAAAAAGACCAAAAATTGGTTTTCAAGACCGATTATCGCATAATGCAGGTCAAAAGTATTGCAGAAAGGGAGCATTCTGCAATACTTTTCACCTTCATAAAGCTAATATTTGTCGTTAGGACGTTTGTTTTTTCTATTTTTGGGTGGCTGTTTTAGACAGGTTTTACTGTATATCAAAATTTGTGTTATAATGAGATGTGTTATAAAGGGGTGCACTGTATTTGGAAGTCTCAACACTCTTTATTTTAACCAACCCATTTGACTATGTGATCAAGTCACTTAACCCTTAATTCGCCAATCGCAACAAAAGTGGTCTGCTTTTCTCGTCTGCTGACATGTTTAAAGCTGCATAGTCTGTAATTTTTGATATTCTAATTTTGGAGATAAAGTTTCTATTTTTCAAGAATACAGTAAAAATACTCAAATTCAAGTAAACATTTTACCATTTTCATAAATTTTAACAAGTTATATCTATCAAACCAACAGCATTTATGTTAAAAATCAACTGTCAAGAATTATTGGAGGGATGTAAATAATTCCTAACAAGAGAAAAATCACCTGTTTTATTAGATAATTCACTGTTCCATGCAGCTTTCAGCTGTACTGAACATATTTATTGTGAAAATATAACTTAATTCTATTTTTACAAATGATTTAAAAAGAAATTTTTTTTTTTCGAAAAATGTTCATAGTTACAGATCTAGTCTCTTTAAGAAGTCTCTATGTCAAACAGTGTGGACCTAGATCAGACTAGGAGCAGTCTGTTCTGGGTCCACACTGTTTGCTTCTATTCTTAATTCGTCAGTAATGTTAGGCAATTATTTACAGCAGATGACTTCAGCAGACGACATTTAGAGATGCATTTTTTCTTGGCACTTTAAGGGTTTAGATACATCCTTCATATTGTGATGAAGGCTGATTCTTAAATGACTGAATAGCAAACAGTGAAGTCACAGATCAAACTGCTGCATTAGGTTAGACTCTGTCAAGCCTCGGTGGACTCTTAGCTTGCAAGAAATGGTGATGAGCTATTTTTAGCTCACCTGAGCTGAAAGCTCAAGGTGAGCTATTGTGATCGGTCTTTGTCCATCTGTCCATTGTCCGTAAACTTTTTCTTCAAACGACATCTCGTCCTGAAGCACTGGTCTAAAGTTAAGATAATTTCACGAGAGTGTTTCCCATAATGCCCTCTACCAAAATTGCATAAATGGTTCTGCTCCACTGAACACGAGGTCCGTCAGAGCTTTAGATAAGGATTCTTTTAAATGACATCTCCTGAACCACTGGTCGAAATTTAAAATAATTTCACAGAATTTTTACTCATGATGCCCTCTAACAAAATTACACAAATGGTTCCGCTCTGCCAAACAAAGGGGTCCCCAGAGCTCAAGATAAGAAATGTATTTAAACAACATCTCCTAAACCACTGGTCCAAATTAAAAATAATTTCACAGATATGTTCCTCGTGATGCCCTCTACCAAATTTGCACAAATGGTTTTGCTCCCCTGAACAAAGGGGGCTGCCAGAGCTCTAGATAAGAAATATCTTTAAACGACACCTCCTCCTGAACCACTGGTCCAAATTTAAAATAATTTCACAGAAATATTCCTCATGATGCCCTCTGCCAAAATTTGTTAGAATGTTCAGTTTGGCTGAGCTAAAAATAGAAATATCTGTAAATCATATCACTTTAGCCTAAGGCCAATACATCATCAACTCATGTGGCAGAATTCAAGTGAGCGATCCAGGGCCCTGGGGCCCTCTTGTTTAAAGGTTAATCCTGGACTATTAGCTTACAAGAAATGGTGATGTGCTATACTTTTGCAGGAACAGGAGAGACAATATGAATAAAATGCAAAACTATTTTCTAACTTGTAATTTACTTAAAAAGCCATTTTCTTCTGTTAAATGCCCAAGCAAAAATATGTACTATCTTTTTGTGTTCTATAATTAGACTGGCTAGAGTCCTTAAAACAATTTTTCATCAATATGTCATATAATATACTTGTAGCCGTTCTAACTCTGATGGCTCTGTTTTAAAACAGAGCCATCAGAGTAAGACTGGCTACAAGTATATTATATGACACATTGATGAAAATTGTTTTAAAGACTGGAGCCAGTCTATTCTATAATAAATACATTTTTTTTGTTGATAGTATGCTAATTTGAAAACAGTGTGGATTCTGATCAGTAGGCTTCTGAAAATATCTGGAAATAAAGAATGCAAAATATCTGTAAATTAGGATTGCAAGATATCTGGGAATTGGGAATGCAAGATATCTATAAATTAGGAATACAAGATATCTGGAGATTAGGAATTTAAGATATCTTTAAGTAGGAATACAAGATATCTGGAAAGAAGGAATACAAGATATCTTGAAATAAGGAATACAAGATATCTGGAAATTAGGAATACAAAATATCTTGAAATAAGGAATGCAAGATAGCTGGAAAGTAGGAATACAAGATATCTTGAAATAAGGAATGCAAGATAGCTGGAAATTAAAAATGCAAGATATCTGACAGGGTTTAGGGAGTAAAGCAGGCAGTTAAATATTGTATACTGGAAACCCCTAAATGGGGACATTGGCAAAAAGTGCAGACCCAGATGAAATTCTGCATTATGCACCATTTCATCAAGGTCTGCACTGTTTACTAAGATTGAAAAAAAAAATATTCAGGGAAGGAAATATATCTATTTGGAAATCCTTACCTGTGACCCCTTTAAAAGTACAATGCACAGCCCAAGTTCATTTCATTGTATCAGATGGAAGAATCAATCCGTATACAAAGGGTTAAAGACTCAGCGCTCTTAATGCTTTTCTTAGGCACCGATCAGACCTTTAGTTAAGAATGCTTTACAGAAAAATATTTTTTATTTCTCAACCAAAACATATGTTGTGGGTACTCAATAGAACCGTCTCTCCATGAGCACCCAAAACATATGCTTAATTTTATGGGTAAGAAAATATTCACAATTTTACGCTGAAAATATGTGCTTGTCTAAACCTATGGCACCAATATTTTTTATATTTGACCTTATAAGCACACCTGCTTATATAAGCGCTCACCAAACTTTTTTGAGCTGGGGACATTATATCAGCTTCTGATTTGCAGCTTGCCAGGTGGTTCAAATTCAATATTAATATGAATTCATTGTGATGATAAAGTCAGTTGGCTTCTGCAGAGTGCAGTATTGGTAGAGCGATACACTTGGGATCAAAGGATTGTTAGTTTGAGCCTCACTGCCGGCGGAGTCACTGTGTGTTGTCCTTTAGCAAGGCACTTTATCGGCTACTTCGTACTGGTTCAACCCAGGGAGACCTGTCCCAACATTGGCTGAGAAATTGTTGACCAGGACATAATCAAACCAAACAAACAAACAAAATTAGAAGCCAGCTGATCTGAATCTATACTGTTTTTAAAAGAGGATATCAATTTTAAAAATGACATGTACACAGTGTGCTTGGAAGAACATATACCCCGCGACATGTGATTTCCAACAATGTGGTATGTGCGACCAGCAAAGCCTCAAATCAGCCTGCGCATATGCGCAGTCTTATCAGAGCCTTAGCTAGTTGCTTGAATATTCTACGAGTGTTAAGCTACTGACTTAACATCATTTTGAGTTTCTGAGCTTAAAAGGAGGTTGGACAGGATCATTTGAGTCTACATATGTCAAAATGTCACATTGTTGGAAATCACATGACACGGCTCAGATATGTTCTGACGACTTAGTTGCCTTTGTTAATTGATATACTAGTGTAGGAATGTACTTATTGAGTTTGGAAACTTGTCTCATAATATTTTCATTTAAGGCCAAGCTTAAAAAATATTTGTTTGCCACTTCCTATTGGGACGTTTTAGAGATTGTTAGATATCATAAGTAGCATTTTTTTTTACTTAACTATTTATTTTTTCTGTGTGTTCATGTTGATAATGAACAAGGTGACTTAATTTTGATACTCAAGAAAAGCTTGTTTACTCGTAATTTTGATAGTCTATAGCCACATATTGCCAGTAAAGGGAAAGGACATTACACAAGCTCTAAAATACCCCTAAAATGTTATATTGCCGCAGAATGATTTTTAAAAAAAAACTTTTCATGCCTGCCTAATGAGCAAAATGCAATATTGCTCAATAGGCAGACATGAAAAGTAAAAAAAAAATAATCTGAAGCTTTAAATTTTTTGGGGTTAGGGGCTTTAAGGGGCTTTAATAGCCGGGTAGGTAGGAAGCGGCAAATAAACAATTTTTTAACTTCAGCCTTTTTTTCTCGATCAAAGGACCACAATTTTGTTCTTTCATTATGTCTGTTTTGTTTGATAAATATATTGGGGCCCAGTGTTCAAAGCTTCTATATATTTAGGTACTTAGATGATAAATTTAAAAATATCAATGATGCAACACTGATATCTATTGTTAGAAAAATGTGCGCAGTTTTAAGAACAAAGCTGCTTTAATTTCTTTAAAATAAAGAAATTAGTTGGCAATGGCCTCTATGTAAATGAAATCTTGATGTTTCTAAGTACTGCTTAAGTAAATATGGACGGGCACACCAGATTTTGGTACTCATCTAATATGGGCTAAAAACTAATAAACCCCTATTCTTAATATTCAGTGAAGTTTTTAATCTGGGACTTTATCTACATCCATACTGTATGTAAGCAAGCAGCGAAGGCTCTGGTGAGTCTGCGCATATGTGCAGACTCGCCAGAGCCTTTGCTGCTCATTGATGCAATAAGTACCAAATTATTGTGCATGGCCCATATATATAATGTTGACTCCTGTTTTAAAGTGTATAATTCTTATCTCTTCCTCATTTCCTATGAAAAGATATATGATGGGAAAAGAATCATCCCACCGAAGTACCTGCTTAAATTGGAAATAATTGCAATCCATTTGATCCAAATCAAAAGAAATATTTCTAAATTTTGTGCCTTATTATCTGCATAAAAGCAAGATGTGTAGGTACTTAAAAGAACTGTCCCAGTCTTATCTTTTCATTGGAAATGATAAATTCCCTTTCATTCCTTTACAACAAAGTGGACTTAAAATCCTTGGCTTGCGAACTTGATAAAAAGTAGGACTTTACTTACACATGTGCATGGGTGAAAGTTTTTCAGGATTAATCCTGAATTCAGGATTTTGAGGCTTAGTTTCCATAGAAAGTCAGCCTCAAAATGCTGAATTAAGAATATTATAATAGCTTCTCTGATTTGTTTACAGATTAGTTAAACACAGTTATTCAATTAAACTTGAAAATATTGATTTTTGCAGGCTTCCTGTAAGTTTTAAAAATTGAATTTCTAAAGTTCAGGATTTGGGAAATTTTGAACTTTCACCCATGCATGTGTTAGAAAAACAAAATCTCATGAACTGGCTAATTGGTCTTACAGTTGGTGAAAGAATGAATTCGTCAATTTTTAAACAAAATTGGTTAACTAGTGAAGCTTTGGACAATGGGCCCTGTTATATGCATACATGTATTTGAGCTATGCCATGGGAAAAAGCCAAGGTCAACCTGAATATTGATATTGTATTACTACCGGTATACCACACGAATGCACAGCTATCTAGTGGGGCTAGAGGCCTGAGCCTTCATCTATGTCCCTATCTTGTGTGTGCAAGCAGTGCAGGCTCTGATGAGACTGCTCAGAAGCTCAGGCTCGTCTGAGCCTTTACTGCTTAGGTATTGGACAAAAATCTCATGGACTGGCTGGTACCATCTTTTCTTATCCAATTTTAAGGGAAGTTGAGTTGGCAATGACAATGCTCTGTGTCCGTGTAAGACTATTTAGCTCACCTGAGCCATTGGCTCATGGTGAGCTATTGTGATCCTTGGATGTCCGTCGTCAGTTGTATGTCGTCCGTCATGTGTCATCTGTCGTGTGTCGTCCGCCGTCAACAATTGCTTTAAAGGACATCGTCGCCTTGACTACTGGCTGGATTTTGACCAAACTCGGCAGGAATATGGCCCCTTTTAATGATTGTTCAAATGGTTTCAATCCATTGCATATCTAGGTCACATTGGCTAAAAATAGATTTTCGAAGTCTTCTTGTCTGAAACCACAAGGCCTAGAGGTTGATATTTGGTATGTTGCATCATCCAGTGGACCTCTACCAAGTTTGTTCAAATTATGCTCCAGGGGCCTAAATTGGGCCTGCCCTAGGGGTCACATATTTTACATAGGTTTATATAGGGAAAACATGAACAAATCTTCTTGTCTGAAGCCACAAGGCGTAGAGCCTTGAAATTTGGTATGTAGCATCAAGTAATAAACCTCTAGGAAGCCTGTTCAAATTATCCCCCTTGGGCCAAAAATCTTCTTTTCTGAAACCACAAGGCCTAGAGCCTTGATACTTGGTATGTAACATTGCCTATTGGACCTCTACCAAGTTTGTTCAAATTATGCCCCAGGGGCCTATAAAGGGCCTGCTGCAGTGGTCGCATAGGCTTATATAAAATCAGCTTTTTCAGAATATGGTCATGTTGCCTATCAAATTAAAGGGACTGAAGCATACAATAACATGCTTGCAAATTTTTGCCCTTACACACACCCTTGACCCCTGGGGAGGTGTCAAAAGGTCATTTTTTCTTTCCCGAAAGTTGTCATGTTTAATTAACGGGAATGAAGCAAAGAACACAATGCAAGCAAGTATTCTGCCTTTATATACACCCACGACCCCTAGAAGGGTAAAAAGGTCAGCCATTGAAATTATGCAGATAAATATAATTATTTTGATTGAACTTAGTGAATTTCTGAGTGATACCCAAGAATGGCAAGATGGACTTAGGTGTGAAAAAAAATGTGATTTATATTTTGTGGTTAACATCCTCTCCTTGTGACAAGATCTCAGGTGAGCTATCCAGGGCGCATGGGTTCTTTTGTTCAACAATTGACAGCAAACACTGGGAAAATTGCATAAAAAATAGAAAATTTGTTACTGTTTTGCTCTTATTGACACACATACTATTACAAGTGCTCTCAGTTCTAGTGCTATAACAAATTCAGTCAAATGGTGCATCTTCCTAACTAGGATGGATTCAAAGTGCGAGTGAAAAACTGTTTGGATTGTGATAAGCCAGTTGATCTGGTTCTACACCACACCGGATAGGCGGCAATCGAAAATGCTTAAAAAATTGATTAATGCAGATAAAAAATCACTAGAAACAGTGTTTTCAATTGCCATTTGTCGCCAGTCAGGTGTCAAATGGCAATTGAAAACTCTTGTTTCCAACGATTTTTGATCTATGTTTGTCGAAAGTATTAATCTTTTTGATTGCCGCCTATCCGGTGTGAACACCGTTTTAAAAATATGTTACATTTTGATAAAAGTTATGCACACAGTCAAGTGCCTTTATTAGGGCATATATGGTATTTTCTCATGGCATGGTTCATTTTTTGCTATAATGGTAAATGTTCTAAATTTTCG
This sequence comes from Loripinus fragilis, assembly GCA_964019695.1. NCBI lineage: Eukaryota > Metazoa > Mollusca > Bivalvia > Lucinida > Lucinidae > Loripinus > Loripinus fragilis. The sequence continues at coordinate 45,588,297 of OZ026526.1, forward strand.
AACACTTCGTTTTCGGTTCTCAAATAACTTTAAGATGTTGGTTATCATGGCTGGAATTCACAAAATGCTTGTCAGAGTTGCAAACATGGAATACCCCGATCAGACTGCTTCTTCAGAAACAGTCTGATCTAGGTCTCCCCTGTTTGTCTAGGCCTTTTTGGCAGGCAAGTAGTGGTCAAAATTTTAGAAGATCTACGATTGATTTAGAGATTTAGGATTATGTATGTTTAATTGTGTTTAGTAGTTTTTTTTGTTTCTCTTAACGTAAATGTTTTGTACCAGGCTACACTATAGTGGACTGGTCTTGTTAAATAACTATCACGTTCATGTAAGATTGTTTGTGTGAAAATCTCCAATTTCAGTTCATTTATACTCTGAATAATGCTACAATTGCATATTATACTCGAACCCAAGCAGGTATGGCTTGTGGCTTGATTGTCACCATAGCAACTGCTGTAAACCACTTATATTCGCGGCATCAAAATTTGGCAATTTTAAAAGGATTGTGTATTGGTGTAATTTTATTTTGGCGGCTTCACAATTTAATGTTACGGTATTTTACTGTAAACCCTGTGTAAAACAGCCACTCAAAAATAGACAAAACAATGATCTTAATGATAAATGGTATCTTAATGAAGGTTGAAAGTATTGCAGAATGCTCCCTCAGAGCATTCTGCAATACTTTTGACCTGCATTAAGCGATAAAAAGCAATTTTGGGTCTTTTTTAGAGTGGCTGTTTTACACAGGTTTTACTGTATTTTCTATTCTCATAGGGGCTACTTCTGTAAGAAAGAATAAGCTCCCTATGGGGATCATATTCCTTCCTTTAATAGTAGCCCCTTTTAAGTCATGTTTCATCTACAGTGAAACACTCTACCGAGCAAACGTTGGGTTTTGACAATACGGATACCAGCATACTAAGGGTGGGCCTCCATCTGTTGCTTTTTGTGTAACTGAATTCGAAACAGTATTTTGCGGACTCAACTTTTTGGCGATTTTTGTTTTAACTGCAAATAGCGCCAAATATAAGTGTTTTTACAGTACATTTCCATTACCTGCTCTAAATTCGTCAAGATCAGACTAATCATGGTTTACTCTACAGTCAGGGATCGGGAGCGCAGTGGCTCAGTGGTAGAGTGCTTGACTCGAGACCGAAGGGCCGCGGGTTCGAGCCTCACCGGCGTCACTGCGTTGTGGTCCTTGAGCAAGACACATTTATCCTAGCTTAGTACTGGTTCAACCCAGGAAGACCGTCCCGCATAACTGAAAGATTGTTGAGTGGACGTAAAGAATCAAATCAAACAAACAAAAAACAGTCAGGGATCAAAAGATATTCCACAACATCAGGAATTTCATGGAATTCAATGCATTTTCGTTGATATAATCAAAATTACTTGGCTTTTACTGGCAAACCTATTCTTGCGCTTTTTGTCCCTTCGGAAAGTAACATGAATAAGGCAAAATGATCCTGATGTAGAAGGTTCATACTACAAAATAAACAACTTAAAAAAGTTCAAAGTGGCCTCATACCCTCCATTCTATAATAACTCTTAAAGGGCCAATCACAACAAATGTTGTCTGTCTTGTCGTCAAGTGAAATGTTTTAAAAGCCTCTTCAACAAACATTCTAATGCACTTGCTTTTGTAATGCGATATCTGAGTGGATAACGTCAAAAATTTTTGACAGTATATCCTGTGATATACTGTCAGAAATAGTTTGATGTCACATAGCGTTGGAAGACATTCCCCTTTGAAGGCTTCAATTTAAGTGGCAGAAGCTGCAGATGTGCATTAGAATGGAGATAACCATATTCAGAATTTTCACTATGGGAGGTATATCGTTGGATATATGGTCGGAAATCACGTTTTACGGCTCCCCTTGTGTGTCGCCGTAAAACTAAATTTCCAAGCGTATATCCGACCATATATCTCCCCAAATGAAAATTTTGGATACAGTTATCTCCTAAGTGTAGACCCAGGAGCCACCTGATCTGGGTCCATACGGTTTGCCTCTATACTTACATAAGCTAATAATATAACAAATCTTATGCAGCTGACTGCTTTAGCAGATGACGTTTTCAGATGCTTTTTGTAGGCACTCTAAGAGATAATAGTTTATCATATGAGCCCATATCTAAAGATGTTGTCGTTATAGTTTAGAAAGAAAACAGGGTGTCCATTGGCACATAGAGGTAGTGATAAATATGCAATACCTGTGAATGTGTTTGTTTTTTTCAGACATGCTGTATTCAACATAATAAGCATTCTGAGCATGTATACTTATCAAAATTATACTTCCTCCTTTGAAATCAGTGTTGATTCAGATCAGCTGGCTTCTTGGGCCAGCTGATCAGGATCCACACTGTTTTCATCCACACATTATAATATATATGGTCATTTGAAAACAGCGTAGATCCAGATCAGCTGGGTTCTTAAGAAGCCAGCTGATCTGGATCCACACTCTTTTCATCCACACAATAAACAGTAAATCCATATATCATTTGAAAGCCGTGTAGATCCAGATAGGCTGGCTTCTTAGGCCAGCTGATCAGGATCCACACTGTTTTTATCCACACAATAAACCATATATAGTTATTTGAAATCAGTGTAGATCCAGATCAGCTGGATTCTTAAGAAAGTCGGCTGATCAGGGTCCACACTGTTTTCATCCACACAATAAATCCATATATTGTCATTTGAAATCAGTGCAGATCCAGATCAGCTGGCTTCTTAGACCAGCTGATCAGGATCCACACTCTTTTCATTCACACAATATAATATATATCGTCATTTGAAAACATTGTAGATCCAGATCAGCTGGCTTCAACAGAAGCCAGCGGATCAGAATCCACACTGTTTTCATCCATAACATAAGCCCATATATCATCATTTGAAATCAGTGTAGATTCAGATCAGCTGGCTTCTTAGGCCAGCTGATCAGGATCCACACTATTTTCATTCACACAATAAATCCATATAACGTCATTTGAAAACAGTGTGGATCCAGATCAGCTGGCTTCATCAGAAATCAGCTGATCAGGATCCACACTGTTTGCATTTACACAATAAATCCATATATTGTCATTTCAAATCAGTGTTGATCCAGACCAGCTGCCTTCTTAAGAAGCCAGCTGATCAGGATCCACACTTTTCATCCGCACAATAAATCCATATATAGTAATTTGAAAACTGTGTAGATCCAGATAGGCTGGCTTCTTAGGCCAGCTGATCAGGATCCACACTGTTTTTATCCACACAATAAACCATATATAGTTATTTGAAATCAGTGTAGATCCAGATCAGCTGGATTCTTAATAAGAAGCCAGCTGATCTGGATCCACACTGTTTTCATGTATACAATAAATCCATATATCGTCGTTTGAAAACTGTAGATCAAGATCATATTGCTTCTAAAGAAGCCAGCTGATCTGGTTCCACACTGTTTGCATTTACACAATAAATCCATATATTGTCATTTCAAATCAGTGTAGATCCAGATCAGCTGGCTTCATCAGAAGCCAGCTGATCAGAGTCCAGACTGTTTTCATCCATACATATATGGTCATTAGAAATCAGTGTAGATCCAGATCAGCTGGCTTCTCAAGAAGCCGGCTGATCAGGGTCCACACTTTTTTCATCCACACAATAAATCCATATGTCCTCGTTTGAAATCAGTGTAGATTCTGATCACTGGCTTCATCAGAAGCCAGTTGATCAGGATCCACACTGTTTTCATCCAAGGGATGAATTGATAATAAATATAGTAAGAAGTGAGTAAAGCTCTCATACCCCCGTTGGTAGTCATCAGAGGTTGTAACACTTTCAGAGAAAATGAAAAGAGTGTTAACACAACGGGTAGGCTGCAATCGAAAACGCTATCAACAATCGAGGAACGCCGATAAAAAATCGATAGAAACAGTATTTACGATTGCCATTTGTCGCCAGTGTGGCGACAAATGGCAATAAAAAAATCTGTTTATAACGATTTTTGATCTACATTCCTCAATAGTATTGGCGTTTTCGATTGCCGCCTACCCGATGTGGTTAAATGTATGACCACATAATGAACACTGTATTGATGCACTGCTGTTTGACGAAAATTTCCATATTCATTACATTAGAGAAAGAAAAAAAACTGATCAGGATCCACTCTGTTTTAACCCCTGGGATGAATGGATAATAATAACATCACTTGACTGATTGTAAATCAGAAGCACATATAGTTTTAACAACCCATATTGATAGGTTATAGCTATATTCAAAATTTTCATTTGGGGAGCTTTATCATGATTAATTTATTTTATCATCGGATATACTGTGGGAAATTTAGTTTTATGCCGACTGCTAGCGGAGCTGTAAAACGTGATTTCCGAACGTATATCCATTATCCTACCATATACATCCCTAATGAACATTTTGAATACTAATGCACTAGTTACATTTTTCCATCAAAAAATGCAGTGAAAATGTTGCATCTGCGTCCAGCTGCTACTGACTAACTGTTTGCCAGCTGCATAATACCACTTGTAAACCAATGAAAAGCGAAGTTACGTGGAATACTCTCAATGTATGCTTGTTACGTTGAATACAGTTATTGATATTCATGTAATGTGCTAAATGGTTATGAATACATAACAAAATCAACTTGTGTGTTTGTTTTATTGTCAACAAGTAACTGAAATATTATACACCATACCTTGTCCCATATCCTAGGTCTTGGTTGACCATGTAAGACTAGCAGCCTTTTTATGGGACATAGACAAATAGTGCAGAATGTAATGTCTGATCAGGGTCTTTACCGTATGCTTACAGTAATATAAAAGTGTAAAAAAACAGCCCAACAAACCCTTAAATTGGAAATGGACTAATTTAATCAATAAGGCTGGGAATGTCCATTCCACTTAAATGGGTGAATGCCTTTTTCTGACTGACAAAATAAATCATATCTTAAGTACTCCACTCACTAACAAAGTTTCATTGACAAATAGACTTTGATTTATTTGGGAGTCAAATTTTTATTTGTAAATATTTGGTAACCATAAAAGCTACCTACGAGGTGTGATCAAAAAGTTCTCGGCCCAATATGCTTTGGTGAAATTCATTGAATTAAAATCTTTGTCAGTCGGTCATTTGATCTAATTGAGGGACATTGGGAGTGTGAAAAGCATGCGGTCATGCTTGGTTGCTTATGTAAAGCACTTTTAAGAGAGGAGGATGCGACACATTTGCAAAATGGAGAAACTTGAAATCAGAGTGGTTATCAATTATTTCTGTAAGAAAGGAATGCCTCACAAGGAAATTCATGAAGACTTCATGGAAACCCTTGGGAAGGAGTCTCCTTATAGCACAGAGAAAAAATGGGCAGCAGAATTTAAGAGGGGGAGAGAGAGCTTTGAGGATGATGGACCGTCTGGCCGCTCCAAAAATGCCACTGCTGATAAAAATGTCAAAGGTCGTGCACAACATGGTTATGGGTGATAAGTGGGCATAAGTTTATGGGCAGTACTATCAATCCTAACAGACATCTTAGGTATGTCAAAAGTTTCGGAAAGATGGGTGCCATGAATGTTGACCAGAAAAGGACACAGCTCAATATTTCTATGCATCTCCTGTCTTGCTATGAAGATGATCCCGGCGATTTTATCGAGCGAGTTGTAACCCAAGATGAGACATGGGTTCACCACTTTGACACAGAGTCAAAAATGCAGAACAAACAATGGAAGCACCCTTGCTCACCTAAGAAATTTAAGAGGGTTCATTAGGCAGAGAAGGTGATGGCCTTAATCTTTTGGGATAGTCAAGGGGTGATCATGATTGATTATCTTGAGCAAGGTCGCATGATAAACGGTGCATATTATGCAGGTGAATTGAGGGGGCTACGCCAGGAAATCGCTAGAAAGAGGCGAGGAAAACTGACTCGAGGTGTTCAGGTCTTGCAGGACAAAGCTCTTGCCCACACATCACAAGTTGCTATGACTGCTGCGACTGAATGTAGAATTGAAATCCTTCCTCATCCCCCAAACTCTCCTGATATGGCTCCTTCTGACTTCTATCTGTTCCCAAAACTGAAATCCCATCTCCGTGGTACACAGTATGGAAGCAATGAAGGGTCATAAAGGCAGTAAACAAGTACTTGGGGGGGGGGGGGGGGGGGGGTGGGGTTCAGGAAAATGCCTTCTATTTTTAAGGAACAGAGATGGGCTTAGTGCATTGCCTTGAAGGGAGAATATATTGAAAAGTAATGGCCAAATTTTCATTCCCTGGTAGCCCGAAGTATAAGAAGCCGAGAACTTCTTGATCATCCCTCGTATAGTCACCAGTTTGTTAGTCTGTCCATCTGTCCAGTAATTTTTATCTACACAATTCCTCAGCTTATGGAATTTTCAGTATTAAGATTAGATGAACATATTGCCATCATGTTATGGTCTTTTGATTATTAAGTTATGGCCCTTTCATATACTGTGGAGTAAAACCTGTGTAAAACTACCACTCAAAATAGACAAAACAAAGATCTTAATGACAAATGGTAGCTTAAGGAAGGTCGAAAGTATTGCAGAATGTTGCAATATTTTTGACCTGCTTTAAGCAATAATTGGTCTTGTTCTTTTTGAGCGTGGCCGTTTTATACAGGTTTTACTGTATCTTGTATTGAGATAAAAAAAGATAATCCCTTGTGTCTGAGAAAATTCCCAGCAAATAGATACTTGTTGAAATTCAAGAATATCAAGAGCCGGCGTCACTGCGTCGTGATCCTTGAGCAAGACACATTTATCTTAGCTTACTAGCTTAGTACTGGTTCAACACAGGAAGACTTGTCCCTATATAACTGAAAGATTGTTGATTGGACGTAAAGAATCAAATAAAAAAAAATCAAAAGTGTCAAGAGCACACTTTCCGAGCATACAGTTGGAATTCACTATTTGTAAAGAGCTGACATTGGAATGGGGAACACATGTGTTTTGTTTATTTTGTTTTAATTTTGGATTGTGACCACCAAGTGTATTTTTTTTCATTTCTTCTGATTGTTGGACGTTGTTCAAGCTGATGGAGGTATATGCTGTTGTAATTTTTTTTCGAATGGAATTCAGACTCCATCTCTAATTGAACTCGCATTACATGTGCCTCAGAAATCATTTTTGCAGTTCACTTGAATTAATGTTCGTTAGGAGCCAGGATAACTCAAATCAATAAATATATACTGAGCAAAAAAAGAAAGTTTACACCCTATGTTCTGCCAATATGTGAAAGCACATATAAGCCTTTATCATTCATAGCACTATATGAAGGTTTGGTCATTTTGCTGTACAACTGGTGTTTTATGCCTATGGCAATGTCCATGAAGCTTTAAACGCTGGAGGGGTAATTTTCTAAAATCACAGATTAAAGGTTAAATTCAATACTTTTTGCAGCAGCAAAGATAAATTAAAGGTTGACTGAATCACCCAAAACACCCTCCCTGTCATTTGTTCATTCGGGCACTTAAAGGGCAGTATTTCCGGATGTTCCATATAGGCGCGATGCTGAATTTCATATAAGGCTTACTTTTTGAGAAAACTTACCTCATCGTCATAAAGGATGAAACCGGTCTCAAGTCAAAACTAAATGCCTCTACTTTAGTTTTTATTGGGTCGTACGTTCAAAAATTGGTAGCATCATATCTAAAAAAAGGGAGATAACTCTATCCTTGCAAAAGGGGAATTGTGAAGTACGAATTTCGAAACGATTTTTTGCAGTTTTAAAGCATTACTTTTCGTAAATTTTATTTTAGAAAATCAATTTCACCTTTATTTATTTTTAAATCCAATTTGGCTCATTTTCTTCATTTGCAGATATAGCTAATGAGGAATAACTCTTACTACTCTATAAAATAGAACATTTCCTTCGATATCGTTTCTAATACTACCGTTAATTTTTGTAAAAATGCGTAAAACTTGATCAATTCGAAAAAAACCCTATAAATTTGCGATTCAAAAACATGATTAGCAGCATTCTGACATGCTTGAGGGCTCGAAAAATCGCTTGCAAAGTTGCTACCCCCGTGTGAAAAATACTCTTGTTTTCTTGCATTTCACCAATACACTCGATATACTATTAGACATTTTTCAGCTGCACCTTACATTACGATTTGTCCGTCAAGGGAGACTTACTTTGGACTTTATTTAAGAGGGGCGATGTCAGAAGTAACTGGAATCTATCTTTTTCGTCTGCTACTAAATATTATATATTTTGCACTGAGATCTTTTTTTAACCTTAACAAACAGTGCATACCCTGATGAAATGCCGCATGATGGCATTTCACCAGTTTGCAAGTGTAAAAAACATGTACCGAAAATATATATTTCACAATTGAAATGCAACCGAATATCTTTTTAAAAGTTATTTCTTGTTCTATACATGTATGCATTCACTTGTTGTAACCTGCGAGTAGGTAAATTCGATGTTTCTGCGTCCAATATGATATTTTTTTGGCGTCAATATTTCATCAAACTCAGATTAATGAACAGTGGAAACGCATAAGGCGTTCGCAACTTGTGCAAGCCAATATAGCTGGAACACAGTAATTGAAAATCATTCGAATGCAAAGGAGATATGGAGCGGACATGGAATTCAAGCATGAACGTCCCTATCTTGTTTTGATCATTCATGTACCAAACTACTAGGCAATTTGGGTTCCCCTTTGACCCTTAAGAGGACTTGAATTTATGCATTTTTCATTTCTAACCGGAGAACAGCAAGGACTTTGACTTTTGTTAAAACCATGGCAGTTTTCTCCACCGTCTGTCATGTTTTACTTTATACTGCCATATTTGCCTTTGTATATCTAATGCCACACATTTTCCCCACACTAAGAGGACAATACAAAATGTTAAAACATGGTACATTTGCCCGGCTATACCCCTGCCGTGTCAGGGGATTGGGTGCGTGGTTAAAACCAACTGGTATGTTATACTGGGAGTTAGCTCACTTGCAGCAGAAAGCTGATGCTTCAGATATAAGTATCAGGCGCGTTCCTGGTGCATTTAATAAAGTTCCAATCTGAATAATCTTCCTATATGAAGCCAGGGGTTTGGCCCTTTTGCGAAAAATGGTTTTAGAGCATTTCACAGGGCTAAAATGAGCTGTGAAGATACGCAGCATAAACACAATAAACTGAATTTTTCTTCCAAAAATCAAATTGAATAGCTATAACCCTATACTTGCATCTTCAAGTTGTACGCACATGAGTATTTTCGTAAGTACGCCCCTGAGTATGCAAAAAGCTTTCACCAAAGCAGTCACACACTTGGCCGTAATGAAGAGACATCTACAACGACAGTTTTCATTTCGTCGCCTTGATTGGTGTTACACTATTAAATTGCCGGTATCATTAAACTAAAGCATTGAGGCATACTTGGAAATTGCTAATGTTAAGTTACATCAGTGGCGGATCCAGAGGGGGTTCAGGGGGTTTGCTCGAATCCTACCCCCCCCCCCCCCCACCATTTTTAAATATCCTACCGGGTGCCTTTATACATATTTACATATCAACATCCTTTCCAGAAATCCTGGATACGCCCCTGTGAATACACCAAAAGTCAATATAGTCTAACTCAGCCGATTCTAGTAATGAAAGTGTCATTACAGTACTCGTAACTATTTTTCCACTAGTGTCCACTGTTGTCATGTATTCATGAGCCACATTTGCAAACAATTTGGAACAAGATCGGGCCCGACAAAATATCAGGCTTCAATAGAATCCCAACTGTTTAGCACTGTCATGGTATTCCCCAAGGATCTTTTTTAATGAGTTGATTTAAATAAAGGGAAAGATAAAAGAAACTGCAGACAATGAATAGGCATGCAAAATTACCCAGCATGCATATAGATAATTGTTGAGTCGATTTGGGTGAATTTTATACGATATTGACTGTGCGTGGTAGTGATCATAAGAAATCAAAATGCATCAAATTCATAAATGACTACAGGAGGGACAGGCAGACGGGCTAAATCATGTATGTGATTAAGCTGCATCCTATCATAGCTCCTTAACTTCAACATACTGAAGGAGTTCACTAATCTGTTATAATTATTATTAATAATTATTTCTTATTATTAATAATTATTTCCCACCTCCCGAAAAATGCTAAAACTGTTTAATACAATACACACTTAGTTGAGCACCCTTAGAAATTCAGAAGGAGTAAAATACAAAGAGACAATTAGTATAGCTTTTTACCTCATGGTATTAATTTGGTGAAGTGGGTTGGTGGTGGAACCACAGTTTTTCATGACAAGCTTAAGCGGTTTAACAGTACTTAATGCACATACCTTTGCTACAAACTGACAACAACCCTTCTTGTACCAGCAGAACTCAGTTTTGATGGATAAAAAATTCTTAGGAGTAGAGCTCTAACAAGGGTAGAGGGTGTGTCTTCTGGCAAGCTATTTGCTACCATGTTGCTGCATATACCATATTGTGAAAAGTTTATTTTGGCCAACGCCCCACTGCCAAGTCCACACAAAGGGTTGGACCCAGGCCTACAAACTAGAATTTCGCTTCATGAGTTTCAATATCTATTGCACCTCTGCCTGCATACTAAAACAGGTAAACGATAATTGCAATCTGGCTTAGTTATTGAGAAATTATTTTATGATCAAATTCCAAAACAGTTTGGGACCTGGTCAGGGGCATTGCCAGCTCGTACTCACGATGTAACCCATGCTTCAAGGTCACCAGTCTTGTGGTTCATGTAAAGAAGGTATAAAGGGTATTCACTACCTAAAAAAAGTAAGTGAGTATGATCAGGAAATACCACAGTCACAAACAGCAGACAAACCCATGGCACCGCCAGGAAGAGCCACACGACTATCATGAGACACCAGGAAGACAAACTAAGCAAAGCAACCAGCTTTCCCTTCCCCATCAAGATGATTGCAAAACTAGAATGGACATAAAGTAACGTACAACAAAACATAGAACAATTACAGACTCGCACAATGGGAGTAACAATAAACAAAAAGTCAACAACAACCAAACAACCACCTTAGTACGGACAGCAGCCTAAGCCACTGGGGCCTTAAATGCATTTTTCTGTTGTTGAAGTACAAGAAATGTCCAGCTCGCATGTAAGCCTTCTACATACAGTGAGCCACTTTAGTTACGCACCACTTTTTATTTTCGGTTTCTTGGAAAAGTGAAAATTTTTAAAAATCGAATTATTTCAATTTGAACTTGCACTGGGATGACCTTTATGTCCGATTAAAAAAAATATAAATCGGTTCACTGAGGTCTGCAGAAATTGCACGAGAGCTGTTACGCAACTTTAAGCTCGTGCTTCACGCTCGTACGAAATATTGGGTTGCACTAGCTTTCCATGGTTTCCCAGTCGATGTATATAATGAAAAAACACCAGCAGATTTCAAATCAATGCGTAGTAAAAATGCCACGGCTTACACAAAATGAGAGGCAACAGGCGATAGGGATGCTGCGCGCGGGAATGAGTAACCGGGCCGTTGCTAGGCAACTAAATTGTCATCATTCAACGATTTCTCGTCTTGATAGACGTCTCCAAGCCACTGGTACTGCATCAGACCGCCCAAGATCCGGCCAGCCACGAGTTACCACTCGCAGACAGGATGCCACAATTAGGGCGCTGCACACAAGATTTCGGTTCAGAGCAGCAACCACTACTGCCAGGGGAATAAGAGGACGTCATGGGTAAATACTTTTATAAAGTTTTTCGATTTTTTCCATTTTTGAAGGAAACAGACGCAAATCTTTTAACTCACTTTTTTTTTTTTTTGCTAAATTCCGAAAGATGGAATAGCATACAAATATCAATTTTCATGCATCAAAATTGATTAAAACGCACATATTTTATACATATGTGTACAAAATTTCATGTGTTTAAGTTTTGTTTGTCAAAAAGAAGGAAAAAAATGTAAAAAAAAATGCTTCAATTGCAATGGCTTAATTTTAACGTAGCTTTTCTTTACATTTTCAGGAGAAACATTCATCCTGAAACTGTAAGGCGCCGACTGCGCAATACGGGAATGCTAGCTCGAAGACCTCACCAAAGTATTCCACTCACACCTAGACACAAGCTTGAGCGCTTGAGATGGGCAAGGCGCCATTTGCGATATACCCAGCGTCAGTGGGGCAAAGTGCTATTCTCTGATGAATCGAAGTTTAACGCCTCTCGAGCTGATGGCCGACACAGGGTTTACCGACGAAATGGTGAGCGTTATACAGACCAGTGTGTGATGCCACGTGACAGGTGGGGAGGTGGTGGTAGCGTTCATGTATGGGGTGGGATTTCCAAGTTTCATAAGACGAGGTTAGTAGTTTTTGACAGAAACGTTAATGCCAATACCTACATCCAGAATGTGTTGCAGCCGGTAGTTGTTCCTTTTATGAGACAACATTTCAGAGGTAGAGGACAATTTCAACAAGACAATGCCCCAGCACATAATGCAAGATTGACAACAAACTTTTTGCAAAGGAATAACATTAACGTTATGAACTGGCCAGCAAAATCACCTGACATGTCGCCCATTGAAAATCTGTGGGATGAGCTTGGTCGCAGGGTTTATCAGAGGAGGCCACCCCCTGCAACTGTACTACAGTTGCGCAGAGCTATTGAGGACGAGTGGAACAACATGCCCCAACGTACTGTCATGACCTTGTTTGAGTCTATGAGGCGTAGATGTCTTGCGTGTATAAATGCCAACGGCTCGTACACAAAATATTGAAAATGTGAAATGGACTTTTGACCCTACCCTGGTGATAAATCAAATAACTTGAAAACTAACGATTCGTTGAAATTTATTTTAGTGTGATATTGTAGCCCAATAAATGAAGTTTTGCGTATAAAAATTTCAAATAAATATTTTATCTCCATCTTGTAAAAAAATGCATTTTAGAGTGGTGCGTAACTAAAGTGGCTCACTGTATATCAGAATGATCCATATATATTTCTACTTCAATCAGACCAAAAATCCAAACTGAGTCCTCTTGCACGAAATGTTCAATCAAGCATCCGAATAAGAGTGTGCAAATGAAAGTGATTCTCCTTTATTTCTGCAGTCAGACTCAATCGATTGAATATAATTTCGGTTTATAGTGCAGAAGGGGAGGTTGAAATCTTTCTCTCTAACAGAGTCAAACCGTTGCATGAGTTGCAGACTGTTCTGGATTCATTATGTTTACTTCCTTCATAAAAGTAGTCCAGAGTCCATTTTTATATGATCACCAGACATAAAAGCATGCAACATTTTCAAAATAGTAAGTGAGTATGATCAGGAAATACCACAATCACAAACCGCAGACAACCCTGTGGCACCGCAAGGAAGAGCTGCTCAACCATCACAAGACACCAGGAAGACATATTAAGCAAAGCAACCAGCTCTCTTTCTTCCCCATCAAGATGATTGCAATACTAGAATGGCCATAAAGTAACGTACAACAAAACATAGAACAATTACAGACTCCCACAATGGGAGTAACAATAAGTCGACAACAACAGCCTACATTACATCAGTACTTTAACAGAAAATATTAGTTTGCTGAAGATGACGTTTTTAAGCACTTCATATGATTTCCTAGCAAGGAATGAACTGAGTCGCAAGTTACAACTACTGAAGTTGTTAAACGTTTCTGAATTACACTGCTGAGATGTCCCCTCTTAAATAACGTAAGTCTAAGGTGTGCTACACCTTACAAATCCTAAGGTCCGCGGTAACTGAAAAATGTCTATTAGGCGCAGTTGAGAAAATTTGCCTCATCGCCCTAAAGGATGAAACTAGTCTTCAATTGAAGATAAATGTCTATACTTAATTTTTGTTTGGGTCGCACGCTCAGAAATGGGTAGCGTCATATTGAAGAAAGGGGAGATAACTATATACTCGCAGAAAACAGAATCACGAAATACAAATTTTAAAAGTATCAAGTATGGACTTTTTTTCTGAAGAAAAGGGGTCGGACACATTTCTTTAAAGCAATTTGGTATGCTTAATCCGAAACCAATATTTGCAAGCTGAGAAATGGCGTCTTATTGAGCTTATTTGCATGTTTTCAAGATGGCCACCAAAATCATACAGAATCTTACATTGTTGTTGATTCATGGTTTAATGTACCTCGGAATATTTGTTGGGGTTCTGTGATGGTCTTTTTTTATTATGCATCTCTTTGTGTTCTTTCTATTTTTGTTAACACCTTGACGAGGAAGAGAATGATAGTTCCTGATGTCTTGTGACTATAAGTGTTCTGTTGCTCTTCCTAATGATGCCGTGGGTTTATCTGCAGTAGTGAGTGTGGTTTTTCCTGTTTATACTCACTTACGTTTTGCTAATCTAATGTCCAGCTATTATAATGAATGTTTCATTCATAGCACTATTTTGAACTAGTTTCAAGCTTTTAAAGTGATAAACGAGAAATGAGTTTTGAGAATCGACAAGTAGCTTTGATTTAACTGTCGTCATGCTGTCCATTCTTCCTAGCAATACCCACAAAATGTGTTACACTATCTATATATCAAAAGTAAAAGCATTTAAATTCCTTAGTACCCAATGGTCAAATTAGACCAGCCTTGCGTCCTCAGGACAACTTCTAATGGGCGTCAAATTGTTTTGTGGGACCACCTTCAATAGGTAAAAGTATTGCCCTGAAAATAGCCCCATTTGAGCTATGTGAATTTGCGTGGTTTCCATGGCAACAAACAATGTGCTTCAAAAAAGTTGGGTATGTCCCTACGAATTACTTATATCTCAGCAGAAACTCATTCTAATGTACTAACTCGATAAAAAAACAAAAGTAAGACATAGCAGCTTCATTCAGCGGTAAAGTGAGCTAATGATCAAATTTGCATATTCATGAAATTTAATGAATACATTAGGAAATCGTAAAAACATAAAAGCGTGTACCCACAAAGATACTTACTACTCAGCTGCGATTTTGTTTAGGCAACCCCTCTTGGTACCAAATAATGCCAAAGCACTGCACTTTTACCAAATTGTCCATTTAACAAATTTTCTAACATTCTCACTCATAAATATTAATCAAAATATAAGAAATAAGATAAAATTTAGAAAAATTAAAGGGATGTACTTACAAAATTACGCATATGTCAGTTGCTACGAGGGGCGTTCAATATGTAATGAAAACAGCCCAGTATATCCCAACGTTTTATATTTACACACTTCATAATTACTTTCTTAAAAAGGTCTGTTTCTTGGCTAAATAAATGTATAATTGCAGTTGTCCAGCTCCCAATCTAATCTACACAAGTCACTTTCAAAATAGGGTAATGAAGTACAATGCGATATGAAATAAAACAATGTTTTCAAACGCAGATAACTACATGAACGAGGGGTGTTTTCAGTCTGCTTCTTCGTGTGGTAAATAAACACATATTGGTGATTTATACCTGCAAAGATTCTTGATACTGCTTTATATTCTATGAAATGCTGAGGCTGCCATTTCGGTTAAAATCCTCCTTTATGCTGCATTTTCTGGCATTCCATTGACAGAGTCGTTTTTGCGCGAACGAATACATAGCGAAAATTTATACGAATATCATTTTTACGCACTGGTGATGGCTTAAAGATAAAATTATCTATACCTGTTGACTTTATGATTTATTTATAAGCGTGCATTTATTTTATTTGCGATGACACCTGGCGCACAGACCAACGGTAACATTACAGTTTATGGCTCTGCCAAGCAATTGGTGATTTAATTCATGGTTTTGACGGCAAATCCAACACAGTGCTGGAGTTTTGCCTTGACAGGTGCTTTTTTCTAGTGTAACTGCCTAAATTGAATTGAGGGTAATCTGCATGTCTAAGCGCAGCTGTTGTCATATTCCCATGAAATAACATCCAAAAAAACGATTACCGCTTTGTATTTTTTTTCTTGGTAAACTAGCAAATGTCTTTGTGAGGAATTTTATTACAACGCACTAAGAGCATTTTTAAAGCATTGATACAACGCACTGATGGTTGCACAGAAGTGCTGTGGTTGCTGGTGCAGACTCGCCTCAGCATTCGCTGTTCACATAAACGCTACAAAAATCGCCATTTCAGCCAGCACATGATATTTCGATACTGTGACGAAGGCTCAGGCGAGCCTGTGCAAACATGCAGACTCCCAAGAGCCTTCGCTGCCAGCACAAGAGATCTTGATACTTATTCGCATTGTCCATTGACTTTGCCTGCGCAAATATGCAGACTCACCAGAGTATTAGCTGCTGGCGTGAATAGCACACTAATCGCCATTTTAGGCAGCACAAGAGATTTTGTACAGTGACGAAGGCTAAGGTAAGCCTGTGCAAATGTGCAGACTCGCCAGAGCCTTCGCTGCTCGCACAAATTGGCATTCAATCACCATTTGAGCCACCACATAAGAATTTTGAACTTTGACGAATGCTCAGACTAGACCAAGCAAATGTGCAGACTCGCCAAAGCCATCGCTGTTCGCATGAATGACACCCAAAAATAGTAAGTCAGTATGATCGGGAAATATCACAATCACAAACTGCAGACAAAGCCATGGCACTAACAGCCACACAACAAGCATGAGACACCAGGAAGACAAACGCATCTAGCTCTCTCTCCCTTCCCCATCAAGATGATCGCAAAACAAGAATGGACATAAAGTAACAAAATATAGAACAATTACAGAATCCTATAATGGGAGTAACAATCAACAACGAATCGACAACAACAGAACCACCGCCTTAGAATAGACAGCAGCCTAAGCCACTGGGGTGCTAAAGTGCATTTTACTGGTACCAAATCTTCACCCTAGATTCTGCTGTTGTTGAAGCACAAAAAATGTTAAGCTCGCATGGAGGCTTCTTAACTATTGCAATTTATCACAACGGACAAACAATCTCATCAAATTAAAATTTTTGGGGTCAATCTGAAAAATATTCAGAAACACTATCAAAGTGTGAACAGGGCTAGCTCTCGAGCGTCTCTGGTGAGTCTGCACATTTGCAGAGTCACGCTTGAGCCTTCATCAAAGTACAAAAAACACAACATCTATGCTTATTGACTGTATGATTTCTTTATAAGCTTGCATTTATTTTACTTGTGATGACACCTGGGCAAAGAAACCGTCAGTAATATTGCAGTTTATGGCTCTGCCACGCAATTGGCGATTTAATTCATGGTTTGACCAACAAATCCAACACAGTTGTGGAGTTTGACAGTGACAGGTGCTTTTTTTTCTATTGTGACTGCCTAACTAGAGGGAACTTTGCATGTCTATGCACAGCTGCAGCTACGTTATCATATTCCCATGAAATAACATCCAAAAACGATAACCACTCTCTATTTTATTCCTTGCAGAGAAAGCTCTGGCGAGTCTGTACATTTGCACAGGCTCACCTGAGTCTTCGTCACAGTACTGAAATATCATTTCCTGACTCAAATAGCGATTTGTGTACCGTCTATATGAACAGTGAATGTTGTGGTGAGGCTGCACCAGCAACCATGGCGCATCTAGGCAACCATCAGTGCGTTGTATCAATGCGTCAAAAAATGCTCCCAGTGCGTTGTAATAAAGTTCCTCAATAAAACCTTAGCTAGTTTACCAAGAAAAGAAATACAAAGTGGTAATCGTTTTTGGATGTTATTACATGTAAATATGATAACAGCTCTGCTTAGACATGTATATTCCCCTCAATTTAGGCAGTTTTACTAGAAATAAGCACCTGCCATGGCAAAAGTCTAGAACTGTGCTGGATATGCCGTCAAACCCATGAATTAAATCACCAATTGTGCGACAGGTGTCATCGCAAATAAAATAAATGCAAGCTAATAAATAAATCATAAAGTCAACAGGTATAGATAAATTTACCTTTTAAGCCATTACCAGTGCGTAAAAATGCCACCACCAGCTCGTTGTAGCAACCACCGGTGCTTTTACATTGACCAGTGTGATAATCTGGCTGGCTAATTTCGGAGAATAAAATAATAGGAAACGAAAACGGTACACCACTCAGATGAGATGCCCCTAGATATTGGTTACAGCTTAACTGGTCTGCTGCCTGTGCACTGTGTGTATTGAAACTTCGATACAATCAAAATTGTCCTTTCCTGGTTCAAAGCCACAATTCCAATTTTCAAGAACCCTGCGTATTTTAGTGTTACGTCCATTGCTTTAAACGACGTCAACGTAAAAGGGGGATAACATAATAAAACCGTTTGCACGAGAAATCGATAGTGATCAAAGTTTGTATCGTTATAGCAGAAATAGGGGAAATGAGTCAGAAAACTATGGATATGTGGTTAATGTATATTAAATGTTTGATTTAGAAAATACAACATGCCTTTCTACTTTTGTTAAACTGAGTATTTACAATTAGGAGGAAAATATATGCAGTGTATATTAGTGCGCTTTTAAAAAAGTCTGTAACTTATTAAATTTGGAAAGACAAAATAATGTTCTATGCACCATTATAACGGCAACGCTTTGATCTTTCGTTAAGGCATATGGCATAAAATCCTAACGTGTTTGTGGCTGGAGTTATGAATGGGGCTTCATTACATATTGAACCCCCCTCCTAGTTATCATATTCTCAAATTAAAGCCTAGAACTAATTTTTATCTTTCTGTGTTCTTTCTTTTTATTGTTTTCTTATATATTCATAAGTATGCAATTGAGATAATTTATATATTCATCATTGGGTCAACGAGCTAAATTTCAACTTTTATTTGGTACCATGTTGGTAGTCCAGCATATATGGCAGCTGAAATATAGGCCATTTTGTAGGTCAACCCACTTTAGTTTTCTACTATTTTTGACTTATTCTTTGTATGTGTTCTTTAATATTCATGAATATGAAAATTGGATATTTAGAACACATATAATCATAGAGTCGCATATCTGTATCTCCACTATTACATGGGTACCAAGTTTTGTTGTCGTGGATGGTAAGCAGCTGGCGTAGAGGTAATTTGGTAGGGATGCCACCTGAATTAATCTACCAATTTTGTCTCATTTCTTATGTTTACATTAATATTTATTGGTATTCAAATTAGATCGTTTGTATATTTAATCATTTTCATCAAATGAAAATGTCTCAACTTTTATTTAGTACCTAGTTATGAAGTTAATCATAGTTTGCAGCTGACTTCGTGATTATTTTGGACGTAAATCACCATTTTCCTACAAATGTCCTCTTATTTCTAAAGTATCCATTTATATTCATGAATATTCAAATTAGATAATTCGTAAATTTAATCTCTTTGGTCAAAATGCAATGTCTCAACTTGAATTTGGTACCAAGTTTTGCAGTCTTCGATAGTTGGCAGAAGACATATAGGTAATTTTGTAGCTATACCCCCTTAACTTTTCTAACTATTTTCTCTTATTTCTTATGCTTTCATTCATATTCATGAATATTTAAATTAGAAAATTCGTATATTTTATCATTTTGATCAAATGGCTATGTCTCAACTTTTATTTGATACCAAGTTTTGTAAGATAGGATAGTTATCAGCTAGCGTCGTGTTAATTTTGTAGGAATACCACCTTAATTTTCTACCAATTTTGTCTTGTTTCTTATGTTTACATTAATATTCATAAATATTTAAATTACATAATATGTATATTTAATCATTTTAGTCAAATGGCTATGTCTCAACTTTTATTGGGTACCAATTTTTATAGTATAGGATAGTTAGCAGCTGGAGTAAATGTCATTTTGTAGGTACACCCCTTAATATTTCTACCAATTTAGTCTTATTTTTTATGTTTACATTAATATTGATGAATATTAAAATTAGATAATTTGCATATTTAATAATTTTGGTTACATGACAAAGTCTCATTTTTTTTATTTTGTAGCAAATGTTATAGTCTAGTCTAATAAACAGCAGACATATAGGACATTTTGTAGATATACCACCTTCATGTTTCTACCAATTTTCTCTTATTTCATTTTTTTTTCATGAATATTCATGAATATTCATGAATATTCAAAGTTGGACTATTCGTATATTTAATCATTTTGGTCAAAATACAATGCCTCAACTTTAATTTAGTACCAAGTTTTGTAGTCTACGATAGTTAGCAGTAGATATATAGGTAATTTTGAAGGTAAACCACCTTAATTTTTCTACCAATTTTCTCTTATCTCTTATGCTTTCATTAATATTCATGAATATTTAAATTAGACTATTCGCATATTTAATAATTTTGGTTACATGGCAAAGTCTCAACTTTTATTTGGTAGCAAATGTTATAGTCTAGTCTAATAAGCAGCAGACATATAGGACATTTTGTAGGTATACCACCTTCATTTTACTACCAATTTTCTCTTTTTTCTTTTTTTTTCATAAATATTCATGAATATTCAAATTAGATAATTCGTATATTTAATCATTTTGGTCAAAATACAATGCCTCAACTTTAATTTAGTACCAAGTTTTGTAGTCTACGATAGTTAGCAGTAGATATATAAGTAATTTTGAAGGTATACCACCTTAATTTTTCTACCATTTTTTTCTCATCTCTTATGCTTTCATTAATATTTATGAATATTAAAATCAGATAATTCGTATATTTCATCATTTTGATCAAATGGCTATGTCTCATCTTTTATTTGGCACCAGGTTTTGTAAGATAGGATAGTTAGTGGCTAGCGTCCTGGTAATTTTGAAAGTATACCACCATTATTTTTCTACAAATTTGGTCTTATGTCTTATGTTTACATTAATATTCTTGAATATTTAAATTAGATAATTCGCATATTTAATCATTTTGGTCAAATGGCAATGTCTCAACTTTTATTTGGTACCAAGTTTTGTAGTCTAGGCTAGTAAGCAGCAGACGTATTGGACATTTTGTAGGTATACCCCCTTAATTTTTCTACCAATTTTGTCTTATTTCTTACGTTTACATTAATATTTATGAATATTTAAATTAGATAATTCGTATATTTAATCATTTTAAGTCAAACGGCTTTGTCTCAATTTTTATTGGGTACCAAATCTTGTAGGATAAGATAGTTCGCAACTGGTGTAGAGGTAATTTTGTAGGTATACCCTTTAATTTTTCAATCAATTTTCTTTTATTTCGTATGTTTTCATTAATATTCATGAGTATGCAAATGAGATTATTCGTATATCTATTCAGATGGTCATTTTGCCAATGTCTCAACTTTAATTGGTACCACGATTCTTAGTCTAGAATGATAAATAGCGACATATAAGTAATTTTGTGGGTGACACCTCTTAATTTATTCTACAATTTTTCTTATTTCTTATGTTTTCATTAATATTCTTGAATATGCAAATTAGATAATATTATATCTAATAAGAGCGTCATATTGCTGTTTTATCTATTCAAAAAAGAAAGATTAGATATTTCAAACAGATATACTTTTGTGTGAGTAAAATTTAAAAAAAAGCAGAGAAGCAATATTGCAAGGAGGTACTTAACGACGCTCATCTATGCTGGTTTTACATTATTTCTAGTACCAGAGTTACCTCCCCATTTTATGAATGACGATAGTCGATTTTAACGTACGATCCTCACAGATTGATAGTACAGATATATATATATATATATATATATATATATATATATATATATATATATATATATATATATATATATATATATATATATATATATATATATATATATATATATATATATATATATATATATATATATATATATATCTTTAATTGAGGCATGTATCATCAGTTAGGACGATAATGTAAGTTTTCTCCAAAAGTATATCAGAGAATCTCCTATGCTCGTATCAAGTGTATTGGAAAAATGCATTAAAACGCTGTTTTTCCACACAGGGGTGGCAACTTTAGAAGCAAATTTCTGAGCCGTCAGGCATATCACGATGCGGCAAATCATGTTTTTGAAAAGCGAAAAGACAATTGTTTTAGAAATTATGAAGTTTTGCGGGTTCTAATTAAATATAACGTTATTATAAGGAATGATATAGAGGAAAATATTAAATTTTATGAGGTAGTAAGAGTTATCCCCCCTAAATGCTATGTTCAAATTTATAAAAATCAATAAAATTCATACAAATATAAATGACAGTAAACTAACTTTTAGAAAATAAAATAATTTGCGAAAAAGAACGTCTTTTTGTCAATACAAAATCAGTTTAAAAACCGTACTTTACGTTTCCGTTTTTTTACAAACATTGAGTTATCTCCCCATTTTTTAATATGATGCTACCAATTTTGAGCGTACGACCCAATCAGAAATAAAGTAGAGTCTTTTATCTTGAATTTAAGACCTGTTTCATACTTTATGTAAGTTTTTTCTAAAATTTGAATACCAGCAACGCGCCTAATATGCTAACCTTTTTTAATGTGTGATTTCATGTTGTAGGAAAAGCGTTTTCTTGTGGCAATATTCACCGGAAGTAAGTTTAAAGTTGGAATGGCAATGAAAACTCATTTCAGTACAGAATGTCTCTAAACTACTGTCACCCCACCAATATAGTGTAGGGACAATCCACACAATATCACAAAAAGGCATTATATCATGCATGGGTAAAGAAGAAATTATGCGTTGAAAATCACTAAGATGAGTTAAGATAAGCTTTATTTTGAGTCGGCAAGACATAATAACAACATAATATAAGCTCTTTATGAGCTTTTGAACCGACTATGGACACACCATTTGTATATGAAAATCATGTGAAATAAGAGCTGAAAGACTAAAAAGCTGCATATTACATGCATCAGTAAGGAGACAATATTTGCAACTGAAAAATAAAAATACATGTATGACTTACTACATACATCTCAAAAGAACTGTCTCATCGAAACAATTCTTTTGAATGCCTAAAACCACAAATTCGGACCACCTCAGTAACACAGGCTGGTTAGAGCACCTGGCCAGTTTCCGAGGAATGTGAGCTCGAGTAGCAAAATCTATCTGTCTGCCTGTCTGCTTTTTATCTTTTTCTCTGTAACAAACCTACGTTGTCCTTGCTTAAAACTTGACTTGTTCAGAATAATAACACTATTATAAATTATATTCTTAGTGTAGACCAAGCTTTTAGCGAATAATATAAGTACTTAACCTCATGCCCTCCACGTACGATAGGGTGTTTAATTTCATAAAAATGGAGATATGTAGTCAAAGATGTAAGTAGACACCGTTAAGCCTTTGGTTTAAACATCGGTGTTGAAGAAAAGCTACTTGTTGAAAGAAAGATAAGGACACTACGAATAATGCTGGTGCTTCTAGTAAGCATGGCAAGTAAGTATTTTGTATACAATTCTACTGGCAAACTATACTATTGCCAACTACGTATATGAATACATGTATTGGCAAAGTTTTAAGGTTTCCGAAAAAGATCAATATTTGTTTCCTTTTTAAGATGAATCCTGCGTCATTGTGAGTACAACGTGAAATAAATCGCACTAGAAAAGCATGTGCACGTTTAAATGGTGATTCATGTTAAACATTATTTTTACTTTTCAGGGCGACTGAGTAGGTTCCTAGTGGGATGATGCTAGTCTATATTACTGCCTGTCAGACGAGAGGCCCTTAACCCAGTGATTTCCGTAAAGCTATATACAATAAAGTCAGGATTGTCCAGGATTGTCCATTGTATATGCTGAAGGGGCACATGTTACACTTTCCAGACCCTTGAGTCTGCGGTATATTAAAATCACTATGTGAGTCCATCCGACTGCCCGTCCTAGGTCAGTTAGCAAGAATGCTCGTAACTCTTGAACCGCATGGTATATTTTTGAACAAATTTGGCATACCAATGCATGTCAACATTATCTAACAGCTGGCATGCGTAACAGCCTTTTTTGATGGACGAGGGTTTACCGAGCATCCTTTCAGCCGGCTCATAACTCTTGAACGGCGTGGTATATTTGATCAAATTTTGCAAACTTGGTACTTTTTCATTGTCCAGCCACTGGTATGCAAAATGCTGACGAGGCTTTGCCACCATTTATTGTATGCTACACTGGAGCAATTTACCTATATGTATATACCCTTACCTGTGCTCATCAGATTAGAATTGCACGGCCCTGGCACCGGATACTGATCAATCTACTTTCACCATGGGTCGTGCATATTACAGTCAGTTGTTTTATTTTTTCTCTGAACTTAGCGAATAGTACAGACCCTGATGAAATCCGCCTTATGCTCAGTCATGAGGGTGACACAGTAATCATAGAAAAATATAATAGAATTCATCTAGGTTTTCACTGTTTGTCATGGTACCGAAAGTGAAGCGCAAGCGTTCAGGCGAGCCTTCACTACTCGGAAATGATCAGAAAATACCACAATCAAACAGTGCAGACCAGCAACCGGTGCCGTGAGGAAGAGCCACAGAACACCAGCAGTCACAAAACATCAGTAAAGCAACCAGCAACCAGCAATCAAGCTGACTGCAAAACTGAAAAGGACACTGAGCACTGCATAAGGCCAGAATTTTTATTAGTTGATTTACAAACCCTCCTACTGTAATTTTCCGTAAA
The DNA here is from genome assembly GCA_964019695.1 of Loripinus fragilis. NCBI lineage: Eukaryota > Metazoa > Mollusca > Bivalvia > Lucinida > Lucinidae > Loripinus > Loripinus fragilis. The sequence goes on from OZ026526.1 coordinate 45,612,772, forward strand.
GTATAAAAAAAAAATAATTTCTATTTTTTTTTATTTATTTTATCCACCGACTCTAAATATTATTTGTTTTGTTGAAAAAATAAGATTTTTTTTTAGGTTTTGTCTGTGTATTTTTGAGAGTGACACTGTTAAAAGTGATTGTCCTGTCCAGATTTTTAGGAAAATGATAAAATATTTAAAGATTTAATACAGACTGTTGGTTTACCTATAACTAGTTTAACTGTTTCAGGAGATATCAAAAAAAAAAAAAAAAAGCTGAAAAAAAAGCTGAAAAAGAAAGCTCTGAAAATGACCAGTTAACTGGTCATTTTCAGAGCTTTTTTATTTATTTTTTATCGTCCCCCCGACCCTAAATCTGAAAATTTTTCCCGTAAATAAACTAATAAAAAATTCTGGCCTAATTAAATAAGGACCAGACACAGCACTCCCACAAACCATGAGTACAAAAATAAACAATGAATCAACAACACCAGAACCGCCGCTGTGGGTTGGTGTGTGAATGTCGCATTTCCTGGTAATACACATTAGGGTAAAGTCGGGTATATTCGGACAGACAGCTAAATTCGGACAGCAACCTTGTTTGTTTCATATTTCAAATATTTGAATAAAAAATAAACTAACTAAGCAAACAGTGAAAATCCTGATGAGACGGCTCATAAGGAGCCGTCTCATCTGGATTTACACTGTTTGCAAATGTGTGTCCGAATTTACCTGATGTCCGAATTTACCCGACTTTACCCTAACTTTTAGAACTGACAGCAGCTTAGGCATTCGGGTGCTTTTAAAATGCATTTTACCGGTACCAAATTGTTACACAAATGCGCTAGATTCTGTTGTTGTTAAAACACAGAATTATTTAGCTAAGATGGTGGCTTTCAAACTTATGGAATGTATCATAACGGAGAAACAATCAAATCAAAGTTAACACACTATGATGAAACAAAGACACAGAAAACGGCTCAGTCAGAGGTTAAGAAGCCAAGGTGTGCCCAGCGGATGGAAGCTTTATGTCGGCCGTCATTTAGTCGGCCGAATCGTGAAATTAAAGAGGAAAACCGCGATTTGGTTCAGAAACAGACATGCATACTGTCGCAATGGTGAACTGTTTATATAAGATCACCGGCAACGTATGCCCACGCACCATATGCTGACGTCAGAATATAAACAAACAAAAATGCTGTTAGAAATACCAAAAACTCGGTTTCGAGGTAACAAAAATTCTACAAAATGGTGATAAATGACCATTGCCAACTGTTCCGTTTTTCGTATGCACCACATGCACGATAGTGTAAGTATGCTTTTAGGGCCCAGACCTGTAATTGTTTTCCCATACACCTCCATTATAACTTTTAAGTTGGCTGTTGTCCTCAGAACTCTTCAATCACAATAAGGTTGCCATAGAGTTACAGATTGAACCTAGTTCAATCAATAAACAAGAATGAGATACCCCAGTGACCTCCATGTTTTACCACATTTTGGCCCCTGAAGGTGGGCACCCTACATGAGAGGAAAATTCCATTGAAAAAAAAAACATAATGCAAGGTCTTTTTTTTCTAACCCGCACCAGTAAACTTAATCAACAAAAGCAATTTGATGTTGTTTCAAAAAGTACAGCAAAGATATACCCGTCTCATAAATACAATATATTTCTCGTAATTTTATTATTGACCAATCATGAAACAACTTAATTGCAACTTAAATATATTGTGCTGAGCTTCAACCCACTTTTTGAGCCAATTAACCTTTAGAGCCAATCACAGCCCTTTTTACAATTACAGGTCTGTGACCTACAAAACCGAATTACTGTTGATGTTTCGATGCTGGCCTCGTGCTTCGTTGGCTGATTTAGTCATGTGATATAACTGCATGTGACTTGAATTACATGCCATACAAATTGGGTGCGTATTTCATTGCAATGGAGGTGAAGATATGAAAAATAAAATCATGATTCAGTAATAAGACACCGTTTGCGTCGCTCGGAACCCTTCGGTAAACATCAGTGTTTACGGCAAGCCATATGCTGACAGGTCTGCTTCATTAGGAAGATGGGGACACTACGAACGTTGCTGGTGCTCCATATAAGCTTGATAGGTAAGTTTTGTTTGTTTGATTTGATTCTTTACGTCCCATCAACAATCTTTCAGTAAAACAGGGACGGGTCTTCCTGGGTTGAACCAGTACTAAGCTATGATAAATGTGTCTTGCTCAAGGACCACAACGCAGTGACGCCGGTGAGGCTCGAACCCGTGGCCTTTCGGTCTCGAGTCAAGCACTCTACCACTGAGCCACTGCGCTCGTGTTTTATCTTTGCATGCTGGGTAATTTTTTCATGCTTTTGTTGTCGTCTGCTGACATTTTCAAAATTAACTTTTTAAAAAAATCTTTCAGCATCAGTATCAGATTGTCAAACGGTTTGGATCCAAATTAGGACCGACGACGTTCTGTTTGGGCACGTAGTAGAGGTGAGGCGATGGTCGGAAAACGACTGAAATTGCATGATTTAGTATCGCGTTGCTGTTGCTATTAAGAACAAGATCTACCCTTGCAATACTGTTGTGACATTATTGTATGAAACATAAGTCCTCGTTTTATTATTTTTAGGCTTTTTAGAAACTATATAAATTCCTTTCAGTTATGCTGTATGCTCGCGTCTGGGTATGATATAACGCCATGCGATAAACCACTAGTTGTTTCAATTTAACCTAATTTATACCATCTTTACCAACTTTAGCATGATATGTCTCGTGATGTGCAAGGTCTACACTGATGTAGGTGGTATAAAATAGTTATACCATGTTTGTCCACCTGTACGTAAGATAATCCGCTCGCTAAAGCTCGTGGATTATCTCCACGCACAGGCGGACAACCCATGGTATAACTATTACCAATGCTAATGTCAAGACAACAAAAACATAACACGCCCATGATAATGTTGCGTTTTCTACTTGGGCCAGAACATGAGATTTTGGTACACATCGCATATTGATAGTCACTCTTTAAACATACATGTAAGATATCTAGCGGGGCTTGAAGCTTGAAATTTGTACTGAACATCCATCTACGTCCATAGTTTGTGTGTCTAAGCAGCAAAGACTCTGGCGGGAGTGCGTGTTTTTGCAGGCTCGTCCGAATCTTCGCTGTTCGCATTTGTGATAAGTACCATCATAACATGAGCCGTGACACGTGATTTCCAACAATGTGGCATTTTCACAAGTGTAGACTGAGACGAACCTCTACAGCCTCCTTGTAAGCTTAGAAACCTCAAATGAGGTTCGGTCAGTAGTTTAACAGTCATAGAATATTTAAGCGACCAGCAAATGCTCTGATCAGTCTGCGCGCATGCGCAGGCTGGTCTGAGCCTTTGCTGGTCTCACATACCACATTGTTGGAAATCTCATGCCACGGCTTACATATCATTTTCAATTGTAATGATAGGTTATAGTGGTAATACGCTAAACGGAATTTTACACTCATGATCATTTCATATGGGCCCCGACGCAAGATTGATCAGCACCTTTGTTATTCGTTTTTTGGAAAGTATCATACCTAAACTAAATTGCTTACAGCGAAATTCCAATTTTCTAGCTAGTCTCTGTAGCTGAGGAGTCTGCTTTCTCGGAAACCCCGAAGACAGGTTTTGTCGCGTCGAGACCCAAAGAGCCGAACATCGTCTACATTGGAGACGAGACATGAGATTTCCAGCAATGTGGCATTTTGACATGAATAGACGAGCCTGTGCAGCCTCCTTTTAAGCTTAGAAACTGCAAATAATGTTTGGTCAAGAGCTTAATATTAATAGAATATTCAAGCGACTAGCAGAGGCTCTGATCATGCTGCGCGTATGCGCAGGCTGGTCTAAGCCCATGTGCGGATCCAGAGGGGTGTGGGGGACAGGGGGCCCGGACCCCCCTCCCTGGAAAATTACAAAAAAATAGGGTTCCTTAGCATTACTGGTCCAGATCCCCTGAAAAATCACAAAGCTACCAAGTCAGAATTTAAAGGTTGGGCCATCATCGGCACGCCAGCGAAACGCCAGTCAAATGGCGTTTCGCTGGCGGGCCGTTGATGTCCCGCTAATAGTGGCATTTAGATCCTCCCTCCCCTCATCAACTTAAAAAAAATGTCAAAGTTGGACCCCTCTGATGAAACTCTCTAGATCTGCGCATGGAGCCTTTGCTGGTCGCACATACCACATTGTTTGAAATATCATGTCGCGGTCCAATTTTGTTACAGTTGTGTCAAATATTGATGGGACGAGGCTTTACGGACTAAGCAGCAAACTGATCAGTAAGATGGCTGATAAGTATGACATGGATAGGAAAAGGGACACCAAACCAATATATTACAACAAAGAAATTGTAGAGGATCGAAAGAAGATTTATAAAATATATCAAGAAACTATTCGACAAGATAATGAAAAGAGACAGGTGGGTATTAGCTGAGTCAGGTGGGTTTTAGCTGAGTCAGGTGGTATTAGCTGATTCAGGTGGGAATTAGCTGAGTCAGGTGGGTATTAGTTGAGTCAAGTTGGTATATGCTGAATCAGGTGAGTATTAGCTGAGTCAGGTGGATATTAGCTGAGTCAGGTGGGTATTAGCTGAGTCAGGTGGGTATTGGCTGAGTCAGCTGCTGATTCAGGTGGGTATTAATTAAGTCAGGTAGGTATGAGCTGAGTCAGGTGGGTATTAGCTGAGTCGGATGGGTATCAGCTGAGTCAGGTGGGTATAAGCTGACGCAGGTGGGTATAAGCTGAGTCTGGTGGGTATTAGCTGAGTCAGGTGGGTATACGCGGAATCAGGTGGGTATTAGCTGAGTCAGGTGGGTATTAGCTGAACCAGGTGTGTATTAGGCTATTAGCTGAGTCAGGTGGATATTAGCTGAGTCAGGTGTGTATTAGCGGAGTCAGGTGGATATTAGCTGAGTCAGGTGGGTATTAGCTGAGTCAGATGGGTATTAGCTGAGTCAGTGTGTATTAGCGGAGTCAGGAGGGTATTAGCTGAGTTTGGTGTGTATTAGCTGTGTCAGGTGGGTATTAGCGGAGTCAGGTGGGTATTAGCTGAGTCAGGTGGATATTAGCTGAGTCAGGTGGGTATTAGATGAGTCAATTGGGTATTAGCTGAGTCAGGTGAGTATTAGCACAGTCAGGTGGGTATTAGCTGAGTCAGGTGGGTATATGCTGAGTCTGGTGGGTATTAGCTGAGTCAGGTGGTATTAGCTGAGTCAGCTGGGTATTAGCTGAGTCAGGTGGATAATAGCTGATTCAGGTGGGTATTAGCTTAGTCAGATGGGTATAAGCTGAGTCAGGTGAGTATTAGCGCAGTCAGGTGTGTATTAGCTGAGTCAGGTGGTATTAGCTGAGTCAGGTGGGTATTAGCCGAGTCAGATGGGTATTAGCTGAGTCAGGTGAGTATTAGCGGAGTCAGGTGGGTATTAGCTGAGTCAGGTGGGTATTAGCGGAGTCAGTTGGGTATTAGCTGAGTCGGGTGGGTATACGCTGAGTTGGCGGGTATTAGTTGAGTCAGGTGGGTATTAGCGAAGTCAGGTGGGTATTAGCTGAGTCAGGTGAGTATTAGCGCAGTCAGGTGGGTATTAACTGAGTCAGGTGGGTATTAGCTGAGTCAGGTGGGTATTAGCTGAGTCAGGTGGGTATTAGCTGAGTCAGATGGTATTAGCTGAGTCAGGTGGTAATAGCGCAGTCAGGTGAGTATTTGCGCAGTCAGACGGGTATCAATTGAGTTGGGTGGGTATTAGCTGAGTCAGGCGGTATTAGCTGAGTCAGGTGAGTATTAGCTGAGTCAGGTGGTATTAGCTGAGTCAGGTGGGTATTAGCTGAGTCAGGTGCTATTAGCTGAGTCAGGTGGGTATTAGCTGAGTCAGGTGGGTATTAGCTGAGTCAGGTGGGTATTAGCTGAGTCAGGTGGGTATTAGCTGAGTCAGGTGGGTATTAGCTGAGTCAGGTGGTATTAGCTGAGAAGTTTTGCATGCTTTTTTATCACCTGCTGTTTTTAAAACTTCCCTTTAAAATTCTTCCAGGAATACAATCAGTGTGTCAAACAGAACGGATCTAGATCAGGCCGGACGTTTTGGAAGGCCTGGTCTGATAGACTCATACGAGCCTGTGCAGCCTCATTTAAAGCTAAGAAACTCCAAATGATGTTCAGTCAGTAGCTTAACACTCATAAAATATTGAAGCGACTAGCAAAGGCGCTGATCAGACTGCGCATTTGCGCAGGCTGATCTGAGGCTTTGCTGGTCGCACATACCACATTGTTGGAAATCTCACGTGGTGACTCATTTTGTTTGTCTTACTGTAAATTCGGAAATATTTAATTTCAAATACATGTAGTGTTAAACGACATATTTGTGGCGTTAAAAAGTCGCGACTAGTGCATGATTTACCTACATCGGTGAACGACAGTGATTTCGCCATTTCACAAGGGTTTTAGTTTCGTGAAAATAAAACCCCCGCAAAAATGTCTTAATTTACAGTATAAATGATAATTTTGTAATGTATTTTGTTTTGCTAATTAATTCATTAATGAAGCTATTCAAATCAGTAATACTGATCCAAAACAGCATGCCTGCCTATTCATCTCCTTCATCGCATACACCATTGGGATCAACATTTCTTTTTCCATTTTTGGAGACCATATATTGCCAATGTATTTGTTCTGAGAGAAAATACAGAATAATTTGATTTGATTTGATTTGTGAGCAAAATTTAGAAATCAGTCAATATTCTTTGACGAGACATTCAATGAACTATTTTTTACACTAATATTATTCTCCCACATGTTTCTCTTAACTAAAGGCCTGCTTCTAACTTTTGAAATCCACCCTTGTCATTTGTTTTGTTTGATTTGATTCTTTACGTCCGAGTCAACAATTATTTTGTTTAAATCACCTTAAAGTGAAAAACAACCACAGTACGTCACAGGAGATAGTGGCGTTATCATAGGAAGTTATCTTATTTAACTCTTTGCCTTGCTGCAAGTAGCTGATAACTTTTGCAAACAGCTTGGATCAAGATTTTGGCCCGACAAAATGTCGGGCCTGATCTGGATCCAAACTGTTTGACACTCTGATGGTATTCCTGAAAGAATTTTTCGAAAAAGTTGATTTTGAAAAAAAATCAGCAGACGACAAGCATTCAAAATCGCCCAGCAGGCAAAGAGTAAATTAATTTTCTTCTTTTCAGCTCAACGGAGATAGTTCCTAGTGTGATGATTCTAGCTATCTATAGCGCAGATGCCATAGAAAATCCTTAATGGTGATTTTGTCATATAAAAGGTTTTAAAATAAACTTAAACGAAACAACTTATTTCATGGAACAAACACTCAAAATATAATAAATAAAAAGTTATGGAACTGCAAAAAAGCAAGTGAGTGAGGCAAATACATGTACCACAATGGCACATTGCAGACCAACCCACGGCACCTTGAGGAAGAGCCACAGAACACTGACTGCCACAAGACTTTTTTGACGGCCAACTACTTAATATGAGCCAACACATGAAGTTTGGTGACTAAACGATGACTTAGCAGGCTAACATAGAAGAAGAAAAAAGCCCAGTCAAAATATAATCATGACGTAGCGCTACCTGATTGATGTAACTGACTGCCCAGTGACGCTTACATCCGACATGCGCGAGTCCAGAGGGGGTGAGGTAGGGGGTCCGGACCCCTCCGCGCTTGAAAAATCACAATTCAATAGAGTTTCTTACCAATACTGGTCCGGATTCTCTGAAAAATCACAAAGCTACCGAGCCAGCATTCAATGTTGGGCCATCATCGGCCGGCCAGCGAAACGCCAATTACATGGCATTTCGCTGGCGGGCTGAAGATGGCCCACTTTTAGTGGTATTGGGATCCTCTCCCCTCTCTCCTCAACAAACAACTTAAAAAAAAAAGAAAAAAGAAAAACGTTGGCCTAGTTGGACCCCCTCTAACAAAACTTTGTCCCTATTACTAAGCACAAGGAAATCGTTGATGCACTTTACATATACTTCAAGAATGAACTGACAACATATTTAATCCTTTGAATACTAATTGATTCTTCCTTTTGGTGTGATACATTGAACTTGGGAAAGTCCATTGTACATATTTAGGAGTGTCAGGTTATAATATTTAAAAACATATTGTATTTTTTTGTCTTTTTTTTGTCTGAAGATCTTTTTTTCACCTTTGCAAACAGTGTAGATCTTGATGAAATGCAGCATCATGCTGCATTTCATCGGGGTCTTCACTGTTTGCAAAAGTATTGGTTTAGGGGTTTCCTGAATACAAAGGTTTAAAAGACAAACTGCTCAAGCGCATGTGTGATAAAGTATTATGCAATAAAAACTGTGCTAACAAGTATAATGGAAAGTAAAGTGTAAATGAGAGGAATTATAAAAGTATACTCAAACAATAAAGTTATGTCCGCTTTACGTTTATGTCTGCCAGTTCCAAATGTATGAACGCATTTCATTAAAACTTTCACATTACCAACTGTGATCATTTAAAAACGTTTTGCACCGACGAAAAATTATTTTGCTAATCAGTAGAGCCGCTGACACAGTAGCGAACACGAGTACCCTTAAAATCAAACGTCACATCATTATTAGCTTGCGTGTCCATAATCCCGAACCGTTCAAGCAGATTTAAACATCACTGAGCAAACTCTATACTAAGATGTTATGCTTGCTAGCTGTATGCAGTTCCTTACGACCACAGACATTAATCTGTAACATACTCTGACGTCACAAATCATTGACCATGAGCAGCGTGAAAACGCTCAGAAAATTCATTTTTGGTCAAGCATTTTCATAATCAACAAAATCAGACAAATTTGATTTTTTTTGTTCATCACAAGCATTTCAACATTAATTAAGACTCATCAGCATCAAAACAATTGATAATGGAAATTTTCTGATGATTTTACAGTAAGGGATGGGGTATAAAACACAGATTTAGTAAACCTTTGATGCCCATCACAGCCATAGTTTTTGTTGTTCTCTTTTATGTAATTGTTGTCATAAACAAAACCAACACATTAAAACAAAAACGGTCTAAGATGATATTAGGTTAAGGAGGTTTGGAAGTTCTTCAATTGTTATTTGTTTTATTCAAAGGGAGGTAATTTCAGTGAGTTCCCTAAATTAAAGGTTTTGAACTGCAATTTCGCTCGTTCAATAAGCAGACTTGGGATTTTTAAATGATTTTTCATTGTCGGATGCTACTGGTTGCCATTTGGGCCTCGACGCGAGAAAACCTGTCTTCGGGGGTTTGCGAACAACACAGGCGCAGACCAGCCTGCGCATACGCGCAGTCTGATCAGCGCCTTTGTTATTCGCTTTAAGTAAAGTACCATATATAGACTTGCTACAGATGAAATTTCAATTTTCTAGCTAGTCTCTGTAGCGGAGGAGACGGTTTTGAAACTCGCTTTGTCGGAAACCCCGAAGACAGGTTTTCTCGCGATGAGGCCCATTTAACATAAAAGTGTCACGTTTTGAGGAGTAATTTCCTGGTGGTAATGGAAAAAGCTGTGTGCACATTAGGTTCAATAACTCTTCAAGAGCAGAAAATAAAATCAAACAATAACCATTTTTTGTGTGTCCGACGTTCGATAAACATTTTGGTTTTTATTCAGTTTCGACATTTTAACTGTATCATGGAAATCGGACGTTTCTTTTTTGTTTGAGTATATATTGTGGTTTATGAAAATATCTAGTGAGCTTCTTGATTAATAAGTTTTCTAGCGTCTTTGTCTAAAACCCAGGCTAGACGATAAAACAAGCTTCATGAAACATGTTTCATCAAACGTTTTGTTACATTTAACTTATAGGGCAATATGATACACCTTGATCTATAAAACTTTTACTTTTCTTATCATAAATCTATATGTGGGTGCTCATTAGAATCGCCTCCTTAATGAGCACCCACAGCATAGGGGTTTAAATGAAGAAATAAGCAAAATTATAATACGCATCTTATATTTTATTTTGTCATATATGATTTGGACATGATTCAATTGTATTATTTCAATTAAATACTTTACCAAAAATAAGAAAACACTTGTAAACTTATCTTTCAAAGCTTCTTGGATTTAAGCCAGTGCCTTTTGGCGGATATCTTCCTTTAAAAAGTCAGAACGGGTAATATCCCAGAGAGACTGTTCGAACATATAATGATGGATTAATGTACCCACCTCATCTAGTCAACTTTGGATTTTAGCATTTATTTCAGAACAATGTTTACAAACAATAACATAAGAATCTATCATGAGTGTGAGGGTAGGATAGAAAAATCCGTCCCGAGGATCGCCGTTTGGCATCACGAGGCTTGCCGAGTGATGACAAATGGTGATCCCGAGTGACGGATTTTTCTGTCCTACCCTCACACGAATAATGGATTCTTTTTCTTGCTCATCAAGGTTTTTTTTGTCTTTTTTGTTTTTAAATAAGCTTCCACAAGTCTCTGAATACGCTAAGATACAATTTCACATGACGGCGTCACTTTAACATAACAATGACGCCACTTGACAATGTGCGTGAGTTCCAATACAACCAATGTATGTAACCCTCACGTGACAGCCTGGGTAAGATAGCATGGGTTAGATAAGATTTTCTATCCCATGGTAAAATCTCAGATATCCGTTTATGGTGTGCAAGAACACATGTTCCACGACCACATGGGACACATGTCAGTGAGTCATTGATATATCATAGAACAAGTTGTATGATTCTGTTGCTGTTCTATCCAAAACTGTGTTTCATGAAACTCCAAAAAGTTCCATAGAACAAAGTTTTAAGGCAGGCTGCACGATCAAACTTGATACAACTTTCATGTTTTATGGAACAAAGTTTCACTATGCAGCATGGGCTTAAAACTCTAGATCTAATGAAATGATTAATATGTTTATTCCAAATATGACTGAATAAGATGTGGATGTGCGCGGCCGGATATATGTAGAAATATCAATGCATAGAACAAAGTTAAACCTTGTACTGATTGATCCTTTTAAAGAGTCACTGACTGCATAATTGAGCCATGACATGAGATTTCAAACAATGTGGCATTTCGACAAGTGTAGACTCAGACGAACCTGTGCAGCCCCCTTTTAAGCTTAGAAACTCCAAATGATGTTCAGTCAGTAGCTTAATATTCATAGAATATTCAAGCGACTAGCAAAGGCTCTGATCAGACTGTGCGTGTGCGCAGGCTGATCGGAGGCTTTGCTGGTCGCACATACCACATTGTTGGAAATCTTATGTTGCGGCTCATATATTGAAAATCGTGCCTGTCCAGTTATCCATAAATGTCCTTAAATACACTGTAGAACAATCCTTTTGTAACCATCGCATCTATGCCCTCTAGGTGATCTTGGAGCAATGGGGAAATGGCCTTTTTTCCATCTGCAGCACTATTGAGATGGTTAAATCAAATGCACACAACAGAGATTAAATCCTTTGTTCAAACCTTGTTCTAAAACAAGTGAAAGTCACCAGGACATACCTCAGTCACAGATCATAATGCCACCAGGAGGAAGACACATTTGAAATATTTGGGAAGGCGTAAGAATAATAGTGCATTGTAATTTGGGCATCATCACGAGCAAACCTGACCATTGTTTGCAAACATCAATCGCGCAGACCAACCTGCGCATTCGCACAGTCTGGTCAGCGCCTTTGTCATTCACTTTCTGAAAAGAATGGTATTCATATTTTCTTCATGCACAATTTCAGTATTCTAGAAAGTTGAAATATCTCTGCAGGCTTGGTTTAGTCTTAATTGGTCGGAAACTTCGAAAACAATGCTCTAAAACACGTGAATATTACCAGGGAATGCCAAAACCAATACACGGCACCATCAGGTAGACATATCTGAAAGGTGTGGGAATGTGTAAGATTAGTGATGAACTATAATACAGTAAAACATGTGTATAACGGTCACTCTCAAAAAAGGACCTAAATTGGTTTCAAGACCGATTATGGCTTAATGCAGGTCAAAAGTATTACAGAATGCTTCTGCAATACTTCCGACCTTCATTAAGCTACATGTTGTCATTAAGACAGTTTGTTTTGTTTATTTTTGAGTGGCCGTTTTACACAGGTTTTCCTGTATGCTTCAATGCTTTCTTATAATAAAACTGTCTTTTAATACACAGCATACGTCTCATAGAATACCCAGGCGTTCAAATGATATAATGTACAGCGTACATTTGTATCACGTAATTGTTGAACAGGTGCATATATTTTCACATTTTTATACATGAGACAAATGATCAGAACCGACCGTGCCAGCAAAGAGAGATAACTGGGCATAATCATTGACGGAAGACTACTTACCTAAGTCTCTAGGGCGGACTTGATTTAGCAATTTTTAGAATCCTCGGTGTACGCCAGAACAGCCACATAAACAAGTAAAACTGGGCACATTGGAGTACTCCGGAATATATCAAGCGATGCAAATATTTCCACACATGCTGGCAGTGCTCCGCCATCTTGTTTTGGAACAGGTAACGTGACTGTTCTGTCTACACCACCTCGGAATACGGAGTACTCCGGCGTACGCCAGCACAGATGTTCCAGCACACTTGATTTCTGTTCTGCCTGTTCGGAGTGGAAGGAGTAAAGGGAACAGCTAAATCAAGTCTGCCCTAGGTCTGTAGAGCTATACGAAAGTACTTCCGTTCTGTATGAATCCTGAAGAGTAAGAGACTGCAATTCCTGCCGTTAGGTGTCACGTGGTCGTGTAGGCGTGTACTTCACCCTTCCGGGGTGAGGTCATCAAAACTCCCCAGTACTGCGATCAGGTATGCTGGCTGACGGGTCCAACACTCTCCCCTTCCATAAAAAGAGCTTATATGCCGATAACAATTTTACATGAATAGTATATGTACTTATTTAAATGTTATTCAGTTCTTAAATTTAATCTTAATTGTATACTTGTATGTATTGACGTAGAGGAATGGATGACCTTACTGTATTGAGAACTATTATTTTGTTATTTGAGAGCAATGTTAAAATACTTAAAGTGCTAAAATAGTGTATGACTTTGACGTCAAATTACAAAGGCAGACAATGCAGCTGACAGTGCAACAGGGACTGAACATACTGGACAGATTATATATACAAAAAATAAATGCTCTGATGCATCTAATGGAATCCGCTTTGACAGAAATTAACTTATTTTTGCCTATAGATATTATTTTATATATTTACGAGATCTGCATAGCAGAAAAGCAATACCTTAGCTACATCAAGTGCACTTGCCCTTAATGATACAATACATGGTAAAATACACAGAGCCAGTCCGGCTTTACGTTAATTTGCAGGACAATTCCGGATATCTCCCTAATAACTTGGGTATAAAATAAATCTAACGGTGAAATATGTTACATCATGACAGTGTAATCAGCCTATGTGCCACATAAAGTTTACAGAATAATCGTGATACCTAGTGGTGTAGCATAGACACCAAGTGGTGTAACAACATTATGTGACAACCATATGCTATATTGGAACTACTCCACAACTGAGCTTAAACCACTCAGAATAACTGACATAATCATGTATACATGCTGAATTTAGACTAATTTAATTTAAATCGTTGGGTTTAGATAACACCTTTATAATAGCATTGACTTATAGCCCCATCAGTAATCTTAAAATGAAATGGACACTAAATGGAAGTAAGATCTGGAGGCCCAGAGGTATGGAGTATTCCAAATCAGACTAATGATAATCGATACATGCAGTGGTCGGTCCCATATACCAAGGTAAAGGGTCCCTTTCCATGCGAGTAAACATACGGAGTGAAATTATTCATTCAGCCAAATAGATGTATTGCATGCTCATTACATAGCATTATAACGACAGCACTCAGCATGCAACAGATTTAACACCCCTTTACTTAGCCAAAGCATACAGGATGTCAGGAAAATGCATGGAATCAAAATGGGAGACAAAATCAATGCCAACTCTGATACTAGGAGATTTTAAATATCATTACTACTACAACTATAGATACCAAAGATTCAAGACTAAAGTTTCAATAGTTCATAGAGGATCTTACATGAGTGCTCATGTTTTATTGAATTTATTAAACGAGTTGGGGAAAAGAGATAAAATGCGAGGCTTGCCGAGCATTTTATCTCTTTTTCGCAACGAGTTTAATAAATTCAATAATACAAGAGCACGAATGTTGGATTCTATTTATCATATGACAAATACTTTGAATCTCATTTCTGGCGTAAAAACGTTATAATTTTGTCATTATGTACGCAGCGTTGTTATGGACGTCATAACGTTTCCTGTAAATCTATAAACCACTAGTGGTTTATCGATTTTATTGCATGACGTTATTTCACTCCCAAACGTGACGTCATATGATAAAAATAAATAGTATCCAATTATCACTACATTGTGTATACTTTACAAAGATTTCAAATACAATATACTAAAATTTTACATAACATTCATTTAGCCATCAATAAATATATTGAATTCAAATGTTCAAGTAAACAATGTATCAAAAGTTATGGAATCTTTTAAAAGTCAAATACAGAATCTGCCAAAGCTATGCAAATATTATATAAATCAACATCACACATGTGCATTACATACACAAGCATGACAATATCACTCTGGTGTACTCTATACACCAGCCTGACAAAATATCATTCTGGTATGATGAATACCTGCATGACAACAAATACATATCGAATACATGGCAAAATACAGTAAACTTCTGACAGAGTCTGAACTGTAACTTAGAGAAAAATGATTAATGGGTTACACTGAAGACATATTGGAGATTTTCACAAAGATCACAAATAAAGATGTTATAACATGAACTATCACTTTTCTTCCCAATTTTTTTTTGAAAAAATAGTCATTTTTTCATTATTAAGTTATTTTTTTAAGATGTTATCTTTTCATCTTGTGCTATTTTTCCATCTCATTTTTTTCCATTTATATATATTTTTTTATATATCTACAATTTCTGTTTTTATTGCATGGTATTAACACATATGTAGCATACACATTTTTGTAATGTTTGGATAATCATGAAGCAGTTAAATAATATAATATATATTTATTTATATGGCAGTTTCTTTCTACAATAAAGGTTTTATAAATTTTGAACCCTGCTAAACGTCCAAATCAAGAAACATCTTTTGAAATTTAATCCGATTTACACAAGTCCACTAGCTATCAAAACCTGGCCAAAATTAAAAATATATAGAGTAATGAGCTTATAAGTCCTAGCCCCTAGGGGCATACCAAATAGGAAATTATTTAAAGAGGACAGACAAAAGTAATCCAGTCAATACAATCATCAGCAAATAATAACATACAGTCCTCAAAATTTGTTGTTTTACTTTAATTAATTTATTCAAGAATGTCAAACTCATGTCTGTATTATCAAATAGTGATGTATTTTGACAGATCAAGTATGCATTGATGAAAAGGATGCATTCAAATGATTGTACCTATAGCATGAATATTGGTTTCATATGAAGTGGCAGAATCCAGCAAACATGTAGAATGTATGGAAATTCTACCTGCTGAACCACAATGTTAATTTCAACAAGCAGGATTACCACAATTCTATCAATTTGTTTTGGAGATGCAGAGAGAAATCACCACACTGGAGAACTGTCTTGAGGTACCACAAGCAACAAACCATACAAACGTTTGATATTTGAGCAATGCAGATGCCCCCAGTGGTTGTGCAACTCTCAGACTTGTAATGTAACTGAAATATATGCATTTTTGTGTAAAAATGTACAGAAACAGCTCAACTACTGGATGCAACTGCATGAAAATGATGTATGAAGGATATGAAACTCTATTGTGTCAGAATTGGCAATGTCCATGCAGTCACAAAGGGCTATCATGGAACATCAACAAAACTCACATCAGTCCAATGAGTAATAGTTGTGATTGTGAAATGCAGTTATGATTTCAGCATTGGCAATGTCCAGGCAATTGCAAAGGACTAACATGGAACATCAACAAAACTCACAACAAATAATGGTAAATTGGTAATGTGGTTTGTTATTGAAAGGATTTTAAAAATTGAGGCAAATTTACTGATGTCAAAATTAGCAAATGCCATATAATGACAAATATCCAAAATAGACACCAAAAATATTGCAATTAAAAAAAACTGTTTGAAATAAAGAACCAAACCTAATATAGACTATAAAACTGCATCCTATGCTGTAAGAGTCAAAGAACTAGTTTTGAGAAACAGACTTAAGGCATCTAAGTTTAAAATGCTGTTGGATGCATAAATTTAATAAGTCAAATTATCATTGCAAAAGTTCAATCCCAAGTTTGAGTAAAATCAAATTCAAAACAACCAATCAAAATTATATCATATTAACCAAGTCAAATAATGAATACAAATGTCTAGCATAATCTCAAGAAGAATATTTGTATGACAAACAGCTGATAAAACCATGTGTTGCTCGTTTACCAAGAACAGATACAAGATCAGCACTTAAATTTGAGCACATTAAATAATGCAGCATTACAAGTTTCAAAATGCTAAAGTAACAAATTCTACCACCATATTGGATGAAAGGAATAAAACAATATCACTCATGAACACTTTGATTGGGGCCTAACAAAATGTCACTCCTGGCCCCTTTGTACCAGGCCTGACGGCATACCACTCCAGGTCTCTTCACACCAGGCTTGATAATATCACTCCTGGTCCATTGTACCTTGCTTGGCTAATAACAAGCAAAGTCCAAAATAGTGTTGGCAGAACTGGTTACCAACCAATTACATGGAAATAATTTTAATAAACAAAAGCTACATAAAATATGGGCCTTAAACTTGGGGCAATATCATACATTGGCAAGTACTGCACAACTGCAAAAGAGATCTTATGACACATCTCCAAAACAACTCTATCCTCAGTTTATTCGGGCCACTGTAATCTTGGCAGTACATATACACTGAACCGAAGTTATAAGTAGCCACCATACAATTTTTGCTCCTGTTCAGAAAGTAAAAATCGCTCTCACAAAATTTAAATTCTATAAAAAGGTCCAAGGCTTTGTCGAGACTCTGCAAATTATGTCATTTCAAAATGACTGGTAGACCTTGCACAGACGAGATCCGAGTAAAGGTACCATCATTTCAAAAAGTCACACTTTTTAGTGTGATATAAACTATTTATCAGATACGTTGTTCATTTATATTTTAATTAGTTTTAGGATGTTTATAGCAGATGTGATATAAGATGAAAAGAATCAAAAGTTTTTTTGACAATTGAACACTCCGTTTCTCTTCTACGTTAACATGAAGACAGCCGCAGTCAACAACTTAATCAAAGAATTTTAGCTTAACCATGCAGTTTGCATACACACTTTGCATTGCTCTGTACGCTTTATTGTCTGCGGCACAGCAGTGCAATTTTCAGGGGTTCTTCATTATGAATTGGCGTCACTGTTCTGCTTAAAAATTAAATGAAATCTTTAACAAATGCTATTTAAATGACCTTTAAAGTTTCACGTTAAAATCAGAAGTGGATACAAAAGTAGTAAAAACTATCGTTAGGAAAAGGGCTCATCAAGTTGCATGGTGTTTAGTCAAACATATTAACATAAAATAAAACACATACAATGATTTTAGTCTGTGCAGCTGATGATTTCCGAAAATTTCGGAAAATTCGGAAGATTATCATTTTTTAAAAAATCATAAAAACTCTGTCATAAGCAAAATGTCAAGTGTTTGGTGTTTTTCAAGTCTACTAGGCAGGTTTGCAATCACCTGTACTTGAATTCGATAAAAACTGCACTCAAAACGCTTATTTTTTTCAAAAAGTTGTTTTTTGCATTTTTTGTACCCAAAAATTGTGAAGTGATAGAAAACTCTTCCAAAACAACGCTTAACTTTAGTCCATTACAATGCACATACTTAGGCGAAAATTCATTTCAATATCACTAGGGCTTAGTCAGAAAAAACGAAAGTGAAAAGTGGCTACTTAGAATTTCGGTTCAGTGTACACTCATCCCTTCAGTGAAAAATATATCAAAGTAAACAGAACTAACCATCACTATCAGTCCTCAAACACATAGACCTTGTATTGATGATTGGTCATGTTGGCCACTCAATTCTTAATTTCTGAGACTCATTTCACTGCTGCATAGGTGCCAATACACAGAGTGTGACAAAACTGCCTGAGAAATTGGTTGACATATATCAGAAATAACACAAATGGACAAAAAAAATGAAAAAAAGTACCTCGGCATCTGTACTCCGCAGTTTTACGAGGAAAATAGCATGGTATGAACACAATACTGAAACCGTAAAATAGTCATTTACTTGACAAACATATAGGTCCATTATATGCAACCAAAAAAACAACAGTTTTCAAATCCACCGGAAATGCGAAAATGAAAGTAGATTTTTCCATAAAATTCAATGAAGAAAAACCGAAAGCGTCTGTAATGGTCAGAAACGCATAATAAGAAATTTCCGAAATTTTCAATTAAGAAAATACGCTTGTAATAATCAAACTTATGGTGGATAATACTTTTAGGAGCCAAAAATGAATTTACAGAAAAAAAATAAGACCAGCATTTGGGAAAGTTTTAGAGTTTGGAAGATTTTCAAAAATCAAATGATGGTTCCTGAGATAATCAACTTACATGCTCCTGCTCCTATTCTTCATCTGTCCACGACGCCATTTGTTGGAAGACTACTTACCTAAGTCTATGTCTGTAGAGCTATTCGAATGTACTTCCGTTCTGTATGAATCCTGAAGAGTAAGAGACTGCAATTTCCCCCGTTAGGTGTAACGTGATCGTGTATGCGTGTACTCCACCCTTCCGGGATGACGTCAACCAAACTCCCCAGTACTGTGATCAGGTTTGCTGGCTGACGGGTCCAACGTCATAAAAAGTGATTTTGTAGAAAAAATGGCTGCCCATACAAAATATGCATTTGGCGAAATGCCATCCCCATCGCATTGTCATGCAGTGATATTGCATCAACCCATACAAGCCTAGCGTACTTTTTGTGGGACGTAGGGAAACGGTGCAGACCCATACCAGACGCCGAAGAACGCGGCGTCTGGTCAGTCTCCACTGTTTGCTGACGGATTGTTCTATCATGATTTGAATAAAAATGAAAAAAAAAAATCCACCCAACAACCCTTAAAATGGGCAGGTCCAATTGATAACAGTGGGAAATTCCATTCGGCATAAATGGGTTAAGCAATGTTAGCCCATATAAGCCCAGCGTTCTTCTTGTGGGACATTGGCAATAAGTGCAGACCCAGTCTAATCAGGATCTTCACTGTTTGCTTACAGAATGTTCTATTAAAATTTGAATGAAAATAAAGTAACACCCAACAACCCTCAAAGCGGAAAATGACTGGTCCAATTGATAAGAGTGGGGAATGAATTCCATTTGGCTTGTAACATGGGTTAAAACAATCCAGCAGTATATCTTTCTGAGTATAGGGTTACGAAATGTTTTAACGATACGTGACTTCGGGTCCGCTAATTATTTGTGATCAAAGATCATGATTGTGTAAGTAGACACCGTTTGTGATGTTCGGAAACCTTCGACAAAGATAGATAAATGTTCAAAGATCTGCTTCATGAGAAAGATGCTGGCACTTCAAACAATTTCGATTATTCTGATCGGCATGACAGGCGAGTGGTTTAACTTATTCAATTCTACTAGGAAGTTAGACTTCGGATATATGTACATTCACTGCTGAATATTTATTTAGAAACAAATTCGATTTTTGGTCTGTTCATGGAATCATGAACACTTCGGATCTCTTGCAAATTAAGTGTTAATTTTGCAAGAGACCCGAATTATTCATAATTCCATGAACACATCAAACCTATATTTACATTATGATTATATAATATATTATACAATTATTGACTATTGAGGCATTGGACATGATGTGATATCGACCTGAGAGTACCAATAGTACCGAGGCGAAGCCGAGGTCAATATTGGTATTTTCAGGTCGACATCATATCACGTCCAATGCCTAAATAGTCAACAATTGTTTTATTATATAATTTCTCTAAACAAAAAAAATGCAACAGCAACAACAACAAAATCTTGGCTATGGACAATGTCTTGGACAGTCTTGAATTTCTTTTTTTTTACATGTTGACTAACTGAATTCATTCAGTTAAAAGAGGAATGAATGCATATTTTATTTGTAATTACAACTGCAGACAGAGAAGATCCAGATTAAATGCGGCATAATGTGGCATTTCATCAGGGTCTACACTGTTTGCTAAGACAAAAATGATCTTCAGGGAAAAACTGCAATTTTCTTTAGAAATTAAAACCTGTGACCCCTTGAATTATACAATGGACCATTCCAAGTTTATTGCATCAATCCAGAAGGAAGAATTCTTTAGTTCATTTAAGAGTTCTGCTAATTACACACGTACTATAATAAACAGCAAAGTCTGAATTACATGTTTATGATGAAACACCAAATCTTGTGAATTTCGTGCTGTTGTCACTCACTGAATTGTATTTACAGCAAATCATGAAAGTTTCATACTGAAAGCACACCTATTATGGAAAGTTTCTATGAATTCTATTTTTAGTAACTAATATTGAATGGGAAAAACCAGCAGCCCATGTGATATGTAGTTTTATGCACTCGAGTGGATAGGCATCTGGACCAATCAAAATATGTCTATTTATAGGTTATATAATAATATAATTTATTAGTCAAGTATCAATTTTCAAAATTCATATAGCTTGGCTGGTTTTCTGGATATTTTTAATTAAATCCGACATAACGGAGGTTTCTGAATAGCCAAAGCCCCTCATTTCAGCGTTTAGCGTCATGGCAATACGTGTTCAACGTCACTCAAACGTCAGTAAACTGGGTAGCGTTGACATTGGTCCGCCCATTGGGCGTGGATTAAATCGGCTTGTTCATGGAGGTTTGAAGAACATCTCAATGTACAGTGTAAGAAATAGATTCGCGTCCACAGTGATTTGTTGCTTAATATATCACTGGCTGAAGGTCAGTTGTTTAAGTGAATTAATCATGAGCGCGAAGCGCAAATGAAATATCCACTTACGACTGACCGACAGACAGTGATATATTAAGCAACAAATCACAGTCAGCGCGAATTTATATTGATTTTAGCCCACAAAAAGATTAAAAAATATGAACGATTCCTTCATAGTCTATAACGATCCCGCCATCTTGAACAGACTGTCAGAATTTCACACAACTCTTGTTTAGACTGTATCGCGTATATTTACGTACATTTTGAACGTCAAGTAGTTGTTAAAACGACGCTACGCCGTCTATTATCAACGTTACAATGACGTATGTGATAGATGACGTCATGAAAATCAAACTGGCGACCGAATGACGTTACGCCGGTCCTTGCACAGTCCGTGCAGTGATTTAGAAACCAATAAATCGCTGAGTTTAACCACTGGCTATATAGGCGAGGTGTGTTAGAATATAAGAATCTATCATGAGTGTGTGGGTAGGATAAAAAAAATCTGTCTCGAGGATCGCCGTTTGGCATCACGAGGCTTGCCGAGTGATGACAAGCGGCGATCCTCGGGACAGATTTTTTCTATCATACCCTTGCACGAATAATGGATTCTTTTTCTTGCTTAGAAAGCGAGAAAAGGCTCCAGAAAATCCTGTATTCGCCGAGATGCGATATGGTTACGTCATTTAAACATTACAATGACGTCACGGATCGACGTGCGGCCAGCGCGCGGACGACGTGCAGCTGTTCGTTCTTTATTTTTCCCACGGGCTGGTACGGGTATGTGAGATAAATAGAATCCATCATTGGTGTCCAGTGGGGACAGAAAAATCCCAACGCGAGGGCCCACCGTTCCAGTGGGAAACAAGGCTTTCAAAAATACTCTCCTTCTATAAAATATACCAATCAAATCTGACAACCACAGGACTTCAAACCCCATATCGTTTTGTTTGATGTTGTGAACCTCTGTATTCAAAAGCATTGTATTTGATGACCTAACTTCCTTGACATAAATCATCTTTGAAAGTGTCATGCTTAGCTGGTAAAGGTAATGTAATAGTTATACCATGGGTTGTCCGCATGTACGTGGAGATAATCCACGAGCTTTAGCGAGTGGATTATCTTACGTACAGGTGGACAAACATGGTATAACTATTTTATACCACCTACATCAGTGTACACCTTGTACATCACGAGGTATTTCATGCTAAAGTTGGTAAGAGTGGTAAAAATGTTTAATCAGGTGAAAAGTGGCTCAGAATATGCAAATGTGATTTTATAAATTACCATGAATTCGTGCAAACTTGAAGATTAATCAATATTGGTTGCTCTTTTTAAAACCCTACCTGAAACATTTATTACACCATCGAAAAATTCAAACAGGTAATAGTAACTAGCTGGGTGAAAACTGTTTTAGAAGATCTTCAGCAGACGAAAATTGATGCCGCTAGCAAACGAAGAGTTGAAAAAAGATACTTCTTGTTTCTTACAGTGATATCCAACATTTACGCTGTAAATTTCCTCGGGCTGAGCAGTAAACTTATCCGGATAATGGACTCTAAGTATAAAAAAGATTTAATAAAGCAACAACACCCGATTGTTTACAACCGAGAAATATTGGAAGAAATGGATAAATTCCAGAAAGTTTATAAAATGACACTTAAAGCTGATGTCAAGGTTGGTATTTTAACTAATTTAGCCTATCTTGAAACAGGGTTGCCATGGTCAGGGATAAACTTCTGGAAAATGACAAAAAAACAGGTCAGTGAAAAATCAGGGAATTTCAATTCAGTCAGGGAAATTTATTTAAAAGAAAGTCAGGGAAAAGTCAGGAAAATTCAAAATTTTCCAAAACAGTTGCTAGTTAACGGGTTTCTGGAAATTTTATTTTTCCATAAATTGCAAGCAATATTAGAAAAGGAATGTTTCTGAACAAGCAATTTATGTTCAGACACATTCCTTTCCTAATATTTATGGTTAAGATTTAAACTTTAAATAAGCAAGCATAATTATTTGTACACAATTTACGTCCGCCGGTGGATGGAATTGGCTAAAATCGGCCTTCCAGAAGGGTCTTATAAAAAGGTCGAAAGTCAGGGAAGAGTCAATGAAAAATCAGGGAATTTCGAAAAGGAAATTGAGTGTCAACCCTGTTGAAAGCCCCATCACAGCCAGCCAAATATCCATATGAAAAAAAAGAAATGCCAGAGAATATGACAAGGAAATGCCACAATCACAGACCGCAGACCAACCCATGGTCACCGTGTGCAAGAGACACAGAATACAGACACCCACAACACATTTAACCCTTAAAGCGCCACCTATAAATTGCAGCAGACGACAATTTCAAATTTTGCCGCTTTTTCAAAAATAACAAATAAGGCACATGATATTTCGTGAGAATCGTCTGCTGGCAGACAATTCTCATGAAATATCATTCCTTATTTCTTTCGAAAATTAGGAAAGATGTTGCAAAATTTTAGTCTGCTGCAGTCGTAATTGACGCTTTAAGAGTAAAGTAAAACAACGAGCTATCTCTTCCTCAGCAAGATGATTGTTAAAGCAAAAAGGTCACCAACGATCACACCATAAAACAAGCACCACACCATTTAGGATTAATATTATATTCCACCAATGACTGCTGCTATCACGCTTGTTAAAAGAAGTGCACGATAAAACATTGTCTGTCTCAAAAGTAAGTGAGTATTTAAAGAGACTAAGTCTGCAACTATGAACATTTTTCAAAAAAAATTATTTTCTTTTTAAAACATTGGTAAAAGTAGAACTAAGTTATGTTTTCACAATAAATCTGCTCACTATAGCTAAAAACTGCATGTAAAAATGAATTATCTTATAAAGACAGGTGGGTTTTCTCGTGTTGGTAATTATTTGCGTCCCTCCAATAATTATAGACAGTTAATTTATAAAATTAATGCTGTTGTTTTGATACTGACAATTTGTTAAGATTTACGAAATTGGTAAAATGTATACCTGAATTTTAGTTTTTTTACCGTGTTCTTGAAAAGTAGTAACATTATTTCTAAAATTAAAAGATCAAAAGTTACAGACTATGCAGCTTTAAAAAAAGCGCACGATAAAACATTGTCTGCTACAAAAGTAAGCGAGTATTAAAAGTTATTTTAGTTCATTCGCGTTGTTGGCTTCCGTTTTATTAAAACTGTTTCTATATTAGGGTCAATTGATACTGGAAGATTACATCGGATGTGATTACTTAAAATTTTTCAATTGAACAATTCCACGACTCCTTATAAAAATAAATGCTTTGTCAATCTGTTAAAATCTCTGGACTCTGAAAATACTGCAAAGCTGAATCTTTCCTGTCTCTCACTGAAGATATCGGAACAACGATAGCACAAACACCAGATATATTCATGTGAATTCAGGCTTACTTAGCCCTTAAAGCTCCAATCTCGACTGCAGCAGAAGAAAAATTTTGCGACATTTTTCCTAGTTTTCGAAAAAATAAGGTATGATATTTCATGAGATTGTCTGCCAGCAGACAATTCTCATGAAATATTATGCCTTATTTGTTATTTTTTGAAAAAGCAGCAAAATTTGAAATTGTCTTCTGCTGCAAATTTTAGGTGGCGCTTAAGGGTTAATCTTGTTTTCTTTTCAGGGCGACTGAGTTGGTTTCTGGCGGGATGCTGTTTGCCCAGGGGGGGGGGGGGGGTACTCTGTTATTCTCACACAAACGTAGGCTCGGGCTATTTTTTGGGTTCAAAATTCTGAATTTCAATATTTTTTGGGGTTTTCAGAAAGATTAATATTTTTTGGGGGTATGAAGATTTTGTGGATATTTGTTAAATTGGACTTGTTTGAGGGTCATTTCTATGCAGTTTAGGGTCTTTTTTAAGGTCAAGGTACAGAATTGGGATATTTTTTTGGGTTGCTAAAATTTCAAATATTTCTTTGGGGTGCTTGAAATTCCTGATATTTTTTGGGGGTGAACGGTAGATGCTGGGTCCGAGCCTACGTATGCGGAAAATATTAGAGTACCCCCCTGGGGGTGTTTGTATTTGAAAACCGAAGAACTCATAAATGGTGATCAAGTGTTTTATTAACAGCGTGGGAAAATAGATTCACGAACTTTTTTTGTAAACGAGGTGGCCAGGGCCCAAAATTACAATGCTTCCTTAAAGATAAGGAATACCATAGTTAAGTATTGATATTTCAACATGGTATTTTATATATCAAATAAATTGCCAGGATGTCGGCAGTACGTATGGCCACAGATGTCATTGTTATCTACAGAAAACATGAAACAGTTTTGCTTTTAATAAGTTCGATATGTTATTTTTCGTATCCTAAAAATCAATATAAGGATCAAACATGTTTTTCTATGCATTTACATCTGCTGAGCCCCGAGAGTGATGTTGAAACCTGAGCCTGAAAGGCGAGGGTTTAGCGACTTCCGAGGGGTCCAGCAGATGTTAGTGTATCAGAAAACCATGTTTGATCGTTATTATTGCATAAAGTCATTTTGTCACTTGAAAACTTTGGAAAAACTCTTCGAAAAATTCATTTTTGTATTACTATAATAGCGCGCAAAATCATGAAGGATTTGAAGGTTTTGAAAAAGCCTGTTCCAGAGCTAAGACCTTCGTATTCCTGACGTCACTAAATCACGTTCATTTCTATGCACGTTACTGTTGATAGAGTCAATTTTTGGGACAGCCTAGAATGCGTATATGTAAAGTACAAATCCGTGCATTAACAGTACGTGAATTTTCTGATAAATACATGGGTTTTTGCCAGTTAAATCATGGCTGTTAATAGCGTGCGACACGGTTTTTTAAGCAATAATACTTAACTAAAGTCTTCCTTAACTCTAAGGAGGAATTGTAATTTTAGGCACAGGGTCCACAATTACAATACCTTCTTAATCTACCTAAGTTAGTATGTATTTTCAATGATTGTGCTTTTTAGGCTTTTACCATGTATACCACAGGTTTTAATGCATCCGTAATATTTAAAAATGTGTATTTTGTAAATACTGTTATGATGCATATAGTTTTGTTATAGAGGGTCACTTGGTAGAATGGCTATTTTTGCTAAAAGTGTACATCTCTATAAATATTGGTATAACTAAAATAAATAAATTATACTTGTTCTGTTTATAGGTCAATTATTCTGACCTCTTAACTGAGGTGTATCATAAATTCATACTGAAAACATACCATTGTAAATGGATATTAAGGGGAATGCTTACCAAATAACACATCAGTTTAAAAGACAGAATATGTCTATCAAATCAGTTTGCTGTAAATGTTTTCAAAATCTATCAAGAAATGCAAAACGTTATATGCATTTGAAGTTCCCATCATGTTTTATTGGATATCGCCATATAAGTGAGTTTATCCAATCATATATGCAAAAATGAAATAAAAAAGATTAAAAAAACATCTTTTTGATGTATATGCCTAATGTATTTAAAGGATCTCTTATGCAAAACATTGTGTGATTATGTGCTTAAACAAAGAAATAAAATTATGCATCTTGATACGGTTTCATGTATCTCATTAGCATCTCATTTACTATTCAAAATTGTGGCTGTGACAGGCTGCTATGAGAATCCATTAATTAACAACTTTCTTCTACCGATTTCGACCAAGTTTGCACTAAAATTGTTTGTCTGCAAATGCGTGTCTTTTCAGACACATTTACGTTTTAGTGTGCGTTTTCCTTTAAGCTACAGGTTTGTACAAAATAAGTTTCTGATACAATGTAATTTGCTTTTGAACACTTTGACAGCCTTTCCCCCTTTGATCAAGCATACCACAGGGTGGGTAGTCACGTGGTTTTGCTTGGATACACTGTACGGGTGTTCGAATACACTGTACGGACATTCTGATCGAATGTAAGTAGATTTCTCTATGTTAACTAATCTACACCCAGAAAGTTATACACCATTTTCCAGCCCTCATTTTTCCCAATCAAAACGCTACCAGGATATCCTCTGAAGCTTCTTACTTTGAGTACAAACTCTGTAACAAAGAAAATAATTGTTGTCCGTACAGCTTATTTCTTTAATTCAGGCCCGACATTTGCCGCTTAACTTAAAAAAATTGTGACAGAGTCTGTACTCAAAGTAAGAAGCTTTAAGGGGATATCCTGGCATCGTTAGATCGGGAAAAATGTTGGCTGGAAATGGTGCATAACATTCTGGGTGAAGATGAAAAAATAAGGAGAAATATCTACTTACTTTTGCTTAAAGTTAAAACATCGTTATAGAAAGAAGTCAGCCATTTTTTTCCGTACAGTGTTTCCTAACAGAAACCACGTGATTACCCACCCTGTACCATTTTTATATGATATGTGTAGTGTACAACTAAAACTGTGTATGCAAAATAGTTAAGCTTGACCAGGCACATCAAAAAAACTTTGTTTAATATTTCTTAGATGTTGAATAGCAGCAACAGAGTTTTCAACCCATACACGTACTTTTTTAATAAGTACTTAGCCAATGTGAAAAGCCTTTTTGCTGATAATTACTACCTTTCCACGGAACACGTCATTTTCTTAGACACTTTTATCTCAATCCTTTATTAAGACTTTGTGAGGTCCTTTGCAATTTCTGAGCAAATACATGTATCATACTTCTAGCCGTTAATAAAAAATCTACAACAGCCCCTAGCTTGCACTAATTAAGTCATATATTGGCCTCGTCGCGACAAAACCTGTCTTTGGGGTTTCCAACAAAGTGAGATTCAAGCCATCCTACTACCTAGAAAAATGAAATTTCGCTCGTAGTAAGCTTAGATATGGTACTATAAAAAACGCGAATAACAAAGGCGCTGATCAGACTGCGCGGATGCACAGGCTGGTCTGCGCCGGTGTTATTCGCAAATCCCCGAAGACAGGTGTTCTCGCGTCGAGGCCCAAATTATTATAATAACCATGCACATAAATGGATGCTGATCAGCCTAAGTAACAGTGTCGTCTAATTTCGCTGCCTTAATCGTATAGTGCATCTATATAGTTTCTATGCGTCTGTAGTCATTAATATCCGAAACTTATAGTCCTTGGGTAGTTTTTGAAGTAGAGCTAGTCGGTTGGGGGTCTAACCTGACCAAAAAATATGGATGAGGGAGCTCAATTGCCCTTATTTGCTCACCTGAGCCAAAGACTCATGGGTGAGCTAATAGTATACCAGTCACTCTGTCCGTCCGACGTCCATTCGTCCGTCAACATTTTCAAACATCTTCTCCTCTGAAGCCACTGGGCCAATTAAGTTCAAATTTCTTATGGAGATTTCTTAGGACGCGGGAACGAAAGTTTGTTCAAATTGTCCTGTTCACATGACCAAGACGGCCGCCACGCCCATATATGGTAAAACCCCTTCAAAAATCTTCTTCTCCAGAACCAGAAGGTCGATGACCTTGAAACTTGGTATGTAGCATTTGGGATGTAGGGCCTGCCAAGTTTGTTCAAATGATGATCATAGGTTGACCCTGACCAACTTAACGTCAAGGTCAAAGTTTTTTTTGAAAACATTTTTCTACAACTTTCAAACATTTTTTAAAAGTTGATTTTTTTTAATCTGTGGTAGCCTTAGTCATTATTCTCACTCGATATGTTAAACCTAATGAGACAATGGCTATAATTAAGTTCCAAAGGTCAAGGTTGATCTTTGACCTTACAGCCTATGTCGCTCATTATAGAGTCCCATCAATTTATTTAAAGGTAGTTTTCTGACCAACCATTGGACCAATTCATCTATTTCATGTGAAGACTCCTTATGATAAGTTAGCCAAAGTTTTTACAAAATATGTTGGTCACATGACCAAGATGGCCACCATGCCCATATATGGTAAAAACATTTAAAAATCTTCGTTTCCAATACCAGCTAGTGATCTTAGGACTTGGTATGTACTATTGGAAAAGTAGGGCCTACCAAGTTTGTTCAAATGATGATCCTATGTTGACCTTGACTTACTAAACTTCAAGATTAAATTTACCTCCTAATCTACTTAAATGGGATTTTTTTTAAAAGTTGATTTTTTGAATACTGTTGAAGCCAAAGTCATTATTCTTACTTGATATGTTAAACCTAATGAGACAATGACTACAGATAAGTTTCAAAGATCAAGGCTGACCTCTGACCTATCAGCCATGGTCGCTCATATTGGAGTCCTACTAACATATTAAAACATAGTTTTCTCAGAAACCAAATGAACTCAATTTCAGATGAAGACTGCTTATGATAGATAAGCCAAAATTGATACAAATTGTTATGGTCACATGGCCAAGATAGCCACCATGCTATTATATGGTAAAAACCCTTTAATACGGAAGCCTATATGTGACATTGTGTTTTGTGTTATGTCCTTTTTAACTATTTACTTTTGTATGTTGAGTTTTCTGTTTAGTGTACAATGTTGCACATTTTAAACGGCGCAATTCACGAGGTAGAGCCAAGATGGAGAACAATAGAGGAAAGAAAGATGAGATTATATGTATTCTAATTCATCCGTCGTAATGTTAGTTTTTATATATTTGAAATCGATGCAGACGGTAACTATCACAGTCAAAAAAGTCTACAGGAGGCTTTCAGTTTGATTATGCTACATACTGGGTTCTCACTATGAAAGCAGTCAAATAGACCGAGTACTATTCAATATAATACAGTTCGACTGACTATAAGAGTTCGATCCATTTATATCGACCCATTTAAATTGTGACAGAAATTAATTCTGAGATTTTATTCTGTAGGTCTAGATCTGATACAGTGCAATAGAAAATAAGATGGCATTAAAGGCAAACCGTATCTATCTATCTATCTATCTATCTTTCTATCTATCTATTTATCTATCTATCTATCTATCTATCTATCTATCTATCTATCTATCTATCTTGAGGTTATCTGTCTGCCAGTCAGTTTAAATGCTGTTTTCAAACGTCACACCAACTGCCATATAAATTTCTTGGGTTTATCGGCTTATCTACCTTTCCTTTTGCCTACATGCATTTTACTACCGTCTACCCCATATCCACAACCCTATGCCCCCCCCCCCCCGCTACAAAAAATGCTTGAGTTTATTCACCTGTCGGTCTGTCTTTCTGTCTTTGCCTGTCAGTCTGTCTGTTTTTCTTTCTGTATAAGAAAACAAGTAAGTATTACAAGGACCCAGACAGTCACACGACAGCAAGAAAGCATTGAAAGTAAATCAGTCAGTTTTCTGGCTCATTTCCTCAGCAAAATGACTGCAAAACTACATGTATAAAAACACTGCGAACATCACCACACAATTAGAAGACAATACAATAACCCCATACACAATGAGAGCAACAAGGAATAATGAATTAACAACAACATAATCAATGCCTTAGAATGGACAGTGGTCGAGATCACCAGGGAGGGGCTCTTCACCCTAGATTCTGCTATTGTACATAAAGCTGTTTTCCATTGCCTACCCTATACCCACCCACCACCCTATAAGTTTCTTGGGGTTATCTACATGTCTGTCTGTCTGTCTTTCTGTCTACCTGCCTGCCTGTATGTCTCTCTGTTCGTCTGTCTGTCTGTCTAATGTGGTGGCGTGAACAGACAATCGTTATATTGCAAGGGTATATGTGTACTTATATACTTTTTTTTTATTCATTTGACTTTAATCTTTGGCCCTTTTACTTCATCTTTTGTGTTTTGCCTTTTGTGTTTTAAATTTTGTCTTCAGAAAGGTGTCTTTCTTTTATTGTCTTTTGCCTTTTGTGTTTTAACCTTCAGCTTTTCTACTTTTGTCTTTTGTGTTTAAACTTTTGTATATTGTATTTTGGCTTTGGGTTTTCGCATGCTAGTTCTATGATAAAAGGCATCCTAGTACCCCTTCAAATTTTGGCAGCAGACAAACAGACAGACAGACAGACAATTGATAGCGTATCGAATTTGGGAAGGCGGTGGAAATAGATTGATAGATTAATGTCATCTAATTTTCGATTGCACTTTATTCGACCTACAGAATAAATAAATTGTGACTATTAAAATGAGTCAAACTGTCGTATACAGAATTGTCATAGATCTATTTGAATACTTTCACAGATAGCATGGTTGAACGGAAAACCTACAGTAGACTTTTTGGACTATTTACCAGCTGCATCAATTTCAAATGTAAAACAACGTCACACAGGATGCATTAAAATACTTGTACTTTTGTCTTTCTTACCTTTTCATTTCCATCTTGGTTCTACTCCTATGAATTGTGTTGTTTAAAGTGATGTACAACATCATACTCAAAACATATATATGTATGCAAATTTTTTATGAGCCACGTCATAAGAAACCCTGCATTTTGAAATGTGAGAACAAAAAGGCACTGATTAGATGTGTCCTAACATATTCTGGTCAACACAATGTTTAAAGTTTAATATCTTATTTCAAGATTCTAACACACCTCGCCTATAGAGCCAATGCTAAAAAACCGATATATATGAAACAATAATTCACAGCTTTGAAAGGGCGAGGAAAACGTGCGCTAGCATACGTCATTTGTTACTGCAAAATGACGTCAGTCATGGCGTTAGACGGTGTAACGTCGTTTTTATGCTGGAAAGGCGTAACTTATACAATGTTAATATATGCGGCACAATCCAACTATTGGCGGGATTTCCTCAGTGCAATGGCGGAAAGTTGGAAGAAGCTGAAGACTTCAAACGTATTTTCGTCGTTTACTTTGTGTTGAAATCGAAATAGATCAGCTCTGTCGGTCAGTTGTTTGAATATAAATTACTCGTGCTGTTCGCTCATGATTTGATCTTCTTTACAACTGACCCCCAAACAGTGAATTATTACTCAACAATTTACTGCTAGAGCTGATCTATTTCTTAATTATAGCAAGTTTTTGAAGGTAAGAGAAGGTCAATTAAAGCCCAACATAGAAAGTTGGAAAAATCTAAATTAGAAAAGCGAGATATCTAGCGATAAGGATAATTGTCACTGTTTCAATGCTTCATCAGTTTCCCAGTGGATGCACAGCTGATCTGCGCATTTGTTTTCTGTATGTATAAAAATTCAATTCAGCTTGTATTGGACATCTCTTGATCATTCCATTTTTCCATATAAACATTTATTTGTCCATAGCTACACAGCCAAGTTTGTGTTGGTCCTTTTAGAAATCCGCAAAGCCAGGTTTTCTCATGATGAGGCTCATATGTCAAAGATTATACAATGCAACTACTCATATTTGGCTTGAAAACTACTGGTCCAAATTTACACAATTTACTTGTATTTTACAAGAATATCAAATTTAATGCATGTTCACTGAACGACTAACGAAGTCTGGCACTAACGACTGAGGAAACCTGGCACTTTTCGTTTGTCTCTAACTTGCAAAGAACAAGTCCCAAGGCAAAAAGTTAAAGTGCATTTTAATAAAAGAGCATCAAATGCGATTTTTATTTTAATGCATACCACCACCAAACTGCCGTAAAGTATCTGATCCACATGCTGAACTGGCTAGCACATTCAACCAGTGACCTTGACCTATATTTTACAACCACCAAAGCGTGCATAAGGCATCTCCTCAAAATCCTGTGTTGGTTCAGAGACATTGACCTAAACTGAAACCAAGTTTAAATTGGTCAACACATTGACCCATCACCTAAATCTTATGCTCTATTTATAAAGTCTCAATGACTTCCATGGAATTCTTGTTATTTGTCAGAACATACCCGTTTCATGTATGCTAATTACTTTGTTGTGGCTGTGTAGCCAAAGTACATCGCGTCAAAGTCAGAATGCAAAAACATTTCTGCCAATCCATCTATGTTTTTCTTAATTTAAATTGAGATCACACGTTCATCTCATCAAAATTTCAAGCAATGTAGATTGAACCTTGAAGAAATCTGTATTAACTTAATTCAGAATGAAGATTTCATACATCTAAATAAACCAACTATTTATTTACTTGGAAATTAAGCAAAGCAATGTCAGGAACGAATACAATTAGTTTCTAAACCCTGCCCATAACAACACAAGGTAAAAGAGTCACAACGAGATTGATGGAAGTAAACAAATGACATATGATGAACCAAGTAAGCAGCTATTTTCCAAACAGGTGGTCACTCTTAATTCGAATGTATCTAAATAAAAATTACAGCTTGAATAGGACAATGAAATGATAACACAGAATAGCAAGTAACCACAACAAAGCATCAACTTGGAACGGTCAGTAATGCGTTACTAGTGGATTAAAATTAACTTTACGAGGTTTCAGTCCTAATCCTCACTTTTGATGTGGTTCTCAAACATGCATTTGAATGGCCCACGTGGAGGTTTCCAACTCTTTAATAAATCAACACAGACAACAGAGGAATCATAGGTGGTTCAAGGATGAACAACGCTTACTCTGACATTTCACATCGCCACTGGAACCCTGGAGGGAATGAAAGCCAAAAATTGAATTCTGGTGAGCCAAAACACAGAGTACGTGTAACGGTTAATTTGTGCGACAACTGTTGCTAATTTCATATGTTAAGTAAATACAAGTTTTTAAAAATAAAATTTATTAGGATTACATTTCGTTGCTCTTCTATGGATGATGTAAAAGCTTTAAAAATAGTAAGTGAGTATGATCAGGAAATACCACAATCACAAACCGCAGACAACCCCATGGCACCGCGAGGAAGAGCCGCTCAACCATCACCAGACACCTGAAAGACAAATTAAGCAAAGCAATCAGCTCTCTCTTCCCCATCAAGATTATTGCAATACTAGAATGGACAAAAAGTAACGTACACCAAAACATAGAACAATTACAGACTCCAACAATGGGAGTAACAATAAACAAAAAGTCAACAACAACAAAACCACGGCCTTAGAACGGACAGCAGCTTAAGCCACCGTGGGGCTTAAATGCATTTTATTGGTACCAAATCTTCGCCCTATATTCTGCTGTTGTTGAAGTACAAGAAATTGTTCAGCTCGCATGGAGGTCATCTAATGCTTCATGTGTCTAACATGTGTATGCAATGCAAAGGAGGGAAGGAGGCAAAATTCTGGATTGGATACAGTCAATTACCACATTTGACCCTGGATACAATATGGGAAAGTTACAAATACATTAAAAATAAAATACAGGTCCATTACAAAAGTTATTTCACTACGCAATATTTCAAAAGTTTTTTCACATTTTTATTATACATTAATGGTCTATGTTTTACCATGCATGTTATTAAATTCTCATGCCATTTTGTTTCTATAAATCATATCAACGTATAATCAGACACTAGTTGTATTTAATGTCAGATACATTTCAATGAAAAACATACTCACTTCCACATCTCTTCCAGTTTACATGGCATTTGTTTTCCAATCTCTATCTTCATTATATTCAAATGTTTTCGACGAGATTCATATCCCGCGACTTCCCTGGTCATTCCAGAAGGCGTATTTCTTTACAGCCTAGGAATATTCTAGTACTTTTAGAGTTATGGTATGGCACGAGACCATGCATAAAATATATCCCTTCTGTAGGAACACAACGCATTCACATGTCATTTCATTATCATGAATAATATCACTCTGGTATTTTGCAATATCCATGATACCATTCACATTTCTCTGAAGAGACATGCCTCTGTTGCTAATGGCTCCCCAGATTTGCACACTTGCTGACAATTTTACAGTAGTCTGAATTAACTAAGCTTGATATTTTACATTCTGTTTGCGACAAACACGACAATGGCGTCGATTGTTATAACTGTGAATTACAGACTAATGTGAATGCGTTATGTGCCCACAGAATGGATATATCTTTATGCATGATCTTGCCTCATGATACAACTCTAAAAGAACTAGAACATGCCTAGAGTGTAACGGAATAATCGTTCTGAAATGGCCAGGATATTCGCCAGAAATGAATTCCATAGAGAACGTTTAGGAGATAATGAAGAAAGATATTGGTAACCAAGTGCCATGTTTAAAAGCAGAGATGTGGAAGCGAGTATGTGAAGCGTGGTAAAGTTTAGCACAGAACATCCTGGAAGAACTGAACAATTTAATGCCAAGGAGAATTGCAGATCTTATTAAGCAAATGGACATGCAATGAATACTGACTTTATGATGTAGGCGTACAGGTATATAGTTGTTTTTTCAATGTAATGTATTTAAGCATGTTATTGTGTTTTCATTGGAATGTTTTAGATATTCATATACAAATGTTGTCTGATTATACGTTGATATGATTTATAGAAACAAAATTGTATGATAATTTAATTACATGCATGGTAAAACTTAGCCCATTTATGTATTTTAAAAAATGTGAAAAAACTTTTGAAATATTGCGTAGTGAAATAACTTTTTTAATGGACCTGTACAGGAGAGCCAAGAAGTCAGCCCTTTCCTAGCAGGTGAACACAAAGCTGCATGACACAGACAAGACAATATAGCAAAGACAAACACATAAAAATATCCACAAAAGAAATACCACCTTGGAATGGTCAGTAAGAAAATTACTGGAGGGCTTAAACTAGTTTCAGGGTACCAACCTAGGGAGCGCAGTGGCTCAGTGGTAGAGTACTTGACTCGAGACCAAAGGGCCGCGGGTTCGAGCCTCACCGGCGTCACTGCATTGTGGTCCTTGAGCAAGACACATTTATCCTAGCTTAGTACTGGTTCAACCCAGGAAGACCCGTCCTTATATAACTGAAAGATTGTTGATGGGACATAGAGAATCAAATCAAACAAACAAAAACGGTACCAACCTCACCCTTTATTCTGATGTGGATCAAGACACATATATGTTTGGTTCGAATGAAAGATCCCTAACGTATTCATAACTCGTCTCCAGGTACATATAAATCAAGATACAAAAAGGAGATAAAACAAAAATAAGGACTCAACAGAACATACAACTGAATACAGTAGCAAAAAGAAATCAAACAATTAAACCCTGGCGGGCCTGACAGCAGACACAGCATCAGGTACAAACCCTCTCATTTATAGATTAGTCTGTAAGTTCGAACCGTCAAAGCAAACCTCTTAATTTCCTACCACCACTGGCATCATATTAAGCAAATCTACTGCAGGTGACACTAGTTAACAGAACTTATGTTCACTGGTACATGTATATAAAGCAAAACGTAAGTGTTTCAGAGTTTTTTCAGTAGGTCTTTTGTCCAATGAACAAATTAACTGACGTTTCAAAATCAGTTGTTGGGTTTTATGAGGCTAAGTATCGCCAGAAATTCATTTAAACACGTCTTCTTATTATATATTTCTTAACATGTTGTTACATCAACTTGATCGACCAGTGTTCCAAACTCTGTGTGACCATTAAATTGTATAGTATATCAGGCTATCCTTCTTGTATATCAACACTTTCTCTGCGCTCTTATTGAATGGAGACTCCAGCTTTGCACAAGCTAAGAAGACACCACTAAGAGCTAAACACTCTTTGTGTTTTAACAACGGCAGCAACTAAGGCACATATTTGGCCAGTAAAATATATCTAAGTAAGAGTGATGGCAAAGATCAGGAAACGATACAATCGAGTACCACACCTGACCCAGGATACCACATGGGAAAGTGACAAAAACACAATTAAACATCACAAACAAGAGCCATGCGGTCAGCCCTTTCCCAGCAGGTGGCCATGCTGCAGCAATAAACAGACGCGAAAGCATGACAAACACAGGACATAAATAACACAAATGATCCACAAAAGAAGTACCGCTTTGGAAACGTCAGTAAAATATTTCACTCGAGCGCTTAAATCAGTTTTACAGCGCCAACCTCACCATTAGTTCAGATGTGGATCAAGACAGATGGATGTTTTCACCCCCATTGGTCTCAGCTGCTGTCTGTTCTGGGGTGGTGATTCTGTTGTTGATGATTCATTGTTTGTTGTTGCTCCCATTGAGTTGAGTCTTTGTTTTATAGTTTACTTCTTATTGTCCTTTCTAGTTTGTTGTCATCTTGCTAAGGTATAGAGAGCTGGTTGCTTTACTTTAATTATGTTGTCGTGTGGCTGTCAGTGTTCTTTGTATCTTCCCCTCTGGTATCGTGGGTTAGTCTTTGGTCTATGCTTGTGGCATTTCTTGGTCATACCCTTCTGTTTTGGGCGCTTCTTTCTAGTTCTGCTTAATGAGATCAATAAAACAGTGTCGGACGCATTCAACATCAAATGGGGTTAGTGTCTTGAAAGTATCCTGTATCTCTCAGGTCTTTAAAAATCTGTATCAAGCAATGTAATCCCTGGCGCCTCAGCGTTTCCCGCCATGGCCCTATTCGCCGATTGGAAACACAGTTTCCATACATGAAGATGTCAAATACAACAAGTGAGTCTGCAGCTGTGTGTCTAAAAGGGTTGCAGAAGCACAATTCTTTGTGCCTAGGTCACAACGTAGATCATCTGGTGCTATCTAGGATAGTTCAAAACATCTAAATATGAGATGGGTTCTGAATGCTGAAATCGCTGTCATGATTTTGCTTTTTGTTTGTTTAGAATACATATTAATTGTCGTCTATATAATGTAAACCAATGATGCACAAACTTAATCGTTTGTCAAAATATACCAGAATTAATTGTACTCTAGATTGGTCATTCATTGGAGGGAGGTATGATGGAACAAAATTAACAACTCCACACTGTGTAGCAAGATGACCACATTAATCTTGCAGAGACATGATTTAACCTGAAAATAAAAATGATAAACTATAAATATTATTAATCATTAATAGTAAAACATCTTCGGGTGCACAAATATATGTTTTTCTGCGTTGTGTTTTGTTGACTGGTTTCACATAATTTACATGCATTTAAACAACTATTTAAGTTTTTTTTAGAAAAGAACAACTGATTTGATGTCAGTGAAACTACCAAATTTTAAGGTTCTCATAGGTACAATTATTGCATTTTTATGGTAAAACTTAAGATCTCCAGTAGAACACACTGCGCTCACAAACAGTGATTGAGTACAATTTAGTTATTTCCAGAAAGACAGATACACTCATAGATATATTAATATATGGATTGATAGATATATATATACAGTAAATATACATGTACGTAGATAGAATTTTAAATATAGATAGATACGTTTTGCCTTTCATGTCGTGTAATTTTCGAGTGCACTGCATCAGACCTACAAAATAAAATCTTAGGATGAATTTCCGTAACAATTTAAATTGGTCAAACTATTATAAGGGACCAAATCGCGTCGTATGGAATTTTCCTGGGTCTATTTGAATGCTTTCACAGAGAGAGAACCCATTTTGTAGCATGACCTGTATATTTTTGACTTTGTGATAGTTTCCCGCTGCATGGATTTCAAATGTTAAATACCCCACTAATATTACATTACATGAATGCATTTAAATACTTAAAACTTCGTTTTTCGCCCGTCGTTTCGTCTATATCTTGTCTCTACCTCATTAATTGCGCCGTTTAAAATGAACAACATCGTACACAGAACACATAAACAAGAAACTCAAAACACGAAAGTAAAAAGTCAAAACACCGAAATAAAAACGACATAACACAAAACACAATGTCACATATAGGCTTCCGTACTTTAATTATCCTCTTCTCCGGAACTAAAAGGCCAGTGGCCTTGGGACTTGGTATGTAGCATTGGGGATGTGAGCCCTACACTGTTTGCACAAAGGATGAATCGAGGTTGACCGTGACCCACTTTATGGCAAGGTCAAATTTGATTCCTAATGCATATATGAGGGTCTGGATGGGGTATAATGATTTATGAATAATGGCCCTTTTTATAATGAATAGTGAATAATGAGCCAAAAATAATGAATAGTGAATAATGAGGGCCTAAAAATTAATGAATAATCCTATTTTTTAATTAATTGAAGAAAAATATAATGAATAGTGAATAATCGGATTTCTTTGCCATCTTTCTTTCTTTTAATGAATAATTTGTCTTATTTTAATGAATAACCCAAAATTTTAATGAGATGAATAATGCTCTAAATTTTTAATGAATTGTGAATACCAGACCCCCCGCCCACCCCCCCCCCCCCATCCAGACCCTCATATATATGTGAAAAAAATCTTGAAATGTTCATTTTTCTACAACTGTTTAAGTCAAAATTATAATACTTGCAAGAAATGTTTAACCTAATGAGACAATGGTTTTATATAAGTACCAAATGGCAAGCTGACCTGTGACCTTTTATCCAAGGCCACTCTTTTGGACTGCCACATACCTATCTTGGCTGTTTGATGGAGTATTCATTAGATTGTTTTAGGTCACTTGACCAAAATGGCCGCAACCCCAATATTTGGTTAAACACAACAAGTATTAGCTTTTCCAAAAAGCTGGCGGTCGATTAGCTTAAATACTGATAGATATTTACATACTGCATGTTTTGTACTTTGAATAATCAGATTGTTGATAAAATTTCAGATCAGACTGCAAGCACTGGGGTTCGAACCCAGACATACCTCCAGGTGCTTACATATCATAACCTGAGGCTGTTCTGCCAATTGAACTATACTAACTTGTCAAAATCTGAGCTTTTTCAGAAAAGATTGCAAGATTTCAAATAAGACACTGTCACAGCTTGTATCTTTTTCCCTTCTCAATCGGTTTGCCTTAAAGAAAGGTCCTCCTTGTATGTTAAATTTGTGATCTTGCCTATTTCTTAACAATTTAAATCCCATAGTCAATTCCTGAAATAATAATATGTCTGCATCTAGGTAGTGCCTAAGTTCATATTAAGTTAAAACATATGCTTTGGGTGCTCGAAAAAAAAATCTCATCAAGCAGTTCTTTTGAGTATCGAAATTCAGTATTTTTAGGTTCAATTTCTATGGAAAGTCAGACTCAAAATCTCATAAACAGGGCTAACATTGATCCCTTCCAGATCAAGAACTAGCCAGATATCACATCTGGGCGAATTTCTCATCCTAATCCTCTCCTTTTCTCTTCCTTCATTATCATACGTTCAGATTAAGGAACTTTTTATGCGTAAAATTGTAACTATTTTCTTATTTGTGTTAAAACATTTTACTTCCACCAAGATTTGAATCTTGAACACTCACTCCAAGAGTGAGTATGTTTTCTATTACAACACGGAAGCTAATTTTGATGAACTGGCTAGATGTCTATCAAATTTTGTTAATATAATTGAAGCATCCAAATCAGTTTCCAGCTGCCAACTTTTTTACTTCCACCAGGATTTGAACCTGGAACCCTCACTCCAAGAGTGAGTATGTTTTCTATTACACCATGGAAGCTAGTTTTGTTGAACTGGCTAGATTTCTATTAAAATTTGTTAATATAATTGAAGCATCCAAATCAGTTTCCAGCTGCCAACTTTTTTACTTCCACCAGGATTTGAACCTGGAACCCTCACTCCAAGAGTGAGTATGTTTTCTATTACACCATGGAAGCTTATTTTGTTGTACTGGCTAGATTTCTATTAAATTTCATTAATATAATTGAAGCATCCAAATCAGTTTCCAGCTGCAAACTTTTTTTAACTTCCACGAGGATTTGAACCTGGAACCCTCACTCCAAGAGTGACTATGTTTTCTATTACACCACGGAAGCTAGTTTTGTTGTACTGGCTAGATTTCTATTTTTGTCACTATAATTGATTCATCCAAATCAGTTTCCAGCTGCCCAACTTTGTACTTCTACCAGGATTTGAACCTGGAGCCCTCACTCCAAGAGTGAGTATGTTTCCTATTACACCATGGAAGCTAATTGTGTTGAAATGGCTAGATTTCAGGAAAGCAAGGCTTTTATTCCATTACAGTGCTCTTAATTAAAAGATAATTTGTTACAATGAGTTCAACTCTTAATTCTAAAATTCAACATAGGTTTTATTAATAAAAATGTGAAAGTTTTACGATTTCGATCATGAAAAATGGCTTTTATTTGTTTTCAACATTTAATATGCATTGAATTTCATTAATTACAGAAAAAAATGCCATTTTAAATTTCCATTTATTCTCTCTTGCTGGAGAAAATTTGAATGAATTAAGTGTCAAAATTATTTTCTATAATATAAAATCAAATGTGAATATTTTCAAATCCTTGCCAAGTGATTTAAAGCACATTGTGTAAATAGTGTATCTAAAGCATAAAGAAAACTAGAAATGTGTCAATGGGACACGGATGCCCCCACAATTGCCAAATTTGTATAAATAGGGAATTGTCATTCACAAAGCGCAATAACTCCTGAAGGCATGATGCGATTGGGCCTTTCTAAAACTTGAACACACTATGGCACTTAATAATGTGACCAAGAATCAAAACTATTCATGTTAGAGAGTAGAAGTCGTTTCAACCGATGATTTTTCATAAACTAAGGGCAATAACTCCTTAAAGCATGGTGCCATATAGATTATTATCATACTTGAAAAAGACATTATGGTACTAAACAATGAGACAAAGTTTCATAAAATTCTGATAAAAAATTTTTGACTTAGAGAGCGGACATCGTTTAAAACGGTGAATTTTCATAAACAAAGGGCCATAACTACTGAGAGCCTGGTGCGATATGGACCTTTATCTAACTTGAAGAAGACATTATGGTACTAAACAATGTGACCTAGTTTCATAAAATTCGGATCAAAAGTATTCGATTTAGAGAGCGGACGTCATCACACAGACGCATGTACTTACGTGAGTACGCACAGGGGTAACACTTAATGCCCCGCCCATTATCATGGCGGGGACATAATAATCATAAATGTTCTTAAAAAGTGGAAGAAGAAAAAACCAGATTTGTCAATAATTTAAAACTTCTTTCAATGTAGAGAAAAAAGGTTCAAATGGCGAAATACTATTTCTCAAGAAAATTTGAATGAAATGACTCAGGGGTGTGGAAATAATATAATTTTCTTCTTGTCCAGGGACAAATAAAAACTGCTGAAAGCCAAATGTACTTGTCCATAGAATATTTTACTTGTCCAAAACAAAAAATCTGTGCTTAGAGAACTATTTATTCTTTCAAAAACAGCATGAAACCAGATCAACACTTGTAAACAGGATGGATCCTGATCAGCTGGCTTCTCTTGTATGAATCAGGATCCACACTGTTTTCAATGCAAGATGTGAGCTCGTAATAATTAATCAAGATATGAAATACAGAATTTTATTAACTTAATACATTTGTACTTGTCCAAGGACAAGTAAATAGAAATTTTCAACTTGTCCTGACTGAAATGGGACCAGGTCGGACAAGTCGGGCATGGCATTTCCACAGCCATGGGAATGTCA
The DNA here is from genome assembly GCA_964019695.1 of Loripinus fragilis. Taxonomy (NCBI): domain Eukaryota; kingdom Metazoa; phylum Mollusca; class Bivalvia; order Lucinida; family Lucinidae; genus Loripinus; species Loripinus fragilis. Next base: position 45,654,998 of record OZ026526.1, read on the forward strand.
TTTTTCAGAAAAAATAAAAGTAAAATTTTCCAAATTATGACACCTATAAACATGTAGGCCTCCAGATAAGAGTCTCAGTAATTAAAAATTTTAAAAATATTTCCAAAGGAACTGTCTCAATGAAATGGTTCTTTAAATGTTAGAATTAATGGATTTATAAGGAATTTTATGCTCAAAATATTTGCTTAACTGGGCCTATGGCACTTATTCTTTTATTTCCATCATCAGAAGGGGTCTAGCAAGTGCGGATCCAGAGGGGGGAACAGGGGGTCCAGACCCCCCCTGGAAAATTACAAGTTATATGGGTTTCTATAGGGAATCAGCAATTGGACCCCCCCCCCCCCTGGAAAAAGTTGGACCCCCTCTGGAACCTTGAAAAATGATAGATTTCTTTTAAATTGACCATTCGACTTCTGTAAAATAAGCTGAGGACTAAAAAAAAAAAACGTTGTCAGAGCTTTTTTTGTCAGACTGACCTGGACCCCCCTGACGTAAATTCCTGGATCCGCGCATGTCTAGGAATAGGAACAAAAATTATTTTTCTCAAAATTTGACTTTATGCTATGGAATCAGCTAAACATTCTTGAGGCCCATCCAGGGGTTTGGGAAATGGAGGAACAAGGTAAATTTTATGTTTGGGGTACAGGAGTGGGGATAAGTAATTTCATTCAGGGGAATAAGAAAACAGCCCCCCTAACCAACACCTGGGAGGGTCTGTGAGGAGATGAATGGGAACAAACCCTGTCAGACAGATAAAATTAGGAGCTCAGTAGTAGACACAAGGCAGTTGGACAGTGCCCCAGGGGCCCAAACGCACAACCCCTCCATCTTGAGTCTAGCCCCGTCTGGCGACTGAAAAATTGTTCAATGTGTCGTAAAGAATCAAAACAAAACATGTAACACTGGTGACTTATCCAGGGGTCCTAGAGTTTGATCCACGGATGAGACTGAGCTGTGACGGTGTCTCCATGACCTTAAAGCTCTGCTGCCTTCTGGTGAGATGTTAAACACTCACTTTTGTAAACTGAAACTGCTCGGGAGTGGGGATAGGTATGTTGCGTTGTTTTGTTTGTTTGATTCTTTACGTCCCATCAACAATCTTTCAGTTATAAAGGGAAGGGATTTCCTGGGTTGAACCAGTATTAAGCTAGGATAAATGTGTCTTGCTCAAGGACACAACGCAGTGACGCCAGTTAGGCTCAAACCCATGGCCCTTCGGCCTTGAGTCAAACACTCTACCACTGAGCCCCCGTATGTTGCGTTGTCATCCTTGAGCAAGACATTTATCCTAGCTTAGTACTGGTTCAACCCAGGAAGACCCGTCCCTGTTCAACTGAAAGATTGTTAATGGGACATAAAGAATCAAATCAAACAGTAAACAAACAAAATAGTATGTGCGGGCTGTCTTCTTGTGACTCTCCTTATCTGCAAGGGAAAACGTGAAATCTATTTCATTCGATATTTGGCAGCACAAATATTTGTTGGCGTTCAAACCTTGTGAAAACTGTTACTCACTACATGACAATATGGCAAACACCAACAGTATAGTAGTTGCAGCTAATGATAGCGAGTATTTTGCCATTATTTTTGCGAAGCGAGACCGTTGTTGTCGTGGCCGCCATCTTTAAAAGCAAAGTCCGATGTCCGATACGAGGTTTGCCGAATGATTGTCATGTGACAGAAAAGGGCGCGAACTTTTTACTTAATACCGAAAAGAGCAGAAATAATCAGGCAAAAGTACCAAATGGAACCCCCTTTTTTACATGTATATTTGAGCCCCCTATCAAAGAATCCTCGCAAAAACTTACCATGAACAAAAACTCTCATAAAAAACAACAATATTTACGTTGGTTTCGTTGAACGCGCACTTGTAAAAGATGGATGTTAATGTCACGTGACAGATAATGGCGCGAATTTTTTTCTAAATACCGGAAAGAGAATAGGTGTGTCAAAATCCACGAATTACGTTTTTTATCCTCAAAACTGTCATTAAAAGCTGCTTATAATGTGATTCATTACGTTTTCCATGCTATAAAAATAAAGAGAAGGCAAATCATCATCTTTTGTGCACATACAATGATGCAGAATACATCGACAACCTCCTCTTACAATGCTGGCTAATAACGCCTACCTTGGGTAAGTTAAGTTCGCTCCCGCTTGCTTCGCACAATAGGTTAACCTAAAGTTGGAAACATTCGAGAACAAGTCTACACATTTTTGGTTCCCTGCTCATTGTTCGGTTAGCATTAAAACATGCCTCAAGCAGAGTATAAGGGTTCAATCAAAACCTGATTTTGATGTATGTTTCGACTGATGTTTATAGAAGCGGCCGGCCACGGCCGACCGCAATAAGTTTCATTTTAGCTGTAGTTTACCTTGGCCTATTTTAAGATTATTTAGGCAATCAGGTGAGCTCTTCAGGACCTTCAGGCCGTCTAGTTCTCAAGGTATCATACGGAGGAAAAAAACGTAGGTTGTAATGGTAAACTTCAGCCAGCCAATGAGATTATTTACCTGGGAAAATCATCTTAAACATTTTAAGTTTTACGTTCATGCGTTATAACGCATTAACGACACTTTAAGCTTTACGTTCATGCGTTATAGCACTTTATTACATGCCTTCTACATTTTACATAGTAGAATTGCCGTTAGCACTCGGTAATATTTTCCATTGGACTGAATCCATACTGACACAGTCACATGACGATGCCAAAAATCCATAATGAGGCATCAATATGGATTTTTGGCACTGCCTCATAGTGATGACGTGTAAGAATCGTGTACTTTTTCGGTTCTACTCGTTTCAACATGGCTGGGTAGATTTAAGAATCGTTATGAAACCCTGTTTTACGATGTACTTCCTCAATTTGGGCCATAAAATAGCGAAATGCTAGAAGAATAAAGAATGGGACATCAGAACATGGAACAGTTAGGCTTTTCGCCAGTTTCGGTTAAATAAACAAAATAACTAGCTCTGAGTTTGATTTTGTGTCAAGCTGATCGATGGTGATCAGATCGTTAAGTTTCTGTTAGCTCTTTGAAGAAATAAAACAGTTTTCGGGGAAAAGGTTGACTTTCCACGAAATGCAGTGAAGAAGAAAGATATACCCTTATTACCACGTATCTAGCGGTGGCGGATTTAGGGGGGGGGGTGCTTTGGGTGCTTCAGCACCCCCAGCTGAGTCCATGGTACAAATATCTCAACCTACCTTTTTTCTTCTCAATGTACTGTTGGTACCTTTTTGCGTGTTCTGTAAGCCCGGTTTTAAAGTCAGCACCCTAGATGTTAATTGTCACACCTAATCATAAAATTAAGTTTTCCCAATCAGTGGAGAGCAAATCAGCTGACCGACTGCGTAACCAGGCAACCTGAGTTACCTCTAAATTTGGATAGCCTTATCTTCAAGTCAGTGCGAAAAAGAGAATTTCTAACAGTGACCTATTTCAAACAACTGATACAATGTATAAATTTGAAAACAAGTCTTGATGACGGGCGAAATGCTTTCCTAAAATTATGCGTTAGTTATTGAAAATGATATTCCTGCAAACCGTGGAAAGGGCGGTTAGGTAATTTTTCATAATAATGTAATGTATATTTTCACGCGTCATGGCCACTGACACGACGCGTGCGACCTGATAGAATACCCGTGGTCTGTTTTGAAATGGTCGGTCTCTTTGATCATGATAAGGTTTCAAACTGCTTGAAATTGTGATGTATACATGAACTCGGACCCAGTCCGAGACATGAAAGATATTTTTTAAAAGAAGTTAATATAAAAGTCTGCAGATAACATCAGTTAGCATGCAGAGTTGATACACAAGCATGTTGACATAAATACTTGGGTTGGGGCCAGGTATTTGACAATCCAGTTTGCTCAGCTACAGAGACTAGCTGTGGTATAGAAATTTTGCCTGAGGTAGGGTTATCTGCTACAATTTCAACATACAAATACGCTGGTTTTGCCATCATTGCAGTCTGATATGTGCCTTTGCTGTTCGCTAGCAGCTAAATCAAGTTTTCTCGCAGCTATCTCCCATTATATGAATTTTCTAAGGATTTAGTTTTAAAATCGGACGGTAGAAATAGCGTTTTCCCAACCGCATTTTTCTTTTAAAAAATTGCCGCTGACATTTGCCTTACAGCTGTTTCCAAGACCTGTTAGCAGTCTTGCTGGGGTCTTCATGATGCGCTGACATACGCGGATGCGTGTTCTGATTTGGATTATTCAAGCGAGAGCCTTCGCTGGGCAACATTGCATGGGATAAGACAGGGTTTTTTTTGAAAAAAAATACCTAGCCCAAGAGATTTTGATACCTATCGTATCAGCAATGCAAGTCTATGCATATCGTGCGTGCGTGACACTGCAGCAAAATCAGGTTTCCTTGCCACAATCTCCCATAAAGTGAAATATTCAAAGGGTATAGTTTTAAAATCGGAGGGTATAATTAGTCATTAGCACTTTTTGATGCTTTTTCTCCAACAACATTTTTCTTTTTTAAAATCGCCGCACACATTTGCCGTGGTGCTCTTTCCATGACCTGTTCGCAGTCTTGCTGGAGTCTTCATTTTTTGCTGACAAACACGGATGCGCACTCTGATTCGGGTCATCAAAGTTTCAGCCTTCTCTGGGCAACAATGCGTGCGATAAGACGCTTTAAAAATGAACTAGCAGATAAGATTTTGACACTATCGTATCAGCAATGCCAGTCTTGCATATCGTGCGTGCGTGTGTGTGTCAACTGTGTGGGATGTTGGTCTGACTAGCGATCAGGCTGTCACGAGTTCGCTCTTCCCGTCCAGCACCATTTTAATGTTGAAATTGGTCATGAACTATTTTCTACAGTCATTCCCATTCCTTCTTATTGAAAGAAGGACAGTTGTCAGTCACTGGCAAAACCCCACTCTATGCCCTTTTGTATCTATTAGATGGGAGCAGTTAGTTATTTCACTACCTTCCCCTCCAATCAACTGGGAAATAATCCAAATGCGGACCAAGTTGAGTAACAATTTTGTTAGCTCACATGACCACGAAAACTCACGTGAGGTTTTAGTGTACCAATGGTCCAACGTTCGTCACGGCATCTTCCGTTCACGTTTTTAAACAAGTATATCAGCGGACTAATTTTAGTCAAATTACATATAAAGCATCATCAGGTATGTAAGGGGAAAGGTTGCATGTGGTTTTTGGGCTGACTGGTATATGTATAGACTTATAATGGGAAAAACTTAAAAATATTTTTCTCTGAAACAGCGAGACCCACAGCTTATAGAGGTATGTCTTATGGTCACCTACATAAATCCTGCCATCCATGCTCCTGGTGTCTATACTAGCCTTTGAGTCATTACTACTCATTAGCTAAAAAAAAAAAAACCTTCCCCTAAACCATGAGAACCACAGCTTGTAGTCCCATAGATTCTGTCAACCATGCATCTTGGATCAAAATTTACCAAATACTGACGATCATTGGGCTTTAATGCCGTCCATAATCATAATGTGGAAATCTTTTTTTAAAATCTTCCGTCCTCAGCTTATACTTTTAATATGTAGCAAAGTTTAGTGTTTAGTGTTTTCTATACGTTAACTCAACCACGCACCTGGGGTTCAATTTGATCACACGCCGGGGACATTTGCTTTTTTAAACAAAATAAATTGAAAAAAAACCCCCTCTGAAACCAGAAAGCCAAATGCTCAGGGAAGTGTTATATAGGCTAATAGAGTATCTTGCTTCTATGGGACACAGTTCTATATGGAAACTGATTTGCGCTATTAGTGTCAGTAATATATTGACTGTCGGTGTCCATCTATCAAGCACCCCCAGCAAAAGTGGTCCTGGATCCGCCACTGTCTAGATATGCATGAATGCTAATCTTAATGCTGTCTTTGATTGTTTTATTGAAAAAAAGTCTGTGGAAACGTCTCGTCGACAATGTTTAGCTATCTTATGACGTCATTTTCTATGTCACGCTATTTGTTGCTGCAATTTTCATCTCGCCAGTTTTTCGGACTCACTGGCGCTACTGGTTAAAAAGGTAAGAGTTTACGCGAATGTAATAAAAAGGTTATGATATGGCCGAGGTGTGCCTCTAGGTCATATTGGCACTGGATAGCCATATAGGCCATCGGGCTAAAGCCCTCAGGCCGATATGGCTACCCCAGTGCCAATATGACCTAGAGGCACACCTCGGCCATATAATAACCTGTATGCATTTATCACTGACGTCGCGCCTGGGAGTTAAATAACGCCACGTGCATTATTATCGATAAACCACTAATGGTTTATAGATTTTCGGAAAGCGTTATGAAATGATGCTTTTAAATAACGTCACGCATATGGTAAAGCCCTAAGGTTTTCACACCAAAAATGAGACTACAAAATAGTTTTAATTTCATATAAATAGAATCTAACATTCGTGCTCAGTATTATTGAATTTATTAAACTCGTTGCAAAAAGCAAAATAGCGAAACAATGCTCAGCACGCCTCACATTTTATCGCTTTTCCTAAGACTCGTTTGATAAATTCAATAAAACATGAGCACTCATGTAATATCCTCTATATAACGCCTAAAGTGCCTTTAAAATGCTTACGAGGCATATAGAGTCTTGGCTAAATAGACAATGTATGAAACTTCAATTCTATTGCCATCGTAATAAAACATCACATGGTCACTCGTTGGAGGGTGCTATGATTTCATTCACATGTATAACCTCTGCTTAGCCTCAAACAAAAACAAACATTTTTTCAAACCCAATGTGTAGGCTTTAACAATTTTATAAATATATTTAGATATAAGATAGATTAAGACGTTTGTGAGTTATACATTTTTCGCTAATTGATTATGGACGGACGGGCCAACCCCATAGGGATACTCTGATTTTTTTGTCCCAGCATCTACTGTGTACCCCCAAAGCATCTGGCCTGACAGGTAACACCCAAACATACCAGATAAAATACACAGGCACTACCTTCCTATTCTTTGCGTCGAAGCTAGGTTATCCAAATTTCAAGTTTGGAAGAATTTTTTTTTGTAATAAACATGAAACAAAGCTAATTAATAACAATAATGTAACGCACATAAACATGCTACTCTTACAAACGAAACAAAGAGCAATGTTGAAGTGGCATATTTGAGCTGTTTTAAACTTGGTAACTTCTCATTAGATTAAACATCCAGTGCAGCTTAGGATCCATCTCCCACCCTTCACCATAGAGCACAGTACGCCTAAATGAACGATCTCGCAACTTCCATATACCAATGTGAGTCCACTCCATCCACCTTGCTGGGAAGTCAGACTAGTTTGTGACTAAGAGGACACAATCTCTTATGGTTACATACCAAACACAAAGCTCTAGTTAAATTGATCGAAGCAAGAAGAGTGTTTGTTCTCAAATGAGCCTATGTAGATCGTATCACACCAAAGGGCGGAGCTATCCCATAGGTGGTGATCATATCACTCCAAAGGGCGGAGCTATCCCATAGGTTGTGATAATATCACACCAAAGAGCGGTGCAATCCCATAAGTATTGTTTAATCAATCATAGAATGATGCTAAGACCCAACATTAAAGCATCGGGTCAAACAGTTTCAGAATAAAAGTACATGTATTGTGTTGTTTCCCTTATAAGACTGTGTAAACTGTGCACATCATATACCGGCCATCTGGTGGACATACGTTTGGATGGATCATACTAACATGAATGAATCCTGGTAGAGGGTCAATCTGGGAGCACTTGTGCTAAATAGTTTTCAAATCAGCTCAGTTTATATCAAGATTTAAAAAAAATAAATAAATAAAATAAAATCAGTAAAACGAACCCCCGCACCTTTATACATTACATATGAACTCCCTTTTCAGAAATTCTGGATCCGCTCCTGAACATTACCCCTGAGAAAGTTTAGCATTGCTTCTCTGTGTACGTACACTAACCAAATCTGATATTAAAGACTCTCATATTTTCTGTTAAAATCTGTACATGTACCCACATGCTTTTTGCACATACAGTAAACCCTGCGTAAAACGGCCACTCTCAAAAAGACCAAAAATTGGTTTTCAAGACCAATTATTGCTTAATGCAGGTCAAAAGTATTGCAGAATGCTCCAATACTTTCGACCTTCATTAAGCTACCATTTTTTTGTTGTATCCAGTTTCGAGTGGCCGTTTTACCCAGTTTTTACTGTATACATACACGTCGCTCCTATCCTGCTATAGCTAATACATGCAGTTTCTCACAAGAAGATTTTTTTTTAAAGTTTTCCCTATATTGTGTATAAAAACAATCTCCGCCTCTGACGGCCATGTTTTTGATGACACAAAATAATTTGAACAATCTTCGTAGATTGTCATCCTAGGATAATTTATGCCAACTATTTTCAAATCGGGGCATGCCAATAAGAATGCTGCATGGATACAAAATGTATAACCCTTTGTATACTGTTGACTGACAGACGACGGACATCAGAGAGTCACAAAAGCTAATGTTGAGCTCGTGGCTCAGATGGGCTAAAAGGATGAAATGCTGTAATTATGAACCCTTTTGTATGCTGGAACCCCCAAACGGGTACTTTGGCAAATAGTAAAGACTTAAATGAAATGCAGCATAATGCTGCTATCTGTGACCCCTTAAAGTGCACAATAGGTAGTTCCAACATGTATGATGGGAAATTCCATCAGTATACAAATGGTTAAAGCTGGCGGTCGTTTAGCCCTACCACAGTATGTATTCTTGCACAATGCCAGTGCTGTACCCAAAGGGGGAGGGGGGCTCCCCGGGAGAGGCCGAGAGTGTCCTATTTTTTCCCCCACATAAGATGATATTGCGAGTATATACGGTAATGGTTTGGTGTGGTTTGGTGGAGGTTTTGGGTGGTTTGGGGTGTTTCAATGAACCGCACGATGGTTATGCTTACAGTTAGGTGAAACGAGTTTGCCTCGCGCTATAGGTAGCCCTACAGAATTCACGGACAGTTTGCTTCGCGCTGTATGTCAACCCACGATATTTGGTACCCCGCTTGTTGTTCGGCAGCGCATAAAAATAGCCTGAGCACGACATGAAGGTTCGGTCAAAACCTGAATTTGATGTGTATTTTGCATGAACATTATATATGCGGCCAGCCATGGCCGCCCGCAACAATCTGCTGTGATTTGACTACTATTACTTAGCTGGCCTGGGGTTAGGATGGGTTAAATTTCTAGCTCTCTATGGAAACTATGTTGTAGTGCAAGTCGTGAACCTGTAAGGCTTCATTGCCTCCTCTGGTTAGATTGAAGGAGGCAACAATATCACCACAATGCAAGGCATTTATGTCTGACACGCTTGACAGCAAAGGGGTCAACATTATGAGACATATAAAACTTGCCCTACATGAAATACATATGTTTTGGTGCTTAAAAGAAACATGCCAGTGAAAAAATGTTTTGATAGACAATGCTTAGAGTAATAATTTTAAGTTGTATATTATTAATGACTAGCTACATATAAGAACAGTTTGTACGTTGGAGTAAAGACTCGGATCCCGACTTCGATTCAATCACTGATTTGACTGTATGGGGATAGTGTCTGAAGTACATGTAACCGTTTTCCTTTGATAAAAAACTTAACATTCGGCAGTCAAACAATATGAATAGGTGTTTATTTCATTGAAATGGAGATGGAGGGGAGATATGTGATCAAAATCATAACGCAGTCATAAGACACCGTATATTTCGCTCGGAAGCAGTATTTTCGATAAGCCATATGTTGAAAGGTCTGCTATAAAGGAAGATGGGGACACTACGAACAATGCTGGTGCTCCTTACAAGCTTGATGGGTAAGTGTATTATGCATTCTTCTGAGAAATTAATACATTGACAGTTTGATAACTAAAGATTGAACCCTATGATACAAAAGTTCCAATCAACACTATATATATATATATATATATATGTTAATTGACTTTTTGCTTACTGTAAAGGCGGCAACTTTAATATTCATATCTGGGTGTGGTTCGGCTATTTCATCTGCTAAGGAAGGGAAATCAGGCTCTATTTATAATTTGGTGAAGAAATAATAAGTTGTTTGGGCCGCGCAAACGTGCGTGCTTTTCATGAAAATCCTAACCGTATACACACTGAACTCACATTTATTAGCCCTTAAAGCTCATGATCACAAAATGTATGTTTTTGTCGTACACTAAAACACTTGAAGCCTCATAGACAAACAGTGAGGACCCAGATCAGACGGATCTGGGTCCACAATGTTTACCTCTATGCTCATGTTAAATAAACCTTTTCAGATGCAGTTATTTTGCTGGCGTTTTAAGGACTAAGTAATGTGTTCTGTGTCTACGTATACTGAGGTAATGGCGCAAGATGATACAGTTATTTTCAGCTTTTACCTATGTCTTAGGTTGACCAGTCCTAATAACACATTCATGAGGTGCCGCCTTTACTGAAACCAAAAAGTCATATAATACAATCTTATTTCACAATTAACTAGGACTCAGCATACTGGGTCCGAGCAATTAAACAGAGCCTGCGTTTATATGGCACGCCTACCAAACGCTCCGATGCTAAACTGCTGGTTAATAAGAAAAAAAACTATTTGAGTGTTTTCCTTTTTCGATTGTGAGGAGCTAAAATGATTAACAAACTTTGCACAGTAAAATTTCAAATAGTTTTTGGGGTGTTTGAAATTCCTGATATTTTTTTGGGTGAATGGTAGATGCTGCGCCCAAGCCTACGTATGGGGAAAATGAGAGTACCCCCCTGGGGGTAGGGAGGAGTTAGACAAAAATGCTTAGAAGTTTTTCAATGCGAAACCAAGATTTGTTCGCTTCTTACACTTGCTCGATGGAAACGAGATTCAGTTGCTGCTGTAGTATTTCTAGCCGTCAAACATCCGCTCCATCAACAATAGAAGTCCATAGATGCGCTCCTTGGTTATGGGAAACAAAAATCCTCCACCAACTATTTTGAAAACTCTGGTGATATGTATTCAAAATAGTCGGTTGTACGGTTTGTCAATCAGCGGTTAAACATGACAGTGTTTGGTAGGCATGTTTCGGAACATGTTTGTATCCAGAAAGGATCTTTTGAGCAGCACCGAAAACATCTGTTTAAACTTTTAGGATAAGAAAATAATTGCAATAGAGTGTTACGATATTTTTTTTGCTAACTGTCGTGTCGGGTGTCGTGCCAGCCAAGAGTGACAGTGACTTAATAAATTGTTTACAATTGCTAAGTAAAACACTAACGTGAACCACTTCACTTGAGCTAACGCAAATCGCTAGATCAAGTGTGTATTAATCCTTTCGTGTCGATAGGATTAATACACAAGTGATCTATCGATTATAGGTCCTTGATAACTTTGTAAACAAAACATGACGTCACTGCCACTCTTGGCTGGCAGGACAGTAACTGGACCTATGTACAGTGCAGATATCATGCATTTAGATGATCAGTGTATGTTTTTAAGGGGCAAATGTTGGTTCATTAATTTCGTTGAAAAGAAATATCACAAATATGTCAAAATCAATGTTTAAGAAAAAGATAATTGGTGAATTAAAGTCATAGAATGTAAATATATAGCGAGAATAGATTGACTTTGAGTACAAATTAAAACAAAGAGCATTATAAAAAGTGTATTTTTCTTGTCATTTTTGTCGCCATTTGAAGGAATATTTAGCTTCTGACATTACACTTTTACTCAAACTTGGCTCTCTGATTTTGTCTGATAAATACCAAAATTTCACAGTATTCTCAATAATAATCATTTGTTATGACCATTTGATTTTTATGGGGGGGGGGGGGGGGGGGAGGAGATTTTTAGAAAAAAAGGTAATCAGGACCAGGCTTCGCAATGAAAAAAATCCAGGACGAAGCACAAGAAGAACAAAAAGCCAGGGCCACGCCTGTTAAAGCAGAGAAAGTTAAATAAAGGGGCTCTTGCATGGTTGGGAAATTACATTGGGAGTCTGCCCACGCTTGAATTTTGAAAATATTATGTTTTTTAATTGCCTGGGGTAAAACTTTAATATTTATGGTGCTTTTGAGTTTTTATGCAATTCCATTGCTAATTTAAGACGTCATGAATGATATCACTCTAATACCTTAGGGTACCCAGTTATAATCATTTCTAAAGTAATTGACATATCATGTAACGGGCGGAGAAATGTTTTATTAAATAGTTATATCATTGATAAGTTCGCTGTTACTTAAAATGGCTTTGTGTGTATTAGGATATTGGGTGGGCATTCATTTTTATAGCATGGTACCCCAATTTTCGACTGTATATTTTGTATTCAGTCAAATTTGGAATTAACATTTATACAGGTTGCGGTCTTTGTCAAGATACCATTTCAACATATAAACTATCCATATATGTTAAGAATATGTAGACCAAATTTCATGAAATTCAAGGACCGGAAACATATTTTTTAACTTGATGTAAACACATGGCCCTAGTTCATCGAAATGTAAGAAAATATATTGTATTTTCTGTTTATGTTCAGTGTAAAACATACTTAAATACTTGCTTGACATCATGCTAGTACGTTTATTGGTAGAAATTGATACGTTCAGTGTTTTCCCCTATTATGGAATGGAAAAAGAAAAAAAAAACAACAATAATCTTTGATATTAAGTGCCACGATTCTTATTTAATGAAGTGCTTACACAATAATATAAGCCAAAATGATACAATATGTTGACACCTGTACTTAACGCATCTAGTTTCTAACATTAAAACTACATCTAGCCAATGTTACACTGAATATGTAACATTAAGAATTTTAATTCATACAGAAGAGATACCTTATGACAAGTCAGTTCATACAGGTGAAGAACCTTATATCTATGATTTTATAATTGTTAGACTCATTAATAAACCTGCTTCACAAAAATAACCCCCTATCAAACCTATTGGTTAAAATTAACCATTTTGGTCACATATAACTCTTGGCTTCAAAGGTATTGCTAATTTAATGCTTAAATCTTCTCTGTTCATTTTGTTTTGTAAAACTGATGCTGATTTCCATGAAAAAGCAACATTTATACTTTAGCTGGCTGTATATTCTAGGCATACAGTTTTGTTTCTGGACCTCAATTATTCATGTAGAACACTATTTTATGATACCTTTGATAAGACTCTGTTACACGTTATTCTGGTCATGGCACCAAAATGTGGTTCCTCTAGTTCAGTTGGGATGTAAAGGAAAAGTTTAGTCTTTTTGTTTTCACATGTTTATTGTTAGGATATTATGTTTCTTAAACAATATCATGCAGGACTTGAGGAAGTGATACACATTGTCTTGGCCCCATAGTGCCATGACACAGGGCCATGACTTTTGGCATTTCTAAACATGTCTTTCTTTAAGAAAAGTGGAAGTAGATTAATAAACGACCTCCTTAAGTCGAGTTATTGATTCATTTGAACTAAATAAATAATTTTGCTAAAACTGACCTATACCCATAAGAGGTAGGAAATGACAAAGTTACCGGTTTTGGATTTTCATAATATTTGGCTCAGATCAGCAGTATTTATATGGCATGCTTTTTGTGATAATATGATATCTTGCCAAAGACTAGAATATATCCATCTTTTGAATTGAATTTTGAATGTTTTGTAAATTTTTGAAAAAAAAAAATATTGAAATTTTACAATCACTTCTTCTGAAAACGTAAAACATAATTTATCCAAATGGTTTCGTGGTATTAAGATAATGTCTATGGTATTTTGGATTTAATCAAGATGACAAATCATAGAAACAAACAAAACTATAGATTTAGGACATGGAAATTTAGAGACAGGTACCACTTCAAAGGTGGAGTACGTCAAGGTTGCTTCAAAAGCCTTATTCTTAACTATCTAATTCGATAAATACATTTTCATAGTTCGTATATAATGAGATATTAATATGCAAAGTTTGAAGAAAATCCATGCGTGGGCTCAGATGAAGGTACCCCTTAAGACAGAAAGGGAAATAGAGCGTAGAATTAGAGTAGTTATATATATGTTTTTAATGTTAAGGTATTTTGGGCTGATGCAAATACAGCCTGTTTGAATGATGAATATTAAGAGTCAGACTTTAGTTGAATAAATAATATCTTTGATTTATAGAATTTTCCAGTATGTCAGCATTATTATGAGGACATTTGAGAATAAAAATTGTGATTATTTTACCATGAAAGTAACAGCACATATGCTGTTTCCAAATGTCTAACGCCACGGCCTATGTTTAATTTGTTCAATTTGTATAAGTTCAACATTTTGTTAAATGTTTCCTATTTGAAAATCCTATTTATAATCTTTAAAAATCCTTCTTTTTATTATCCTAAATTTCAATTTTATTTAGAGCAGTTTTCAAGCTTTTTTACTGACTATAAAATGGGGTAATGTTAAGTGTTTGTTAATATTTTGGCTACTCTTTTGAAATGCGTTGCCAGATATAACTTAATGCAGGAGAAATAAAGACACGCAATACTTATTAAAATACTGTTCAATAAAATAAGTTTTATGTAAACCATTATTTAAAATATACATATTGAATGACTCAGCGACTGCAAAATAAGGATGCTATTTAAATGATTTGGGGAAAACGGACCCTTCCACAATAGAACTGACCTAAAAAAATAAACTTCAGACTCAGTGAAACCTGAGTCTCTTCATGAGACTTAATGGAAACCGCTACAGCTCTCATACCTCATAGCATAAGCTTTAAAGTGATTATTCGGATCATTTGAAAGTTTATTTTGATCAAAAATAAATTCCTCAGTAATTACTAATTTGTTTTCACTGCTCTGCTTCTTCAATAGCTAAGGTGATTAAAGCCCCGTTTATTGCTCTGAAAACCAATAACTGACTGCAGACATCTTTTTCATCTGGTACATTTAACAGCATGCGATCAAGCGTCTGTTTACCTCAGCTGTGACTAAATGGAATCAGCTCCCAGAAGAGGGGCCTATAATTCGCTATGATTCCATTCAATTATTTCATTGAGTAATGATGGCTTCAAGTGATAAGAATGAGAATTGGTTAAGACACGGCCCATGTTACATTTTTGCACTGCATAATTAAGCAGTCTGGTTAAGGGCCCCTAAGTAAGTAATAGTTTATAACATTAATTGAAATTGTAACATTTTACTCTGTTCATGATGTATTCTGCTTTGCAAACATTTTGGACCCAGACCAGGTCCGACAAAATAACGGACCTGAGGATCTAAACTGGTTGGTGCTCTGATGGCATTCCTGAAAAGTTTTTCGAAAACATGATTTCTTAAAGAAATAGACAGACAATTAAAACATTCAAAATAATCCTGTATTCGCAAAGAGCATATTATTTAATGCCATAATTTTTATCATTCCTATTATAATTTCCATAAATCTGAGCAAATTCTTGAAAATTCAAACCAACAAAATGACTTGCAAGCCAAACAGACTCAGATCAGCCTGCGCATTGGTCCATGCAGACAGCAAAGACTCTAACCAAACAATGTCAATATTCAGGCTGATTGGAGTCTCGGCTGTTTGTTCATGCATCTACCAATTCTAGTCAGTCCTCAAAGCTTGGATACTTACCTACCCATTATGTTACTGTTCTGTTCTGTGAAAACACTGATCAGACTATAATCAAATGCAGATGCGATGCTGGATGCTCATACCATTTAAATTTAAACCTGTTTGTGTCGTCTGCTGATAAGCTTTACAAAATTTTTTGATCAAGAGAATGGTCTGACATTTTACCGGGCCTGATCTGGATCATACTGTTTGATACTCTTTGATAAACCTTCCAAACAGTTTAGAAATAGATCAGACCGACGCTATACACAGACTTTTATTAATCTTTTTGACCTGGTAACTGCCACTTCTGTAGTGTTGCCTGAGGAATACTTCTTGGAGTATTCAAGTGATTGATGGCGATCCCCTGTGGCATGTAAGTGCAATTAAATTATGAGCTAATTGAAGCAGTTTTAACAAAATTAATGGTCATATGTTCCCAGTATACTGTTGGCTAAATGCATATGAAAAAAGTCTGAATCATCCCTTTAAATAATATTCTACTTTCTGCTGAAACTTAATATTCGGGAGGGCTATAGCATATGGAAATACGACAACAAGAAGTTTAACCTGATACAAAGACAGCTGTTGTACGATCTAAGCTATCTACCCTACCAAAATAGTGAGAAACACAATATTATAACAGTTGACCTGCTTTCACTTAATAAGTTTATGAGAGTTAATGAGAAGTATGCACATAAAACTAAACCAATTTGCCCCAGATATTTGATTCCGAGGGTCATTTAAATAGAGGAAATTCAAGGTGCTACAGGAACATGAAATGTAGATGGAGACTATAAATTGCCTAGCATAAATCCCTTCTTGTTAGTTTTTCCAATGGCTAAAAGAAAATTAAAGTATAAACAATGTGGCATTTTGACATGTGTAGACTCAGACGAGCCTGTGCAGCCTCCTTTTAAGCTTAGAAACTCCAAATGATGCTCAGTCAGTAGCTTAACAGTCATTTAATATTCAAGCGACTAGCAAAGGCTTTGATCAGACTGCGCGTGTGCGCAGGCTGGTCTGAGCCTTTGCTTGTCGCAGCTACCACATTGTTGGAAATATCATGTCGTGGCTCACATGTTGGTTTCGATCCGAAAATAATTAGAAAACCAGTGGAACATTAATTCACAGACATCAAATCGTACAACTTAGCTCTAGACTTAGTGCTACTTACAAAAAGTCCAGTTTGGGATATTGAATTGGCTATAACTTCTTTTACCAAAAAAATGTTGCACCTAATTTGGATGAAGATACTAAATTGTAATAGGCATTGCGTTTTTTGAAGAATACTAGTGGAAAAAAAACTGTGGCTCGTAAGACCTTACTGGATTATTCTATTTTAAATCACATATGAATAAAAACTGACTTGAACCCATTATATGCAGATTATTACACTTTTACCGGTGTCCAAATTATATGCAAATTTACAAACATAAGAAGATGCATGTGGCCTATTTTTCAGAAAATATTATGGATTGATTAAACTGGAACATGGTGAATATAAGGACAGAATCCCTTATGTACTCTAATGCTAGTGTTCAATCTAAGTATATTGCAAATTTTGATGAGTCAAAAAATATTTAAATGTAATCATATACATTAAAGGTAGTAAGGTATATCCTGGGGAGCCTTCTTTCATAATTTCATACTTCATTCAAAGAATGTAGCAGTCATTAGTGTTAATGATTTGAGACTTATATTTGCGCAAAGATGGTGTACATCCATGTGCCCCCACCCCTGTGGCCTAACAGTCGTCGAGGAATAAAATACTTTCATTTTTGTCTAGTTGTTATGACTTAGGTAATCCATACACAAAATTTTATCGAAATCCATGCTTGGGCAGATTTGGACCCCACCCCTTTTATCTTAAATGAACACTTGTGTAAGATTCTCTATATTTGTTACAGTTGTTTCAAATATTGTTGAGGCGGGGTTTTACGGACTGAGCTATAGAATGATCAGGAAGATGGCTGATAAGTATGATGCGGATTTAAAAAGAAACCAACGTCCAGAGTTCTACAACAGAGAAATTGTAATGGACCGAGAGGAGATTTATCAAGACCATAAACATACTCTAAGGATGATTAAAAAAGAGATTGAGGTTGGTATTTACACTACGGCCACTTAAAAGGAAGTACAAAAATTGGTTTTTAAGACCGATTATGGCTTAATGCAGGTATTATGATGGGAGTTTTTGGCACTTTAGATTATAAATAAATAATAAAATAAGTAAACATTTATTTATTTATTTTTCTAAATCAATAAAGAAAACAACTATGAATTTTCAAGTGTAATACAGTCATGTTGGGTATCAGATTAATTGTCGTTTTAAGCAGATGCTGAATTTGGAAATGATATTTTGACCAGAAAATTTTTAATTCAAAATTTGAAGATTTTAATTTATTTTGCATTTTTAGACCTGAATATGCCCCCTTAATTACTGAGTCGAACCCAAGCTTCTCGCAGGTGTTGACGTCAATTAAGGTGACCATAGTTTAGCGTCTTACATTTGACGAATAATGGCGCTGTTCACACATGCTTCAGTTGTGCAAACATACTCACATGAGTTGAGATCATAACGTTTGCCAACCGCGTCCATTTGGCGGCGGCGCTATCGTCCGTCAAAGAGATTTGCTTAATGATATGTTAATCTATATGTTTAGGACCGCCTTATGGCTCTGCCAAGGTGATTGGCGAATGCTGTAAATTTTAGAATATGGGCGTGTCTGTTTTATGAATTTTAGTAATTTCGATTTATGAAAATCAGTTAGGATTTACCAACTAAACGGTTAAGACGTGATAATTAAAGATAGTTTGGATCTACCAACTCAGCGGTTTAGATATAATACTGTTTGGATTTACCAACCGTCAATTTATGACATTTATTCTATTTTGGTAATTTACCAATTTTGAAGTTAGAAATACAATATTTACGATTCGGAAAGTATCGCTTGGAATGTTCCAGCATAGCCATATTATTTGAACATACGTTATATTACATGATAGCTGAGGAGCTTATATGTTTAGAATATTTGGATTTACCAGTTGAACGGTTCATGGTACAAGTGTAATGAACATTAAGTTTTGAGTAACGTTAATAGAAGAAGAAAATTGGAACTTGATATCTGTCTCCAGTGTTGTTATTTACTCATATTAAATGTGAGCCCGGACATACTAGTGGAGCGGGAAATGTCTGTTTTTTGAGACGATCATGCACTTCCGGATACAAGCATGAGACTTTCAGATTATGTTCTTCAAACCTTCCTTGTAAATAATTTCTCGTTAGCCATCCCAATTTTTTCCATTTTCAAGATGGCTAACGGAAATTTCAAAATGGCTGCCAAATACATATGATAAGCAGAGGGGAAAGTGACAAAAAGAAGGCACATGCAGATATAAGCATGAAACTTGGTAAAAATGTTCATGAGCATGAATAATTTGAATATTTATTCTTAGCCAATCGAAACTGGCCTATTATCAAGATGGCGGTGCTAAATCCAAGATGGCCGTCGCTAAAAATTGTCAGATCAGAAAATGAAGATTTTACATGATACAAAGTAATTAATAAACATCTAAAATGGTATAATTGGATAAAATATATCATGAAATAATATTGGTTACCTTGAATCAGCCCTATCTGAGTATTAAAAGGGACAGAAAGGGGGGGGGGGGGTGTAAGTAAAACTGACTAAAATGTTTGTTTGTTTTTGTTTGTTTGATTTGAATTTTTAATCACATCAACAATCTTTCAGTTATATAGGGACGGGTCTTCCTGGGTTGAACCAGTACTAAGCTAGGATAAATGTGTCTTGCTCAAGGACCACAACGCAGTGACGACGGTGAGGCTCGAACCCGCGGCCCTTCGGTCTCGAGTTAAGCACTCTGCCACTGCGCTCCCATGACTAAAATGCAGTGTTGTCGTCAAACTAAGGTAAAATGCAAATAGATGTCGTTTGCTTGTTTGTGCTACAATCTGATTATAAGCTATGGATTATGTAAGTACTAGAAAAGCAATAAACAGGAACTGGAGCAATCAAAAGCCACATCTCACTCTTAAAACCAAAACGATAAATTATTTAAAAAGAATACAAATAGACCAAAATACAATGAGAACAAATGGCCAATCGAGTGGGCAGCTATTTCGCAAAAGGTGGCCACTCAGCAACCCAAACAGAACTTTAAAAATAATGAACAAACATACGGTAAATCATCACCAAAACTCTGACACCAAAACAAATACCTATTATAATTAATGTATATGTGAGATTAAATGGTCAGATGGAATAAATCCGGGATCTTTAAAGGAAATGTGAATAAATTGAATACAATTAGATCTTTGTCTAACTGCTATACTTTCAAGTAAAATCATAAAATAATTCTGTACAATGCATATTTCTTGGTACTATGTAATAAAAGGGCAAAGTTTAGGAATCAATACAATCAAGTACCACACCTGACCCAGGATACCACATAGAAAAGTGACAAATACACTATTTAACATCACAAACGAGAGCCAAGTAGTCAGCCCTTTCCCAGCAGGTGACCACAAGGCAGCAATGAACAGACTCTGCTTTAAGTAGCACTTCCAATTAGTTCCCCCTTGTTGACTTGTCACAATAGCTCAAGTGGTGGAGTGTCCGTTTCCAGAGCTGGAGGTCACAGGTTGAAAAAAAGCCATGTCACACTAAAATAGTTTAAAAAAGAACAAATTGCTACATTGCTTGGTTCTGAGCACAATAAGACATACGATGGATTTTCTTATCTCACTCACTGCTAACACAACTACACATTTTGAAGTAATTACTTAACTAAAATCGATAACAATAGTTTGCTTTCCAGTACTTGGTTCAGCGAATCCCATCTGGTGTCTCCCTCTGTGGTTGAGATGTATCGATAGATAGAAAGATTTGAGCTTTTGAATGCTGAACTGTGAAGCTCCAGTTGCATAGGGTGGTTACCTAGCTGTCGTGGCGCTATGATTATGATCAATATTATCAACATTATACTATAGTGTTTAACTCCTTTTGAAGTAAGGATGAACAAACTTCTCCTTTTTCCATAGATGGTGATCCCATTTGATTCCTAATATGAGGATCCTAAAAATGCAAATTTCGTACTGGTGAATGAAGTGTATTGAGGTTTTCTGGCAAACGACAGCAGCCCAACATATATACCTACCCTACCCTACCCTACCTACCTAACTTAACCTGGGTTTTCAACCTACAACCTCCAGTTCCGGAAGCGGATGCCTTACAACATGAGGTATCGTGACAAGTCAACAAGGGGGTGTAGGGACTCCTGCCATAAAGAATATTCCATCACCACAAGAGGAGTGTGTGAATGTAAAGCCAGCATACTTCAAGCATACTTTTAAAGAACCCACTGTTCTGGAAATCAATGTATTCTTCCTTTGATACCTGTCTCTGTCAGAACAAGAAATTTTCAGTACCTTGAAAATGTCATTGTAACATAATCTAGACGATTGTGTTATACATGTAGTGAGATGGGCTGCATACTATGCCTCAAAACATTGAGCAGTGCAATTGTAGCCTGGCATATCTGCTTTCCTGCCTCAAAATTGATCAGACGCAGGTATAGCACCATCTGAGACTGAAGAGTTGTGTATTATTGCCTCTAGTGTCAAAAAATAAGGCTTGCACACAAAGTGGCATCAGCCTTTCCTGGTATATTTATCAAACTTTGCAGTGTACATGCTAACAATATCAGCGATATATTACTGTTGACTTAGTAACGGGTAGAGTCCGTGCTCGATATGAGTAGAGGTACATAGTTGGTCACGTTATGGTACTTAATCCACCTCATTGGACAAATATAGGGGTTTCTTTCATACTTCTGAATGTAAATCAGTTTCATCACCCTACTCGTATTGAGCACGGACTATAGTTGACAAGCAAAGAAGGGGCAAATACATCCAAAACGTATGTTTTGGAGTCAAATATTGACTTATGAGCTTCTTTTAGTTATGCTTTAACATTCTTTTCTATTCTTATCGTCATCATATAATATTACTTGTATCATTATCATTTTTATTATTATCTCATGTAATGATAGGCATAAATGAATACATGTATGGTTCCTTTTTCATGCCACAAAAAATAGGGTAGGTGGGTAGGCTAACATTAAATTAAGCCATAACATTAAAACATGATGACGGCCTATATTATTCTATTGACTATTCAATAGTGCATATGGAGTCTGAGTGAACAAACTTTGATGTATTATAAAAAGGCTTAAATGAAGTAACCACACTATTTTAAGCCAAAACCTTTATATGGTTGTTAGTTCAGGAAAATATTTTATTGAGCAACTTTTAACACAGAAGCCCGCTTCAAAATTTTCATTAATTATGTTTTAGTTTTTTCCCAATGGCCATTTTAATGTATATGATAGGGTAGATAGGGGAACAGGAACCACACTAAATTCCTTTAAGTCTTATCATTAATACAAAATACATCGTACCAAACAGTATGCATTGTCCAGTATTACAATCATGTTTACTTTGAAGATATGGTAGATCAGAAAGGAAAGCATTGTATTCAATTTATTTGCATTTTACTCTTAGACTAATGACCCCCCCCATTTATACTATCTGACCATTATATCTTACCTACAATAATTATAATAGTAAAAAATTAATTCATAGTTTATAATAGGAGTGTAGCTCAGACAAGCAAATTGACATCTAATTGCATTTCTACCATTGTTTGATGGCAACACAGCATTTTTAGTCAATTTTGCTTAATTTCCCCCCATTTTGGCCCCATTTAACCCTTATTCTTAAATAATATTTGCTAATTTCAAGAAAACCTTTACCCTTATATAATGTATTTCATCCGACAATACCATTTTAGATGTTATTTTATTTCTTTGTATGATGTAAAATCTTCATTTCAGGATTTTACGTTTATTGTGGTGGCCATCTTGGATTTTAGTGCCGCCATCTTGAAAATTGACCAGTTTTGATTGGCTAATGAGAAAAATTCCAACAACTCATGCCAATGAACATTTCTACCAAGTTTCATGCTTGTATCCGGATGTGCATGATTATTGTCATTTCCCGCTCCACTATACCGCTCACCACACCTCTCACAGCTCACCATTCGCTAAGTTCCCCAGAACATTAAAAGTGACTGATTTGGCCCACCTTTAAAACAGGTCTAACGTATTGCAGAATGCTCAAAGAGAGCATTCTGCAATCATTCGACCTTCATTAAGCTACCATATGTCTTTAAGACCTTTGTTTTGTCTATCTCTGAGTGGCCATTTTAAACAGGTTTTACTGTATTTGCATGCTGGGTAATAGACGCGTCCGAACAACGCCCATAATGTCACTCAAAAATTACCAGATAGTATATAACTGACCTATGCAACGACGACTTGACATAGTCCCACAAACTGGCAAAAAATAGCACGTGTTCAATCTCCACAATCATTCCGAGGTGTATGTTAACTCTTTGGATGCTAGTTAATTTTTCACGTCGTCTGTTGATTTTTTTCATAATCATCTTTTTTCGAAATCTTTTACAATACGATCAGAGTGTCAAACAGTTTGGTCCGATTGAGGCCCGACATTTTGTCCGGCCTGATCTGGGTCCAAACTGATTGCAAAGGTTAACAGCAGACGGCACTGGTAGACAAGAGGTTGTAGGAGAGGTCAATTGTGCTTGCTTTTTTGTCGTCTGCTGATTTTTTTTCTTCAAAATTAACTTCTTTTGTATCGTCTTAGCAGCAATTACGCACAATACGCACAGTACACACGTGCGTGATGAAATTTTACACCTACAAGACAGGGCACCTTATCTGGAGAAATTATTTTCCGCTAAAATGAGGGGCATCTAATACCCGTTTAGGGGTTATCAAGTCGAAAATTGGCTAAAATGAGTAAGATCGAGCATGATAATAAAATACCATAATTGAGCCGTGCATGGTTTTTCCAACAATGTTGTATGTGCGACCAGCAAAGTCTCAGATCAGCCTGCGCATACGCGCAGTCTGATCAGAGGCTTTGCTAGTCGCTTGAATATTCTGTGAGCATTAAGCTACTGACTGAACATCATTTGGAGTTTCTAAGCTTAAAAATAGGCTGCACAGGCTCGTCTGAGTCTACACTTGTCAAAATGCCACATTGTTGGAAAGCACATGTCATGGCACAATTGTAGATCACATGCTGTGACACCACAAGGACGAGACACCAGAACACAGACAGCCAAAGCTACACAAACAACAGGTGAAACTCAATCCAGTTAAAGTAAAGCAAGAGCTATTTTCTTTAGCGTGATTAGTGTTACTGGCCAGGCACTCTCACCTATGTTTTAGCTATGCTTTACTTTGTTACGACTAAAATGTCGTTAGATGGGGGCTCACGTTCGTGATTGGACCTTTGATTACTTTTTTGAGGGGAGGGGGGTGTTACGGACCAAGCACGCTCACCTATATATCTACATAAGGTAGATTTCGCATAGTTTCTTGTATATAATAAATCCCTGACAACTGTGTCAGAGAGTCGACTCTTTGGCTTAGTGGTTACTTAGAGCTTTGGTTTTGTACCAAGGCAACTCGGGTTCGATTCAGAGCAAAGGCACGGGGAATTTTCAGCTATGCTTTACTTTGTTACGGCTATAATGTCGTAAGATGGGGGCTCACATCCGAGATTGGACCATTGTTTCACCTAAAATGGCTTTCAGTCATCAAAAATGATGACTTCTTTGAAGAGGGAGAGTGTTACGGACCGGCCACTCTCACCAGGTGGATTTCACATAATCAATAGCTGACAACTGCATCAGAGAGTTGACTCTTTGGCAGTGGTTCGGGCATTGGTTTTGTACTGGGGCGACCCGGGTTCGATTCCCAGCAAAGGCACGGGAAATGCTCAGCTATGCTTTACTTTATCATTTCGTACGAATAGAATGGACGCAAACGACCACATTCAAAAATAAAAGCACCACAAGCACTGCATAATACCCCGCCACTGCTGGGGGCACCAAAAGTTATTTTGTGAGATATATAATGCCTAAATAGCAACAGAACTGAGATAGACAGTGATATGACGTCCTTAGTCACAATATGTAACCTTTGATGGTCAACATATTTGTGAAGTTTCATTCAGATATTTCATATAGTAAAGGAACTACAGGTCAAAAACATTTTCCAGATTAATCAAGGGCGGATAACTCATGAACTGGAAAGGTAAGAGTGACGGTCCTTCGTTGTAATATGTAACCTTTGCTGTTTAACATATCTGTGAAGTTTCAATCAGATATCATAAACAGTAAAAGAATAACAGATCAGAAACCATTTTTTAAAGGGAGAAAGGGCAGTTACTCCGTCGAGAATGATCGGATTTTGCCCATTAACAATCCCATACCACTCATCCCCAATAACAATATGTTTGCAAAATTTGAAAAAAATCTGTGCATAAATACTCAAGTTATCGATCGGAAACAGTGAGCACAGACGGATGAAATGAACTACAGGTCAAAAACCAATTCTCAGATCAATCAAGGGTGGATAACTCACAATCTGGAAAGGTAAGAGTGACGATCCTTACCCACAATATGTAACCTTTGATGGTCAACATATCTGTGAAGTTTCATTCAGATACTCTATATAGTAAATGAACTATAGTAAATGAACTACAGGTCAAAAACCATTTTTCAGATCAATCAAGGGCGGATAACTCATGAACTGGAAAGGTAAGGGTGACGGTCCTTACTAAAAATATGTAACCTTTGATGTTCAACATATCTGTGAAGTTTCATTCAGATATTCCATATAGTAAAAGAAACTACAGGCCAAAAACCAATTCTCAGATCAATCAAGGGTGGATAACTCACAATCTGGAAAGGTAAGAGTGACGATAATTAGTCACAATATGTAACCTTGATGATCAACATATCTGTGAAGTTTCATTCAGATATTCCATATAGTAAATGAACTACAGGTCAAAAAACATTTTTCAGATCAATCAAGGGCAGATAACTCATGAACTGGAAAGGTAAGAGTGATGGTTTTTTTTGTCACAGTATGTAACCTTTAATGTGAAACATATCTGTAAAGTTATATTCAGATATTCCAAATAGTAAAGGAACAATAGGTCAAAAAACTTTTTTCAGACCCATCAAGGGCGGATAACTCACAAACTGGGAAGGTCAGAGTGACGGTCCTTAATCACAATATGTAACCTTTGATGTGCAACATATCTGTGAAGTTTCATTCAGATATCATGAACAGTAAAGGAATAACAGGCCAGAAACCATTTTTCCAATACGAAAAAGGGCAGTAACTCCGTTAAAAATGGACGGATTTTGCCCATTAACAATCCCATACCACTCATCGCCGATGACAATATGTATGCAAAATTTGAAAAAATTCCGTGAATAAATACTCAAGTTATCGATCGGAAATGGTGAGCACGGACGGATGGACGGACGGACGGACAGACGGACAGACACCGAAAGGTATAACATAATACCCCGACACTAAAGTGTGGCGGGGTATCACCAGGACACACACAGTTAACCCATATTTATATGCTCAGAAGATAAAGTTTAGTCAGTACAGACACTGTGTGCAATAATTTTGCTAGTCAGTTTTAATATTGACAAAAACCTTACTCAACATGAACTCATTTAATTTCTTATAAATGTGAACATTTTCAACAAAACATTTTGAAAATAAGCCCCTTTTCTTCATTAAAATCACACAAAGGGGTCAATGTCAAAATTCAAATTTCAAAACTTAGAAATCAGTCTAGCGCGTATAGACGGAAATATTCGTATCTGTTGCATGTCTGAGGCCTTTAAGAAGTTTCCAATTGGCCATGAAGCGATTACGTCATGTTGACGTCACTATGACCCTAACTTCAAGTGACGTCGTTATCCGTGGTCTCCCTGATAGATCTAGAGGCTTGTCATTTTTACTGCCTGGCTGTCGAAAACGTGTTTGCAGACGATAAATTGTTCGTTCATTACGTCTAAAACTGCGTGGCATGTCAGCAACACGTGTACCGGCTTCAAGAAGTCCAAACGCGGCATTTCTGTAATTTGTCGATAGCCTGGACGGCAGGTGAAAGCTTGCTAACACTAAATTTTCTCAGGATTTTTGCAAACTCTTCTCTTTAAATATCGAACAACATATGAGAAAATAACCCTGCCGGTTTACCGCAGCACGTGCACATCGTGTATTTTGAAATTTGGTTGATACAGTCTAATACGTACAGGCATTTTGTCACACAATTAACAGATGCATGTAAAGTTACGACAAGATAACTTATGTATACAATTTGACAATGATATATCCAGTATTGTTGATTTTATTAGAAAACATAAATACTGACTAAACTTTTTCTTCTGATTATAAGCCTATCGTCCTTTTTGTGGGACATTACAAAAGCAGGTTCAAACACACACCACAGAGATAAAATCCAACCAAATTAACTAGCTGTGATGAAATAAAGTAAAGGGCTCACCACTCACATACTGTCAGAGCTGTTGAGTAACGATGGGTCCAGCCATAGACAAGCATCAATCTAGATTGGTTCCCCCCGTTGATAAAGCTCCACTACCGCTATGCATATAACGACTGGTAACGACTATTTCATTACAAGTAGAGAATCCTACTTATCCGACTGCGCATGCTCCAGAAAAGATTTTTTAACACAAACTTCAGTATTTTTTCAGTTACTATAATTTGATAATTAAGTAAAAGAAAAAAAAATATAAACTTCCAGAACAAAATAAACTTAATAAAACGGCTTGTTTAAAAATTGCACTTCTTGTCAAGGGTATTTTCCAATACCATTTTCCAATACCACGTCACCCATGACGTCAGTGTGTATGCTATACGTAGGCGCAATGGTGGCTAGTAGTTACCTGTCTTAATATCCTGACAAGCTATTAAAGGGAGAGAACCAGTCTAGCATCAATCATCAATTCGCCGATAAGAGTGTTATTGAGTTGTTCATGCAATTGAATAGGGAAGCATAAACCACGATCAAGTTTGAGTTTTTAGTATGAAACGAGTCATACTTAATGCGTTTAATACACTGCTCAAAAGGAATACTACATGTTCTGCCATAGATCATAATACAAATGCGCTCATAGTCGGACTCATAGCGAGAGTTGGATTAAAAAGGCAAAACAAGTTTGTCCTGTGATTAGTTTTGTTACCCATCAAGGATGCTGCTTGTTGATAATAATGAAGTAATCCCTTTCCAGAAATTTCCAGGACCAAATTTTTAGATGATTTTTTCAAATAAACACCATAATAGCATCATTTCTGTAAACTCAATGGCATTTTAACATTGCAGAAATCAATAGGTTGCGCTATTCACAAATTCTGAAGATTCTACAGAGTTTCAGAGAAAATTGACATTTTCAAGAAAATCAAAAATGACAAAATTTGAGCCATGAACTTGAGCAGTGGTTGTTTTGTCAAAAACATTTAGGATCCAATACTTTGACTATCCATGCAAATATAGCAAAAGAAACTGGGGTTCTGCCTTACTGACTAGTAAAATGCATGCCTTGTCTATTGTACAGGGGTTAACATTATCACACATGGAAAATTAGCAGGTGTTCCTTTAAATATTGTGAGCAGTGTATATATCATAGCCAATAAATAGAGGCTTCCATTGCTGAGAGATAGGCAAACGTTTATCAGGTATGAGATATAATTAATAATGTATATTTCTTTCTTTTCAGAAGAATGGAGATGCTTCCTAATGGGATGATATTAGTATTCTGTAGCGATGGTGCCAAAGAAAAAATTCTTTATGTTGTTTGTGTTTAAGCAACAATTTGAAAATTCACCTACCTTTTGATGCAAAACTTTTTTGGACTCGCTTTATGGGTCCTATCGCATAAGCAAGCAGCGATGGCTCAGGGGAGCCAACTCACAAGCACAACGCGGATTCTTCACTGCTCAATCATGCACATAAACAAGATCGTTCTACGCAGAAAGGTCCTGACCTTATTGCCGTACCAAATGCTATTAGGTATCTCTACCTAATAAGTAACTGCGCATTTGCATTTAATTTGTTTGAGTTGATGTTTTACGTCCCAGTCAACACTTGTTTAGTCATTTCGGGACGTTGCTTGGGTTTAGCCAATACTAAGCAGAGGATAACATGCCTTTCACAAGGACAAAGCAAAGTGCCTTCGTTGAGGCTCAAACCAGCGACCCCTCGATCTGAAGTCCAGCACACTACCACTACCAGAGTCACTGCGCACCTCGCATTGACATTTAACCCTTTGACGTTTAACTCTTTGTATACTGGAACCCCTTAAACGGCTACCGTTTGGCAAACAGGAATAACCCAGATGAAATGCCGCATGTTGCGGCATTTCATCAGGGTCTACGCTGTTTGCAAAGACTTAAACGGAAATTATAACATGTGACCCCTTATTGTTTACAATGAACCATCCCAAGTTTCTTGCTTCATATCCCAGTGGGTACTCTGATATTTTCAAACATACGTAGGCTCGGTTCATGTTTTTGGGTTCAAAATTTTGAATTTCAATATTTTTGGGGTTTTCAGAAAAATGATTATTTTTTGGGGGTATGAAGATTATGTGGATATGTTTTTTTGGGTCATCACAAAATTGGACTATAGTTAGGTGTCATTTCTATGCATTTTAGGGTCTTTGCTTAAGGTCAAGATACAGCATGTGGGTATTCTTTTTGGTTGCTAAAATTTCAATTTTTTTTGGGGTGCCGGCTTGAAATTCCTGATATTTTTTGGGATGATCGGTAGATGCTGGGCCCAAACCCATGTATGGAGAAAAAATGAGAGTACCCTGGACTTCATATGAGGCGGAAGAACCGATCAGTATAAAACGGGTTAGTTAAAGGGTGGATTTATTTGTATGTGTTATGTGCCATTGTTCGGTGAGCTTGACCATATTATGTCAAATTCGATGCTGTTTTCTTGAATTCGATTTAGATGACCCTTTTAAGCTAATTATGCAGATATGTATTGGCAATGTTTTGTTTGATTTGATTCTTTACGTCCCATCAACAATCTTTCAGTTAAACAGGGACGGGTCTTCCTGGGTTGAACCAGTACTAAGCTAGAATAAATGTGTCTTGCTCAAGGACCACAACGCAGTGACGCCAGTGAGGCTCAAAACCGGGGTCCCTCGGTCTCGAGTCAAGCACTCTTCCACTGAGCCACTGCACTCCCGTATTGGCAATGTTAGTTATTCATTATAACCTCATAAAATCTTTTGTGAAATAAAAATAAATGATTCCTGTTCCAAACATCACCTATATCAATCAAATAAATTATTATTTCCTGTCTTGGTGGTGGTAGTGGTGTGGGGGGGGGGGGGGGGGCGGGTGGAGTGCAGTGGATCAGTTGTAGAGTGCTTGACTTGAGACCGAAGGGCCGCAGGATTGAGCCTCACCGGCGTCACTGCATTGTGTCCTTGAGCAAGGCACATTTATCCTTGCTTAGTACTGGTTCAACCCAGGAAGACTGAAAGATTGTGGACTGGGACGTAAAGAATCAAATCCAACAAAATCAAACAAAACTGTCTCTGGGGTTTCCAACCAAGTAAGACTCAAACTAGTCTGCTAAGCTATCTAGACTAGCAAGAATCCTGAAATTTGCATGTAGGGTAAATGTATACCATACTTTTCAGATCGCGAATAACGAAGTCGCTGATCAGGCTGCCTTGTTGTTTGCATGCAACAAAAGCAGAGTTTGACGCATCGAGTCCTCCCATATTAATTATATAATTTTTATTGCTATGAGCTCTATTATTTTCGACTTGCCGTGCTCTTTTGCGGACACTCTAACTTATCACCCAATTTATTCCAAATTTCATACCCGAGTTACAATATTTTTGCATCCCAAAACTTGATCTATTTAGAGCATCTGGGGTTTTCGAAGATCTTCCAAGGAACTGCATAATTTCGATTTATCAGTTACCTCTCACATTAACTTAATTGTTGCAAATTGATATGATAAACATTGTCTATCTCACTGAAGTTATCTTTATCAGGTCAACGCGACATTGCATTTTTTGAATGACGTCGTCGATGAGTGAACCAACTGGTAAACTGATAAATAGAGTGAGTACCATGTTCGCGTCTTTAGATAATAAATTTACCAGGCTCCTCGCGATTCAACAAGCGTGCTCGAGACATTGCCTGGTAAACTTGATTCTCCTACTGTAGTATAGCCCTTCAAATGGAACACTGTTTTTCCGCAATAACATTAAATCTAACGAATTTTAAATTTAATTGGAAATATATACTGAACTACTAAAGAAAACTGACACTTTTTACTAGCTTCAAACTCGTAAATAATAAATTATAGAACTAAGCCTTAATGCTTATTTTAATGACAAGACATTAATAAGTATTCTTCGAAAAAAGTATTTACCAACTAATGAACATGACGTCACGACGTCAAAAATACCGTTTTTATCACTTTTGCCTCGGTAGTGTAAATCTAGATATTTTTTGAAAACATTTTTCATGTATGCAAGGCCAATACCAGTACAGACATAAGTGCATTTTAAAAATTTGCATTTTCTTGCTGTGACGTATGATATGGGGGTTTTAATTTGTACTTTTGACGTTGTTTAAACGGAAGTGTTTATTTCCTTTGTTTAAGCATTTTTTAGAAACTGAAATGACTTCAAGTTGGACTCAACCAATCATTGTAAGAGAATGCATTTTTCAAAAAATCAGAACTTGTGTTTCGAGTCACGTTAAAGGGTAAAAGCGGAATTAACCGAATTTAACGTCAATTAAGAAACAACGTAAACTATGGACAGTAACCGTTTTTTCTTTGTCAACGTTTATCGCCGTTTAGTTTGTGCTATCTACCTTGTTATAGTGCCAATTGGCTACACTTTACTTTAATCGAGTATGAATTTCAAGCTTTGCAGTATACACATATCAGCATGTCATTTTAACGCTTGACGTTGCTAAATGGACGTAGGCAGCAACTACGGAGTTAAAAAAAACACTGAAACATTGTCAAAATGCATTCCAAACATCATATAAAATGAAAAAAAGTTGATAAAGTGGCAGTGCTTTTTAAAAGCTCATAAAACGCTGATAACGTAAAATTGACGTTAAGAAAATGAAAAAAGGCTTTTGGGTTGAACAATGCACGCATGTTTTATTTCAATGTCCAGAATATGTCAATTAAATTATAAAGAATCACACTAAAGCGGTTCCTGGTGAATTTTTGCGTGATTTCTTTGTTCTTGTGAAAATTGATTTTCGGGGTTACGTGACGTTTTGATAGCTGACGTCTGAAATTAGTTCATATTTTCAAATAATCTCAGTGCATCTGAGTCTACCTTTGTTCAACTTTACGCAATGGAAAGATAAGTGTACATCGTATTCATTTACTACCAAAAAATTGACACACAGTATGTGTCAGGTTTCTTTAGTAGTTAAGTATATATTTAAACCAAAAACACTAATCAAAAATATTTTTTGAAGTTTGCATGCATTGTCATAAATGCTGTGATAGGATGGCAATTTAACATTCTTAATGTCATAGGCCAAATAATATTCCCCTCTAGTACCTTGAGCGAAACAGATCAATGACTAATTGTTCAACATAAAGCCATGTATGTACTAGTATAAGACAATTTACAACAATGTTTAAGTGGTTTTAAATGTAGCTACATATTTGCTTGCGTTGACGTTTATCAGTCAATAATATTTCTGTTAATTCCAACCGTGTCACAAAAATGGTGACCCAAAAGAAAGGTTAATTATTCGTAGACCTATAAAAGCAGCTTAGATTGCATTGTAAGCAGAACAATTTGATGCCTTCAACAAGATAATCGCTCTGCTGTAATCTCTAATGGACATTTTATAGATGAGCAAATACTGATATATGTATCCCAGGTGCATTGCACAGACAATACAAAAATGGGTACTGAACGGGTTTTTTCATACTAACAAAAACTAAGACATTTGTTTTTACAAGATATCAGAGCAGTAGAAATGATATTATTCTCCGTCAAAATTTAAATCTAGTTAGGGTTTTGCTACTTCTATGCGCATGCAAACTTTCAGTGTGAAGTAACTTGTATGTAAAATTTCAAAAACGAAAAACTGTGTTCCATTTGAGGTGCAATACTCCAGTAGTATTCTCTATTTATCGGATGCAAATAATTACGATAAACGAACACTGGAATTATGCAAAGCATGTGACTTGTATATTGGTAGTGGCAGACTTGGTAGGGAAAAGCTCCCCAGTTGTAAAACCTGTAAAGGTGTCACAGTTGTTGGTTGAGTAATCTTGTAGCCATCTTTGTTTCTAAATTTGATCGGATTAGAAGTCATACCCTTCGATCATATGATCAGTGATGCCCACATTTGGATACAATTCTCAAAATTTTGCGCCGAATGGCTTTGCATGAGAACATTCAAGCTGATGCTGAGAATGTTACAGTGTACCATAGGAAAGTGAAATAATTATGAAGCACAAATCTTTGTTGAGTGTTTAAATTCCGACAAAATAGCCTCACTTATAAGTAAAGTTGATGCGCTTGACAGTGACAATTAAGGGGAAATATCTTTCAAAAGCTCTTACTTGCATGAAATTTTTCCTGTATAAAAATGCTTTTTATCAAGGAGACAGATACCTTTGGCCATATTGATGTATGAACAATTCATACATCTCACATAGATTACTTTACGCCCCTACATAGAGTTTTTGAACAATCCACAGCATGTCTATCAGTCTTTTTAGAGTCACATCCTGGTTTGATTGATACCGTTTGCAATATTGGGACACGCTGGGTGAACTTTAGAAAAAAAAACAGTCGCATGAACATGAACTAAACTTATCCGACTACAATATTTAGAAGTATTTTCGCACAAAATGTACAAATTTCTGGTAGAAAAATATATTTACAATTTTTGCTTATGAACTTTTCAAGGTCAAAATTAAAAATTGTAAATAAAACCAGAAATACATATATTTGGGTCAAAATACTTCTAAATATGGTAGTCAGATAATTTAGCTCATGTTCATGCAAATGATTTCTCTAAAGTTCACACGGCGTGTGTTTATACAGGAAAAATTTTATGCAAGTAAGACCTTTTGAAAAGTATATCCCCTTAATAATTTAAAAGCAGAATGGTCTATCATTTAATTGGTTCAACTAATGAAGCAGGATTTATTAAATACTTAAAGGTTGGACCTTCTTAGAAAAAGTGTAACTAAAACGCTAAAAAGTAAGTGAGTTAACAAAAATACCATAGTCACACAATGCAGACCAACCAATGGCACCGTGAAGAAGAGACACCGACCAATAACAGCCACAAAACAGCAGGAAGGCAATTGAAGCAAAGCGACCAGCTCTTTCTTCCTGAGCGAGATGATTGCAATACTAGAAATGACACTAATTAGTGCAAAACAAAACAAGAACCAAACACAAATCCTAGAAATGACACTAAGTAGTTCACAATAAAACAAGGAGCAAACACAAACCCCCCTCGTCCCCCCCCCCCCCCCCCCCCACAAAAAACACAAACAAACTTCAAAAGTATCCGAGTCTAACTTTGAGTTAAATTTGGCTATATCTGAAGAAGAGGTTTTGATATGCTTAAACCAATTATGTTGCATGGAATTTACCACGGCTATCAATTGGGTCGGTCCATTTCCAAATTTAGGGTTGTTAGGTGGTATTTTTCATTTTTATTCAAATTTTAAAAGAAACTTCTGTAAGCAAATGGTGGAGAACCTGATCAGACGCCCCATTTTGCGGCGTCTGATTCTATTTTGCACTGTTTGCCTATGTCCCACAAAAAGGACGCTAGGCTTCTATGGGTTAATAAGGCTTGCTCCTCTGATCTTATCCTCAATGAGTTTCTAAAATCTTCAAAACAAAGATTGTTGATGAACGAGGAAAAGCCTTTTTGTGAACGCCAATACTTGTACGTTTTAAAGGCAAAACTAAGATAACTATTACTTATAAAAACACTTGGTTATCTTTTCAGATAAATCTGGTACTACGTTAAATGTTGTTTGTATCCTTATTTGTCGTTTGAATGAATTATAGGCACTGCTGCAATCTATCACTTCTCTATTACTTATATCAGACGAATACTTTAGGTTCTGATGGAAAGCAGAGTACCGCTTATGCCGTTGCTAGGGGGCGTGATAATTGTTGCATATAAAACCGAATCTGCTGTTTTCTAAAATTGTAGGTTCTCTATTTCTGAATGATCCGGGTTTTTTCAGATTATTTACAGTTAAAAAGTCTTGTAAAGCATCTACTATTTTGCAAAATTTATGACGGTAGTATCACATTTATGGCTAGCATTCTGTTCGAAGGTAAGCTGAATGTCTGTCGGAAAACAGTATATGTATGCTAGAACTGATGTCGTCAAGACGCAAATTGACTAAGCTCACATAAAAATTTCTCGCATAATGTAACAAAGTGTAACTCTTTAAAACTTTCAGAAACAAGTGGTTGGATTGGCGAGGAGTTTATCGAAAGAGAAACAACCTCAAAGAATGGTTTCTGTGGGAGTTATAGATAGTCATAGTATATCATTTAAATGGCAGACTTCGCATTAAGTTTGTTAGCTTTTTATTGATATATAATGCGAAATGATCTATATATGATGTGATATGATCTACACCATCTGTTTTATCCTCGCGCAACATTAACCCTAATGCGTTTATGGTGTGAGTGTTCAAGTGATGAATTATGACAATCAACTGAAGTATAGATGCAATCTGTATGACGCAGATGCCAACACGCATAAGCATAGATATATAAAAAGAGTAAAGACCAGTACTGTGTAGATCTACTCTGGCGATCGTGTTCAATCATTATCAGAAGTGAGTGATATTTTTAAATTTTGATAAAAGGAAATAAAATACCAAAACTCGTTTGGTCCTTCTAGCTGGGTCATTAAATTATGCACCATTAACCCCTCTGTGGTACCACAGTCATCGAAGAGCGCATATTCAAATGGGGAATAGTTCTGGTGGAAAAGACTACTTCAGGGCATTACATCCAGTCTGTGGCATGCAATTAGGGAAACTTGAGTTTACATTTTACAATTACATGAATGACCATTTGAGACTACATCACACATTATGACCATTTTCAGTTTACGGTCCAAATTTCGTTTTGTATAAGATATAAAAATGCTTATTTTCCAGCAACGTAATTAACGTGGTGTGGTACATTACTTTACGTTTTTTTGTGTGCACTACGTCATCTAGTTTCATTGTTTACTACATCCTGAAGAAGCCTTATGTCGAAACCTCTGTGTAATATTTGAAAAATAGTATTTTGTGTTAAGATCCATTAAACTGTTCAGTATTACAGATATATGTAAGTTTGCCCGTTAATACTAAACTGAGTAATATAATCCGCGAAAGATATCTGAAACATATTTGACATTTGACACACTGTAATAGAAAACGAGGTGTACTACTGGAATAACATTCATATTGGCCTCGACTCAAGAAAACAGTATTTTGGGTTAGCGACAAGGTGAGACTCAAACCACCTTCTCAGTTACAGAGACTAGCTAGAATATTGAAATCGCACATGTTTTTCTTAAATTGATCCATATATGGGCCGCAATGCGACAAAACCTGTCTTGGGGGTTTGCATCAAAGCGAGTCCAAACCAGTCTCCTCAGCTACAGAGACTAGCTAGAAAATTGAAAGTTTGATTGTAACAAGTTTAGACATGATACTTTCCAATAAGCGATAACAAAGGGGCTGATCAGACTGGTCTTCGCTTTTGTTGTTCGCACACCATGAAAACAGGTTTGCTCATGAAGAGGCCCATTATTATTATGATCTCATTTTTAAAGCTGCATAGTCTGTAACTTTTGATCTTTTAATTTTTGAACTAATGTTTCTATTTTTCAAGAACATAGTAAAAAAACTAAAATTCGGGTATACATTTTACCAATTTCGTAAATCTTAACAAATTATCAGCATCAAAACAACATCATTTTGATAAAAATAACTGTCTATAATTATTGGAGGGACGCAAATAATTACCAACACAGCTGTTTTTATAAGATAATTCACTGTTCCTTGCAGTTTTAAGCTATAGTGAACAGATTTATTGTGAAAACATAACTTAATTCTATTTTTACAAATGATTTAAAAAGAAAATAAAAAAAATCGAAAAATGTTCATAGTTGCAGACTTAGTCTCTTTAAAAAAGATGGTGCAGTTCTTGTACCTATACGCCACATTTTTAAATACTTTCTGAAATTATAGAAATGTGTATGGTTTTGTTTTGAAGTTGTTAACTATCTCTTTGTTCAGCCAATAAATGCACCCACTTAACTTTACTTACATAGATGATAGACAATATTATACTTGTAAATTGATGGAGATGTCCATCAAAATATTTAAAGAACATAGAGATTTCCGACCAAAATGTCCAGGGAACCTGAGCTTTGATTTTACCACTGAAAAACAAAGGGGACTGCGCTGGTGGGAGTGCAGTGGTTCAGTGGAAGAGTGTTTGACTCGAGACCAAAGGGCCACGGGTTTGAGCCTCACAGGCATCACTGCGTTGTGTTCTTGAGCAAGACACATTAATCCTAGCTTAGTGTTGGTTTAACCTAGGAATACCCATCCCTTTATAACAGAAAGAATGTTGATAATATGTAAAAAACCAATTCAAACAATGACAAAAAGGTTGTATGCGATAGATGTAAATACAAGTCACCATGCTCCAGCCACAAACAACCGTTGAAGATGGTATCAACTACAGGCTTGGACCACAGAGCCTTGAGAAGACAAAACTGAACACAAACATCCGAAAATTGAATTTGTTAATAAAACAATAAGGAGATCCTTACCTAAGAGGCTGACTTATCCCCAGTGCTTACATGGCATACAATATTCAGTACCAACAATGATATGGGTGAATCACTAGTCAGACTGTGTGAGGAGATGGGTTGTCCAATCTCAAAGAACAGACAGGTTGCTGCATCACTTCTCAAGGAACAAAGTGTGCCTGAAAAACAGAAAGAAAGGGGAAAAACTCAGATAGCAAAAAAGGCTAAAATTGTTTCAAATCAATGAGAAACACCAAGAGGAAGCCAGCTACCAGAGAGGACTGCTATTGATGCTAGCCTGCAGAGTTCGACAAATACGAAAACAGGCAAAAAGGTGTATAACATACGAGCATGCTTACTTAGTTTGAATGCATAGGCGTCAGCTTTCATTCGTTAGAATATACATGCCGGCTCATGCCCCATTGTGCAAACTCTAGCTTTCTGACAATGAGTTCTGGATATATTTACGGAGTGTTTTTCAAGAGTCAAATGAAGAGGATTTATGCACATCTTGGTGTGGCACAGGTGGCTATTACCCAGCTGTTCTCCAAAGGAATCTACAGTGGGGACATCAAGAATCTTGGAGTGGACCATAAATGCAAGCCTGCGTACTTTGAAAACAGTTTTAGATCCATCTGGCCATGTCACATTCTTCTTCCCATAGCTATACATGCCTTTAGCTCCCAGCCAGGTAGTACAGTCACCAAGACCCAACCCCTTTCTCTGAATGTTTTCCCACGCAAATGGATAATTTCTAGAGAAAGTTTGGCATTTTGTTTCATTTGAACTCTAATCATGCTACATATGGTATGAAAAGTGCACACTTTCTGACCAAAGTACTCCCATAGCAACTGAAGCATCCCCATAGCAACCACTTCACCAGCTCTTTAGGGCCCAGACCTGTAATTGTTTTTCTATAGACTTCAATTATAAGAATTTGGTGAATTGTGACTCTCACAACTCGTCAACAGCTAAATGGCTACCACAGAATTGTAACTTGACCTTAGACTGACCACCTAAATGCATTTCTTCACCTTGGTGACCGCCATCTTTTATCACGTTTTGGCCTCGGAAGATGACCACCCTATCCCGCAGCTAATTTGCATAGAAACAATCTATAAATGCACAGGTTCTCATTTTCTGGTCCCCTGCCTTAAAACCCCTTTAGAAGTCGTCCAGCTTAGAGTGGGCAGTCCACAACAATAAACAACCTAGTGTTGTCTGCAAATAATCAAATAAACCACCCATTGTGTTTAACATTGTCCTTTATGTAAATTAAAAATAGGAATGGACCCAGAATAGAACCTTGAGGAACTCAAGCAAGTGCAGACGCCCAATCAGATGCCTGACCGCTAATCGTAACGCTGTCAGCGATTGGACAGATAGCTAAGAAACCAGTCAACAATGCGGTCTGAGCAGCCTATGGAATGTAACTTAATAAGTAGACCCTTGTGCCATACTCTGTCGAAGGATTTACTGATGTCGCAAAACATGCTCTTACTATCTTACCATTATCAACAGTCTCACAAATTGCATGGTAAGTATGTAGTAATTGGTTAGAACGTGGCATCGCCGTGTCTAAGCCAGATTGCAGAGTACAGGCGAATTAGCTTAAAAATTATAAACACAAACTCGTCCCTCAAAAACGGTTTATGAATATACAACCAAAGTTGTTGTTCCTACGTTGGAAACTTACTCAACAATCAATTAGCGAACAAACATCATATTTGATGTAAACAGGCCAACTTGCACGGAAGCAGTTACTTAATCCAAGCGGGGCCAACGCGCTGCTAGTCGCATGGTAATTGACAAAGGGGTACGTTCCCCAAATCGATGCTCTTTTTCAATGGACAATGACGATTCTACTAGCGCCCATGTTATGAAACATCAGAAAACAGTGAAGAACCAGTCTGATCAAGTTATGCATTGTTGGTTTGTATACTTCATGTACTTTTAATATTTGATTGAAATTCTAAATTACTAGCCCCAACCCTTAAGTTCAAAATGGATTTATCCACTCGATAAGGACAGGAAATTCCAGATTAAA
Source organism: Loripinus fragilis (assembly GCA_964019695.1). NCBI lineage: Eukaryota > Metazoa > Mollusca > Bivalvia > Lucinida > Lucinidae > Loripinus > Loripinus fragilis. The sequence continues at coordinate 45,694,415 of OZ026526.1, forward strand.
GAAAGTTGCCGCCTACATCTAATTCAAGTCCTATTTGTGCTATTAATAGACTTTTCGCTTACTGTATACAAAGGAAATCAGTTTCTTTTTATAATTTGGTGAAGAATTAATAAGTTGTTTGGGCCGCGCAAACGTGCGTGCATTTCATGAAAATCCTTACCGTATACAAACTGAACTCACATTTACGAGTATTAACCCTTAAAACGCATTATTACAAAAAATTTTTGTCGTCCACTAAAATATTTGAAACCTCATAGGCAAACAGTGTGGACCCAGATCAGACTACTCCTGTAGGAGCAGTCTGATCTTGGTCCACATTGTTTGTCTCTATGCTTATGTTAAATAGAAATTTTCAAATGCAGTTATTTTGCTGCCGTTTTAAGGAATAAATAGTATGTTTTGCGTCTATACTGAGGTAATGGCGCAAGATGATACAAATACTTTTGAATAAAACCACGCCTCATTTTCAGCTTTTACCTATGTCTAAGGTTGACCAGTCCTAATTACGAATTCATGAGGTGCCGCCTTTACAGTAAGCGAAAAGTCTAATAATACATTACTGCACGTAAATAACTAAAAGCAATTCTGTGTCTCTTCCTCACGGTGCCGTGGATTGGTCTACAGTGTGTGAATGCAGCATTTCATTGTAACACTCGCTTTTTGTGCTTTTTTGTCGGTAACAATTGTTTATATAGCTGTTTGTTTGACATGATTTCAGTATTTCATATTTTACTGAAACCTTATACTGCGACACACAATCGTCTATTGCAGATCGGATAACCAGATAAAGTCAAGGTTTGAAGTAAGTCCTACATCTCAGATGAAAATCTAGTTTATCTTTAAGTCCACAAAGTGGAAAGATGACTTCTCTCAGTTCATTAAGCTTGATAATGGTTATAACTGTTATAAGTAAGTTTATCTTTTAATTTATATATGACTATCTATGATAAATGAACAAGAGTTAATATGTAACTATCTGTGATACATGAACAAGATTTAATACATGTATAATATTATCTATGATAAACTAACAGGAGTTAATATGTAACTATCTCTGATAAATGAACAAGAGTTAATATGTAACTATCTACGATAAATGAACAAGAGTTAATATGTAACTATCTATGATAAATGAACAAGAGTAAATTCATGTATGTTAGTATCTCTGATAAATGAACAAGGAATAATATGTAACTATCTCTGATAAATGAACAAGAGTTAATATGAACTATCTATGATAAATGAACAAGAGTAAATACATGTATGTAACTATCTATGATAAATGAACAAGAGTTAATATGTAACTATCTCTGATAAATGAACAAGAGTTAATATGTAACTATCTACGATAAATGAACAAGAGTTAATATGTAACTATCTCTGATAAATGAAAAAGAGTTAATATGAACTATCTATGATAAATGAACAAGAGTAAATACATGTATGTAACTATCTCTGATAAATGAACAAGAGTTAATATGTAACAATCTACGATAAAAGAACAAGAGTTAATATGTAACTATCTATGATAAATGAACAAGAGTAAATACATGTATGTAACTATCTATGATAAATGAACAAGAGTTAATATGTAACTATCTACGATAAATGAACAAGAATTAATATGTAACTATCTATGATAAATGAACAAGATTTAATACATGTATAATATTATCTATGATAAACTAACAGGAGTTAATATGTAACTATCTCTGATAAATGAACAAGAGTTAATATGTAACTATCTACGATAAATGAACAAGAGTTAATATGTAACTATCTATGATAAATGAACAAGAGTAAATTCATGTATGTTAGTATCTCTGATAAATGAACAAGGAATAATATGTAACTATCTCTGATAAATGAACAAGAGTTAATATGAACTATCTATGATAAATGAACAAGAGTAAATACATGTATGTAACTATCTATGATAAATGAACAAGAGTTAATATGTAACTATCTCTGATAAATGAACAAGAGTTAATATGTAACTATCTACGATAAATGAACAAGAGTTAATATGTAACTATCTCTGATAAATGAAAAAGAGTTAATATGAACTATCTATGATAAATGAACAAGAGTAAATACATGTATGTAACTATCTCTGATAAATGAACAAGAGTTAATATGTAACAATCTACGATAAAAGAACAAGAGTTAATATGTAACTATCTATGATAAATGAACAAGAGTAAATACATGTATGTAACTATCTATGATAAATGAACAAGAGTTAATATGTAACTATCTCTGATAAATGAACAAGAGTTAATGTGTAACTATCTACGATAAATGAACAAGAATTAATATGTAACTATCTATGATAAATGAACAAGAGTAAATGCATTTATGTAACTATCTATGATAAATGAACAAGAGTAAATGCATTTATGCAACTATCTATGATAAATGAACAAGAATTAATATGTAACTATCTCTGATAAATGAACAAGAGTTAATATGCAACTACCCATGATAAATGAATCAGTCTATGCTCTTATGGTACACTTATCACATATGCTTAAAGTTGTCCTTTAAAAAGCATGCCCATCTAATCATTGGGGCTTAAAGCCATGTCTTTGACAAAATATCGCCATCTATTAGTACCACCATATATTGTATTTGTAAGAGATCTTAGTACAGGTGGAGTTAGAATGGACTTTTTTCTTCAAAATGTGATCTATTTATTGCTTTCGTCAAGATTGTTTTTCTTTATAAAGTTCTTAAGATAAAAAATGACCCTAAGAAACTATTTAAGTATTCACCTGGACAGATCTAAAGATCTAAATTCAATTTCAGTGACACTTTATGGAAGAACTACCTTAATGTTTGAAGCATGCGGCCCGAAATTGTAAAGGTATACTGTTCGTTATAAAACGAGATGTTGATTATTCATTATTCGTGTTTGCTCCCATCGGGAGTGGTGATTTGTGTTGGATCCTTGTTTTCATCCCTACATTTTTTTAAAAAGCCAATCACCTCCGTCCGTCTGTCTGTTATGCTATCGCCTCCTAAACCATTTGACAAAATTCAACCTTTGTTGTGTGTGTTACTCATATCTAATGGGCGCACAACAGTACATTTTTGGCCCCACCCCCTGGGGCCCTAGGGATGGGTCAAAAGGTCAAATATTAATAGTCAATCATAAAGTCAATTTCCAAGATTTTTTGTACCAAACTACATAAAAAGATGTTCATTTCTACATGCTCATTTCTTTGTATTTATGAAAGTGGTTGAGAATTTGTTAAAAAAGCTCATTTGTTGAAAAGGAATAGAGGCAATTCCAATGTGAACCTACAACATATGTTACTGAAAATAAGGAAGAAAACTATTTGGAAATTTACATTTTCCAAGCATCATGTCCATTGTCTTTACCTCTTTTAAATATCCCAACTACAAATCAGTATTAAAATTCCTGTCACTCTACTGCAAATTGTTTATATTTGCATGACAGCTATATCTCAAAATTCGAGTTCATGAACTGCCTCTCTGCTAACCTGCTAGTTGTGTGGTTGTAAGGAACGAGCCACCAATGATGCTATAAACATAAACCTTATCCTAACCTAACCATCGTGATAGAAAGTTAATTTTGTAAATTGCTTCTTCTTATTGTCTGTTCAGCCACTTTCAACTTATGCAATCAACTAGTAGTGGCGGCCAGAGTCTGAAGTCTAGCCAATCTGGGTCTACACACTGTTTGCTAGTGACTCATAAATATGACTCTAGTCTTGAATGGGTTTAAATAAAGTAGTGAAATACAGACGGTCATGCACGGTAGCATTTATTTATTTAAAATGACCTGTGACATGCGATTTTCAACAATATGGCATTTTGGCATGTGCAGCCTCATTTTAAGTTTGACTCTCATAGAATGCAAAGGCTCTGATCAAACTGTACGTAAGCGTAAGCTGATCTTAGGCTTTACTGGTGGCACACACTAGATTGTTGGTAATCTCATGTTTGGGCTCAAATATTTTTGTTATTCTACCAGCTGTATCCTACAGTGAGGCACTGCCAGGGAAGAATAAGTACTTCGCACGATTAGCTGAAAAGATGCTGAAAAAGGCTAAGAAAGAGCTTAGTGAACCAGAGCCAATCAATCGACGTAAATCTGATGATACCCCAAAGTTAAATCTAAAGGCGGTTAATCAAAAGAAAAAACAACCAAGTAAAAACCAACCAGTAACCAACTTGAAGCAAGCTGATAAAGCAAGAAAACCACACTGGTATGAGAATCAGATGCCAGAAAAGACAAAGAGTTATACCGATGGATCCTTTAAAGGCCAGAGAGGCAAAAAGGAGGTTGAAGTTAAATATAAGAAGAAGCGTACCTATAAGAAGAAAAAGGATGAAGATCAACCAGTTACCATCTTGAAACAAGATGAAAGTCCAAGAAAACAGTACCAATATGAGAAAGAGATTCCAGAAAAGACGAAGAGTTATAGTGAGGGATCCTATAAAGGCCAGCAAGGCAAAAAGAAGCCTGTAGTTAGATATAAGAAGAAGCGTACCTATCAGAAGGTAAGTAGTATATCCTTGAAAAAGTAAGTGTAAGTGAGTATGGTCAGGAAATACCACAAACCCACAGTGTAGACCAACCCACCGCATTGCAAGAAAAAGCCACAGAACATTAACAGTCACAATAGAAACCAAATACAGTATAGTAACCAGCGCTCTCCTCCTGATCAAGAACCCCCACAAACAATGTGAGCAACAATAAACACTGAATCAACCATAACAACAGAACCACCGTCTTAAAACCGACGGCAGCCAAAGCAACTTGGAGGCAGAAGGGTCTTAAATGCATTTTTCTGGCACCAAATCTTCGCCCTTAATTCTATTGTTGTTGTTATAACACAACAAAAAATGTTAAGGTCGCATAGAAGTTTCCTTCCTTGTGCAATGCATCATCACAGAAAACAATCTAATCAAATCAAAACACCATGATGAAACAAGGAAAAGCGCTCATGACTCACATATAGTCAGAGCTAAAGAAAACCTCAAGTTGAACCATGGTGGTCCCAGCCAAACACCAACCTCAGGCATCAACCAATCCCAAACAAATAATAACATAATTCATAAACAAACTAAATAATCTACCATAGTTATCCCAAATAATTAAACAAATATTTTATTTGATCGAAATAAAAAGGCTTTTCAAATACTGATGCCATTCCTAAGTTCTACACAAATTAGATATTGAAAATGTGCATGTTATATTTGTAAATTCTTCTCAGTGTCAATAAAAGGGCGGTTAATATAGCCATTGAAAGGAAACTAGGACGCTTATTGTATGCTACAGGCTTTTGAATACTGGTACCACATATACAATCTTCAAATAACTTATTACTTCAAGAGGCGCTAGCGTTATCACAAGACATTCTAAAGAGAGGATATCTACTTGGTTTTCACTTTATGCAAGTTTAAGCAAATTGATAGGTGTAAAATCGTCCAATGTCATGTTAGAAGATGTGTTATGGAAGAAGAAATAATGCGAGTGTTATATCAAATACAAAAATGTTAAATAATTGCACACAAGATCAAAGTTTCGGCTGTTTTTACCCATATGAGATAAAGTTGAACTGTTGATCATATTGAGACCATTAGGAAATTGTTCAGAGTTGAAATTTCAATAATTAAAGTAGGCCTACACGTGTTAAAGACTGAGAGTTCTTCTTCAAACATTTATTCAAAGGCTTTAAACATGTTAAATGTATTGTGATTGACATATTTTGACGAATTGGGCAAGAAGTTGTGCCACAGCCCCTGAGTCTTAATGATACGTAAGAAAAAGCTCATTTTCCTCAACAAATTTACTTAATCCAGTTTGATAAAATAACCATTTTCCATTGTTTAATGTTCTGTTTAATCGTTATTTCAATGTGTGCTATTTTGACCTTCTTACATACCACGCAATTATAAATTCAACTCAGTGACGTCACCAAGCAATATTATGCAGTACATTGCATCATGTAAAAGTGGTATGTGAGAAAAATAATCGATCATTGGTGTTCAGTGGTAACAGGAAATCCTAACCCTCAGTGGTAAACTCAACAAGCCTTGTTTCCCTCTGGAATGTGGGCCCTTGCCCTAGGGTTGAGATTTTCCTGTCCCCAGTGAAAATCAATAAAGAATTTTAGAGTCCATCATAAGTGTGAGGTATGGATAGAAAAATCTGTCCCAAATACCACTGACTGGCATCAAGAACCTTGCCAAATGATGACAAACGATGATCGCAAGGGACAGATTTTTCTATCACATCCTCACACAAATTATGTGTTATTTTTCTTGTTCACCACTAAATACCTTATCTTATATTGGTAAACGTGAAAAGGGCTTCCAGAAAATCCTAAACACGCTGTTATGCGGCATACATTTGACATGGTGATATCATTCTAACATTACAACGACGTCATTGATCAATGTGCGGCCAGCGTGCAGCTGTTCGATTTTTAATATTTCTTACAAATTGGTATTGGGTATGTGAGATAAATAGAAAACCGTCTCAGTGGGAAACGAGGATTGCTGAGTTTCCCACTAAACGGTGGACCCGAGGGTTGGGATTTCCTGTAAACACTAAACAACAATGATAGATAATTTTTCTCATATACCAATTTCACTTTCGGTGTTGTACTGTATAATAATTGTTTGTGACGTCACTGAGTTAATGTTTAAAATGATGTACGCTACTGTAGAAAAGGTCAACTGTTTGCGGCCTAATATCACAGCTTGAATAAGCGATAAAAAAGCAATTTAAACAATGAACAAATGGTCAGTTCGCCAAAATGGATTTACAAGAACTACCTTATCAGCAACAGTAAGTAAATTTGCTGAGGAAATAGAGTTTCTTTTTACACATTGCAAGACTCCCACTGTCCCTGGGCACGACCGCTTGGCCAGCACGTACAAATATACCATTCACAAAGCATTAAACTTGTCCAAAGCATTAGAATAAATGTTGAAGTAAAAATTGCACAGTTTATACCATGTGAAGGCCTACTGTAATCCTTGAAATTCCAATGATCAACAATTCAACTTTCGTTAGTCATGCACATAAAATGGCTTGTGTAGTTTATCTCGCATTAACAACCCGTCTTGTGTAGCTTATCTCGTATTAGCAACGCTTATCTCACATTGGTAGCGATTTGGGATAGAGTTTGCCAACATGGATTTAACATATAAACCACTCGATCTTGTATGCATTGGTATTTGAGAAGGAATTTTCTCATATAGGCAAAACCAGTGGAGATCCCAATCTAATGTGTTCTTGCACACCAGATAAGGATATCTGAGGTCTTACCCTGCGATAGAAAATCTTATTATACCCAAGTTATCTTACCCAGGCTATTTTACCCTGGCTGTCATGTGAGGGCTACATACGTTTGTTGTTTTGGAACTCGAGCACATGGTTGCAAAGTGACGACATTGTTATGTTAAAGTGATGTCATCATGTGAATTTGCATCTAAGCGTATTCAGGGACTTCTGGGAGCTTATTTTTAAATAGAAAAACAGTGGTGAGCAAGAAAAATAATCCATTTTTCGTGTGAGGGTAGGGTAGAAAAATCCATCCCTCGGGATCACCGTTTGTCATCACTTGGCAAGCCTCGGGATGCCAAACGGTGAACCTCGGGATGGATATCTCTATCCTACCCTCAGACTCATGATAGATTCTATATCACATACCAAATACCAACCCGTGGGAAGGATAAAAATTAACAGCCACACGTTGGAAGACAAGTGACGTCATTGATAAGTTAAGGTGATGTTATTATGAGGAAAAGAGATAGGATTTGAGTACTCATTTTCTGCATTAAAGTACTGTCGCATTAATTGGAAACATGAAAAATCGACTTCAGGTGCATTTTGTTCATTTTTTATTTTCTTGATACAATATACAAAATGCGATTTTTAATAAAATTTACTATCATGTGGTATATAGAGTATAACATTCGTGCTCCTGTACTATTGAATTCATTTAGCTACTTGCGAAAAAGAAATAAAATGCTTGGCTTTCATATCTTTTCCTCAACGCGTTTAATAAATACAATAAAACATGGACACTCGTGTAAGATCCTCTATTTACTCTATGAGCTCTTTTGTTCACATCTCTGATAGAGATTTCAAACTTCAGTAAAATTCAGTAAACAATAAGTATCCATTTTGATTATAAGAATTTATCATGAGTGTTAGGGTGGTGTAGAAAAAATCTGTTACGATGATCACCAATTGGCATCACGACGCTTGCCGAGTATTGTATTGTATTTTTTTTAAAAAGATGGTTTCCAGAAGTTTCTGAATACACTGAAACGTGGCATAACATAATTTGAATGATTCAACAAGCGTTCTTAACGCTGAGCCTGGTAAACTTGATATCAAAAGACACGAACCTAGTATTCTCTATGTATATACTTGCCATTTCCAGAATTTCACAGCTCTATCAAAATCAGTAGTTGAACAGGCTGGCTGTAGTCTACTGATATCACTCTAACATTAGATTCTTAAACACCTTTTTTTCGTTTCAGGATGACTGAGCCTGTGTCGCGTGGAAACGCTCGACCCATGCAAGGCTTGCTGAGGAGAAATGTGTGATGAAAACCTTTGTTACCGGGAAATTATAAACATAGTAAAATCCCAACATTTCATCAACGTATTGAAGTCTAGGAAAAGAAATACATCATAATATGACGCCTCTAAATTGCCCTTATGAACTATGTACAAGTTTATTGTATCAAACCAGGCAAAAGAGCTAATCTGTATATAAAGGGCTAATATACTCATGCTAAAATTAAAGAAGGCCACCCTGAGTTTTGTATAAGGTTCGATTAAATTGCATTATAGATCGGGGGTCACTTACAGGCAAACGCTATGTAGATAAAGTCCACATGTCCTGCAAATCTATAACACTGTTGGAAACCATTTTCTCATCTAGCAACACAATGCCAGTATACCTGCAATATGGCAAGGAAATGTTTGCAAGCTGGCTATGTACCCCTTGACTGGCCTTCCGGATCCGGATCCATCTCCGATTGGCCGCCCCTGGAATATTCTAGGCCAGCGGAAACATGTTCGTATCCCTCCCTTCCCAGCTGCCACTTTTCCCGAATTTGAAGACTGGCTGGTTGAACAATGGCGGTGCATTCCACGAGGGGGGAGGGTACAACCTCAGGCTTCATTTAAGTATGCGCAAAAGCCTCGTAGAATGCATTCATAAAGGTAGCAGTACAGTGTAATACCAGATATATTAATTTATAATCATAACATGTTCATGTCTGTATTTATATATTTTCAACAAAGCAGGTGAATTAGGGTGGGCCTCATGAACTACACAACATTTTATTGGCAGCTGCCACGCTCACTTGCCCGTGTAATACACTTCGAACATTGAGCTCATTCGCCATAAGTGATACTGGTGTTGTGATTGACAGCGAGCCACACCTGAGTCGCACGTGCAAAACAAGCCTCTTGTTTGCTCCGTTGGCTGTCCTGTTCAAGCTGGCTGTTCCGCTTTTCCATTTCACACTCCGACTAACCCGTTAATACCATTATATTTTAAATACAAAACTGTTATAATTCCTAAATTAAAAATATATTTTTATATTTTAGATATTATAATAAAATGTAAATATAAGCAAAACTTCAATTTTTGGAATGTTCATGGAATCATAAATAATTCGGGTCTCTTGCAAAGCTAACGCGAAACCCTTCCATGAACATTCTAAAAATTGAATTCATTTCTTAAATAATTATCAAAATAATTTTTGGGATAATTTTTTGTGAATGGGGAAATAAATCACACTATCATAGACAATAGTTCTGAGAAGTATCAAAATGGATGAAATTTAGATATATATGTGTGGATCCAGAGGGGGGACAGGGGGTCCGGACCCCCTGGAAAATTACAAAAATATATGTTTTCTTAGCAATACTGGTCCGGATCCCCTTAAAATCACAAAGCTACCAATCCAGCATTCAATGTTGGGCCATCATCGGCCCGCCAGCGAAACGCCATTTAAATGGCGTTTCGCTGGCGGGCCGTTGATGGCCTGATAATAGTGGTATTGGATCCTTCCTTCCCTCATCGAACTAAAAAAAACACATCAAAGTTGGACCCCCTCTGACAAAACTTTCCGGATTCGCGCATGGATATATACAAGTACATTCCATTAAATCATTTTAGTCTAGCGTCCATTTTATGTGACATCGGCAATCAGTGCAGACCTAGATCAGACGCCGCAGAATGCGGCATCGGATCAGGGTCTCCACTGTTAGCTTATAGAATAATCTATAAGAATTTATATAAAAATGAAAAATACAACCCGACGATCCTAAAATTTGAAAAGGGCTCATCCAATTAATAAAGACTGGTTAGTCCGTTTGGCTATGGGCTAACTTAAAAACGCACATACATGCAGCTAGATGCCTCAAATCATGTTTCGGTTGAACCCGATGTATACCTTGTGAGGCGATGCTGTTTTGTAGATTTTTAAGATATAATGGAATAAAACGATCTTAGCAACTCCAGATCTCCATGGATGAATGAGATTTCGTGAGATTATTTTCATTATGGTTGCCAAGGAGCTATCTTGAATATCGAATGAAACGATTATATCATAATACCTCCTACCAAGGGTCTGTTCAATGTGACATGCAGTTCGGGAAGAAATGTAGTTTGGAAACAATTCTAGATGGCTGCCAATATCGGAATCAGAATGGATAGTTTTGACGAAATTTCCATGTTGCACTGATGCCTGATACTAAATTTCAGCAAAATCTGACAAATGGTTCAGGCGGAAATTTAGTCGTTTTAAGAATTTCAAGATGGCGACCATGATGATCATCTTTAATATCGAATCGAAACAACGTGAGCAATTTGGATCTCTTTGTCGACCCAATTCTTCCCACCAAGTTGCCCTTTATCACAAACATTATGTTGGGAAGATATATTGTTTGAAGAATTTCAAGATGGAGGATATGGCCATGGATATTGAAATGAAACTATGTAAGCAATTCTAAATACCCAGGTCGACCTGACGACATGCTCATTTCTTTGTATTTATGAAAGTTGTTGAGAATTTGTTAAAAAAGCTCATTTGTTGAAAAGGAATAGAGGCAATTCCAATGTGAACCTACAACATATGTTACTGAAAATAAGGAAGAAAACTATTTGGAAATTTACATTTTCCAAGCATCATGTCCATTGTCTTTACCTCTTTTAAATATCCCAAACTACAAATCAGTATTAAAATTCCTGTCACTCTACTGCAAATTGTTTATATTTGCATGACAGCTATATCTCAAAATTCGAGTTCATGAACTGCCTCTCTGCTAACCTGCTAGTTGTGTGGTTGTAAGGAACGAGCCACCAATGATGCTATAAACATAAACCTTATCCTAACCTAACCATCGTGATAGAAAGTTAATTTTGTAAATTGCTTCTTCTTATTGTCTGTTCAGCCACTTTCAACTTATGCAATCAACTAGTAGTGGCGGCCAGAGTCTGAAGTCTAGCCAATCTGGGTCTACACACTGTTTGCTAGTGACTCATAAATATGACTCTAGTCTCGAATGGGTTTAAATAAAGAAGTGAAATACAGACGGTCATGCACGGTAGCATTTATTTATTTAAAATGACCTGTGACATGCGATTTTCAACAATATGGCATTTTGGCATGTGCAGCCTCATTTTAAGTTTGACTCTCATAGAATGCAAAGGCTCTGATCAAACTGTACGTAAGCGTAGGCTGATCTTAGGCTTTACTGGTCGCACATACTAGATTGTTGGTAATCTCATGTTGGGGCTCAAATATTTTTGTTATTCTACCAGCTGTATCCTACAGTGAGGCACTGCCAGGGAAGAATAAGTACTTCGCACGATTAGCTGAAAAGATGCTGAAAAAGGCTAAGAAAGAGCTTAGTGAACCAGAGCCAATCAATCGACGTTAATCTGATGATACCCCAAAGTTAAATCTAAAGGCGGTTAATCAAAAGAAAAAACAACCAAGTAAAAACCAACCAGTAACCAACTTGAAGCAAGCTGATAAAGCAAGAAAACCACACTGGTATGAGAATCAGATGCCAGAAAAGACAAAAAGTTATACCGATGGATCCTTTAAAGGCCAGAGAGGCAAAAAGGAGGTTGAAGTTAAATATAAGAAGAAGCGTACCTATAAGAAGAAAAAGGATGAAGATCAACCAGTTACCATCTTGAAACAAGATGAAAGTCCAAGAAAACAGTACCAATATGAGAAAGAGATTCCAGAAAAGACGAAGAGTTATAGTGAGGGATCCTATAATGGCCAGCAAGGCAAAAAGAAGCCTGTAGTTAGATATAAGAAGAAGCGTACCTATCAGAAGGTAAGTAGTATATCCTTGAAAAAAGTAAGTGTAAGTGAGTATGGTCAGGAAATACCACAAACACACAGTGTAGACCAACCCACCGCATTGCAAGAAAAAGCCACAGAACATTAACAGTCACAATAGAAACCAAATACAGTATAGTAACCAGCGCTCTCCTCCTGATCAAGAACCCCCACAAACAATGTGAGCAACAATAAACACTGAATCAACCATAACAACAGAACCACCGTCTTAAAACCGACGGCAGCCAAAGCAACTTGGAGGCAGAAGGGTCTTAAATGCATTTTTCTGGCACCAAATCTTCGCCCTTAATTCTATTGTTGTTGTTATAACACAACAAAAAATGTTAAGGTCGCATAGAAGTTTCCTTACTTGTGCAATGCATCATCACAGAAAACAATCTAATCAAATCAAAACACCATGATGAAACAAGGAAAAGCGCTCATGACTCACATATAGTCAGAGCTAAAGAAAACCTCAAGTTGAACCATGGTGGTCCCAGCCAAACACCAACCTCAGGCATCAACCAATCCCAAACAAATAATAACATAATTCATAAACAAACTAAATAATCTACCATAGTTATCCCAAATAATTAAACAAATATTTTATTTGACCGAAATAAAAAGGCTTTTCAAATACTGATGCCATTCCTAAGTTCTACACAAATTAGATATTGAAAATGTGCATGTTATATTTGTAAATTCTTCTCAGTGTCAATAAAAGGGCGGTTAATATAGCCATTGAAAGGAAACTAGGACGCTTATTGTATGCTACAGGCTTTTGAATACTGGTACCACATATACAATCTTCAAATAACTTATTACTTCAAGAGGCGCTAGCGTTATCACAAGACATTCTAAAGAGAGGATATCTACTTGGTTTTCACTTTATGCAAGTTTAAGCAAATTGATAGGTGTAAAATCGTCCAATGTCATGTTAGAAGATGTGTTATGGAAGAAGAAATAATGCGAGTGTTATATCAAATACAAAAATGTTAAATAATTGCACACAAGATCAAAGTTTCGGCTGTTTTTACCCATATGAGATAAAGTTGAACTGTTGATCATATTGAGACCATTAGGAAATTGTTCAGAGTTGAAATTTCAATAATTAAAGTAGGCCTACACGTGTTAAAGACTGAGAGTTCTTCTTCAAACATTTATTCAAAGGCTTTAAACATGTTAAATGTATTGTGATTGACATATTTTGACGAATTGGGCAAGAAGTTGTGCCACAGCCCCTGAGTCTTAATGATACGTAAGAAAAAGCTCATTTTCCTCAACAAATTTACTTAATCCAGTTTGATAAAATAACCATTTTCCATTGTTTAATGTTCTGTTTAATCGTTATTTCAATGTGTGCTATTTTGACCTTCTTACATACCACGCAATTATAAATTCAACTCAGTGACGTCACCAAGCAATATTATGCAGTACATTGCATCATGTAAAAGTGGTATGTGAGAAAAATAATCGATCATTGGTGTTCAGTGGTAACAGGAAATCCTAACCCTCAGTGGTAAACTCAACAAGCCTTGTTTCCCTCTGGAATGTGGGCCCTTGCCCTAGGGTTGAGATTTTCCTGTCCCCAGTGAAAATCAATAAAGAATTTTAGAGTCCATCATAAGTGTGAGGGATGGATAGAAAAATCTGTCCCAAATACCACTGACTGGCATCAAGAACCTTGCCAAATGATGACAAACGATGATCGCAAGGGACAGATTTTTCTATCACATCCTCACACAAATTATGTGTTATTTTTCTTGTTCACCACTAAATACCTTATCTTATATTGGTAAACGTGAAAAGGGCTTCCAGAAAATCCTAAACATGCTGATATGCGGCATACATTTGACATGGTGATATCATTCTAACATTACAACGACGTCATTGATCGATGTGCGGCCAGCGTGCAGCTGTTCGTTTTTTAATATTTCTTACAAATTGGTATTGGGTATGTGAGATAAATAGAAAACCGTCTCAGTGGGAAACGAGGATTGCTGAGTTTCCCACTAAACGGTGGACCCGAGGGTTGGGATTTCCTGTAAACACTAAACAACAATAATAGATAATTTTTCTCATATACCAATTTCACTTTCGGTGTTGTACTGTATAATAATTGTTGGTGACGTCATTGAGTTAATGTTTAAAATGATGTACGCTACTGTAGAAAAGGTCAACTGTTTGCGGCCTAATATCACAGCTTGAATAAGCGATAAAAAAAGCAATTTAAACAATGAACAAATGGTCAGTTCGCCAAAATGGATTTACAAGAACTACCTTATCAGCAACAGTAAGTAAATTTGCTGAGGAAATAGAGTTTCTTTTTACACATTGCAAGACTCCCACTGTCCCTGGGCACGACCGCTTGGCCAGCACGTACAAATATACCATTCACAAAGCATTAAACTTGTCCAAAGCATTAGAATAAATGTTGAAGTAAAAATTGCACAGTTTATACCATGTGAAGGCCTACTGTAATCCTTGAAATTCCAATGATCAACAATTCAACTTTCGTTAGTCATGCACATAAAATGGCTTGTGTAGTTTATCTCGCATTAACAACCCGTCTTGTGTAGCTTATCTCGTATTAGCAACGCTTATCTCACATTGGTAGCGATTTGGGATAGAGTTTGCCAACATGGATTTAACATATAAACCACTCGATCTTGTATGCATTGGTATTTGAGAAGGAATTTACTCATATAGGCAAAACCAGTGGAGATCCCAATCTAATGTGTTCTTGCACACCAGATAAGGATATCTGAGGTCTTACCCTGTGATAGAAAATCTTATTATACCCAAGTTATCTTACCCAGGCTATTTTACCCTGGCTGTCATGTGAGGGCTACATACGTTTGTTGTTTTGGAACTCGAGCACATGGTTGCAAAGTGACGACATTGTTATGTTAAAGTGATGTCATCATGTGAATTTGCATCTAAGCGTATTCAGGGACTTCTGGGAGCTTATTTTTAAATAGAAAAACAGTGGTGAGCAAGAAAAATAATCCATTTTTCGTGTGAGGGTAGGGTAGAAAAATCCATCCCTCGGGATCACCGTTTGTCATCACTTGGCAAGCCTCGGGATGCCAAACGGTGAACCTCGGGATGGATATCTCTATCCTACCCTCAGACTCATGATAGATTCTATATCACATACCAAATACCAACCCGTGGGAAGGATAAAAATTAACAGCCACACGTTGGAAGACAAGTGACGTCATTGATAAGTTTAGGTGATGTTATTATGAGGAAAAGAGATAGGATTTGAGTACTCATTTTCTGCATTAAAGTACTGTCGCATTAATTGGAAACATGAAAAATCGACTTCAGGTGCATTTTGTTCATTTTTTATTTTCTTGATACAATATACAAAATGCGATTTTTAATAAAATTTACTATCATGTGGTATATAGAATATAACATTCGTGCTCCTGTACTATTGAATTCATTTAGCTACTTGCGAAAAAGAAATAAAATGCTTGGCTTTCATATCTTTTCCTCAACGCGTTTAATAAATACAATAAAACATGGACACTCGTGTAAGATTCTCTATTTACTCTATGAGCTCTTTTGTTCACATCTCTGATAGAGATTTCAAACTTCAGTAAAATTCAGTAAACAATAAGTATCCATTTTGATTATAAGAATTTATCATGAGTGTGAGGGTGGTGTAGAAAAAATCTGTTACAATGATCACCAATTGGCATCACGACGCTTGCCGAGTATTGTATTGTATTTTTTTTAAAAGATGGTTTCCAGAAGTTTCTGAATACACTGAAACGTGGCATAACATAATTTGAATGATTCAACAAGCGTTCTTAACGCTGAGCCTGGTAAACTTGAAATCAAAAGACACGAACCTAGTATTCTCTATGTATATACTTGCCATTTCCAGAATTTCACAGCTCTATCAAAATCAGTAGTTGAACAGGCTGGCTGTAGTCTACTGATATCACTCTAACATTAGATTCTTTAACACCTTTTTTTCGTTTCAGGATGACTGAGCCTGTGTCGCGTGGAAACGCTCGACCCATGCAAGGCTTGCTGAGGAGAAATGTGAAATGAAAACCTTTGTTACCGGGAAATTATAAACATAGTAAAATCCCAACATTTCATCAACGTATTGAAGTCTAGGAAAAGAAATACATCATAATATGACGCCTCTAAATTGCCCTTATGAACTATGTACAAGTTTATTGTATCAAACCAGGCAAAAGAGCTAATCTGTATATAAAGGGCTAATATACTCATGCTAAAATTAAAGAAGGCCACCCTGAGTTTTGTATAAGGTTCGATTAAATTGCATTATAGATCGGGGGTCACTTACAGGCAAACGCTATGTAGATAAAGTCCTTCATACACATGTCCTGCAAATCTATAACACTGTTGGAAACCATTTTCTCATCTAGCAACACAATGCCAGTATACCTGCAATATGGCAAGGAAATGTTTGCAAGCTGGCTATGTACCCCTTGACTGGCCTTCCGGATCGGGATCCATCTCCGATTGGCCGCCCCTGGAATATTCTAGGCCAGCGGAAACATGATCGTATCCCTCCCTTCCCAGCTGCCACTTTTCCCGAATTTGAAGACTAGCTGGTTGAACAATGGCGGTGCATTCCACGAGGGGGGAGGGTACAACCTCAGGCTTCTTTTCAGTATGCGCAAAAGCCTCGTAGAATGCATTCATAAAGGTGGCAGTACAGTGTAATACCAGATATATTAATTTATAATCATAACATGTTCATGTCTGTATTTATATATTTTCAACAAAGCAGGTGAATTAGGGTGGGCCTCATGAACTACACAACATTTTATTGGCAGCTGCCAAGCTCACTTGCCCGTGTAATACGCTTCGAACATTGAGCTCATTCGCCATAAGTGATACTGGTGTTGTGATTGACAGCGAGCCACACCTGAGTCGCACGTGCAAAACAAGCCTCTTGTTTGCTCCGTTGGCTGTCCTGTTCAAGCTGGCTGTTCCGCTTTTCCATTTCATACTCCGACTAACCCGTTAATACCATTATATTTTAAATACAAAACTGTTATAATTCCTAAATTAAAAATATATTTTTATATTTTAGATATTATAATAAAATGTAAATATAAGCAAAAATTCAATTTTTGGAATGTTCATGGAATCATGAATAATTCGGGTCTCTTGCAAAGCTAACGCGAAACCCTTCCATGAACATTCCAAAAATTGAATTCATTTCTTAAATAATTATCAAAATAATTTTTGGGATAATTTTTTGTGAATGGGGAAATAAATCACACTATCATAGACAATAGGTCTGAGAAGTATCAAAATGGAGGAAATTTAGATATATATGTGCGGATCCAGAGGGGGGACAGGGGGTCCGGACCCCCTGGAAAATTACAAAAATATATGTTTTCTTAGCAATACTGGTCCGGATCCCCTTAAAATCACAAAGCTACCAATCCAGCATTCAATGTTGG
Organism: Loripinus fragilis; assembly: GCA_964019695.1. NCBI lineage: Eukaryota > Metazoa > Mollusca > Bivalvia > Lucinida > Lucinidae > Loripinus > Loripinus fragilis. Next base: position 45,712,246 of record OZ026526.1, read on the forward strand.
GCCATCATCGGCCCGCCAGCGAAACGCCATTTAAATGGCGTTTCGCTGGCGGGCCGTTGATGGCCTGATAATAGTGGTATTGGATCCTTCCTTCCCTCATCGAACTAAAAAAACCACATCAAAGTTGGACCCCCTCTGACAAAACTTTCCGGATCCGCGCATGGATATATACAAGTACATTCCATTAAATCATTTTAGTCTAGCGTCCATTTTATGTGACATCGGCAATCAGTGCAGACCTAGATCAGACGCCGCAGAATGCGGCATCGGATCAGGGTCTCCACTGTTAGCTTATAGAATAATCTATAAGAATTTATATAAAAATGAAAAATACAACCCGACGATCCTAAAATTTGAAAAGGGCTCATCCAATTAATAAAGACTGGTTAGTCCGTTTGGCTATGGGCTAACTTAAAAACGCACATACATGCAGCTAGATGCCTCAAATCATGTTTCGGTTGAACCCGACGTATACCTTGTGAGGCGATGCTGTTTTGTAGATTTTTAAGATATAATGGAATAAAACGATCTTAGCAACTCCAGATCTCCATGGATGAATGAGATTTCGTGAGAATATTTTCATTATGGTTGCCAAGGAGCTATCTTGAATATCGAATGAAACGATTATATCATAATACCTCCTACCAAGGGTCTGTTCAATGTGACATGCAGTTTGGGAAGAAATGTAGTTTGGAAACAATTCTAGATGGCTGCCAATATCGGAATCAGAATGGACAGTTTTGACGAAATTTCCATGTTGCACTGATGCCTGATACTAAATTTCAGCAAAATCTGACAAATGGTTCAGGCGGAAATTTAGTCGTTTTAAGAATTTCAAGATGGCGACCATGATGATCATCTTTAATATCGAATCGAAACAACGTGAGCAATTTGGATCTCTTTGTCGACCCAATTCTTCCCACCAAGTTGCCTTTATCACAAACATTATGTTGGGAAGATATATTGTTTGAAGAATTTCAAGATGGAGGACATGGCCATGGATATTGAAATGAAACTATGTAAGCAATTCTAAATACCCAGGTCGACCTGATGCTTCCCGCAAAGATTCCATTTATATCCAATATGTACTGAACCACACTTCTAACGCAAAATCAAACTGAACCTTAAATATTACAATATTATTGTTTCATGCATTGTAACGCAATTTTATCAAAAATTAAAACACTTATTAATGAAAATGATAGTAGAGCTTCATCAGTCAATTATTCCCTTTTAATCATAACCTGATTGGGTGTGAAGCCGCCGTGGTGTAGGGGATAAACCTATGTCTTGTAAACCAGGGGTTGCAGGTTCGATTCCCGGCTTCTCCCAGTCTGTCGGATGAGACTTTAAACCGGTGACCCGTCTTCTGAGACGCTTCAAAACCAGAACCACTGCCGGTTGAGCCTTCGGGAGTTCCTGGACAAAGAACCACAAAAAAAAAACAACATAAACCCACCCGGCCAGTACTGGTTCAGCCAAGGAACACAGTCACAAAAACACATAACCTGATTGGGTGAATGTCCGCCATAATCCCTGAACGGTACAATGATTTCGGTAAGTCTTCGTATATTAATTAAATTTACATTCCTGAAACATTTTTCGTTGGAAGTGTGGGTCAGTATATTTATGGGATGAGATGTTTGAAGAATTTCAAGATGGCGGACATGGCGCCCATTTTGGATATTGGAATGAAACTATGTTAGCAATTGTAAATACCCAGGTCGACTTGATGCTTCCCAACAATTGTCCATTCGTATTAAACATTTCAAGCTTAGAAACATCAAATGCAGTTCGGTCAGGAGCTTAACAGTCATTGAATATTCAAGCGACTAGCAAAGGCTCTGATCAGTCTGCGCATATGCGCAGACTGGTCTGAGCCTTTGCTTGTCGCACAAACCACATTGTTGGAAATCTCATGTTGCGGCTCATATATTGTTGTGAAGTGGTGTTGTTTTAAGAATTTCATGCCATGGCCGCCATCTTAGCTCGGAACGAAGCGATCTGACTCACCACCCCCCCCCCTCCCAAAAAAAAAAAAAAAAACAAAAAAAAACAATACAAAAAAACAACAAACAAACAAACAAATAAATAACAAACAAACAACAACAAAAAACTACCCGCGATGCCTCACACCAAGTTTCAGCTATATTCTCGAGGAGATGTCAAAAATGTAAAAAGCTGTGACGGACAAACGAACGACATAAAGACGGCGGAAAACGGGCCATAGCTTATACTGACCACCATTTGAGCCGACATGAGTTATCCATAAAAATGTGGTATGAGCGACCAGCAAAGGCTCAGACCAGCCTGCGTATACGCGCAGTCTGATCAGAGCCTTTGCTAGTCACTTGAATATTCTATGACTGTTAAGCTACTGTCACCGAACATCATTTGGAGTTTCTAAATTTAAAATACGGCTGCACAGGCTCGTCGGAGTCTACACTTGTCAATATGCCACATTGTTGGAAATTTCGTGTCACGGCTCATTTGTCCTTGCCGCTGTGTCACTTGCAATCAGTGCCATAAACTGTGTTCGGCCGTGCTACTGTTGTGCCAACCAAGAGTGACAGTGACGTATTATTTGTTTAAATTTGTTTATTAAAACATCCACTTGTACACTCCACTTGAGCTAACGCGAATCGATAGATCACTTGTGTATCAATCCTTATACACAAGTGATCTATCGATTATAAGTCCCTGATAACTTTGTAAACAAAACATGACGTCACTGTCACGTTTTGCTGGCAGAATAATAGTCTTGGTTTTGTTGTTGTGTTTGGGATTAGCATCGCTTTCAGCAAATTTTAAGCCATATCACAACGCTCAGTTTTCATAACACATAATTCCCGGGCTGACTCCTCAGCGGTTAATCAGTACTTAACATGTTTATACTTGCTTCAGTTACTAACAACTGCCATACTTAAACCAGAGGTAGGGAAGGAATCAATACTATACCAAAGTATATAGTACGAGGGATGTTCGAAATGAATTGCTTATTGTCCTATATCTCGATATCCACGTGGGGCACGATAAGAAACCAATATATACCTATCTAGGTTTATTCAAGGTCTACACAACGGTGTATAAATGTACATGTTAGATTAAATGTAAGACATAAAATTTGCCATATTAATACACGCAGTCATTGACCACCGTAGTAAAAATGGTTGGTAGAAGCGTCGACCAGAAATATGAAATATGGGCTTACACCAAAGCTCGCTCAAAACTTGGTTGTTCTTTGAAGCAGCTGATGACTTTCTACTACTTAAGGACCTTCTTTTGTGTCTTATGACACAGTTAGGAGCTGGAAAAATAAATATGAATCTGGTGTAGAGTCCATCAAAAATGCACCAAAATCAGGTAGGCCAAAATTTGCATCTCGTAAAGAAATCGTTTCAAAAATAAAGGAAATCATTGAAGGAGATACCAGATTTACAGTTCGCGATATTGCACGAAAAGTAGGCATATCACTATCAAAGGCTCATCTTATTTTGAATAAGCATTTGAAAGTCCGAAAGATTTTTGCTAGAATTGCCACATCTGTTGACTGATGAACAAAACAGACAACGGGTTAAAGTGGCTTAAAAGATGCTTCAAATGTTTCAAACTTGTGACAAAAAGCAGTTTGCCAATGTCGTCAGAGGTGATGAAAATTGGGTCTATTATTTTGAGCCCGTCAAAAAGATTAGCAATAAAATCTGGGCCTCTAAATAAAGCAGACGTCCAATAATTGCCAAACGGTCTTTGAGTGCAAGGAAGGTTTGGTTTGCAATTTTCTTCTCTGGTGAAGGAGTCGCAATAAAAGTGCCGATGGAAAATGGCAAAAAACATCACCGTAAAGCACTACAAAGACATAGTACTGGAGAAGCCGAAAAATATTATCAGAAACTACGCCCTGTCACTGATTTTAAACATATCCGTCTTCTACATGGCAATGTCCCTGCTCTTGCCTCCGAAATAGTTACGGCGTTTTGGAAGAAAGAAAAAGTAACTGTTTTGCCTCACCTCCCGTATTCCCTAGATCTTGCCCTATGTGATTTCTTTATGTTTCCGAAATTGAAATAATTCCTTGCTGAGCGGAAATACTAGTCCTGACAGGCTCTTGGGTCTGCTATTCATCAGTACCTTATTCCTGTGCCCAAATCAGCGTACCTTGACGCCTTCAGGAAGTGGATACATCGGTTGAAGCTTTGCATTTCTAGCCACGGAGAGTTCTTTGATGGCATGGAATGAGTATTTTTGTGCTTACTTAAAATTTGAAGTCTCCAGATAGAAATAAGCATCCCTCGTAGATTTTGCAGAGCCAGGGTTCGAATTCACGATCCCTTTATTGCAGTTAACAGTCAGATAACCAATCAATGCGCTACCTAGACACACTATTGTGATTATATACAGTATATAATGTTCCTTTTTCATACTCAATGATAGTTCACCAGTCCCTAAGCATGTAAAATTATACTATTTGGCATGTGTACAATCACACCGATCAAATTCATAGAAGCCATGTCCCGAATATCAAATGAATGCCTATTAAAATATGAGCTAGCATGACGTGAGTAGTAAATTTAGAAAGTAAAAATGATAAATTTCACAAAGCAGAAAAAGGAACAAAATCAATCTTTGAAGTATATCCAAAGCATGTGCACATCTTCAGACCACGAGCAACGCACTGACAAAGTTTCAAAACATTTCGTGGCTGTAGAAAAAATTGACTGGGACGTAAAGAATCAAACCAAACAAAACCTGTTGGAGAAGCTGGACACAAAAAGTACCCCATACATATACTTTGATACTTATCAATTAGAAAGCAAACCTGATGAGTATATAAAATAAGATACACATAGGCCTAAAAAATTGGCTGTGTTTTCAATAAAAAAATGCCCACCCTACAATTTTTATTGCATGTTTTATTTGTTTTGTTTTTAGATAAACAAAATATTTTATAACCACCGACCCTTTTTTCATTATTTTAAATAATATTGCTAAATCAAGGAAAACATACTTATAGGTCCATTGGGCCGGGTGCTTAATAATTGTATAATTTAATATTGTATTATATCATGTATGCACATGTCACTATAATAAACTCATTACTTATTGTTTGTCTTTCATTCATAAACGCTCTAAATTTTTATAAATTATCTGCAACCTTGTGAATGTTTGTTATCATTTCATTAAATATGATTTTATTGAAAAAAAAGAGATCATTCATACCCCCAACCCTATCCTTTGTCATGTTAGATGAAATACGCACACCTCTATGTTATATCTTCAAACACGACAAAATCACATGCTAAATTTCAAAACAATCGGTATAAAATTGTGTATACAAAGCAACCCAAATCTACATACATTGATAATATACAAGCCCGAACAGTGTGGGACAAAGGCAAACCGTGCAGACCCAGATCAGACGCCGCATCGTGCGCCTCTGATAAGGGTCTCCACTGTTTGCTTACAGAATGAACTATCAAAATTTAAATAAAAATGAAAAATACTGCACAACGCCCTTAAATCGGTTATGGAATGGGGCCAATTGATAAGGGTGAGAAAAATGGATAAGACCACAAGTTGGAAAAAGTAACAAAATCAAACTGCCAGGATAAACATATTTAAACCCCATGCAAATATTCAGACCATAACATGTGGATCCAGAGGTGGGGGGGTCCAAACCCCCACCCCCAGGAAAATCACAAAGCAAAAGGGTTCCTTAGCAATACTGGTCTGGCTCCCCTGGACAATAACAAAGCCATCAAGCTAGCATTCAATGTTTGCCATCATCAGCCCGCCAGCGAAGCGCCATTTAAATGACGTTACGCTAGTGGACCGATGATGGCCCGCTTTAAGTGGTATTATGATCATTTTTAATCAACTAAAAAAAGGTTGTCAAATTTAAGTTGGACCCACTCTGATAAAGCTTTCTGGATCCGTGAATTTAAAAACTGTAAGATGAAATGTGCACGCAAAAAACCCTCTTTCTACAGGCTGTATAGCATTCAAGTCAAAATAATGTTTAAGTTCACGTAAGAAAAAGTAACAAATTCAATCTTAGTAATATAAGAAAACGCATGCATATGTGTATATTAAAACCGTAACTTTAGCACTTGCATAGCTTCAAAAAAGTGTATGAGGAGTACTGCATATAAGGCATCCCCTGTAGTTGGACAGTGATAGCATTCAATTAAGCTTAGCCTAATAAAATGACTAAGTTCCTAGAAAATGATAACAATAATGATCTGAGGATTATATACAAACCATTTGCACATTTCCAGACCATAAAATACACCTGTTGATTTTTAAAACAACTTGGTATTAAAATGTTGAAAGAGATGTGTACGCAAGCTATCCTTGTAAATAGAATGGATTTCATAAAAAATATCTTAGTTTTACAATCTGAAAATGTGACAAAAAATAAAGTGAGCATTATACAAATTCACATTTTCTGGCCATGATTAAAGCGCTTGCAGTGTGTTTAAAACGATTGGTATAAAAGTGTAGATGGAGTTGCGCAAACAAGGTAACCCCTATAATAAGAGAGAAAGATGTAACGCAATGGCTGTCTTTTATTGAGATACAGTATTTCATGTAGTACTAACGTCAATAAACGTAACCAACACATCTGTATATTACATCAAAACTTCAATATATTATACCAGCTGTCTTTATATTAAGTCAAAATATATGTATATCAAGTCAACATTTTAATGTATGATACCAATACATCTTTAAGATAAATCTTCAATATATGTGATACCAGCCACCATTATATTACGTCAAACATCTATATATTAAGGCAAAAGTTTAATATATGACACCAGCACATCTATATATTAGGCCAATCAACTTCAATATATGATACCAACACATATTTGTATTAAATCAAAACTAATTATATGATACCAACAATCTTTATATTAAGTCGAAATTTCAATACATGATACTAGCCATATTCTTATTAATAATAATATAATAATAAGTGATACTAGCCATCTTTATATTAAGTCTAAAACATTTATATATCAAGTCAAAACTTTTATATAAGAAACCAACACGTCTTTATATTTAGTCAAAACTTAATTACATTATACCAACACAGCTTTATATTAAGTAATAATTTCAATTTAAGATACAGTTATACACATCTTCGGAAATTTCGAGCCTACATAAGGCAGTGAAGCCCATGGGGAGGACAGCCTGGGTATCATGTCTACAACCTACTAGGTGTGCCCCGTTGGGCTGGGCTTTAAGGGCCTAAAATGGTGATGCAATAGGGCCTGGTAGCCATTAATGGGGATACTATAAAGAGTTATATGCAAAGTTCAGGTGCGCAGCCTTGGGAGGTTCGACTATACAGCAGTGAATAGCAAAACGAAAAGAGCATACAGATATTTTAAGGTTGTAGTAACAGAGAGAGCATACACATCGGTGAACAGTAATACGAAAAGAGCATACAGGTATTTTAAGGTTGTAGTAACGGAGAGAGCTTACATAGCATACAGTAAAACGAAATAGCATACAGATCAGTGAATGTTGTAGTAACGGAGAGAGCTTACATAGCAGTGATAGTTGTAGTAACGGAGAGAGCAAACAAAGCATACAGTAAAACGAAATAGCATACAGATCAGTGAATGTTGTAGTAACTGAGAGAGAGAGAGTACAAAGCAGTGATAGGTGTAGTAAAGGAGAGAGCATGCAAAAAAACAAGTGAGTTTGATCAGGAAATACCACAATCACACACCACGCCGACCAACCCACGGCACCATAAGGAAGAGCAACAAAACACTGACTGTTACACAGCATAAGGAAGACATAAAGTAAAGTTACCTCTCTCTTCCCCGTCAAGATAGTCCCAAACCTGATGAGTATATAAAATAAGATACACATAGGCCTAAAAAATTGGCTGTGTTTTCAATAAAAAAGTGCCCACCCTACAATTTTTATTGCATGTTTTATTTGTTTTGTTTTTAGATAAACAAAATATTTTATAACCACCGACCCTTTTTTCATTATTTTAAATGATATTGCTAAACCAAGGAAAACATACTTATTGTTTGTCTTTCATTCATAAACGCTCTAAATTTTTATATATATTATCTGCAACCTTGTGAATGTTTGTTATCATTTCATTAAATATGATTTTATTGAAAAAAAAGAGATCATTCATACCCCCAACCCTATCCTTTGTCATGTTAGATGAAATACGCACACCTCTATGTCATATCTTCAAACACGACAAAATCACATGCTAAATTTCAAAACAATCGGTATAAAATTGTGTATACAAAGCAACCCAAATCTACATACATTGATAATATACAAGCCCGAACAGTGTGGGACAAAGGCAAACCGTGCAGACCCAGATCAGACGCTGCATCGTGCGCCTCTGATAAGGGTCTCCACTGTTTGCTTACAGAATGACTTATCAAAATTTAAATAAAAATGAAGAATACTGCACAACGCCCTTAAATCGGTTATGGAATGGGGCCAATTGATAAGGGTGAGAAAAATGGATAAGACCACAAGTTGGAAAAAGTAACAAAATCAAACTGCCAGGATAAACATATTTAAACCCCATGCAAATCTTCAGACCATAACATGTGGATCCAGAGGTGGGGGGGTCCAAACCCCCACCCCCAGGAAAATCACAAAGCAAAAGGGTTCCTTAGCAATACTGGTCTGGCTCCCCTGGACAATAACAAAGCCATCAAGCTGGCATTCAATGTTTGGCCATCATCAGCCCGCCAGCGAAGCGCCATTTAAATGACGTTACGCTAGTGGACCGATGATGACCCGCTTTAAGTGGTATTATGATCATTTTTAATCAACTAAAAAAAAGTTGTCAGAGTTAAGTTGGACCCACTCTGATAAAGCTTTCTGGATCCGTGAATTTAAAAACTGTAAGATGAGTTGTGCACGCAAAAAACCCTCTTTCTACAGGCTGTATAGCATTCAAGTCAAAATAATGTTTAAGTTCACATAAGAAAAAGTAACAAATTCAATCTTAGTAATATAAAAAACGCATGCATACGTGTATATTAAAACCGTAACTTTAGCACTTGCATAGCTTCAAAAAGTGTATGAGGAGTACTGCACATAAGGCATCCCCTGTAGTTGGACAGTGATAGCATTCAATTAAGCTTAGCCTAATAAAATGACTAAGTTCCTAGAAAATGATAACAATAATGATCTGAGGATTATATACAAACCATTTGCACATTTCCAGACCATAAAATACACCTGTTGATTTTTAAAACAACTTGGTATTAAAATGTTGAAAGAGATGTGTACGCAAGCTATCCTTGTAAATAGAATGGATTTCATAAAAAATATCTTAGTTTTACAATCTGAAAATGTGACAAAAAATAAAGTGAACATTATACAAATTCACATTTTCTGGCCATGATTAAAGCGCTTGCAGTGTGTTTAAAACGATTGGTATAAAAGTGTAGATGGAGTTGCCCAAACAAGGTAAACCCTATAATAAGAGAGAAAGATGTAACGCAATGGCTGTCTTATATTGAGATACAGTATTTCATGTAGTACTAACGTCAATAAATGTAACCAACACATCTGTATATTACATCAAAACTTCAATATATTATACCAGCTGTCTCTATATTAAGTCAAAATATATGTATATCAAGTCAACATTTTAATGTATGATACCAATACATCTTTAAGATAAATCTTCAATATATGTGATACCAGCCACCATTATATTACGTCAAACATCTATATATTAAGGCAAAAGTTTAATATATGACACCAGCACATCTATATATTAGGCCAATCAACTTCAATATATGATACCAACACATATTTGTATTAAATCAAAACTAATTATATGATACCAACAATCTTTATATTAAGTCGAAATTTCAATACATGATACTAGCCATATTCTTATTAATAATAATATAATAATAAGTGATACTAGCCATCTTTATATTAAGTCTAAAACATTTATATATCAAGTCAAAACTTTAATATAAGAAACCAACACGTCTTTATATTTAGTCAAAACTTAATGACATTATACCAACACAGCTTTATATTAAGTAATAATTTCAATTTAAGATACAGTTATACACATCCTCGGGAATTTCGAGCCTACATAAGGCAGTGAAGCCCATGGGGAGGACAGCCTGGGTATCATGTCTACAACCTACTAGGTGTGCCCCGTTGGGCTGGGCTTTAAGGGCCTAAAATGGTGATGCAATAGGGCCTGGTAGCCATTAATGGGGATACTATAAAGAGTTATATGCAAAGTTCAGGTGCGCAGCCTTGGGAGGTTCGACTATACAGCAGTGAATAGCAAAACGAAAAGAGCATACAGATATTTTAAGGTTGTAGTAACAGAGAGAGCATACACATCGGTGAACAGTAATACGAAAAGAGCATACAGGTATTTTAAGGTTGTAGTAACGGAGAGAGCTTACATAGCATACAGTAAAACGAAATAGCATACAGATCAGTGAATGTTGTAGTAACGGAGAGAGCTTACATAGCAGTGATAGTTGTAGTAACGGAGAGAGCAAACAAAGCATACAGTAAAACGAAATAGCATACAGATCAGTGAATGTTGAAGTAACTGAGAGAGAGAGAGTACAAAGCAGTGATAGGTGTAGTAAAGGAGAGAGCATGCAAAAAACAAGTGAGTTTGATCAGGAAATACCACAATCACACACCACGCCGACCAACCCACGGCACCATAAGGAAGAGCAACAAAACACTGACTGTTACACAGCATAAGGAAGACATAAAGTAAAGTTACCTCTCTCTTCCCCGTCACGATAGTCGCAAAACTAGACAGACACAACTGTATAGCAAAACAAGGACCAAATATATAACCCCCACAAACAATGGGAGCAACAATAAACAATAAATCAACAACAACCGAACCACTGCCTTAGAACGGACAGCAGGTTAAGTCACTGGGGCGCTTAAATGCATTTACCAGTACAAAATTTTGCCCTAGATTAAGTTGTTTAAACACACAAAAAAATGTTTAGCTTGCATAGAGACTTCCTAACTATTGCAACGGAATTAACACACAGAGCATACAAAAGCCGTGAACAGTAAAACGAAGAGAGCATGCAAATCAGTGAATGATGTAGTAACGTGAGGGAAGGCTATATATAGTAACTCAGTAAAACGAAAAGAGCATAAAAAGCGGTAAGCAGTAAAGCAGAAAGAGCAAATCAGTGATGGTTATAGTAACGTAAAAGGCGAACAAGCAGTGAACAGTAGAACAGAAAGATCATACAAATCAGTGAAAGTTGTAGCAACAGAAATAAGGCATAAAAAGCGCAGCGAACAGTAAAACGGAGAGAGCATACAAAGCAGTGAACAGTAAACGGACAGAGCACACAGATCAATGAAGGCTGAAAATGCAAAGGGAAGAAAGGGAGGCTGCCTGGAACAATATTGTCAACATGAGAGGGGAATATACCAAAGTAACAGAAACAATACCTTGAAAGACCGTAAAGGAACCTCAACTTTTACAGAAAACGGACGGTTATTATCAGGAGCAGAGGAAAAACAGACATACTCAGGTGGCAAAACGAATAGGTATGAAGAAATCTAATACATCCCAGATCCAGTCAGCCTGGAGTGTCCTGTTGACAAGCGAAGGAAGTTTAGATCTCTACTGAATGTGTTTGAAAAGTTACTCTAGAAAGTCCACCCTGTTATGGCAAGTGGTTTTGATTCGAAAGCTAAAACATCTGGTAGCGCTAAATTATTTATAGTTGTTTGTTGGACATGAGTTAAGTATTTCGTATATCACTGATACATTTCGTACCTCATGTTGCGGCACACAATGCCTCGTCCCGGAAAGCCTGATTTTGCTGCATGCGAACAACAAAGGTGGAGACTAGTCTGCGCATCCGCGCAGTCTGATCAGCACCTTTGTTATTCACTTTCTGAAAAGAATTATAGCTAAACTTGGTGCATGCAACATTTTAATATTACAACTAATCTTTGTAGCTGAGTAATCTGGTTTGAGTCTCATCTCATCATAAACCCGGAAGGCATGTTTTCTCATAGCGAGGCCCATATCTTTTCGGTTAGATTGAATTACAAGTCATGTTGAAAGTCCTTCCTACCTTAGGCTTTTAACCTACTCGTACGAAGTCTCAGTTTATCTAAAAATCCACATTGTGGAGATATGTCTTCTCTCAGTGCATTGTGCTTGATAATGGTTATTACTCTTATAAGTAAGTTTATTTTGGAATTCATATGTACGAGGGCTGAGCAAAAAGTTCGTAGAATTTCTTCGTAACTTTTTTATTTGAAGGATCATAGTCTTTAGATTTTCACATGCGTAAATATGGTCTAATATCAATTTCAAAGTAAAGTTTTATAAGTCTAACTCCACTTTAAATATTTTTATTTAAACCTTAAAAAGTGCAAGGTTCACTAACCCGGAGCACGCCATTAATTCACTGATGCCATGCTTTAAAAAAATCGTCAAATTTCAAAATTGTCTCATTCAAATCAACTGCAACTACTTTAACGTCAAGCATGACGCCATCCGACGTTACATACTAAATTTCCGACGTCATTTTCGAAAAATAAAGGAATGACAATAGTTTTTGTGAGCCCTATTTGAGGAAAAATACAGCAAAATGTGGTTTTAGGGGATGTGAAAGAAACATGCGCAGCAATAAAATTCGTTTTGAACTTATGATATTTGCCAACTGAAACCTTTAATTTATTACAAATAGCTGAGGATTCATCAGAAATGTAAAAAAATGACAGTGTTCAAGTGAAGTGAAGGTTTGAGCAAGTAAGAAAGACCTTTGCATAAGCCCAAGGAGTGGGGGTGCAAACATAATAAGCAATAAATTCGTGACGTGTATCTGTGACGTCGTGAAAAGGACGGCATGCGAATAGTAAGTGAGGTTTCAGAGACAGTATGATCTTAGTATTAAAATGTAAGAACTATCTTGCATGATCTCTTGCACATGCATTATCTATTCGCATTATGGGAGCAAAATTATTGACATTTGAGGAGCAGGAAATAAGGGTTATTGTCTGAAAGCAGTTGTTTACGGCCAAATACGAATGGAGGTGATAGGTTCCTTGACATGATTATCATGTGTGATGAAAATCGGCTTTGGCACTTCGATTCCAAAATTAAGCATCAATCTTAACATTAGAATAGAAAGAGCTGGAGGTCAAAGTTGCTAAGAGTTGAGAGAAAATTATGTTAAAAAAGGGAGAATAAACAGGGAATCTTGATGTGCCAAGCTGTTACCATGAGCGTTACAGTCAACTCACAGTATTATGTAAAAGTATTTAATTTATTCTATAAATGAAATATTGCTAATCAACTAGATAAGATATATAATTTATCTATTAATTACCGCTAATTATGAGGTACATCTAATGTGCATACATGCAGCAAATACTATAATTACACGCTGATAGAGATCCCTTATAACGTTAAAAAGGTTGTAAAATGACGTTAACGTCATGGCGTGCTCCGGGTACACTTTACATACGTTGTAGAAGGAGTCATAGCGACGAAAGCTTTCTAGCGATTTGTCTGAAACTTTTAAATTTTGTCCTGTTTGAATTGATCTTAAAGATGTTAAAATATGAGTGCAACAACATTAGTACTTTTGCTTTTATTAACAAATTCTACCAACTTATTGCTCAGCCCTCGTATGCATCTATAATAATGAGCCGTGACATGTGATTTCCATCAATGTGGCATTTTGACATGTGTAGACTCAGACGAGCCTGTGCTGCCTCTTTTTAAGCTTAGAAACTCCAAATGATATTCAGTCAGTAGCTTAAACGTAATATAATACTCAAGCGGCTAGAAAAGGCTCTGATCAGACTGCGCGTATGCGCAGGCTGGTCTGAGCCTTTGCTGGTCGCACATACCACATTGTTGAAAATATCATATCACAGGAGCTTGAAGTTCTGTTATTTTATCACTTCTTTAGCCTCAAAACTAATACTTCACAATAATGCCATTACAATATCGCTGTTGTAATCTTCTATCTGAAAGCCTGTTGCATGTTTCAAAGACAAAACTTCAGGCGCCCGTACATGATATGATAAATGAGCATCCCATCGGATAAGGATACATATCGCATATTCGTTAAGTTGTTCATTAAGTTAGACCCATTTAGCGAATAAAATTTCCCTTTTTAAACCGTTTGGACCAATCTATTTCCGTTACAAGGGTTGTAGGGTGGTATTTTATTCACATTTTAATCAACCAATCGGCCATTCTGTGCCGCGATCAGGGTCTAGATTGTTTTTCAATGTCTCACAAAAAAGGACGGTAGGCTTATATGGGTTAAACAAGCATGTGCAGCTTATCTCTAGGGCTTTAGGTCTGGATTTTGGAATTAACCGCCTTCTATAACAATATTGGCGTACTTCGAATCGAACTAAAGTTCCTTCTATAGTTCTTACGTAATAGATGCGTACGCATGTTTACACCCGAACGACTTAAGTTGGAACTTTTAGTTGGTTGGCAAGTAAACAAAAATAATAGCCCTGTATGCTCCACTTCAATTCTTCGTCGTGGACAATAAGGATGTTATAAACTGCACATCGCTTTCTAAATAATCGATTACGAATAAGTGGGACCAAAAATTGTACTCAGCTAGGTTTATTTTACAAAAATGTATTATTTTGAGGCTACTGACCGATCTTGAACCCATCGTGCTAGATCTTGAACCCATCGTTAGATATGTCTAGAGTAGGGAACCAGCCTATCTACTAAAGTAACGGTGCTCCGACCATCTCCAGTAGGTTCGTGACGTCACCCTAGTAGCGACTATAGGTGTTCGAATCAAACATTAGTTACTATAGTAGGGACTACAGTTCGATTCAAAGTGCGCCATTGTAGTTAAGGTTAGATGAGTTACTAAATAGCATGCGGCGGCTCAAAAACACTATCGGGGCGCTATCTAAAACCATACTGAGTTAAGGTTCCAAATAACATTCAGTGGCTCAAAAAATGGTTAAAACTGCCATCTAAAACATACTGTAGTTAAGGTTAGAATAGTAATCAAATAGCATTCGCCATTCGGTGGCTCAAAAAAGGTTGAAACTGTCATTTAAAACCATACTGTAGTTAAGGTGAGACTAGCAACCAAATAAAATTCAGTGGCTCAAAAATGGTTGAAACTGCCATCTAAAACATACAGTAGTTAAGGTTCATCTAGCAACCTAATAGCATTCGATGGCTCAAAAAATGGTTGAGACTGACATCTAAAACCATATCACAGCTTAAGTCAGTCTAGTAACCAAATAGCATTCGGTGGCTCAAAAAATGGTTGAAACTGTCATCTTAAACCATACTGTAGTTAAGGTTCGCCTAACATTCGAATAGCATTGCATGGCTCAAAAAGTAATTGAAACTGCCATCTAAAACCATACTAGTAAGGGTTCAACTAGCAACCAAATAGCATTCTTCGGTGGCTCAAAAAATGGTTGAAACTGCCATCTAAAACCATACTGTAGTTTAGGTTAGACTAGCCATCAAATAGCATTCGATGGCTCAAAATGGTTGAATTCATCATCTCAAAACATACAACAGTTAAGGTTCAACTAGCAACCAACTAGCATTCGGTGGCCCAGAAATGGTTGAAACTGCTATCTAAAACCATACTGTAATTAAGGTTAAACTAGCAACGAAATAGCAATCGGTGGCTCAAAAATTGTTGAAACCTCATTCGAAAACTATACTGTAGTTAAGGTTCAACAAGCATCCAAATAGCATGCGTCGTCTCAAAAAATGGTCGAAACTGCCATCTTAAACAAACTGTAGTTAAGGTTAGACTAGCAACCAAATAGCTATCGGTGGCTCAAAAATGGTTGAAACCGCATTCTAAAACTATACTGTAGTTAAGGTTCAATAAGCATCCAAATAGCATGCGATGGGTCAAAATATGGTTGAAACCGCCATCTTAAACATACTGTAGTTAAAGTTAGACTAGCAATCGAATAGCATTTGGTGGCTCAAAGATGGTTGAAACTGCCATCTAAAACCATAGTGTAATAAAATAAGTCTAGTAACCAACTAGCGTTCGGTAGCTCAAAAAATGGATGAAACCGCCATCTCAAACCATACTATAGCTAAGGTTCAACTAGCAACCAAATAGCATTCAGTGGTTCAAAAAAGGTTAAAACCGCCATCGTAAACCATACTGTAATTATTGCTAGACTAGAACCCAAATAGCATTTGGTGCCTCAAAAAATGGCGGAATCTAAAACATACTGTAGTTAAGGTTCAACTAGCAACCAAATAGCATGAGGTGGCTCAAAAATGGTTGAAACCGACAGCTTAAACCATTCTGTAATAAAGGTTAAAGTAGCAACCAAAAAGCATTCTGTGACTCATAAATTGTTGAAACTGCCATCTAAAACATACTGTAGTTAAAATTAGACTAGTAATCAAAAAGCATTCGTGGCTCAAAAATGGTTGAAACTGTCATTTAAACCATACTACAGTTAAGGTTAGACTAGCAACCAAATAACACTATAACATACTGTAGTTAAGGTTAGACTAGCAACCAAATAACATTCAGTGGCTCAAAAAATGATTAAACCCGCCATATATAAAACATACTGTAGTTCAGGTTAGAGTAGCAACCGAAATGAATTCGGTGGCTCAAAAATGGTTGGAACTGCCTTCTAAAGCCATACTGTGGTTAAAGTCATTTTAGTAACCAAACAGCATTGGCTGGCTCAGAAAATGGTTGAAACCGCCATCTAAAACCATACTAGTAAGGGTTCAATTAGCAACCAAATAGCATTCGGTGGCTCAAAAAATAGTTGAAACTGCCATCTAAAACAATACTATAGTTTAGATTAGAATAGCAGCCAAATAGCATTCGGTGGCTGAAAAAAGATTGAAACTGCCATCTTAAACCTTCTGTAGTTAAGGTTCAACTAGCAATCAAATAGCATTCGGTGGCTCAAATAATGGTTGAAACTGCCATCTTAAACCATTCTGTAGTTTAGGTTCAACTAGCAACCAACTAGCATTCGGTGGCTCAAAAGATGGTCGAAACTGTCATCTAATACTATACTGTATAAGGTTCACTTAGCAACCAAATAGGATTCTTTGATTCAAAGAAAATGGTTGAAACAGCATAATGTAATAAAGGTTAGATTAGCAACCAAATAGCATGTGGTGGCTCAAAAATGGTTGAAAAAGCCATCTAAAACATACTTAAATTAAAGTTAGGCTAGTAATCAAATAGCATGCGGTGGATCACAAATGTTTAAAAATGCCATCTATAGCATACTTTAATTTAGGTTAGACTAGTAGTCAAATAGATTGCCTATGCTGAAAAAATGATTGTGTCTGTAGATAGATTTCGTAATTTAGGGCACTGCATTTGATACGAAGGCATGTATGCAACACTTTGCGACTTCTTTCACCGACAAAGATATACTTAGGCACAGATATATTTCTTTGGTTTAAGATGTGTTTGAAAGATGCGACAGATGAGGAATTCCTTTGCTCTTCGCTGAGACTATTCCAATCTCCTATTGTAGTAGGGAGAAATGAAGTTAACAATAGTTTTGAAATATCAACACCACGTACCAGCAAGATAACAAAGCTTTTAAACACAGTAACATTGCGAATTTGGAAGACATAAGGTCATTTTAAGACGCAAACACTTCTTATGGACAAAACATAATAGTTTTACAACATAACACTCTGCAAATGAAGAAGACATCAAGTGTTTTGAACATGACTAAACTCCAAATTGACAAGACAAGATATGTTTGTGAGAATGCAATATTACATTACGTCAAGGCATCATAGCTTTTCAACATAACAACATGGCTAAAAGGCAAGACATAATGTAATTTGGCATAATAAGACTACACAAAGGCAAGATAGGAAATGATTTAAACACAACAAAATTGCAAACATATAGGATAACATAGTGTTTCTACAAAACAACATGGTAAACTGACACAATAGCATAGTGTTTCAAAACAACAGCATGGCAATAAGACAAGAAAGCATAGTGTTTTCAACATAATGACATTGCACATAGACAGGATAAGATAGTGTTTCGACATATTAGCAAGTCAAACAGAGAGGATAACACAGTGTTTCAACACAAAATCATGACAACCAGACAGGAAAGCATAGTGATTCGACATGATAACATGGCAAAAAGACAGGATAACATAGTGTTTTGACACAATTACATGGCAAATAGACAGGATAGCATATTCTTTCAACACAATAACATCCCAAATAGACAGGACAGCAAAGTTTTTGACAGAATAATATGACAAATAGACAGGATAGCCTAGTGTTTCGACATGATATCATGGCAAATATACAGGATAACATAGTGTTTCAACACAATAACATGGCAAATAGACTAGATAGCATAGTGATTCGACATGATAACATGGCAAATAGACAGGATAACATAGTATTGCGACACAATAACATGGCAAATAGACAGGATAGTATAGTGTTTTGACACAATAACATGGCAAATAGACAGGATAGCCTAGGGTTTCGACATAGTAACATGACAAATAGACAGGATAGCATAGGGTTTCGACATGATAACATGGCAAATAGACAGGATAGCCTACAGTTTCGACATGATAATATTGAATATGCACCAAACAACATGAATCGTTAGTTTGTAACATGATTACACAACATACAGACATGATGGAATGTAATTTTGAAAGAATACCACTGCACACAGACAAGATAAGTAAGCCTTTAAACATAATGAATATGCAATTTGACAAGACAAAATGAAAATTAACACTTCTTGTAGACATGACATAAAATCTTCATAACATATTAACACTTCAAATAGACTGGACATCATACGCGTTTAACACGTTAACACAACACATAGACATAATAGCACGTCATTTTGACATAATAAGAAGACCAGTCAACAAGGCAAGAAGAAAATGAATAACAGAAGATGGCTATGGCGTTCTATTCATTTATGTCTGACTAAACACGCTTGACAGAAAAAAGGTCTCCAATGTAAAATATTGAAATGAGACAAGTAAAACGTGTCCTACATAAAATACATATGTTTCTGTGCTTAAAAGAAACATCCCAGTGAGAAAATATGTTTTGATAGACAATACTGAATGTAATTATTTTTGGTTATATACTGTAAATTGTGTTAACATTTGCAAACAAGTTATTGTCCTATATTGGTGATTTTTGCCTTTTTTGCGATGTAGGGTTACTAACTCCAGTAATTTCAAATGTAGCTTTACGAAACTTGGAAACAAATGCTTAACACCAAAATGTCTTGTTCATATTCCTGACTGATCTCGTGGCTCCAATAGTTGTTGCGATTTGTTCATCAAAATAGGTCATTTTGGTTTTGTGAGAATATGCGATTCTTGCAACATCAGTGTTCCCTGGAAATATATTTCTAGCAGTTACGCGACACAACAAGAATTTCTAGCGATAAGGCGAGCAATCTCCCTAAACGAGACGTTCGTTTTATTTTGTTGAAATAACGACTGTAGAAACTAGGCACATTAAACAAATATATATAGACGGGCCGTCGATGCACCATTGCCCCCGAATTTGTATATTTAAAACGGGATTTCCTTAATGCATGTAATAACTCTACTTCTTATTGAATGGGAATTTATTTCGATCATCAACTTTACTTGTTATTCAGTAACATATATGGGAACTAGACCGTTAAACAAGGGAACCAATCGTCCTATCACGCTATGTACAGTAAAACTATTTATACAGTTGATGTACAATAAAAACGACCATCTTGCAAAGTGGTCTATTTTTGTCAGATATTTGATGTCTTCTTTCGCTTATACAACCCCTTCCCCACCCTAGACCCAAGACGCCCTTTACATATGTTATGTATTTGTATAGCGACATTTAATTGTCCAAAGGGCATCTTGGGTCTAGGGGGGGAAAGCGTCTAAAAACAAACTGAAAGACGCCAGTTTCATCTTTTCAATAACAAACGTCACAATTTTAAGTATATTTCGTACGCATGCGCAGAAGGAAAACCGCAATATTTCGAAAATGAAGGGCACTTATATCCTTAATATTTTAGCACTTTTACTTTTTGAAAACCTGCAAAGGATTTACTAAAACTCTCGTCTAAACGGCACTCAGTCTAAAGACGTAAAATGAGGGGTGGGAGTAGAAGGCGCAAGTTTTAACGGTTTTGTAAATGATGAATCGCTTTGAAACCTATTTTGATGCTTTCTATGTAAATTTTACTACCGGAACAGACCAATTTTAAAAACATTAGGGCAATTTCAAAATTTAGGTTTTGTTATCATGTCAACTAGGGAAAATATACGCCTTATCGCTAGAACTCCTTTCTCATGAAGTCCCATAACATGGTATATAACGTCTACAATTCTTATTTTATGCAATAAGAAGAATGTACGGCATTGTCCCTGACAAGAATCACACGTTTATGAGGGCGCCAATAGCAAATTATGGCCCTAAAGTTTAATGATTATTGAAAAGTTCCACACCTGAGCACCACGACAGCGATGTGCAGAAAACCTTTCAGAATAAGGGTGTTATGTGCTGAAAGAGGCGTGTGTGAAATACGGCCAAGGATATTTCCAAATCAAACTTTTCAGAATCTGTAAACGGTCAACAGAAAAGCTTTGAACTATATACATAGAACTCTACAGTGGAACTCTGAAAGAGATGCCCTACTCTCTGATATAGGAAGAAATTAATTAAATGGTAAGAAAAATAAATATTTCTACCCCAAAAGAAAAGTTTTTAAATATATTTCACTGATTTAGCCAAATTTTTAATGATTTCTGATTTTTTGGTCTAAACGTTACTGAGTATCAATTTTTTGGCTTAAATCTTACTTATTACCGATTTCAGAGGTACCCTATTGATCCTCGTTTATCTCTCAACACCTATCGTTTAGATGATTTTTACACGAAATTTGTGACGTAGTATGGACAACATTGGTGACAGAGTTTTGACTCGTGTTATATACAGATAAAAGAAGAATGTTTTAAAGCTGAATTAGTTTTTATATATTTTACCATAATCCTACTTGGATACAAAAATGGTTCAAAGTATGCCAGTTTCTGTTTTACATGTGTAAGAGCAAACGGTGGTGCATTTCAGAGTTTAATTTCGTTGCGAAGAAATATCACAAACATGACAAAATTATCTAATGTTTAAAAATAAAGAAAAAATGTGATTTCTAAGTCATAGAATGTAACTATATAGCGAGAATAGATTGTATTTGAGTACAAAAGAATTTTGCTGCCATTTGAAGGAATATCTAGCTTCCAGCATTATTACAATATTTAAATACTTTTACTCAAACTTGGCTCTCTGCTGTTTGTCTGATGAGTACAAAATTTCATATTATTTTCATAAAAAATTATTGGTTAAAAGGTCATGTGATGGACATAATCTAAGGGAAGGATCATTTGATTTTTGCAGGGGTGGGGGTGTTTTGAAAAAAGATAATCAGGACCAGGCTTGCAACCTTACTTACTTTGCAATGAAAAAAAATCCAGAACAGATCACAAGAAGAACAAAACGTCAAGAATAGCCTGTTAAAGCAGAGAAAGTTAAATAAATTAAGGCAGGAAGGGAAATAGAGCGTAAAATTAGAGTAGTGATATATATATTCTTAATGTTAAGGTATTTTTTGGCTGGTGTCAAATACAGCCTCAGTGTGTACACATGGAAAATGAAAGCGTGGTGGGATTTTTTTCTCCTGGTTTTAGCAAATAGTTTATGTGTAAACACAGTTTTTGGACCAATTTTTCAATTCAAATTAGCGAAGAATTCATTTTGTTTACTGAGGCCCCATCCTTGTGACCTTGTCATGCTTAATCTATGAATATATTTGGACAGTCTCAACTGCAAACAGATAATCATTGCGAATTTCAGGACAATGGAAATTCAATGTAGCTAACCTGTATGTTGTTACTAAGTTATACTAAAATTGCAGAAGTGTTTTCAAAACAAGGCTTGTTGGTGATGTTTATTGCATTTTAGTTACTTTCCCATGGAGTATTCTGGGTCAGATGTGGTTCTTGATTGAATCATTTCTTGATCTTTGCCGAATTTCTTACCTTTATTAATTATTGTATCCCGTTTTACAAGACAAGACTTTAATTAGTCTCGTAAAAGACTAATATATTTTTGTTTTGTTTTTATACTCCTGATCTTGCTTTAAAAAGACAAGACCGTACAACGCCAAAAATAAAAAGCAAGGCTCCGGTGCTGAAGTAAAAATATCCATAAAAATCAAATGGTTGCTCCCTTACTCTTGTTATTATTGAATACGAGATGAAAAGCTCGTTTTATAAAGAGGAATTCGACTCTATATGAAATTTACATAGGGTTCTGCCCACGCATTGCATTTTATAAAATTTTGTATAAGGATTCTCTACTACATAGTGTTCTATTTATGAGATGTTCATCCATTCATCTATTTCAGTTCTTAAATTTAAGTATTTTTAGTTTTTAAAATGGAAAAATGGATACCTTAATTAAAAGCGGCCTATGGCTTTCAGATTTTTTTTTTGATTTTTTTGACCCAATTTGTTTTCAACTTGATGTTTAGTGTCTTGTAATTATGTGGGTGCTATACTCAATATATCAAATAAAAAAAATCCATATCAAATTTTGTATGGCAGGACCCCTAATCTTGATCCTTTTAAAAAGTTTTCGACAAATTAAATTGTCAATTTTGCCTTGTTACAGTTCTTGTCAACCTATGAAATTGATATTGAATTTGTCCACACATGAGTTGCTTATAACAATAAAATCTCAAGAAAAAGTAAAACCAATTTAAATGGTGTTCACTGAATTTTATTCTTAAGGGTAAAAATTTTGCAGAATGTAAAAATCCAGATTTTTATGTAAAGTTCCAACAAGATGCAAATGGTTCTTTTCTGCACAGGCATGAATTTGGACATTACATATTGACTGTTTGGCTTTTCAGTATTTTGTTTTCTCTCTTTCGCTTTTCATTGGTTGGTTACAACGTTTGTTATTGCGTACCATGTGAATATAGTGGTACCCCGAAATCAGCCCAATTTACATCTATCAGAAATGTATTTTTTGACTTTGATTTATTGTAATAATCATCTAATTATAGATAATGTGTGTGGTACATACATTATCATTCCTTTGACATAGAACGATTAAAAAAGTTTATTTTAGATTGTTTATTCAATTCAACTGCACAAAACATATCAACATCTTTTGGATTTTAATTTTGGTGTGTTACAGTTCTTATCATTCGTTCACATCTATTATAAGAATGGACTACATGTTAAAAGTGTAATATTCACAAGAATTTAAAGCCAGAAAGATATTTTGTTGGAATGATGAATATTAAGTCAGACGTTTGTTGAATTAATAATTTCATTGAATTTATTGTAAAAACATATGGCGAGATTTGCAGAATTTTCCAGTATGTCAGCATTATTATGAGACAATATGAGAATTAAAATCGTAATTCTTTTACTGCGGAAATAACAGCACATAGGCTGTTTCACCATGACTAACGTCATGGACTATGTTTAATTTGTTCATTTAGTAAAAGTTCAATAAATGATTCTTATTCGAAAATTCTATTTATAATCTTAAAAAATCCCTCTTTTTATTTTCCTCAATAAGAACAGTTTTAAAGCTTTTGTGGAATATTATTAATTATTATTAAATGGGGTTATGTTAAGTGTTTGTTATCATTTTTTGAACTGCGTTGACAGATATAACTATGTGCAGGAGAAATAAATACAAGCAAATTGAATACTAATTAAAATACTATGCAATTCAAATAAGTTTTCTGTAAACCATTTATTATAATGTACATAATGAATGACTAATCAACTGCAAAATAAGGATGCTATTTAAATAAATTGGGAAATGGACCCTTGCATAATAGAATTGACCTAAATATAAAACTTCAGACTCAGTGAAAACCGAGTCTCTTCATAAGACTGAATGGAAAGCACTACAGCGCTCATACCTCCTAACATTGGCTTTAAATACTATTCTACTCTCTGCTGAAACTCAATATTCGAGAGGGCTATGGACTATGAAAATACGACAACACTTTACCAATGGGTGAGAAATTCAACCTAATACAAAGACACTTGCTGTAAAATCCAAGCTATCTACCCTACCAAAATAGTGAGAATCATTAATTCTATCAAACAGTTGACCTTGTTTCACTTCGTAAATTTATGTGCACATAGACCTTAACCAATTTGCCTTAGATATTTGATTCAGAAGGACATTAAAAAGTGGTAATTAAAGGTGCTTCAGGAAAATGAAATGTAGATGGATACTATGAATCCATTATTGTTTGAGTTTTTTCAATGGCTAATATAGAATAAAAGTATAAACACCTGTTGGCTTTAGTTCGAAAATAATTTGGAAACCAGTGGAACATTAGTTCACAAATAATACCTGCTGGACATCCAATCGTACAAATTAGCTCTAGATTAAGTGCTACTTATCAAGTGCTACTTACAAAAAGTCCATTTTTAAGCTATTAAATTAACTATAACTTCTGTTACCAAAAATATGTTGCACCTTATTTGGATGAAGATACTTTATTGTGATAGTCATTGCGTTTTAAGAACAATACTAGCGGAAAAACTGTGGTTTGTAAGACCTTACTGGAATTATTTTATTTGAAATCCCATATAAATAAAAACTGTCTTTAAAGCTGCATAATCTGTAACTTTTGATATTTTCATTTTAAAAATAATGTTTCTATTTTTCAAGAACACATTAAAAATACTAAAATTCAGGTATACATTTTACCTTTTTCGTAATAATAAACAAATTATTAGTGCCGAAACAACAGCATTTATGTTAACAATTAACTGTCTAGAATTATTGGAGGGACGCAAATAATTACAAACAAGAGAAAATACACCTGTTTTTATAAGATAATTCACTTTCCCATGCAGTTTTCAGCTGTAGAAATTAGATTTATTGTGACAACATAACTTTATTCTACTTTTACAAATGATTTAAAAAGAAAATATTTTTTTTTGAAAAATGTTCATAGTTACAGAGTATGCAGCTTTAACCCATTTCATGCAGATTATGATACGTTTTTCCCGTGTCCAAATTTTATGCAAATTTACATACATAAGGAAGTTGTGTGTGGCCTATTTTTCTGAAAGTATTATGGGTTGACAAAAACTGGTACATTGTGAATATTAGGTACTCTAATTTTAGTGTTCAATCTCAGCATATTTCAAATTTTGATGAGTCAGAAAAATGAGCCGTGACATGAGATTTCCAACAATGTGGTATGTGCGATCAGCAAAGGCTTAGACCCGCCTGTGCATATGCGCAGTCTGATCAAAGCCTTTGCTCGTCGCTTAAATATTCTATAAATATTAAGCTACTGGCTTAGCATCATTTGGAGGTTCTAGGCTTCAAGATGCTGCACAGGCTCGTCTGAGTCTACACTTGTCAAAATGCCACATTGTTGGAAATCACATGTCGCGGCTCAAATATATTTAGATGTATTCATAAACATTAATGGTAGTAAGTTATACCCTGGGGAGTTCTGATTCATATCTCATTCAATGAATATCGCAGTCATTAGTGCTAATGATCTGAGACCTATATTATCAGCGCAAAGATGGGGTACATCCAGGTGCCCCCCTCCCTGTGGTCGTCGAGGAATAAAATATACTTTCATTTTTTGTAGTTTTTATGACTTAGGTAATCAACATAAATTTTTGTATTAAAATCCATGCTTGGCCAGATTCGGACCCCCCCCCCCCATTATAAATGAACACATGTGTAAGATCCTCTATATTGTTACAGTTGTTTCAAATAGTGTTGAGGCAGGGATTTTCGGACTGAGTTATAGAATGGTGAGGAAGATGGCTGATAAGTATGATGCGGATTTAAAAAGAAACCAACGTCCAGAGTTCTACAACAGAGAAATAGTAATGGACCGGGATGAGATTTATCAAGACCATAAAAATACTCTTAGGAAGATTAAAAAAAAGATCGAGGTTGGTATTTACACTACGGCCACTTAAAAAGAAGTCCAAAAATTGGTTTTTAAGACCGATTATGGCTTAATGCAGGTCAAACGTATTGCAGAATGCTCAAAGAGAGCATTCTGCAATCATTTCGACCTTCATTAAGCTATCACATGTCTTTAAGACCTTTGTTTGCCTAGTTTTGAGTGGCCGTTTTAGACAGGTTTTACTGTATTTGCATGCTGGGTATTAGACGCGTCCGAACAAAGCCCATAATGTCACTCAAAAATCACCAGATAGTGTATAACTGACCATTGCAACGACCACGTGACATATTCCCACAAACTGGTAAAATAGCACGTGTTCAATCTCCACAATTATTCCGAGGTTTACCTTACATTTTGTGTGTTAACTCTTTGGATGCTAGTTAATTTTTCATGTCGTCTGTTTGATTTTTTTCAAAATCATATTTTTTTCGAAATCTTCTTTTTAGAATACCATCAGAGTGTCAAACAGTTTGGGTCCAGATCAGGCCCAGCATTTTGACTGTCCTGAACTAGGTCTAAACTGATTGCAAAGGTTAACAGCATACGACACTGGTAGACAAGAGTCAAATGAGTGTTTTTCGGAAAGGTAATTTGTGCTTGCTTTTTATCGTCTGCGGATTCCCCCCCCCCCCCAAAAAAAAAAAATAACGTCTTTTACTACCAATTCTTCCATGAATACCATCAGTGTAAAATAGTTTAAATCCATATCAGATCCTTCATTTTGAGGGGGTTTTGGAAACCCGGGTAACAGGAAACGTTTCTGAAACGTATGTGTTGGGTTTTATGAAGTTTGTGTAAACGTTACCATTTAG
Organism: Loripinus fragilis; assembly: GCA_964019695.1. Classification (NCBI taxonomy): domain Eukaryota; kingdom Metazoa; phylum Mollusca; class Bivalvia; order Lucinida; family Lucinidae; genus Loripinus; species Loripinus fragilis. The sequence continues at coordinate 45,739,106 of OZ026526.1, forward strand.
AAACGTTATATAATCGTTTCGCATCTATATAGGTTTGTTTTGACCTAACCTTTTAGAAACATTATATAAACGTTTCACATAGGTATTGGTAACTGCCAAGGAACAGCCACTAAACGTTTTTACGAAAAAAAATCAAATTCTAATATATCTGCAGATAATTACCGGAAAATAAATGAACCATTTTCAAAAGAAATGTCAATTAAGAAATCAGCACGTGATGCGGTTCAGTAAACGTTTTATAAACGTTTATCACAATCAAATAGTGATTGCAAACAAAGTCATCGCTTTTAAATTACTGTTTTATCTGAATGATTATGTTTTCATTTTATATGGCACCGACGAGGGGGCTCATTGGACTAGAGTAGAACGTAATAAGCGACAGCGAAGGTCAACAGGTGGGACTTTTAATCAGAAAAACACATACGAAAGCCAGTTTAGTTTATCTACAGAAGATTTTAAAGCTCTACCAACTGATGATAAACTCGTTACCCTTTTCGAACTCATGACCAATGTTGGTAGTGTTCACGGTCGGATAGGTCAGGTTGAAAACAAGGTGAATGACATTCATAATCAAGTGAGTCAAAACGTCTCTAGAATAAAGCTGTTAGAGAGTATAAAAGCATCGACGCCGAAACGAGGAGTCGAAGACATAACTTGCTATTTTGAGGGTTCGACAAAATAACTGGCGAGGCAGATTGCCAATCCAGAGTAAAATCAATGCTCGCAGAACAAATGAGTTTTTTTGACGATGTGTACATACAGCGGGCCCACAGGTTAGGCCAGCTACGTAAACCCAGTTTCAGCAGGTTCAGGGACAACCGAAAACCGTTAGGCCCACGACCTATTATTGTATGCTTCCGTGATTATGCTGACGTGGAAAAAATCATAGCTAATAGTTATAAGCTACAAGGTACTGATTATGGTGTAAGTAGAGACTACCCAAAGGAGATTGTCGCTGCCCGAACTGAGCTGTGGCCAAGGTATAAAACAGAAAGGAGTAAATTCCAAAGATCTAAAGTTACAATAGGCTTCCCTGCAAAGTTGGTGATAAACGGGCGTGTGGTACAGGACAAATTCCCTGACTGGTTTTCGGTTTTACGTGGATCACGCCACCACCAATATACGGAAAACTGTGAAACTCCTGGGATTCGTGAACATTCTGATAGCTCTGCAGCGCAGTCACATGCGGGCACTCAGTCAAAGGAAACTAGTTCTACAGACGGTCAGTTTGGACGCGATACCCGCAACCCAACGGGTAAGCAGGGAGATATAAGTGAAACTGACGATGAAGACCGTGATATTTCCATGCAGATGACTGAAGCTACAGCTGAAACTCAAGATGGTGCGACGCCAAATTAAAACGATGCTATGACAGCACTAGAAAGACTTTCACAAACGGTCAATCTAGGGGCGCCTATGCCTGACGCCCCTCCAGTGCAAAATAAATCCCAATCGGACGATGACCCAGACGCTAGTGACCCACCCCCTAAGAACACCGAGGTGAAATAGGGACTCAGGGGGCCAGAACGCACATCTATTACGAATAATAAAGCCGCTGAAAGACTTGATAAACGAACTACAGTGAATCCTAACATTTTTCATACAACATGTAACAATACTTCAGGCCATACATTGTCAGTTGGAAGCCTTAACGTATGTGGGTTGAAACGTAGGATCCTATACCCCGAATTCATAGACTTAGCACACAACTTTGATATCCTCTGTCTCTCAGAGACAAAATTACTAGACACGGACGTTATTTCCTGCGAAGAGTATACATTTTTTAGCCATCCTAGAAAGCAAAAATTCTACCGTAGATCTGGTGGCATAGGTTTTTTGGTAAGAAACCGTATCGCCAATTTTGTTACTGTTGTAGAATCTAAGTCAGAATACATAGCATGGCTTAGAGTCTCCAAACAGTACCTAGGAACTGAACAAGACATGATGATAGCAACTATTTATATCCCACCCCAGCAATCACGATTCTTTAATGATGATGAATTCGACTTGTTTGAGCAGGAAATAGCCTCGGTGCGAAGTTATTTTGACTATATTTATCTTCTTGGAGATTTTAATGCACAAACTGCTACGATGCCAGATTACACTGTCCTTGACCCTTTTTGTCTGAGTTTTTTAATTTTGATGCAGACACGATCGAACACATGGATCAAAAATGTGTTTTAGAAAAGTATAACTTGCAAATCAACAGATCCTCGAAAGATTCCAAAAAGAACAATCATGGTTTCAAAATTATTGACCTTTGTAAAAATAATAACTTCTCAATTTTGAAAGGCCGATTTGGCGAGGATAAAAATGTGGGGGCTATGACATTTCGTGGCTTATCAGTTATCGATTATGCCATGGCCTCCAGCCAAGGTATTAAATTTGCACAGAACTTTAAAATAACTGATGTTGATAGCCTGTTTTCAGACGGACATGCTCTACTTTCACTTGACATACGGACTAACGCTACTGCACCAAATCCCCCTAACTATCATCAACATATGGGCCCAATCAGGAATATTAACCCACATGAATATGAATGTTTTAAAAACGGCATAGACGAGTCAAAATTGGAAGGTATCAAAGAATTACTGGAAAATGCAGAACGGAATTGCACTCCGGAAATGGTTAACTCAGTAGTTAAAAACATATGCGATCTTTTCCCAGGGGGCGCGGAAACAGTGAGAACAAGCCGGAAACCTACACACTTTTACGCTAAAAAGTCAACTGATAAGCCATGGTTCGGTCGACAGTGTAAGACGGCCCGCACCAAGTATTTCCTTGCAAAACGTGCAAACAGGCAGCTCCGAACCGAAAGTAGCCGACAGTCACTTATAAAAATGAGTAAGGAATATAAGAAAACGCTGAATATACATATTAATAAGTATAAGAGGTCTCGCCGAAAAGTATTGCGCGAAATGCAGTCAAAGGAGCCTAAAAAATACTGGACGTTCCTAAACTTGTTAAAAACCAAGAAAATGGCCAATGCACCGTCAGTTGATACATTTTATGATTTTTTCAAGGACGTATATTGTGCAGATGATGACAAAACAGAGGATGAAATACCGTTTAATTTTAATTTTGAACACTCTGATGAAACTCTTAACCGCCCGTTCACAAATGATGAGATTTTGAAATGCTTGCGGAATTGAAAAACTCTAAATCAACAGGACACGACGATATTTTAAATGAGTATATTAAATTAACGAGGGATGCGATGACGCCTTTGTACGTTTCGCTTTTTAATATCATACTTAAAACTGGATTCATCCCGGATGAATGGGCTATCGGCAAAATAAGACCCATTTATAAAAACAAAGGCGATGTGACTGACCCTAATAACTATCGCCCCATAACAATATTAAGCTGCCTAAATAAGCTATTTACCGCCGTATTAAATGAAAGACTGACCGATCTCCTAGATGAGAATGACATGCTAAACGAAAACCAGGCCGGGTTAAGGAAAGCTTACTCCACGTCCGACCATGTTTTTAGCCTCCATGCACTTATTGAAATAATGAAATCCGAAAAGAAAAAACTGTTTTGCTCCTTTGTAGACTTCTCGAAAGCATTTGACTCGGTCTGGCGCGCTGCACTCTGGGGAAAGCTATTAGATCACGAAATTAATGGAAATTTTCTGAGGGTACTACACAATATATATCAGAATGCTAAATCGTTCATCTCTATAAATAACCAACAATCAGGTTTTCTAATCAACAGCTGCGGACTCAGACAAGGGGATAATATCTCACCAATCCTTTTCTCATTGTATCGCAACGATTTGGAAACATATCTCGAGGTTGATAGCCGTGGCGTTCCGATTGTTATCGACTCCGCAGACATGCGTACCTACATGAAACTACTGGTGATGCTGTATGCAGACGATACAATCTTAGTTTCAGAAGACCCTGAATCATTTCAAGTCTGTCTCAATTCTTTTCATAAATATTGCATAGATTGGAAGCTAACGGTAAACGAATCTAAAACTAAAATCGTTGTTTTTGGAGCCAGGAAAACCGATCACTTTAATTTCAGGTTTGGAGACTCGACTCTAGAAATTGTGGACAAATTCAAATATCTTGGAACTATATTTTTGCAATCAGGTTCGTTTCTGAACGCCAGAAAACACGTCACAGCCCAAGCTAAGAAAGCCATGTACCTTTTGAATATAAGAATTAGAAACCTTGATCTACCTATTGATTTACAGCTGAAACTGTTTGATAATACTATTCTCCCAATATTGACGCACGGCTGCGAAGTTTTTGGATTTGAAGATTGTCATATGTTAGAGGCCATTCACAACCAATTTTTACGCTCACTCACCTATTCTCGCAATAGCACCCCGCTATATATGTTGTTTGGCGAATTCGGCAGGTACCCCCTGGAAATTGTAATTAAGAGTAGAATGGTTGGTTTTTGGAATAGAATTATATCTGGTAAACAAACCAAATTATCTTATATTTGCTATAAAAAACTTACCGAAACCCCCGACCTGAACTCTAAATGGGTAGCTAAAGTCAAGCAAATTCTCGACGATTGTGGCATGTCTGAAATTTGGACTGCACAATCACCTATCTCTCATTTGTCAAAAATCGTTATGGAACGTTTAAAGGAACAGTTTACTCAAAAATGGAATTCCAACTTAAATAACTCAACGAAAGGGCGTAATTACGGGATCTTTAAAGAACGCATACAGCTTGAAAATTATCTACTAAAACTTTCTCCAAAATTTTATACATTAATGGCAAACTTCCGAACCGCAAATCATAGGTTTCCCTGTGAAGTCCTAAGATGGCAAAACGTAGAAATTAGCGATAGAAAATGCCATCTATGCGACAAACAGGACGTAGGCGACGAGATGCACTACTTACTCATCTGTCCGTATTTTTCAGAAGAAAGGAAAAAGTTTGTCAAGCGCTTTTACTTCGCCCGCCCGAACACACTCAAATTCAAACAACTTCTTAACACTAAAAACATACAAGATCTAAGAAACCTCTGTCTATTCGTAGAAATCCTCATGAAAACTGTGATATAGCATACCATTATCATCTAACCCAAATAATTAAGTCTGGACAAATGAAACAAAACGGTTTGTTTTGAGTGCTCAAATGAACTGTCTCATGGAGACTCATTTGAGCAACCATAACAAATATTCTGGATGAGAAATAATTATTGCTATTGCACTTATCTAGAAATAAACTAGCAGAACTTACTCTTTCTTAGGGTAAAATCCTCTTCTGAATCGCTAAGAAATAGCACAAATAAATCCATGTGCGTCAAAACAACCACATCTCCGCACACATTTCACGGGACTGACCTAGTGACACTGAGTAATTTGACAGGTATAAACATTGACATGACGAACAGGTATTCAGGCAAACTGAAGTTATTTTTAGATTAGCCAAATTCGCGGTTCATTGCCACGCTAATCTATTTTCTCTATATCTCGTCTCTTTTTGGATTTACACATAATTGCTGGTGCTACTCAAACAGTGCGGATCCAGATCATGTCGATCCCGTAGGATCGGCATGTTCTGGGTCTGCACAGTTTGTTGCAAATGATAAGACCCGGCCTAGCCGCATCAAAGGACCTGATGTCAGTGATTTGATTTGATTTGATGTGATGTGAAGTGCTGTGTTGTGACTGATATGATGTGATGTGATTTTTTAATTTATTTATTTATTTATTTATTTATTTATTTATTTATTTATTCATGTTGAACGCCCAAAACGATTAACTTACAAAATTGGCAATGCACATACCTTATTTTATGGATCTGGGTCGAGGCGCAGCGACTCCCACAGTATACCATATTGGTAGACTCTTAGCGGTCTGTGCACGCAGAAGTAGTAGCTCGGCTTGACTCTTAACTGATTTGGGGTAAACGGCTTGTGGGAGTCGTAGCGCCTGGTCTCACTGGACAGATTGTGAAAACTAATCGTACATTCATAAGTGGCCTATAACTTGGGTCATGGTTATGGCAGTTAATTCCCTTGCACTGCCTATGTTAAGTTTCTTCCTTTTTCTTTAGATCATATTGCTGCATTTCATACAGAACTTTAAACGATGTTGTGCCCCCGCCCCAACTCCATATGACTATAATTTTGGTCATGCTTATTGCAGTTATCTCCCTTTGCTTGATACAGTTGATCGGACTACCTTTTTTCCTTAGATCAATCTTTGTATTACAGCACTTAGAACGATGTTCTGCCCCCATCCCAACCCCCATCAACCTAACATCTAAACCAATTTGCCACCGTAACTCAACTATCAAATAGCCTTATGATGTATTTACTTTGTGTATGTTATATGCCATGTCTTGATATGTCTATTGTAAATCAGCTCGATGTCATGTATTATGACCGGAGTTTATGAATAAAGTATTTCGTATCGTTTCGTATCGTTTAACCAATAAATGCTCATCTAATTGAACAAAACATATTTAATACGAAATTGCAGGGAGCTTATTTAGTACCAAACATAGATATTCCAAACAAACAAACTTACATAAATACTTCATCAGGTTATATTTGGTATTTTGGATAGGTTTTGCTTCGAAATGCATGATAACATTAGTTAGAAGTATGTTTGATATGCCGTTTAACTGCTTGTTTCAAATAAATGCATTGGTAGTCTAGCTAAAAACTTTAGTTTTAACGATTGTCACATATTTTCATGGCGTTTCGAAAATAGTGCATGATTAATGCTTGCAGTTACTAGCAGATCCGGTGCCGTAGTTTTGAATTGCAGGTTGAGACTCTTTAAAAACAACAACCATCAGAATCACAATTTTAGAAAATCGAAAAGCTGTCTTAAAACTATATGAAGGCTGAAGGTTTCAGAAGGATTTCAGAAAGGTGTTTTAGAAAAGTTTGTCAAAAACGTTTAGGAACCCAAAATTTGATTGCAAAAATGGGGTTCCTAAACGTTAAAATCAAACGTTCCCCTAACGTAAACAAAACGTTTTCTCGACGTTTCGACAGCCTTATTTTGTTGCCTGAGAAGGTCAATTGTTCTTATTTTTGGTCTTCTGCTGCCCTCCCCCCCCCCCAAAAAAAAAAAAAAAAAAAAAAAGCTGAGCCGTGACATGTGATTTCCAGCAAAGTGGCATTTTGACAAGTGTAGACTCAGACTGATCTGAGGCTTTGCTGGTCGCACATACCACATTTGTTGGAAATCTCACGTACTGGCCCAGCTTCTTTTGTATCAATTATTCCAGGAATACCATCAGTGTCAATTAGTTTAAATCCAGATCAGATCCATCAATTTTTCGTGTCTGATCTGGATCCAAACTGTTTAAAAGGTTGATGATATTTCTGGAAGATCTAGGCAAAGGTTAATAGCAGACGACAAGAGTCAAACACGGCCTTATCTGGCTGATGATACAGAGACTTATGATAACATTCACGTTGTTAATGATGATACAAGCATTCACAGTTTTGTGCGCAATATTGAATAGATGCTCATTAGAGCATAATAACTGTAGATAGTACTTATATTCTTTAATGATTGAACAACTTTGTACAGCTTCATGGAATGCCACTGGTATCGTGTCGAGTGCTTCGTAATTTTATAAGCTCTCTTCTTGATAAAAGACAAATCCACATTTAAGGTCTTTCAGAACATCGGCTATTTAATCACAATTCACATTTTCTTGATAGTATTAACAGCAATTATGTAGGTTTTGGTATTGCAGACAATGGTTTGCTTCTAAATAGCAATAGACGGGTTGGTAAGGGAGGCGTTGCAATATAGCGGCGTAGTTCTTTATCTAACTATATATCACCCCTTGATATTGTCAGTGACCGAATTTGTGGTGTAAAATATAGACCAAACAATGCATGTTTCTATTTTATACAGGTGTATGCACCTAGTAGCAATCATCCCATACACATTTTTAGGGAATTTATTGACCTACTACATCAGTCATCTCAATGTATTCTAAAATGGGACATATAGTCGTCATGGGCGATTTTAACGCTCACTTACAAGGCCAAACATATATCAAACCCACAGATGCTAGAAGTATCTATTTTCAAGGTATCATAATTTGGTAGCTGTAAATACACTCCCATTTTGTACAGGTGCAACTGCTAGTTTTGTGTCTTATGGGGATATTTAGGAATCACTTATAGATCATATATTGATTCCTAATATGAAGCTTGATACTGTTATATCCTGTAATATTACTGACGATCATGTTTTGAATGTATCAAGGCATCGACCAGTTGTATGTGTTATCTCAACAGGAGCCAATTACTATTGCCATAAAGTTAAGCATATTTTTATACGATCCCGATTTTCAAAGTGATGAAAAATATTTTGAGTTTAGGGTTTTATTCGACATGTACACTTGTATTTTGGCTACAAAACTTGGATAAGTTCGATTAATTTTCATCACTACTGTTCATTAACGGGAAGCTTACAACACAGTACTGTCCAGGAGCTGATATGCAAAAATGAATTTCTTTTGCCGTCAAGTCACGAAATAGCCTTAAAACGCGTATGGTGGATAAATCTACAAAGAAGAAAGAGGACAGAATGTATAAAATTGCCATTAGGAACGCTGGTATGAAACAAGATGACATTGCTAGGGTATTATACGTGTCTCAGAGTGTTGTAAGCAGACCTTTGAAAGAGCATAGAGAGAGTGGCAGTATTACAAAACGGATTCGGTCTACAATGATTCTCTAGTGCAAGGAAGTGTTGCTGAAGCATTATGGTACGTGGTGCATTATCTGACGACCACCTTATACAGTTAAATGTGGTTACTGGAACTTTGAACGCTCAAAAGTACCAGGACGAAATCCTGGAATCTGGTGTTAAGTCACCCTTGGACTCGCTAGATGGCCAGAACATGGTGCTCCGAGATGACATTGCAAGACCTCACTGTCCTCGCATCATCGAGGAATACGAAAATTAACAGAACATCGCTAGGGTTCCACGGTCGACCTTGTTGCCTCGAACACGTGTGGGACAAGCTCGGCTGACGTGTTTTAAACCGGGAACCAGCCGTATCAAAACCATTGTGAATTTTGCTAGACTCAACTGCATGAGTGGGGCAGGGTTTCATGTATTGAACGCATGTTCCCAGTGAATTTAATGATGAAAATGTGTCAAGTTGTAATTCGACAGTGTGAAGGCTATACACAACATAAACCGGAAGTAGTGGATTATTTTGAGCCATTCGTGACTTTTTGCACCAGATCCTGAAAGTGTATGCTCCAAAGAGAAAGTTTTGAAGAAATTACAACTATCGCAGCCTTCTTGTAAAAGTTTTGTTAACTCTTGGCCTCCATGCTGTTTTCATTGAATTTTGTAAAATTTTTTTGGTAATTTTTGTAAGGTGTTTGCAGCCTATAAACAAGTCAGAGATTCCACAGCTTTTCTTTATCAAATCGCTGGTATTCTACTTTTGTTGTCAACCACAATAAATTTTTGGTATCTCTCAAAAGGTACTGTTCTTACCGTTTCTAAAACCTAAGTGGTGCTATCAAATGGAATATGCTTAACTTTATGGCAATAGTATATTACAGTTTTATAAAACCCAATTAGATAATGCTCTTTTAAATAACGAATGTGACGATATAGCAGATATAAATAACAGGATCAATAATCGCTATAAAAATCTTGTTACAAGCATATTTAATTTCAGACAGTGTTTTGTCAAAAACTTAAGGATCATTGACACTTGCTATGGGTAAATGCCTATGGTTTTCAGTAAAAATAAAAGTTTGTCAATCGTCCCTTTCTTCACCTTGAAGCTACCCTGACCTGAGTACTTTATGGCTGTGAAATCAGTTTTCGATAGTAAATGCTTCAAAGATGTAAAATTTGGGGTAGAACATTCAGTTTTACATTAAGATATATAGAAATCCGAAAACTTTTTTTAAAATATCATTCCCCCCCGTGTGCCAGCAAAAGCTTTTGCATGTATATGTGTTACCATATTATACACATTGTATGGAAGAGGCTTGCTGGCACAAGGGGGGGAAAGATGTTCAGCAGCCCAAAAACCCAGGGCCTAAGCCCATAAAATGCCTTTTCTACCAAATAAGAAATTAATGACAGTAATGAAGTCTCTAGAACCAACCTCCTAAATTGCTTTGTATTCTGTGCTAGTTTAATATAAAAGTACTTAAAGATTAAAAGAAGAATTAGCAAGTTTTATGCATTTTTCATAAGAAAAAATCTCAACGTTATTAAATATCACATTATTTTGCAAACGTCCTGTACTTATCTATTAGCATGCTAGGGAATTGTTCATGTTTTTATTTTCGTCTGCTGACTTTCTTCAAAATTAAGTTTTTAGAAATAAACCACCCAGGACCACCATCAGAGTGTCAAACAGTTTGGATCCAGATCAAGACCGACATTCTGTTGGTCTTCATCTGGGTTCAAACTGTTTGCAAAAGGCTATTGGCAGACGACAATATTATCCACTGGCAAGCAAAGAGTTATAACAGGTAAATACTTTAGTGCTCAATATATTGTCTCATATAGGGATATACATGCATATACATGCATATGTATACCATAAATATTTGGACACTTTAAATACATTCAACATGCTATGCCCTTTAAACAAAGCTAAAGTAATACTCAAAGGATCTAGTTAGAATCAGTTTTACTTTCCAATGCTAAATGGGACACTTTCATTCCTTCAAAAATATTTATTTCTTTTGTTGAGCTTTCAGTTTTGTATTATTTACGGTACATGTAGTCAAAAATGTACAGGTAACTTCTAAATTATCTTCCCAAAAATATTTTATTACAAAACTTATTTTGCTTTTTAAAAATTTCATCAATTATCGTGATTCGTTAATACTCTGCATATGGTATGTTTAATAGATATAACCATGCCTACCAAATAAATCAAGAAAATGTGCAGAAATCACTTTTTAAAGCACTTTTTATTTTCATGAAATTTCAGACCCCCTCCCCTTTCAACCCGCCATAACTCTCGAATGCGTAGAAATTTTGAAAATATTTTGCTAGCTGGCTCTTGCCATTAGATGCAACTATTGCACTAATACTACATGCACCACACAAGAAGCTCAAAAGCAGCGTTCTCGGAATCAGAAAAATAGGCGTATAAGGCCCAAACCGTCAATGATCCTTTTGGCATTTTCTTAAGCCATACCGGGATCAGCAGTTGAAAGATTTGCACGCTGTTATGCGACAAAGGCGCTGTGAATGGATTCTTGATGGTAGACCTCGTAACAATGACCATAGTTCATATGGTAGGTACAAAGGTGCCAAATTCCGTTTTCAACATTGGAAATGTACACAAAACTATCTGAATGAATTAAATAGGGAAATTGATGGTGCAGCTGAACTTAACAGCGCTTTTTTCTAGAAAAAAATAACAATAGGCGAAAATCAAAATCCTCAAGCGCAGGTTTAGAAGTAGAATTCAATGGGCAAATGTATCGCGACCCTTAGCAAATCGTAACAGGTTGGGGGCAATATTTTCAAAATTTATACTCTGATACTGAAAGAGAGCATTTTAATGCACAATTTAAAAGCCAAGTAGATCATTAGATGCAAGACATACATAATGGGTTATCTCAGTATTGTTCAGATCTTGATTCTGATAGTTTCCCTGTCTCTGAAATTAAGAAAGCTGCCAAACTGTTAAAAACGAAAAAAGCATGTGGTAATGATGGTGTCTTTAACGAGCACTTGGCTAATGGTGGGAATGGATTATTTATTTCAGCAGCTGTCATTGCTTTATTCAGATATGTTCACACACGGCTATATCCCAGATACACATAAGCAAGGCCTTATCATAGCTCTTCATAAATGGGGCAGAAAATCCAAAAAAGATCCCAATAATTATCGCGCAATCACTCTTTCGTCAGCAATTTTGAAACTTTTTGGACGAATTTTATTAAAACTTCTTGAAAACAATATACGTGTGCCGCTAAATGGTTTGCAAGGTAGGTGGTTTTCGGCAAAAAACTGGATGTAATATGACTTCTGTGATGTTTAAAGAGTGCATCCGTTTTGCTAAAGAGAATCACAGTGAATTATATGATTGTTTCCTAGATGTGCAGAAAGCTTTCGATAAAAATTGGCATTATGGTTTACTTTTTAAACTGTACCAGAAAGGTATACGCTCAAATTTGCTACAGATTATCACCAACCTTCACACAAACATGACCAGTCGAGTAGTTTATAATGGACATTATTCAGTATGGTTTCCTATATTGCAAGGTGCCATTCAGGGTGGTTTTGTCTCTCTTTTTATGTATCTTTGCAATAGCGATGATTTAATCAATGAAATTTGCAGATGTGTTAGCGGATTTATGCTGCTAGGCTTAGTGCTTTGTGTACTAGCTGTAGCAGATGACATGATGCTACTTTCTCTATCTAAGAATGGCCGTGATATGTTGATGAGAATGTTATCAATACTCCTGTAAATGGCGTTTTGATTATGTTCCCGTCAAGTGTTCTGTGTTTGTTTTTAATGAGGCCAAGTTTGTGTACGATCAACATAAAAGGCAATTGCGATTAGGACCACATATTGTGAATGAAGATATGAATTATAAACACTCTGGCGTCAATTACAATAAATATCTCAGTATTGACATTAACCTTAAGGAAGCAGCAAACAAATCAAAAGATACTTTCTTAAGTTTAGTTAACTGTGGTTTGATACATTCAGAAAGTCTACACCCCTTATCATGCAAAACGATTTATGAATCTGTTGTTTTGCCTAAAGCCCTCTATGGATGCAAACTTGGTCTTCATTAACTGCAAGTAATTTAATGTTGCTACAAAGGGTGCATAGGTTTTGTGTCAAATACATGCAGGGATTAAGCTGTGAACACGCACTGATGTTGCTTTGAGTCTTTTGGGTATATATTCCATTGAATCAGAAATCGATTTCAGAAAGCTTACTTTATTTGGACAAGTTTGCAGAGATATCAGCAACTGTTTGGGTACATGGCTGTTTCTACAGACGCCTAGCTTCTTTTACAATTAACAATGTGTCTCAGAACGGTTATATTCCTGATATTTTTAAAATTATGGAAAAATATGGTCTTACAGAACATTTCGACAACTATGTAAGAACAAACACGTTTCCATCTGAGATAAGATGGAAACATTTAGTTAAGCGTCGGATACATGGCAGAGAATTAAGCTCTTGGAAAACCAGAGTTTGATAGATTCAGGCTGTTACATACTGAGTATTCACCCCATGTATTATGGATCTCATCTTAAGAAAACCGTGGTCATCTTGCAGCTAGTATTTCATGTGTACATATGAAAGCAAATGTTGTTGGTAATTCTTTTTGTAATCCAGTGTCTTGCCCACGATGCAGTATCAATTATGATAATGTAGTGGATCACTGTATCCATGATTGCTAATTTTTGAATTTAGATAGGTCAAGGTTATGGTATGCTATACAACAATTAAGTAGTGACGTTTGCAAATTTCTTAGGAGTTTGGACAAAGCATTCCTAACGATGATTTTTCTTGGCCTAGATGATTATTTAGTAAGATAAATACTTGGTGACCAATATCAACAGTTCAGATCTATATGTATGTCTAGGATTCATAGTATGTGAATAAAGGTTTCTACACGTGGCCTAGGCTCTATTAATAGACATGAACTAATGCTTTGTGCTCAGTTTGCTTATTGCAAAGCTTCTGCTGACCATTTTGATGATATCTTGTAAAGAAGTAGCAACACACCCTTTAATTAGGTATCTCTGCGCTTGCGCATTGTCATGATTAACAATCTGAAATTGGGTACCATTGTCACAAACCAGGAAGGCAGAGTTTTGAGGATCACATGCACATTGACGCTAGAAAACCTGTCAACAGGGTTTGTGATGTGGTAACATTGTCGCATGTACATGAATCGACAATGAGTGTGTATACAGGCGAGAATGTGCGTGCCAGCCAGCGTATACAAATAAATTAAGAGGGTTTGCTATTCGCTGCTTGGATCAAATAATTCAGCTGTATGTGTCTTTTGCATGAGTGCATGTCTACTGTCTCATGTGGGGAGAAAATCCTTGTATATATTGTATATACGTTTGCGCTTTCTCTTTGTGCAGTTATTAACGCATACAGGAGGAGATGGGCTGCTCCTGTACGCCTTATATCTGTACATTGATCATGATTTTGACACGCATTCGTGCATGCATCTCTTAGTTCATTTATTGATCACATGTGTGATATGTTCATGTTAGTATGTTGTTTTGTATCTGTATAATTCTTTTTATTGAGAACTCTTCATTCTGGAGGAAATAAAGAATATCTAGCTATTTAATTGTTTGATTCCGATTTTAATTAAGTTTTTTAATAGTGCAAACCTTTTGTATATGAGAAATACTGTCCTTCTGATGATAAATCACTAATCAAAAGCCACTTTAGATCACTTTAAAAGCCAAGCCCAGTTTAAGATAGAAGCCGAATGTTGGTCATCGGTCTAGGTCACTGGTACCGCTAAAAACAGTATAAAGACAGAATACCGAAAGAATGCGCTCAAAACAACTCACATCTACAAAAAGCAATTAAAATCTACAGTGTTCTAATCTAAAACGACTTCTCATTTAATAAAATAAAACAATATAGCCTAGATTCGAACATGCAAAAATTCTCTCTTTCGCATTGACCGAACATCCCATTATTTAGAAGGGGTTTAGGATATCCTTACTTTTTTCACAATTGTATCAAGAACTTTAAAGGTTGCAAAAAATAAATTATACCGCTGAAACACAACAAAGTTAATTAACTACTTATCTTTTATTAACCTTAGAAAGAAAACCTTTTTCAAATAGCCTTGATAGATAAAACAAACCAACGTACAACACCCACTTGGAATATACCAATTGAATTTTGAAAAAAAAATATAGGCATTATGAATGCCAATTCCTAGAAGTATATAATTGAATATACATTTATTGAATAATCAACGCCTAGAAAAATATATACGTTACACATTTTATCATGTTATAAAGGCCAAGTAGAGAGGAAACATTTTATCGTTTTACCAGTCTGCATATCGTATCTAGAGAGTGTTATCAGGGTTAAACTTAAACAAGTTTTCAATTGTTTATCATAGCTTAAAACAATATTGTATGTTAACAAACTTTCAAGACTCTAACCAGTATCTGCAGTTGAACATATTTCAGGTTAATATTGTAGCAATGACACAATTTCTTGTGACGCGGATCACTTTATTACTTGTTCCCATTAAAAGTGATAAGCCCTGACATAAACCCTTAAAAAGTTTACATTATGATGGATTATCCCAATAAGTATAGAATAGTCTATTTTGTAAAAAAAAGTGTCTGTAGGTCCGAAATTTTGCATATAAGATTGTATTTATGTTGCAACAGTGTAGACCACATGAAATGTGCCGCTGTGTGCGGTATTTCATCCTATTTAGAATGATATCCGGAATGAAAAGAGCATCGTAATACACATGTTGACTGAGCATTTCGTCGTGTAAATTATCTAAATGATTTGAGCCTCGAAGCTACAAACAAGGGCGCATATCAGCCTGCGATTCTGTGCAGTCTGATCAGCGCCTTCATTAGAGAACGATAGCTTTACTTGTTACATGCATAAGTTCAATGTTCTAGGTAGTCTCTGTAGCTGAGCAGGCTGATTTGAGCATGGCTTGGTCTAAACCCCTGAAGACAGGTTTTATCGCGACGAGGCCCATATTAGATCCACGTTTTATGTAGCAAATTTGATGGAACTGTCTCACACAGAGACGGTTCATATTTTCGATATGATAAATATCACAATTCCGATAGTCAAAAGCAAAGGCCCTGATCGGACTCTGAAGTTGCACAGACTGTATGGACAGACGGAATATAAATTTTAAATTCATCTGAATACATGTATATAACAACTTTTAAGCGAACGGTTAAGGTACTGCTTCATACCCGTATAAGCTATGCGGCTGCGCAGCCTTGTGTTCGCATATTGCGGAAATTGGTTCATAGTGTGAGCCATTCTGAAATGATTTTGTTTTGCTTTGATGCTTTTCGTACCAATTAACAATTTTTCAGATATTGCGGGACGAATTCCTGTCTCCCCTCCCTCTTATACGATCAACCTGGCGCACATTTGCTGTTTTATCTACTAATATACAAGCTCAGAGAGAAACATTTTTGTGAAATGTAAAATGATCATTATAAAACTTTGACCATTATATGAGATCTCGTTACTTATCTCAAATTCGCAAAATCGTAATTTAAACGCACATGCTATATATATCCAGCGGGGCGAGAGGTCTTCAATTTCATCCATACTTTGTGCGAGCAGCAAATGCTCTGACGAGTCTGTGCCTTTGTTCAGGCTCGTCTGAGTACTCACTCATCGACTATTTGGCAAGAACCAAAATTTCATGTACTGGCCCAAATATCAGAAAGAAGATGATGCACTGACTCTACACGTTGCGTAACATTACACGACCAGGGCCTGGAATTACAATGCCTCCTTAAAGTTAAGCAAGACTTAAGTATTTATATTTCAACATGCTATATTAAATGCTAAATTATAAATTGCCTGGATCGATGTGGTATTTGTGGTCAAAGATGCCATTGTGATCTTCAGAAAAATTAAAACTAATTTGATTTTAATCAGTTTAAAACGTTATTTTTCGCATTCTGAAAAAAAAAATACTTAACTTAAGTCTTCCTTAACTCTAAGGAGGCATTGTCATTCTGGTCATTGGTACATAACACAGGATTAAGCGGATTATACCTCAGGGCATTATAGCGTGTCACGAACGGTATCAGGCACGTTAACTCCTGTTCATAAAGATTAGTAGGTTATTTGCCTTTGTCTTTCTGGCCATGACTGCGCGTCCTCGCTTCAGGATAGCGCAGACCAGACTACTTTTTCTGGAAAGTTCTAAACTAAGCTTAAAGACGTGAAAAGCAAAAAAACATCACAAAATCTATGTGCACACTATGTTCATTTCTAATACAAATGAGCCATTGCATGAGATTTCCAACAATTTGGTATGTGCGACCAGCAAAGCCTCAGATCAGCCTGCGCATACGCGCAGTCTGATCAGAGCCTTTGCTAGTCGCATGAGTATTCTATGATTGTTAAGCTACTGACTGAACACCATTTGGAGTTTCTAAGCTTAAAAGGAGGCTGCAGAGGCTCGTCCGAGTCTACACATGTCAAAATGTCAAATTGTTGGAAATCTCATGCACTGGCTCAAATATTATGCAATTGGATATATCGGCCAGAAAAGTCAAAAGATGCAAAAAATCTAAGATGAACTAGAGCGCCTCGGAATCCGAAAATCCTGGGCCTCTCTGCGTTTTGCAAATTTCAATTTCTAAAAAAGGAAAAAATGCTGCAAAATACTACAGTGCAATAAATTTCCAGGTCTATGAAGTGTTAGAGAATATCGCTACCAACCCCTGCAGTTCAACAGAACTCTTGGTCACGGCTTAAAATTCTCCCCAAAAATTCGACAGTCCGGAGATGGATTCACACAATGAAAAATTCTGCAGGCTTGAAAAACTGCTCGCTCTGCAAATAAAATAATGGCCAACGACACACTTCTTAGCAAGAACAGACAATGCAACTCACCAATGCGTGATTCAAGTACTGGTCCGGTTCTATCGAACTATAACTCCTTGGATATTTGGATATTCTTGGATATTCTGGAGCAGTATCGTCTGTCTTTGTGCGGGCTTTCCGGCGTCACAGTAAAAACACAAGTAAATATCACACACAAGAGAGCCAAGTGGTCATCCCTTTCCCAGCAGGTGCTCACAAGGCTGCAAGGAACAGACATAATAAAGACAAACATGAAAAAACGCATTTCTGTCACATAATTACTACTTTAATGTCATAACATCGTCTTATTGGGATAACTTATGCCGCTATTTAAATAAGTACACTAGAACAAGAATCACAAAGCTATCAAGATAAATTCCATTAGCTGTGGTGTACATGTATCTTGGAACATCTGACAATATGCTTTGAGATAAATGTTTAAACCATTTTATTATATGTATGTGAGTGTGAAGTACTTACCATTATAGAATAAGTTTAAATACCTGCAAACGATGACAATGTAGGACATTTGTACAAAATAAATACATAATCATACAAGGCCTATCCGTGTTTACATGCACAAGTTTTTAATTAAATGAAGCGTCAGACGTGGACACCAGCCTCGATGGCTATGGAAAATGTGAGGGATATCACGATGCATGACTTTTAGGTCTCTTTCGTGCTATACCAATTAACAAAGTATTGATAACATTTTATAAAGACAAACATTAAATGAAAGCTGTGGTTCTCATACATTCATAATTGTTTGCTTGACCAATGGGTCCACATCCTTGACATCCTGGACAGCTTTTAACACGTTCAAAATTTGACCATGGATCAAACAACCTTAGCACATCCTTAGTATAGATGTACCACGACCTCTGACCAATGACCTTTGGGTCTTTCTATTTCAAACGATTGATGAAGAATGCGTCAAATGAGCCAGTCTGGATGGAACATATGTGTATGTCAAAGCTTTTATAATAAATGGTAATAAATGCCCGAAACCCTTTTTTCTAGAACAACACATTGATATTGTAAATAGAGTCACGCTTCAAAGCTTTTGGTAGATCAGTAAACCGTGTTAGAACGTACTGATTCATTTTAGTCCGTATTTAATCCGTACTAATCCTTACGCATTGGTAGTCCCAAAGTCGCCAAGGATTTCTACGGTTTAAATACGAACTTTACGAACTAATACCGTTACACCACGTATTGGCTAAGGTTTGCTACGAAACGGAACGGTACGGTACGCTCTCAATAAGTTGCATAACGGATAGGTAGAGATTAGCCAGATTTCAGGTATTTTACGGTTTACTTCGTATAGTATAGTATACCAAGGTAAAATACGGAATAATACAGTCTAGTCCACGACTGTTTGCATAGAATTTACCAGCCCAGGAGGGTCAGTTTTGTCTTGCCAGACAGAACTTTTCTGCTTGCCCTTCCCGTCTTGCACTACAACGGATGTTTAACCATTGACTCCCAAATGAGTACTTTGACAAACAGTGAAGACCCAGATGCAATGCCACAAAAAGCTGCATTTAATCAGGATCACACTGTTTGTTAAGGTAAAAATCATCTTTAAGTACAAAAAAACATCAAAATTTGGAAGATGTGACCTGTGAACCCATATTGCGTAGGTATACAATGAACAATCTCATCTTAATTTTTATAAATCTGTATGAAATACACATTTCTCTTCAGAAGAGTAATACCGATGGATCCTTAAAAGGCCAGAGAGGCAAAAAGAAGCCTGTAGTTAGATATAAGAAGAAGCGTACCTATCAGATCGTAAGTAGTATATCCTTGAAAAAAGTAAGTGTAAGTGAGTATGGTCAGGAAATACCACAAACACACAGTGCATACCAACCCACGGCATTGCGAGGAAGAACCACAAAATATTAACGGTCACAATAGAAGACAATTAAAGTAAAACAACCAGCGCTCCCTTCCTGATCAAGATGATTGCAAAACTAGAAAGGACACTATGTACCGCACAACAAAACAAGGAATAAACACACAACCCCAACAAACAATGGGAGAAACAATAAACACTGAATCAACAACAACAACAACAACAACAACAACAACAACAACAACAACAACAGAACCACCGTCTTAAAACGGACAGCAGCCTAAGCGACTGGGTGGCAGAGGGGTCTTAAATGCATTTCCTGGCACCAAATCTTCGCCCTTAATTCTGTGTTGTTGTTATAACGAAAAATATGTTTAGCTCGCATAGAAGTGTCCGTACTTGTGCAATGCATCATAACGGAGTAACAATCTTATCAAATTAAAACACCATGATGAAACAAAGAAAAGGGCTGATGACTCACAGATAGTCAGAGCTAAAAAACCCCTTAAGTTGCACCATAATGGGCCCAGCCATACACCAACATTAGGCATAAACCAATCACAAACAAATAATAACATAATTCATAAACAAGCCATTATAATTTACCATAGTTACCCTAAATAATTAAACAAATATGTTATTTTGATAGAAATAAAAAATAAAAAGGTTTTTTTCAAATACTGATGGCATTCCTAAGTTCTAGACTCATTAGATATTGAAAATGTGCAAGTTATATTAGTAAATTGATATCAGTGCCAATAAAAGGACGGTTAATATAGCCGTGAAAAGGGAGCTAAAAATATAGGACGTTTCACGTATGCTACAGGCTTTCGGATACTGGTACCACATATACACTCTTCAAATAACTTATTACTTGGAGAAGCGCTAGCGGTATCACAAGACCATCTAAAGAGCGGATATTTACTTGTTTTTTTCACTTTATACAAGTTTTAACAAATTGATTGGTGTAAAATTGTTCGATGTCATGTAAGAAGCATCTGGTAATTGAAGAAGAAATAATGCGAGTGTTATATCCAATACTGGTCAGACGGTATAAAAATGTTAAATCATTGCAAACCAGATCAAAGTTTCGGCTGTTTTAACCATATGAGATAAAGTTGAATTGTTGATCATATTGAGACCATTAGGAAATTGTTCAGTGTTGAAATTTCAATGATTAAAGTAGGCCTACACGTGGTAAAGACTGAGAGTTTTTCTACAAACATTTATTCAAATACTTTATACATGTTGAATGCATTGTGGTTGACATATTTTGACGTCTTGGGCAAGGAGTCATGCCACAGCCCGGGAGTATTGAGGATACGTAAAAAGGAGCTCCTTTTCCTTTACATAATCCATTTTGATGAAATAACCATTTTTTTCATTGTTTAAAGTTCTGTTCAATCGTTATTTCAATATGTGCTATTTTGGCGGACAAAAGTTGACCTTTTTACATAACACGCCATTATAAATTCAATCAGTGACGTCACCAAGAAATATTATGCAGTACATTGCCTCATGTAAAAGTGGTATGAGAGAAAAATAATCGATCAATGGTGTTCAGTGGTAACAAGAAATCCCCTCAGTTCCACCGTTCCAGTGGTAAACTCAGCAAGCCTCCTTTCCCACTGGAATGTGGACCCCTGCCCTAGGGATGAGATTTTCCTGTCCCCAGTGAACACCAATAAAGAATTATAAGAATCCATCATGAGTGTGAGGGTTGGATAGAAAAATCTGTCCAAAGTATAATAGACTGGCATCAAGAACCTAACCCAATGATGATAAGCGGTGATCGCCAGTGACAGATTTTTCTATCACATCCTTACACAAATTATAGATTATTTTTCTTGTTCACCACTAAATACCTTATCTTATATTGAAAAACATGAAAAAAGCTTCCAGAAACTCCTAAACACGCTGTAATGCGACATACATGTGACATGGTGACGTAATTTTAACATTACAACGACGTCATGGATCGATGTGTGGCCAGCTTGCAGCTGTTCGTTTTTTACCTTTCTTACAGGTTTATATGGGGTATGTGAGATAAATAGAAAACCGTCTAAGTGGGAAACGGGGATTGCCGAGTTTCCCACTGAACGGGGGACCGGATGGTTGGGATTTCCTGAGCAACAGTGATAGATTATTTTTCTCATATACCAATTTCTCTTTGGTGTTCTACTGTATAATAGTTGTTGGTGACCTCACTGAGTTGATGTTTACAATGACGTGCGCAACTGTAGAAAAGGTCAATTGTCACCTAATACCACAGCTTGAATTAGCGATAAAAAAGCACTTTAAACAAGGAACAAATGGTCATTTCGCCAAAATGGATTTACATGAACTACCTTATCAACAACAGTAAGTAAATTTACTGAGGAAATTGAGTTTCTTTTTACACATTGACAAGACCCTCGCTGTCCCTGGGCACGGCCACTTGCCCAGCACGTCAAAACGTACCCACCACAATGCATTCAACATGTTCATTTAGCATTTGGATAAATGTTGAAGTAAAAATGCACAGTTAATACCACGTGTAGGCCTACTGTGATCATTGAAATTTCAATATTGAAACTGCCATGATCAACAATTCAACTTTGGTTTTCTGTAAAAATACAGTCATGCACAGAACATGTCTTGTGTAGCTTATCTCGCATTAGCAACCTACCTTGTGTAGCTAATCTCGTATTAGCAAGGCTTATCTCACATGGCTAGCAATTTGGAATAGAGTTTGCCGACATCTATTTAACACAGGGACTGCTCGATCTGGTAGGCATTGGTACGTGAGAAAGAATTTTCTCATTTGGGCAAAAAACAGCGGAAATCCCAATCTGGTGTGTAAGAATCTTTTTTTCTCACATACCAACGCATACGAGATCGAGTGATCCCTATGTAAGCTCACTGTCGGAAAAAATCTGTCCCACACCGCTACCCATGTGAGATAAGCGTAACTAATACGAGATAAGCCACACGTGGCCGGTTGCTAATGTGAGATAACATTTTTGACGCATGACTGTATTCCTTCGAAAACGAAAGTTGAATTGTTGTCAGTCAGGAAAAAATTCAATGTTGAATTTTCAGCGATTTAAGTCGGCCTTCAACTTGGTTTTAAAGTAAAACTGCGCATTTTTACTTACAACCTTTATTCAATGCTTTGAACATGCTGAGTGCATTGCGATTGACATATTTAACCTGTTGTGTAGGCCTATTGGCAATGGGTGAATGAATCCACCGGGACGGGAGCCTTGACGATGTAAAAAAACAACACACATAAGTTTTCCTCAACAAAATTACTTACTCGAGTTACTGTGGCTGATAAGCTAGTTCATGTTAATCCATTTTGATGAAATAACAATTTGTTCATTGTTTAAAGCGCTGTTTATTTGCTGTTTCAAGTCGATTTGTACAGCGCGCATCATTGACTGTAAACATCGACCTCAGTGACGTCACCAACAGATACAACACAGTACTGTACCCAACGGTCGTGGTATATGAGAAAAAGAATCCATCATTGGTGTTCAGTGGGGACAGGAAAATCCCAACCCTCGGGCCCCCCGTTCGGTGGGAAACTCGGCAAGCCTCGTTTCCCACTGGAATGGTGGGCCCTCTGGTTGGGATTTTTCTGTCCCCACTGAACACCAATGATGGATTCTATTTATCTCACATACCCCATAGACCCGTGGGAAGGATCAAAACAAACAGTCGCACGTTGGAAGACAAATGACGTCATTGTTAAGGTGACGTAGTTATGAGGAAAAGAGATAGGATGCAAGTACAATGTACTCATTATTATCATTAAAGTACTGAGGCATTAACTAGAAACATGAAAAAACGACTTTAGAATGCATTTGTTCATTTTTTATTTTCTTGATACAATATACAAAATGCTATTTTTAATTAATTTTACTATCATGTGATAAATAGAATCTAACATTCCTGCTCCTATATTATTGAATTTATCAAACTCCTTGCGAAAAAGAAATGAAATGCTCCGCTTTCATATCTTTTATAAACATGGACACTCGTGTAAGATCCTCTATTTATTCTATGAGCTCTTTTGTTCACATCTCTGATATAGACTTCAAACTTCAGTTAACAATAATTATCCATTTTGATTAGAAGAATCTATCATGAGTTTGAGGATAGTGTAGAAAAATCCGTTATGGCATCACGACGCTTGCTGAGTAATGACAATTGGTGACCGCGAGGTGCAGATTTTTCTGTCCCATCCTCATACGGTTAATGGATTCTTTTGTCTTGCTCACCATTTGATATGGCATTGTTTTGTTTTTTTGTTTTTGTTTTTTAAAGGTTTCCAGAAGTTCCTGAATATACTGAAACGTGACATAACATAATTTGATTGATTCAACAAGCATTCTCAAAGCTGAGCCTGGTAAACTTGATATCAAAAGACACTCAACTAGTATTCTCTATATATTCTTGACACTCCCATATTTTCACAGCTCTAGCAAATCAATAATTGACCAGGCTGGTTGTAGCCTTTCTTTCGCGCTAACACGGCGATATGCTAACATTAGACTCTTGTACACTTTTGTTTTCGTTTCAGGATGACTAGACTGAGCCTGTGTCGCGTGGAAACGCACGACCCTTGCAAGGCTTGCTGAGGAGAAATGTGTGGAGAAAACCTTTGTTACCGGGAAATTATAAACACACTGAACTACCAAGCTTTCCATCAACGTATTCAAGCATAGGAAAAGAAATACATTATAATATGACACCTCTAAATTGCCCTTATGAATTAAGTCCAAGCTCATTGTATCAAACCAGGCAAAAGAGCCAATCTGTACTTAAGGGCTAATAATTATCAATATGATTTTCGGGATAATTTTTTTGCGAATGGGGAAAATAAATCACACCATCATAGACAATAGTGCAGAGAAGGATCAAAATGGAAAAAAAACTTTAGATATACAAGTGCGGATCCAGAGGGGTGTGGCAGGGGTCCGGACCACCCCCCCCCCCCAATGGACAATTACAAAAAATATAGGGTTTCTTAGCAATACTGGTCTGAATCTCCTTAAAATCACAAAACTACAAATCCAGCATTCAATGTTGGGCCGTCACCGGCCCGCCAATAGTGGTATCGGATCCATCCTCCCCTCATCACAAAAAACCCTCAAAGTTCGACCTTTCTGGATCCGCGCATGGATATATACAAGTGCAAGTCATTGATCTTTCTATGACTGTTAAGCTACTGACCGAACATCATTTGAAGTTTCTAAATTTAAAATGCGTCTGCACAGGCTCGTCTGAGTCTAAACTTGTCAATATGCCACATTGTTGGAAATCTCGTATCACGGCTCATTTGTCCTTGCCATCGTTACCTAAAACACCTGACAAGTTTTGATACTGTGCCACTTGCAATCAGCGCCATAAACTGTGTTTGGATGTGCTAGTCTTGGTTTTGTTGTTGTGTTTGGGTTAAGGCCAGATTTTTTTATTAGTTGATTTACAGGATTTTTTTCAGATATAGGGTCGGGGGGGGGGGGGGGGACGAAAAATAAGCTCTGAAAATGTGCAGATGACTGATCATTTTCAGAGCTTTTTTTTATTTTCAGAGGTTTTTTTAATACAGTAAAACTAGTAAAGTTAACCAACAGTTTGTATCAAATCTTCATAATTTCCATGCATAGGACAACCACTTTTAACAGTGTCACTCTCAAAAATACACAAACAGAACCTCAAAAATAACATAGAGTCAGCGGATAAAATAAAAAAATAATATTATATTTTTTTTCTACTTTCTGGAAAATTACAGTAGGAGGGTTCGTAAAAAAATTCTGGCGTAAGCGTTTTAAGGACAATTGCTGGAAATACTTCCCCCATTAAGATTTTTTTTAATTCCTTGCATACAGTTTGTTTTATGTATGGACTTGTCAATTTATGAAATATAAAGGATATGTCACCACGCTCGATTTTTCATAATCTAACATGGAAGTTTTCAGCATTTTACCAATTTTCTGAGAAAAAAAAAACAAGTCCTTAAGATTAAGTTAAAATAGTTGTAATCGCCATCCAGCTTCTTTATTTTAATTTTAATTCTTACCCACGAAATCAAGCGTTTTAGGAAAAGTGAAAATTTATTTGTTTTCCCAAGCCAAGACAAGATATTGAATGATATATTTTGGTAATCCCCCCAAAATAGGAATACGATTTTTAGATTAAACTGTATATCAAAAAATCTGGCATTAACAATCTCAAAGTTTTGTTTTTTATTTCATAGACTTTTATATAACCTTTTAGAGAAAAGAATAAAAAAAATGGGGGTCGCCACAATAATTTTCATTCAGGAGAGCAAAATTTACCCCTACCCCCACATATTTTGGGGATAATTCAATATAAAACGTTAGTGCGTGTACTTTTGAAAAAAATCTAACATTAACAATCTCAAAGTTTTGTTTTTATTTCATAGACTTTTATATAACCTTTTAGAAAAAAAGAATAAAAAATGGGGGTCAGCAGACTTAATTTCTTTCAGGAGAGAAAAATTTACCCCTACTCCCACATATTTTGATGATAATTTATTATAAAACGTTATGGAGTGTACTTTTAAACAGCTGGCGTTAACAGTCTCAAAATTTTGTTTTTATTTCATAGACTTTATTTAACATTTTAGAATAAAAAATGGGGGTCACCAGACTAATTTTCCTTCAGGAGAGCAAAATTTACCCCTACTCCCACACATTTTGAGGATAATTTAATATAAAATCTTATGAGTGTACTTTTAAAAAAATCTGGCATTAACAATCTCAAAGTTTTGTTTTTATTTCATAGACTTTTATATAACCTTTTAGAAAAAAGAATAAAAAATGGGGGCCACCAGACTAATTTTCTTTCAGGAGAGCAAAACTTACCCCTACCCCACATATTTTGAGGATAATTCAATATAAAACGTTATGGAGTGACCTTTTTGTCATTTATATCAATTTATATTACTGGTAGGAAGTAATTCATTATTAAAAGCCGAAAAAAGAAGAAGAAGAAAAAAAACAATGTCTAATAGGTTCCCACCCAGGAATCGACCCTGGTGCGCTGGTTTTAGAGTCTGACGCGCTAACCACTAGGCTACGAGGTCAGACCGTGCGCCGCCCAAATTAACCGTATCTAGCGGACACACAATCCGAGTACCGGCCATATTCGTATTTGCATACAGGGTATAAACTTGGGGATTAATATGTTTATATTGTTTGATTTCGCCAGATCTGTTTATCATTATTTGGTATAATGCCTTCAGTGTTTACTGTCGTGAGTTGGCTCCCGGTACTGTTAGTTTAACAGATGACAGGGCCCAGGGCGACGACAGTAAACATTGGGCTAACAGTACTGAGACGATCATTTACAATAACGGGTCAATAGCTATTTCGGACACATTTTAGTTACTTTATTTTGTCCAGAAAATGCGGAAATATCCACCTGACGTAAGCGTATCTGAACCTGCGTTGATGCGAATTTGAAAACGGTCGCAAGACGGGACCCAGACAACTTTCCCCGTTTCCCGCCGCAGGAATGATGTGTGTGGACAATACCCAAAATTGCCCTTAAGTCAAATCACAACGCTCAGTTTTCATAACAAATAGTTCCCGGGCTGATTCCTCAGCGGTTAATCAGTACTTAACATGTTTAGACTTCCGTCAGTTACTAACAACTGTCCTACATAAACCAGAGGTAGGGAAGGAATAATCCATACTATGCCAAAGCATATAGTATGTGTTGCAGAGCCAGGGTTCGAACTCACGATCCCATTATTGCAGTTAACAGTCAGATAACCAATCAGACTCACGGATAAATGCCCTACTTAAACCAGAGGTAGGGAAGGAATAATCTATACTATGCCAAAGTATTAAGTAAAGTTTGCAGAGCCAGGGTTCGAACTCACGATCCGATTATTGCAGTTAATAGTCAAATAACCAATCAGACTAACTAACAAATGCGCTACCTAGACACACTATTATATACAGTACATAATGTTCCTTTTTTATACTCAGCAATAGTATGTAACATTATACTATTTGGCATGTATACATTCACACCGATCAAATTCATAGAAGCCATGTCCCGAATATCACAATGAATGCCTATTAAAATATGAGCTAGCATGACGGGAGTAGTAAATTGAGAAAGTAAAAAAGACAAAGTTCAAAAAGCAGAAAAAGAAACAAAATCAATCTTTGAAGCACATCCAAAGCACATGCACATCTTAAGACCATGACAAACAAACTCATTTTGCCGAAGTTTCAAAACAATCAGGAGTTAAAAAATGTTGACTGGGACGTAAAGAGTCAAACCAAATAAAACCTGTTGGAAAAGCTGTACACAAAAAGTACCCCATCTATACACTGTGATAGTTCTCATTTAGAAAGCAAACCTGATAAGTATATAAAAACAAGATACACATAGGCCTAAAAATTGGCTGTGTTTTTCAATAAAAATTGCCCAATATGCAATTTCTATTGCATGTTTTTGTTTGTTTTTAAATATAATCACCGACCCTTTTTTCATTATTCTAAATAATATTGTTAAATCAAGGAAAACATACTTTTTGTTTGCCTTTCATTCCTAAACGCTCTAAAATTAATAAATTATCTGCAACCTTATGAATGTTTATTGTTCTTTCACTGAATGAAATTTTTATTGAAAAAAAGAGAGATCTAACTACCCCCAGCCCCTTAATCCTTTGGCATGTTAGAGAAAATATGCACACCTTCTATGCCATATCGTCAAAACATGACAAAATTACATGCTAAATTTCAAAACAGTCGGTATAAAATTGAGCATTCAAAGCAACATACATTGATAATATACAAGTCCAAACAGTGTGGGACAAAGGCAAACCGTGCAGACCCAGATCAGACGCCGCATTGTACGCCTCTGATCAGGGTCTCCACTGTTTGCTTACAGAATAAACTATCAAAATTTAAATAAAAATGAAAAATACTGCACAACGCCTTTAAATCGGTAATGGAATGGGACCAATAGATAAGGGTGAGAAAAATGGATAAGACCACAACTTGGAAAAAGTAACAAAATCAAACTGCCAGGATAAACATATTTAAACCTGATGCAAATCTTCAGACCATAACATGTTAAGATTTTAAACGATCAGTATAAAACATACGCGGATCCAGAGGAGGGGGGGTCCGGACCCCCCTCCCCCACAAGGAAAATCACGAAGCAAAAGGGCTCCATAGTAATACTTGTCTGGCTTCCCTGTAAAATTACAAAGCCACCAAGCCAGTATTCAATGTTTGGCCATCATCAGCCCGCCAGCGAAATGCCATTTAAATGACGTTATGCTAGCGGGCCGATGTTGACCCGCTTTTAGTGGTATTAGGATCATTTTTTAATCAACTGAAAAACAAAAACAAAAAAAAGTTGTCAGAGTTAAGTTGGACCCACTCTGATAAAACTTTCTGGATCCGCGCATGTAAAAACTGTAAGATGAGTTGTGCACACAAAAAAACCCTCATTCTACAGACTTTATAGCATTCAAGCCAGAATGATGTTTAAGTTCACATAAGAAAAAGTAACAAATTTAATCTTTAGTTAGTAATATAAAAAAAACGCACGCATACATGTATATCAAAACCATGACTTAAGCACTTGCATAGCTCCAAAAAAGTGTATGAGAAGTACTGCACACAAGGCATCCCCTGTTGTTGGACAGTGATAACATTCAATCAAGCCAATAAAGTGACTTAGTTCCTAGAAAATAATAACAATAATGATCTGAGGATAATATAAAAACCACTAATTTACACATTTCCAGACCATAAAATACACCTGTTGATTTTAAAGCAACTTGGTATTAAAATGTTGAAAGAGATGTGTACGCAAGTTATCCTTGTAAATAGAATGGATTTCATAAAAATATCTTAGTTTACAATCTGAAAATGTGACAAAAATTAAAGTGAGCATTATACAAATCCACATTCACATTTTCTGGCCATGATTAAAGCGCTTGAAGTGTTTTTAAAATGATTGGTATAAAAGTGTAGATGGAGTTGCGCAAACAAGGTAACCCCTATAATAAGAGAGAAAGATGGAATGCCATGGCTGTCTTATATTGAGATACAGTATTTCATGTAGTACTTACGTCAAAATATGGTACCAACACATCTGTATATTACATCCAAACTTCAATATATTATACCAGATGTCTTTATATTAAGTCAAAATATCTGTATATTAAGTCAAAACTTTAATATATGATACCAATACATCCGAATAAATATTAAGTCAAAACTTTAATATATGACACCAACATTAGGCCAATCAACTTCAATATATGATACCAACACATCTTTGTATTAAATCAAAACTTAATTATATGATACCAACCATCTTTATATTAAGTCGAAATTTCAATACAAGATACTAGCCATATTTATATTAAGTCAAAACTACAATATATGATAGTAGCTGTCTTTATATTAAGTCTAAAACGTCTATATATCAAGTCAAAACTTTAATATGAGCCAGTGCATGAGATTTCCAACAATGTGGTATGTGCGACAAGCAAAGTCTCAGATCAGCCTGCGCATATGCGCAGTCTGATCAGAGCCTTTGTCAGTCGCTTGAGTATTCTATGATTGTAAAGCTACTGTATGAACACCATTTGGATGTTCTAAGCTTAAAAGGAGGCTGCACAGGCTTGTCCGAGTCTACACATGCCAAAATGCCAAATTGTTGGAAATCTCATGCCACGGCTCATATATGATGCCAACACATCTATACTACGTCAGAACTTCAATATGTAATACCAACACGTCCTTATATAAAGTCGAACTTAATTATATTATACCAGCACAGCTTTTTTATTAAGTCAAAATTTCAATATATGATACCAGTCATATAGAGAGTTATATGCAAAGTTCAGGTGCACATCCTCGGAATTTTTGATCATACATCAGGTAGTGAAGCCCATGGGGAGGACGGCCTGTGTATCATGTCTACAGCCTACTAGGCTTCGAAATGATGATGTAGTAGAGCCTTTTAGCCAGTAATGGGGACAATATAGAGAGTTATATGCAAAGTTCAGCCTCGGAATGTTTGAGCATAAAGCAGCGAATAGCAAATAGAAAAGCGCATACAGATCAGCGAAGGTTGTTGTAACGAAGAGAGCATACAAATCAGTAAGCAGTAAAACGGAAAGAGCATACAGATGAATAAAGGTTGTAGTAAGGGAGAGAGCATACAAAGCAGTGAACAGTAAAACGAAGAGATTATACAGATCAGTGAATGTTGTAGTATAGAAGAGAGCAAACAAAGCAGTGAATAGCAAAACGAAAAGTGCATATATACATGTATCAGCGAAGGTTGTAGTAACGGAGAGAGCATACAAAGCAGTGATAGTTGTAGTAAAGGAGAGGGCACATAACGCAGTGAACAGTAAAACGAAAAGAGCATACAGGTCAGTGAATGCCGAAGTAACCGAGAGAGCATACAAAGCAGTGATAGCTGTAGTAAAAGAGAGAGCATACATAGCAGTGAACAGTAAATCGAAAAGAGCATATATATCAGTTACGGTTGTAGTAACGAAGAGAGCATACAAAACAGTAAAGATAAAGAAAAGAAGCTTTATTTAACGTCGCTTATTTTAAACAAACAACATAAGCTCTGTAGAAAGTTTATTGCGAAATAACAACATCTTGTAAACAGATACTTACCTGCCTTACTCTATGTTCCAAGCACAACCCCTTTTTATGCGAGCGTCAGCAAGGGAGCTACAAGTACCATTTTTACACCTTAAGTATGGTGCGGCCAGAATTTAAACCCACGACCTCTCGCTCCAAAAGCGGACACTCTACCAACTGAGCTATCCGGGCGGTAGCAGTGATAGTTGTAGTAAAGGAGAGAGCATACGAAGCAGTGAACAGTAAAACGAAATTAGCATACAGGTCAGTGAATGTCGTAGTAACGGAGAGAGCATATAAAGCAATGATAGTTGTAGTAAAATAGTGAGCATGCGAAGCAGTGAACAAAAAAACGAAAAGAGCATACACACCAGTGAATGTCATGAGAAAGCCTGATTTTGTTGCATGCGAGAAACAAAGGCGGAGATCAGCCTGCGCGTCTGCGCAGTCTGATCAGCACCTTTGTTATTCACTTTCTGAAAAGAATTATAGCTAAACTTGGTGCATGCAAAATTTCAATATTACAGCTAATCTTTATAGCTGAGTAAGCTGTTTTGAGTCTTATCTGATCGGAAACCCGGAAGGCATGTTTTCTCATATCGAGGCCTATATCTGATCGGTAAGATTGAGTTACAAGTCATGTTGAAAGTCCTTCCTACTCGTACGAGGTCTCAGTTTATCTAAAAAGCCACAAACTCGTAGTGGAAATATGTCTTCTCTCAGTGCATTGTGCTTGATAATGGTTATTACTCTTATTAGTAAGTTTATTTTGGAATTCATATGTATGCATTTATATATAAATATGGATTATATGTAATATAATCTGGTTATCGAAATCAAGTTACACCCTCGCTGTCAACTATATCAAGGAGGAGCTAAGATCCGTGATGCTTCACGATTTTAGTTCGTATGCATCAATTGGTTTTCCGCTGCTGGGAATACTGCGTTTTTGTCTACCCAGCCACCACCCCTTAAGCCATCTTAACTTGATTTGTTCACGTCATGTTTTTTTCTCTTTTTTTCAGGGATTAGCTTGGAATATGTTGTGATTCAATATGTAGGCCTATACTAGTAGGCTCAGATTTTAGGGTAAAGTCGGGTAAATTCGGACATCAGGTAAATTCGGACACACATTTGCAAACAGTGTAAATTCAGATCAGACGGCTCCTTATCAGCCGTCTCATCAGGATTTTTACTGTTTGCTTAGCTAATTTATTTTTTATCCCAATATTTGAAATATGAAACAAACAAGGTCGCTGTCCGAATTTAGCTGTCTGTCTGAATTGCACTCTCCTATTTCTGGGTAAGCGTCTGTGAAATGCACTATCCTATTGCTGGATAAGCGTCCTTGAATAGCACCCACTTACCTAAGGGTATGCGTCCGTTAATACCACACTCTCATTTTGCTGGACAAGCATCCGTAAATTGCACTCTCCTATTTCTGGGTAAGCGTCTGTGAAATGCACTATCCTATTGCCGGATAAGCTCCGTGAATTGCACCCACTTATTACAGGATATGCGTCCGTGAATAACACTCTCCTTTTGCTGGATAAGCGTCCGTAAATTGCACTCTCCTACTGCTGGGTAAGCGTCCATAAATTGCACTCTCATATTGCAGGATAAGCGTCTGTAAATTGCGTTCTCCTATTGCATAACTTACAGAATCGAGCACGGTTCTGGCTGTATTTTGGAGAGAATTCTAACACACCTCGCCTATAGAGCCAATGGTTAAACTCAGTGATTTATTGGTTGATAAATCACTGCACGTTCTGACGTGACGTCATTCAGCCGCCAGTTTGATTTTTAATGACGTCATCCATCACGTACATCATACTTAGACGGTGTAACGTCGTATTTACAACTAATGGGCGTCAAAAACGTACGTAAAAATACGTGTTTCAGTCCAAAAAGTTTTGCGGGAAATTCTAATGCTCTGTTCAAGATGGCGAAATCTGTATAGAATCTGAAGGAATCGTTCATATTTTCAATCTTTTTGTGTGTTAGAATCGAAATAGATTCTTGCTGGCAGTGATTTGTTGCTTAATATATCACTGTCTGTCGGTCAGTCGTAAGTTTATAAATCATTCGCGCTTCGCGCTCATGATTTATCCACTTTAACGACTGACCTCCATCCAGTGATATATTAAGCAACAATTCACTGCGAGCGCGAATCTATTTCTTAAGTATAAGCTATGCAAAATCGAGCATGATTTTTCCTGATTTGCATGATTTTACCTTTTACAGTACAAGACAGTTCTGTAGAGTTTTTTTCTTTCTTCTTTTTGCTCACCCTCTCTCCTTCGGGGTGAAACATTTAGCTGCAAGAATCGAGCACGATTCTTTCATCTGAGCCTATTGATATGCGGGACTACATTTGCAGAGTCCGGAATCTGCTGCCTGGTTCTGCTTCGACGCCGCTGATACCCTTTTGCATGAAAGGTTACATTGCATAGTCGGGAATCAGGGGATTCTGATTAGGACACCGCTGACGCCCCACCCAA
Organism: Loripinus fragilis; assembly: GCA_964019695.1. Lineage (NCBI taxonomy): Eukaryota > Metazoa > Mollusca > Bivalvia > Lucinida > Lucinidae > Loripinus > Loripinus fragilis. Next base: position 45,772,677 of record OZ026526.1, read on the forward strand.
ACTTTTCAGCTTTTCGCCTTGACTGTCGAATATCTTCTGCCTTGAACTAGCAAGTTTATTGCAGGCGCATCAATCAACAGCTATGCCCCTAAATCGTTTTGACTGGAACTGGGCTATATTGGAGCTATGAGCTATCCCTTTTCCTAGAGGAGCCTTACTCTTCAAGAGCCTTCCTGGCGGGACTGGAGCAAGTGTGCCCCTTGAACTGTCTGGAAGACTCGACTTCGTTTTGACCAAAAATGTAGATTCTTTTGCATTTAGAATCAACACGATTTCTGTTGGACAAAGCTTATGCAAAAATATGGGATATTTCGCATCAGTTTTGGCATTTAATTTTGATTGCTTTTTAGCTAGTCTCTGGGAATTGCCAAGTTTATAACAAAAATTAATATTTATTTATAAATGTCTTAGTGTGGTATTTTTCAATTTTATTCAAATTTTAATCGGCCAATCGGCCATTCTGTAAGAAAACAGTGGAGACCCAGATCAGACGCCGCGATCAGGGTCTACACTGTTTTCCAATGTATTACAAAAAGGACGCTAGGCTAATATGGGTTAAAGAAGCAAGCAATTTTGGTCTGTTCATGGAATCATGAACACATCGGGTCTCCTGCAAAGTTAACACGAAGCCCTTCAGGCTTCCCTTGCTTTGCAAGAGACCTTATGTGTTCATGATTCCATGAACAGACAAAAAGTGAATTCATTTTTAACCAACTCTCGTAATAAATGCAATTTTCTAACACACCTCGCCTATAGAGCTAACGGTAACAAACTGTGATATATCGGACAATAATTCACTGCTAAAGTGTGTGATAGCTGACGTCACTGGAAAATGACGTCATTCATGGCGTTAGACGTGTAACGTCGTTTTTACGCTTGAAAGTCGTTACAATTACATGTAAATGTATGCGACGTAGTCGAAGTATTGGCGAGAGTTCTTCAGTGCAATGGCGGAAAGTTGGAAGAAGCTGAAGACTTCGAATGTGTTTCCGTCGTTTATTGTGTTTTAGAATCGAAATAGATCAGCTCCAGTGCGTGAATTGTTGAGTAATAATTCACTGTTTGTCGGTCAGTTGTACGAAGATAAATCACTCGCGCTGCGCGCTCGTGATTTGATCTTCTTTACAACTGACCTCCAAACAGTGAATTATTACTCAACAATTCACTGTTGGAGCTGGTCTATTTCTTAAATAATAAACACTCACGTCAGATCTTATTTATTAAATGGGCCTCGACGCAAGATACATGGTAAAGCATGAGATAGTCCTGTCTGTGAAATGTATTGTCTCATAAGCAATTCAAAATACTAATAAGGCTTTATTCCTAAAGCGCCTGCAGATATTCATCTGAAAATGCCGCCTGCCTAACATATATGTGGCGTTTGCGTAAAGGCTATTAAGGTTCAAAACAGCCTTCTCAGTTACAGAGACTTGTTATAAACTATTGAAATTTTGCCCACAGCAAGTTTTAAAACGTGATTCTTTATACGACCAGAAAGCGAATAACAAATGTGCTGATCAGGCTGCGCGAATGCGCAGGCTGGTCTGCGCATATGTTGTTCGCATGCAACAAAAGCAGGGTTTCTCGCGTAGAGACACTTTAATAATAGTTGTTTGATGTTTCATATTGCTGACAAAGCAAAACTTACGGGAAAACTTGATTTTGTAGCATATATACGGGATATGACGTTATAACGGACATTGGGTCAACAAGCATTGCCATTATATAATCATAATCATTGGCTTAAAATCACAGAATTATATCATTGCACATGTGATGGTGCTAAGCTGGGTGCGCGTCAAGCATACATAAGTTTTTTGAATACTAATAAGCGTTAACCCTTAAAGCGCCAAGAAAAAAAAGCATCTGAAAATGTCGTCTGCTGAAGTAGTCTGCTGCAAATAATTGCTTAACATTACTGACGAATTAAGTATAGAAGCAAACAGCGTGAACCCAGAACAGACTGCTCTTTAAGAGCAGTCTGATCTGGGTCCACACTGTTTGCCATAGAGAATTCTTAAACATTTCAGCAGACGAGAAAAGCAGACGACTTTTGTTGCGATTGGCGCATTTAGGGTTAACTCTTAAAGCGCCTGCAAATTCTCATCTGAAAATGCCGTCCGCCGGAGTCGTCTGGTGCATATCTTTGCTAACATTATTTGGCTCGAGTAAATATAGAGTTGGCTGTGCACGGTAACATTAGTTAATTCATATTTTGCTATATTACAGCTGTGTGCTACATTGAGGCCCTGCCAAGCAGAAAGAATGAGTATTTGATACGACTTGGTAGGAAGATGCTGAAAAAGGCTAAGAAAGAGCTCCGGGAGCCAGAACCAATCAATCGGCGTGCTTCCGATATAAAGCTGTTGAAATCAAAACCACCGAGTCTAAAGACGATTGGGCAAAAGAAAAGCAGCCAGGATCAGTATTTAATACAACTTGGTAGAAAGGTGTTGAAAAATGCTAAGGAAGACGTTCGAGAACAAGAAAAGGCTATGGAAGAATTCCAGGAATCAGAACTTGTTAGAAAGGTACTGGAAAAGGCTAAGCACAAGCGCCGGGAACCAGAATCAGCCAATCGACGTGCTTCCGGTAGGCCTATGAAGCAGGATGAACCAAAATCACTAAATCTAAAGGCGACATCAAAAGACAAAACAACATAATAATAAAGTTTTCCTTTTAAAGGCGAGTTTGCCCAATGCATTTTTGTTGTTTTTCCCCATATACGTTGAAGTCAACCGCCCATGACACATTTGATAAAGATTTCAAGTATAGGTAAATTTTAAACTCAGACGGATCAAAAGTGTGAAAAGTCAATGATTGAAAGCTGATTGAAATTACAGATCAATTTAAATCATGCACGTTTTCTATTCAACGTCGATGGCACGATTAGTAGGCTATATACTTGGTTTAAATAACCATTACAACCTGAGTAACCTTTCACCCGCTACTAAGCAGACTCATCCAATCTTGGATCCGTCTGAGGTCAAATATACCTTAAGACTCTCGGAGCAACCCAATGCCCAAACGTGCGGGTATCCAGAAAAAAATCCACCAGGGGGTTTTAGCTCACACTGAACAAAATGGCCACCAGAGCTAAAAGTGAAAATATCTTTAAACAACATCTCATACTGATCCACTGACCCAAATTCTAAATAGTTTCACAGAAATATTCCTCATAATACCCTCTACCAAAATTGTACAAACTTTTTCCCTCTGCTGAACTAAATAGCGGTCATAGTTTAATATAATAATATCTTTAAACGAAGTCTCCTCCTGAACTACTGGTCCAAATCACAAAGAAATGTTCATCATAATGCCATCTACCGAAATTGCAGATGGGACTGTGGCAAATGCTTAAGTCCTGACACTTTGATATATATCAGGAAAATATTTTCACACTAGGCTAATTCAAGTACTGATTTAAAAGAGGACAACCAGAAAGTAGTTTAATGGCAACCGCAGGCGGCAGCTATTTAGTGAGGCTAAATGCCTAAATTATGGTCTGAATCCTCAAGTACGTCCCAGGGAAGTTGAATAGAAGCCAGTCTTAGTCTATGCATTCAAATTGTGCTTTATAGCATTTCCGCCTTTAAAACGCCACAAAAATTGTAACAAACATTAAAACGCCACAAAAATTGTTACAAACATTTTTTTAAAAAAAATTGTTGCTGTTTAAGAAATCAAATGATGGATTGTATTTCATGTGAACTGTCTGCCAGCAGATGGATCATATATATCTCAATGAAATTCAAGAAAGATATCTCAAAATCGAAGACTGCAACAGTCGTGATTGGCGTGTTAAGGGTTCAGATCAATCCAGATGAAATGATTTTGACGCTGACATTATTGGCAGTAACTGGACAACTGCGTAGCCAGATCGCAAAAAGTTACGCATATCAAGGGGGGGGGGGGGGGGGGGGGGGGGGCTACTGGAACAAGCAGTGATTCTCTTCAATTGCGTCCCTTTTCAAAATAGGACCTTCTCTTAAAGAGACTAAGTCTGCAACTATGAACATTTTTCGATTTTTTTATTTTCTTTTTAAATCATTTGTAAAAGTAGAATTAAGTTATGTTTTCACAATAAATATGTTCACTATAGCTGAAAACTGCACGGAAAAGTGAATTATCTTATAAAACAGATATGCTTTTCTCTTGTTGGTAATTATTTGCGTCCCTCCAATAATTATAGACAGTTAATTTTAGCTTAAATGCTGTTGTTAAGATTTAAGAAATTGGTAAAATGTATACCTGAATTTTAGTTTTTTCACTGTGTTCTTGAAAAAAAGAAACATTAGTTATAAAATTAAAATATCAAAAGTTACAGACTATGCAGCTTTAAAGGAAAGAATTTGGTCCCAGATGGAGCAAATTTTCCCTTTTAGAGCAGTTCCTTTTGTCACATTAGGTGACCTCTCTTGAATGTTACTATTTCCATTACGCACGTACGCATCTGCGTAATGGGAGCTACGCCAACGCTGGATAACTTTTCATATATTTGGAAGGTATTTTTATTTGGCTCTATACTGGTAAAAACAAAAGTTGCCAAAATATGAGAAGACAAAATACAGTTTTTAGTAACACAGTAACACCATAAGCAATAAATGGACACACGCCTTTAGTAGGTGTGTATCGTGAAAAAAACATCTCTTGAACGGTACAGTATGATTCATCTTAAAAGTGACTACTAATAAAGGAAAGAATATGCTCTCCATTCTCCATGGGGAGCATAATCTTTCCTTTAAAAGTATTCCCAAATAGACTTACAGAAAATAACTTAAAAGGACATTAAATTGAGAAACCGCCCAAATAAGCTACGCCAATATGTGACATAATGTCAGTTTTTTCTTTAAAAAATGCCAAATTGTGATGCCACAAATATTAACCCTTAAAGCGCCACCTATAATTTGCAGCAGATGACAGTTTAAAATTTTGCCTCTTTTTTCAAAAATCACAAATAAGGCATGATATTTTATGAGAATTGTCTGCTGGCAGACAATTCTCATGATATATCATTCCTTATTTCTTCTGAAAATTAGAAAAGATATTGCAAAATGGTCGTCTGCTGCAGTCGTGATTGGCGCTTTAAGGGTTAAGTTGTTTACAGTATTTTTGTCAGATTTGACAAATCGTCATCCACATTTAGACGTTTTCATGACTTTGGAACATTCCCAGTCTGAGAGCGCCAGACAGTTGGATCCAGATCAGGACTGACGTTTGGTCTGGACTGATCTGGGTTAATATTGTTTGCCAGTGTTTTGAGTCGCCACTAGCAGGCAAACAATTAAAATTGACAAATCTATGTCATGCGATTCGGACAAAATACAATGTCACCAATTTAAAGTAAGCGAGTATGATCAAGAAATGCCACAATCATATACTGCAGACCAACCCACGGCACCGTGAGGAAGAGCCACCGAACACTTACAGTCACAGGACATCAGGAAGACAATAAAAGTAAAGAACCAGCTCCCTCTATTACAAAACTAGAAAATGACACTAAGTAATGCGTAACAAAACAACGACCAATCACAGAACCACCACAAACCAATGTGAGGCCCATTAAATAATAAATCAATAACAACAGAACCGACGCCTTAAAAACTCTTCTGCAACAAAGTATACCAGAACCTGAAATTAATGGCGATTTGGTTTATAAATTTAAAAGAATTATTGGAAAGCCTAGTTTTAGTGATCAATTTAAAAAGATAATTAAACGTTATAGAGTGGAATACAACATGGATATCATGCGACAGTCTGCATGCCTGGTTGTAAACTCAATAACGGTTCATAGCTATGTTTTCTCTTTAATTGCACGACGTCGGGTCAGGCCTCAGACTCAATGGCGGCCCTGGCGTAAAGCTCTAATCCGTTGGTTGGTGCCTGTTGCTTGACTTGTCTTTGGCTGGGCCCATCGTTTTCTTTAACTCTGACTATCTGTGAGCCATAAGCATTTTTCTTTTGTTTCATCATAGTGTGTTAATTTGATTAGATTGTTATGAGCATTTTACTAAAAGACCTCGACCTGCCAAAATGATGCTCGACAAACCCTTGTCACCGTTTGGCATACCAGTGGCTGGAAAATAAGTATGCAAAATTTGATCCAGATAGCCCATGTGGTTCAATAGTTATGAGCATTTTCTTTAGCTGGGCTGATGCTCAGCAAACCCTCGTCCATCAAAAAAGATGGTTTTGCATGCCAGTTGTTAGGGAACGTGGACATGCATATGTATGCAAAATTTGATCAATATATACCATGTGGTTTAAGAGTTGTGAGCATTTTCACTAATAGCGATTATAGTGCAGACCCAAGGGTCGCGCAATTTTTTTGCGTCCAGCGAGATGACATTGTTAATCGAATTTAGCTATTTGAGGGGCATATATCTATTTAACCCTTTGTAACCCGGTTACCCCTGAACAGGCACTGTAAAATTTGGCTACAGTGAGGACTCACTGATAAAATGAAACAAAAATGCGATATTTCATCAGAGTCGGCACTGTTTGCTAAGATAAAACCAATCTTCGGGGACGATAGTACATCTTAAAATCTGAAGTTCTTACCTGTGGGCCGTGGCTACTTGATATGTACCAGATCATGAGGAAGAATATAAGAATCTATCATGAGTGTTAGAGTAGGATAGAAAAATCTGTCCCGAGGATCGCCTTTTGGCATCACGAGGCTTGCCAAGTGTTGACAAACGGTGATCCCGAGGGACGGATTTTTCTTGCACACCAGATAGAGACGTCTGAGATTTTACCCTGTGTTAGAAAATCTTATCTAACCCATGCTATCTTACCCAGGCTGTCACGTGAGGGCTAAATAAATTTGGTTGTATTGGAACTCACGCACATGGTCGTCAAGTGACGTCATTATTATGTCATAGTGACGTCATCATAACATGTCGCATCTCGGCGTATTCAGGAACTTCTGGGAGCCTGTTCTTAAGAATAAAATGTGATATCTAATGGTGAGCAAGAAAAAGAATCCATTATTCGGTGAGAGTAGGACAGAAAAGTCCGTCCCTCGTGATCACCGTTTGTCATCACTCGGCAAGCCTCGTGATGCCAAACGGTGATCCTCGGGACGGATTTTTCTATCCTACCCTCACACTCATGATAGATTCTTATATTCTATCCCACCCTCACACAAATAATGGATTCCTTTTCTTGCTCACCATTACATGCCGCATTTTATGTTTAAAATCCTCCCAGAAGTTCCTGACTACGCTGGAATGCGGAATGACATGAAAAACGTTAAAGATGTATGCGGCTAATTTTTATGCGCATCGTTCCTGCGTCAGGAAACAGGTAAAAGTTGTCTGGGTCCTGTCGTTCGACCATTTACGGATTCGGTTCAACACAGCTTTCAGAAACGCTATGTCATATCGATGTTCAGACATTTTCTTAACAAAATAAAATAATTAAAGTGTGTCCGAAATATCTATTGTCCTTTTATCAGAAGTGATCGTCTCATCTTGGGATAATAAATGAACTTGCACATTTTCTAAAAGGTTTGAGGTCATGGGCAATGATTTAAGTTAATAGAAAGAAGCTGGCTGAAGATTACAAAAAGTTAGCTCGATATTCAATATTTAGGACTAGTGTTATTCTTTCATTTGTTTAGAAAATTGGTCAAATGCTGAAAACTTCCAGATGACATTATGAACAAATAAGCGGGTTGACATATCCTTTTTATTTAAAAGATGGATAGCCCATGCATAAAACAAACTGTATGCAAAGTATTGAACAAATTTCAACATGTGAAGTATTTAGTAGCATATATGCCCTTAATGGATGCCGACACTTGACGACCATGCGCAAGAGTTCCAATACAACCTATGTACAGCCCTCGCGTGACAGTATGGATTAGATAAGATTTTCTATCCGAGGGTAAAATCTCAGATGTCCTTTATCAGGTGTGCAAGAATTCATAGTAAACAAAGCTTGATTCATTTAAACCTAGCGTCTCACAAATAGGAAAGTTTGAAACAGTCCATAATCAGCTGAGTCTACTGAGGGTGTGGGCTAAAACATAATTCACTGGTCAAATCGTCGCCCTATATTCTGTTGCTGCTGTTGTTTTGTTGTTGTTGTTAAAACACACACAAAATGTTTAGCTCACACAGAGGGTTCCTAACTTATGCAATATATCATCACCAGGAATCAATCAAATCAAATTAACATACTGTGATCAAAGACAGTCAGAGCTAAAAAAAATCACTAGTTGAGTCACGGTGGGTCTAGCCAAAGAGAAGCATCGGGCACCAGCCCGCCGGTGAAAGTGCACATGTATAAAGTCAGGGTCGTCATTGAGTCTGAGGCCTAACCCACTGTCTTAATTAATTTGCAATTAAAGAGGAAATCATAGCTAAAACCCGTGATTGGGTTTATAACCAGGCATGCATACTGTCGCATAGTATCAATGTTGAATCCTGCTCTTTTATAAAGTTTGATTATCGTTTTGAAGTGATCAGAATTTAGTATATGTTTTACGACTATTATAATATTGATAGTCTGGTTTTAGTAACTTAGCAGTCAAAAATCAGTTTTGCTTCTGAAGTCAATAACATTAGAACATACTCTCATAAAACGAATATACTGCGAAATAAATACACCATAAGAAGGGAGCAAGGTACATCTCCACCCAGAAATGGGATATTAACTACGCAAGCGCAGGCTTGTTAGAAAAACAGGTCTGTAATTGCTTGCCTTGAATCCATCAACCTTTTTGAAGATGGCTGTGACGTTTTCTGAACGCCAATCCATGGTAACTTTTCCATCAGGTAAGGATCTTTGGGAAAATGTGAGGAAGGGAGCCAATTCTTCTGCCACGTCTTTCAGGATACATGCAGGGATCATATATGGGCCTTGCGAAGCTTTGTTGGGTTGATTTTCTTAAGCAGCATCACAACTCCCTCCCTACTGATCTCTATGTCAGACATTGGTGGATATGGATGTCTCTCAGGCTGCGGAATGTTCGTCTTATCTTACTGGGTAAATGTGGATTCACATTGAATGTTGAGTAAGTTTGACTTTCATCTTCAGTTGACTTTCATCCAGCCACAGGTTTTGTCTGCAGACTGCGCTTGAGTGAGTGTAGATGATTTTACGATGAGAGTTGTGGAAGGATGGGTATTGGTTAACATCCTTCCCATAGTTCATGTAGTTTATAGTACTATTCAGTGACAGTTTTATTTGCATAATTGTACCTTCAGGGTTAAACTGTAGGTTTTAGATGTACAGATTAAATAAAAAAATTGCATTGCATTGTATTGTGTTGATTAATGATAAAACCCCAGCCCTCAACGACTCACACAGTGAAATCTGAGCATACTTATAGATGTTTCATGGATGATTGACTGGGGTTTGGATTCTATATATGTTTTTTTTTCCTTTGTATTGCACTCAGAAGTTATATGGTTAATTGCATTTTGTCATCTGAGTGAAGTATAAATAATTTACATGCATTATGGTAGCCTTGTAACATCAATAAAACCTATAGTGAATAAAAAACCTCCACGTTCAGTATACAATTTCAAAAAAAGCAGATTGGAACAACATTAGGGAAGATATGGCAGACTTTAGGGATCAGTATATGGAGAATAAACATTCATCAAATTCAATTGAAAGTGATTGGAACAGTTTTAAAAATGCAATCTCTGAATCAATGGAAAGGAACATACCGAAAAAGACAGTTAAGAGTAAAGCAGATACCCCATGGATGACTAATAAAATAAAACGCATGATCAGGAAAAAGAAACGTCTTTATAAGAAAGCTAAAAAATCTAGTAATAAGTAGGACTCAAAAACTTTTCACGATTATCGAAAATCAGTGCGAAACCTCCTACATACAGAATACTACAAATACATAAATAATCTTCTAGAACCTGAAAATGACTCATATTCAAAGTCTTTTTGGAAATATATAAAATCACGGAAACAAGACAGTGTCAGTATCGGAACTCTTAATGACAATGGTAATATTGCTGAAAGTGCAAAAGAGAAGGCTGAAATGTTTAACGGTCAATTTTGTTCTGTTTTTACTAAAGAGGATATGGAGAACATGCCAGATAAAGGCCAGTCGCCGCATCGAGTTATGTCCACAATTAATATACATGTATCACTCAATGGTGTCATCGGTTGTGTGAAAAGGTTGAATCCAAGGAAAGCATGTGGACCGGACAAAATGCCTATTTTAGTTCTGAAAGAAACTTCCAATGAAATAGCACCAATATTTCAATATATTTTTCAAAAATCGCTTAACACTGGAGAAATACAATCTGACTGGAAAAATGCCAACATTCCTATCTTCAAGGAGGGTGACAGAACCAAACCCGCCAGGCCAATTATCGACCAGTTAGCTTAACCGCTGTTAGTTCTAAAATGTTGGAACACATTGTTGTGGCTCAAATTATGGACCATTTAGATCGTAACAATATTTTACATGAAAATCAACACGGATTTCGTGCTCACCGATCGTGTGAATCTCAGCTTTTGCTCACCACAGATGACATCAATAGAAGTATCAACCAGGGACGCCAGGTCACCATGGGTATTCTAGATTTTGAGAAGGCATTCGACAAAGTGTCACATCGAAGACTTGCCCTAAAGATGTCATACTATGGCATCAGGAATGGAACTCTGAACTGGTTCACAGAATTCTTACGCGGACGTCAACAACAGGTGGTGGTTGATGGTGAAACTTCTGAACCCGCTGAAGTAACTTCTGGAGTTCCCCAGGGCACCGTCCTAGGGCCGACATTGTTTTTAATATACATCAACGACATTGCTGATAACATAATTCAACCATTAGACTATTCGCGGATGATTCGGTAGTGTATCGCCAAATTAATTCACCTGATGATCATCACCGTATATTACAAGAAGACCTCCAAAAGTTAGTAGAATGGAGTAAAACCTGGCAAATGGAATTTAATGTTGATAAATCGTCGCTTCAGTGCTATAGTGTTCTATGTGACATTTTGGTCAAAAATGAGTTATGCATACCGTTGGAAAGGGGATCAAATGTTCTATCTACTGGTGAAGGTTTCATTTGCCTATCTCTTCCCAGTAAGCTTAAAACCGCTGTGCGTTTCTGTTCTATCTACATTAAGACAATTTCGTTCAGTGCTATAGTGTTCTAAGTGATTTTCATCCAATGGCCAATGATGATTATGTCACATGACTGTGTGAGTTCAGTGGCATAGTGTTCTATCTACATGAAATCACTTTCCTTGGAAAAATTGCTAAAATTCAAGTTACCTCCCTTACATAAATTTAAATTTCTTTAATTGAAGTGGTTTGTCGGTCTTATGACGAACTAATGGCTAAATTGGCTACTTTTAGGTCCAAATAATCTGCTCAGTCAAAAATATAACGCAAAGTGATCCATGGACAGAGTAATTAGCTGTAGAAACAGATTACCTCCCTTACACATATTTAAACTGCTTTATTTGGAGTAATGTGTCGATGTAATTACAACGAATGGTTAAATCTGATTCTTTAAGGTCCAAATAATCAGTTCAGTCTAAAATATTATACAAATTGACCCCATTGACAGAAAAATTAACTGTAGAAACAGATTACCTCCCTTACATAAATTTTAATGGCATGATCCATGCGGTTTGGTACTGTTATGCCAAATAAATGACCAAATCTGCTACTTTTAGGTACAAATAATCATTTCTGTTCAGACAAGTATATAAATTGACTCCATAAACATAATTATAAGCTGTAGGAAAATATAGAACACTATAGCACTGAACGCAGAATGCGATTTTTAGGGCAAAATGTTCTATCTGCAAACTGTCAAATGCCCGTAAATTCCATATTTCTGTGCAAATTTCTTCAAACCAAGGTCATTTACACTGTATGTATATATTCTAAGCCTCTGGTATGATTCTAAGGTATGTGATAAATAAGGCATCAAAAATCAGGATGCTAAAATTTTCAAACTCATTTTTCTCAAAACTTGTGCAATGGTAGATAGAACACTATAGCACTGAAGCGACGAAATGTGCAATCATGAACTTTGGAACCTTAATGCCTCAGTTACATTTGCCTTACGACGAGTATACGATGCCCGTACTATGTCCAAATCACCGTTTCCGTGCGGCCTCCGCAGGGAGACCTTGCGATCATCGTACGGATTTACGGGCATCGTGGCCTCTACGATTTTGTTTAACTCCGCACAATGACAAGTTTGAAAAAATCGTAAGCCCGTAGCCCATAGACACGTCGCAGCAACATCGTACGATCCCCGTACGGGCACCGCACGGTGATCGTGAGGACCACGCACGATTTTAGATTGACATTATGGGCCAAAAATGATCGTAGACTCTTGCGATAGTCGTAGGGAGTCCGCAAGGTCGCCGCACGATGCCCTTGCAGGGCCCATAAAATCGTACGGACATCGAACGGTCATCCTGCGGTAACCCCAAGGCGATGGTACAATGATCGTGCGGTCGCCTTGTGACCTGTCAATAATTTTAAGACGGGAATATATTGGTTATCATAAGCTGTTTGTTTCATTTCAATATTTGTCTTCAGGCCACCATTCAGAGTGACTCATTATGGACCAAGATCAGTTTTCTGATGGGCGCAGTTTAATCAGGGCCCATAGAGTATGCTTCTATGATAACGTTGTCTGAAGTGCAATTAAAAATATGCGCCTAAAGTGAAATGCATACATAAAATGCTAGTTGGATAAGGGGTTTAATAAATTAGATTAGATTTATAAAAAGTCAAGATTTTTTGTAATTTATAACTCTTGGATTTGAATTACTACAAGGGAAAATATATATGAGTCTCGTAGTGAGAACATATGCCTAGGTCGAACATTGAAATTTGATTGTATGAATGAAATACAAATGTACTTTACTGAAAACAAATGGCAAATGTGCTGACCAGGCTGAGTGGAAGGAAGCGCAGTCTGGTCAGTACCTTTGTTGTTTGCATGCAACGACTTCATTTTTGCTCATGACGAAGATTGTATGTGTTGCTGGCCCGAGGTTGCTGGCCGTATAGTGCCTTTGGATATAAAACCATAATAAGCGTTTTAGTACACACTGAGTCTACGAGGAGATACAGTTAAAGCACCTTTGTATTTTAAAATAAAGTGATACTTTTCGAACTATAAAGTGTACTATAAATAAGGGGCTGTTACTGTTCGTTTGTATATCAGTTATATGTTCAGAGGGTCATATGGTAGACTGGCCGTCGAGCTAATTAGGTCACCCTCTTGAAATATTGTATAAATAAATAAACAAACAAATAAATAAATAAATAAGTAAATAAGTAATCTGTGATTTAAACTTTATGAAAACTGCAGAACTTAAAATTGACATTAAAATATACACAAAGTAACACGCTGTAAGGTATCATCAATGCCATACATTGGGACCATGTTCAGCAAAAAACACTAGCCTCTTCATAGCATGATTTGACATCACATGACTTTGAAGCACAGTTCAAAAGTGCATCATAAAATGAACATGAATGGCCGTTTAAATCAGTGCACATACTTACACGACAATTGCGCAGTCAGAGTACCGACTCCTTGCGACTTCCGCAAGGTCATCGTACGGGCATCGTGCGATTTGTATAGGGAGGTCGTGAAGATAACACGATGACTGCACGACAACCTTGCGGTCGTCGTACGATGTCCGCAAGGTCTCTGTAAAGTTTTGTCCTAGTTTGTCGCCGAAAGAAATCGTAAGGTGATCGTAAGCAATGTAACCACATACGTCGTAGCTTATAGCCGCCTACGATGCCGAAAAAATCGTAGGGAAAATCGTAGACAAATAAATCGTACGACGACCGTAGCAAATGTAACCGAGGCATAAGAAATATCTCTAAATTTGATTACAAAATGAAAACCCAATCACTGCAAGTTGAAAAACACCATCCATATTTGGGAGTGGAGCTATCGGATAACATGAAATATAATCTACATATAGAGAGTATCACATCTAAGGCATCTCGTGTGCTTGGATATGGTAAAAGAAATTTAAGACATTGTCCCAAAGTGGTAAAGGAGAGAGCATATCAGTCTTTAGTGCGTCCAAAGCTTGAATACAGTTCAACAACCTGGGACCCTCAACACGTCACTCAGAAGAGACAAATTGAACAAGTACAGAGAAATGCTGCTCGTTTTGTATCAAACAAACCATTTAACTACCAAAATCCTACAAGTGTTACCTCTATGATCCAGCAGTTAAATTGGCCAACCCTTGATGCTCGACGTCGATCATATGACCTTGTCTTAATGTATAAAGTTGTTCATAACTGTTACTGTACCTATTACGTACCATCCACCTAGATCGCCAAGGTATATGGAATGTGTTAGATTTATTACATACCACTGTCGTGTGAATGTGTACCAACATTCATTTTTCCCACGAACAGTTATATAGTAGAATCAGTTACCAGAATCTACAATAAACCTGGAGAGTTTGGACAGCTTCAAGTTAGCTGTTCAACCACCAACGCCTATGTAAAGCGGCAGGACATTGTAAAGTGTAAATACACGTTGGTTTTTAATCTTCACCGAGTTCATCTTATTTGGACCGTCTGACACCGCACATGCACAATTTTAAACCCTTGTCGATGATGTCTGCCTGGCGAATTTGGACAAGTATCCTCATTGAAGTTGAAGTTGGTATGCATGACATATTGAGTGAAAGGGAACAAATTTTGGTGGCAGGGAGTATATCATGGTGGTCCAGCCCATCTTAGTGTTATAATGGGAACTGTCAGCTTTTGGTGGGGGATAAAGGTCCCTTATCATAAATTGTCAGTTTCTTTAAATTTTGCCAATTGGGCAAGAAATTCTCTTTATTAATTGAGTATATTGATAATTAATGGGCTTTAAGATGGGTATGGATGTATGTATGGTGTTTTCAAATTCCTTATTGTTGGAATGGATGTTAGAAGTATGAATGAAGTATGTAACCTTACTGCATTATATATTCTTGATGATATTTCTGTGATATTAGAGGCTTCTGTGAATTTGTATCTGTGATAAAAAATAACTGCATAGAGTGACAGTAGATAGATTCGTACAGTAAACAGATTCGTACACTCGGCAGTTCTAGCCATCTGCTGCCTTTAGCTTGCAAATTAAAAGCCCATTAATTACACCAGCAATCACTCACGCATTTCTGTCAATCATTTTCAGCGCCGATTCGCGCGTGCATGGCAGTGGGAGAGATTTGCAGACGACTTTTACGGGCCACCGAAACAGACATTGTGCTGAAGTGTAAACCGTTTGTGCACATATTCAGAATCCGCGACCAATACAAAGCTTATTTAAGTACCAGATGGTAAGGAAATAATCCTATTTTGTATTTCAGGTACTTACATTTCTGCCCCTTCGCTTATTTGTGTACAATTTTTATCGATCTGCTGACCTCTGGTAGCAGCTGTCATTCTGGATATGAGGGAGTTCGAGAAAGAACCGGAGGAACTAATGTTCAACATTGGTTTAACAAAACAACACCGAACGCACTCTGGTTTAACCGGGGTGACGTCATAAATTAACCAGAGTCCAACCAGCCAAAATACGCCTGTTCCTCTAGTTTCAAAATGGCGGCTAAACGCAAAAGAGCTGCCAAGTTAAGATTGAAACTGGCATTTGAACATAATCTACGGCTTTTCTAATCCATATATGATACGATTGAAAGGCTTACACTGGCAAAATATGTATGTAATGCACTATGAAGCAAAAACCTGCATATAGCTGTCCACATATAGAATAGAGAAAACAAACATTGCCCAATGCATAGTATACAAGTATTGACTTTTCAAAAAATGTTAGCGATCGTTTATTTCTACCTTAGTATACATTCATGCGCATTGCACTGCATGCTTGTTTTTATTTCACTTCCCATGTACGTTTTTTATAAGTTTGTCTTTTAACGCCCCAGCTTTAAAGTCATTGGCCCAATAATCGTCAAGATGATATTTTAAGTTTTCTATCAAATAATGTTGGGTCGACCATCTTCATAATATGACCTAGGCAATTTGTGTAAACCTTTTTGCCCTCATGCCAAGGAACAGGAAATTAGAATGTCTACTAAATGTGGTTCATGGTTATGAGGGTCTGGATGGGGGATTGGTTTTCACTATACATTAACATTTTAGCCTGTTATTCATCCCATTAAAAATTTGGGTTATTCATTAAAATATGTCCCATGGTTCATTAAAATCTAATCGAATTTAAATTCACTATTTATCATTTTTCCTTCTATTCATTAAAAAATCGGATTATGCATTAGTTTTAGGCATTCATTATTCACTATTCATTTTTTTGACTCATTATTCACTGTTCATTATAAAAAGGCCATTATTCACTAATCAGTATACCCCATCAAGACCCTCGGTTATGGTGGTAATCTTTATGATATGACTTGGATAATTTATGCAAACCTTGTGTCCTCGTGCCAAGGAGGAACTGTGTGAATTTTGAGCTTCCCATAGGTTGTACTCTCATTTTTCTCCATACGTAGGCTTGGAACCAGCATATACCGTTCGCCCCCAAAAGTATCAGGAATATCAAGCAACCCCACCCCCTCAAAAAAAATCTTTGAAATTTTTATAAACCCGATTTCTGTACCTTGATCTTAAGAAAAAATCTAGAATGCATAGAAAGGACCCCTAAAGCTAGTCCAATTTTGTGATGACCCAAAATAGATATTAACAAAATCTTCATATCCCCATAAATATTTTTTTCTTCTGAAAACCCCCAAAATATCAAAATTCAAAATTTTGAAGCAAAAATAATGGTCCAAGCCTACGTATGTATGAACATATCAGAGTACCCCACCCCCTCCCTGGGAGTGGCTTCTAGGAAGATTGTTAATGTGTAGAACGTATATTTGTTAGCTTTAGTATTAAGTCCATTCAAACCTGCCATACCATAGGGAAAACAGTATCTTGGAAATCAGTATATTGCATTTTGACGATGATACAGAAAAGGAAGAGAAGTCCTGCTCCCTTCTCTAGACTGTACGTATTCTTTTTATGTAACTGGGTCTTTAGTACATGACCATTTACAGTCTATACATGTAGCAAACAAGATATGGCTCAGTTACGTGCCAAACATACCAAAAGTAATGGGTCTAGCATGTGACACTTTTGTGGTAAGTTATTTTAAAACACTGGACATGCCATTTTTAAGATTATTTTTTTCTAAAACTGAGGACAGAAATCAATGGCACCGTGACCCTGAAGCAGTATATAACACTCCACGGTTCCAAAATGTATCCACAAACCAAATATGGAATTCCTAGCTTACATGAAATACAGAAATACTAAAGCCCTGGAAACAGTATGTGACGCTCTGCGGCACCAAGATGTATTCAAATAGCAACTTTGGTATTCAGACCCCCACCCTAATAATATAGGAAATATGCTTCAGACGCAGTGTTTCTAGAATTGAGACTAGAGGTCATGGTCAGAGTCAAAGTGACCCAAAATAGTATGTGCCACTCCAAGATCCAAGATGTGACCACAACCCAAACTCGCTCCTTTTCCTACGTATAGTGTCGATATTTCGCAGCTTATTCGTTTTGCTAGAGTGTGTTATAATGTTGATGACTTCAAAAACAGAAGCCTATTTTCGACTGCTAAGTTATCAAAACAAGATTGTAGGTAAAGGTCCACTTTCTTAAAAATCACATTATCCCCTCCTCTATGTGAAACTTACAAAATTTGCTTAAATTGCCAAAATTTCCTGCAAACAATAGTGGTATCCTTGCGATGCATGTTTTAAAGTTCCCATTTTAATGAAATCATTCCTGTCACATTTGGGCTAGATTAACATGAAAAAGTCTTAAATAAGTCGGAAGCAAGATTATTTGCTCAAGTTGTCCCCTCCCTCCCCCTTATTACATTTTTAATTCTAATTGCATAAATTGATGTCAGTGAAGACACCCAGTCATGAGATGATGTTTAGGGTTGATTTGTACCAGTTTGGCATCCTTAACAACTTGCTCTACAGATTTTTATTAATATTTCTTCAATTTGGCGGCCATCTTTGAAATATGCAAATTAGATAGTGAAGACGCCATTTTTCAACTTGCCAACATTGATTTTTGGATACAGCATACCAAAAATACCCCTAATAGGTATCTCAAAACCTTTTCTTCACAAAATGCCTGCACCTTTTTTAAATAAGCGTCTTTTTCTGATTTTTTTTCCTGACTAGCAACAAACACTATGAAAGCACACATATAATTAAGTATGCAAAATAATGAAAAAACTTTGATTTGAAACTCTTTTTGTATTGAAAATTCGAGCCACATTTGGAAAATGCACCCGCCTCATCGTAGAAGACACTACAGCTGTTTTATGTAAGACAATGACTATGGGTACGAAGTCGTATCTCTAGTCTGTGAGACTACGGATACGGATCTGTATCTCAAGCATTTTTTTCAAAAGGCTACGCTAGAGGTACAATACGATAATCCTGATCTGAAAACCTTCTGCTCAAGTCCACACCGTACAACCGGCTGCTTTGATGACAGGATACTAACAATGATGACAGATACAGGTTTTTATGTCCCATGAAGGGTAGTACATAATTTTCGGTTGGCAAAATTGTTAGAGAAGCCCTCTGGTACTCTGTGGTAGATGAGGACACTTGTTAGTGATGAGAGATCTTACAGAAACAAGCTGACATCATATCTTTCACAAATAAAGCCACACTCGATCATCATTTCAGAGGTTTTCCCAAGAAAAGTCGCAAAAAACGGTTATCTGATCAGGTTGTGCGTCTCTCCGTCAAAGTCTGCTGTCTGCACTTATATACAACAAAATTACTATCATTCAGCTACATTTCTGTTAAATTTGAAGCCGTAGTTTGATTTTATAAAGTTACTGGAGCCAATCAAAGATGACAGGTAGATGAAAAATGGCTGCCTTTGTTAACAGGTCAATTTTGAAGTGGCTGTCTTTGATGACAGGTCATGAATTTTAGTGGCTAACATTGATGACAGGTCATAATTGTAGAAAGTTACTTTAAATTAACATATTTCTTCAGCCTTTGGTCTTAACTGAGAGCATAAATCATCTACCATATTGCATTCAGGTCAAAATAATCTTATCTGTCATTCGGCTAGCTGATATTGAGCATAGGCAAACACTCTATATCCAGACCAGACACTTTAGAAACAGGGACCATACTGTTTCTTTGAGGATATAGATACAAAAAATAAGCAATAAGCTCAAAATGTACGTCTAGATCAGATATCATTCAGATGACAAATGGGCATATCCGCTTTTTAGTGAAATCTTGAGTTTTGTTGTATCAGTTATTGCAGGTTTAGGATTTAAGGACAGGGTTTGGTTTGGGTTGCGCCACTTCCTGGTCACTGCTCATGTGATCTTTGTCCAAAGCAGTACCAGTACCTGGGGCAATATTTTCCTTCCCCTATATGAATCAACAGAAAGTTGTGAATCATTGTTACAGGTTGAATGGCAACCTGATCTTTCCTCACAGCTAAATTTTTTCAGCCTTGATTATGGTATGCAAGTTGACATCATGTGATGTTGAAAGCTAAACAGGCATGGTGTCTTTGTTGGTATCTTTTGCGTTGTGCCTTGGTGAGCAAAGTATTTGCTTTACAGATTTTGACGATAGACATCCATCAATGGGGGTCAATCTAAGGGGTCCTCACATAAGTTACCAGCCTGACCTATTTCTAAGTAACCGATATGGCCAAGATTTTCACAGTGTGTTTGGTCACCATATTAAGACTCTTTTACAAATTTAAAGCATTATGTGTTGGTTAGTTGATAATTTATCGTGACTTCAAGCATGGTCAATGAGCCAAATAATTTTCTTTCATCGAATTAGGTTGTAACATAAATTTTATCATTTGATAAATATCTTCACCATATTAAGACTCTTTTACAAATTTAAAGCATTATGTGTTGGTTAGTTGATAATTTATCGTGACTTCAAGCATGGTCAATGAGCCAAATAATTTTCTTTCATCGAATTAGGTTGTAACATAGATTTTATCATTTGATAAATATCTTTAGTTTGAAAATCAAGTGTGAGTATATAATATATCGATGGAATGGAAAATTTGTCACCTACATGATAGTATAAAAATATGAAGATTACGTAATTTGATACTTAAGTGACCCATGGTTAAGGACGGTGGAGCATAGCGATTTTCAGACATGTTGAAAGCTCTCAGTTAGTAAAACTTTTAACAAATGTTTATCTAATCAATTAATATGCTAATATAATCACAAATATATTTTTGTCAAAATAGCAAGGTAAAAACTGTCTGAATTATCAAATTTTCCAAAATTAAAGTTCTATTTTTACTTAGGAATAACATCAATATTAATTTTGAACACTGCGATTCTTTTCAAGAGCAACAAATTTTATTCTAATTTTTAAAGAGAAAATACATTCTATTGGCCTCAATTATAGCTTTGTTTCAAGTGAGCATCTCACAATTTGTCTTTTGAAAAATGGCTCTTGAACATAGTAGTGTTGCAAATTTCTAAGTTATTTTAGCACACTTTCAAATGAAATGATAATTTTGATAAATCATTAGATAATATATTTTTCAAACATAGGGTTGAAGAGTATCTTGATAGAGATTGATTTTTTTTAAAGAAAAAGCAATATATCTTGATGTGAAACAGGGTAGGCTGGTTGCTTATTGAATGACCCTCATATTCCAAATTGTGATCCACTGTCAAAATCTGTTTAACAAATACTTTGGTTATCAAAGCACAACAAAATAGATAACAGTCAAGACGCATGTAGACACCATGCTTGTTTAGCTTTCAACATCACATGATGTCAACTTATACCATATCAAGGCTGAAAATAGTTTGCTGTGTGGAAAGATCAGGACATTATCTGTTGCCATTCAGCCTGTAACAGTGATTCACAACTCTTCGTTGATTTGTATAGGGGAGGTATATCATTGTTCCCAGGTACTGTTACTGCATGGAAAAAAAAACATGAGCAATGACCAGAAAGTGGCACAACCCAAACCAAACCCATGTCCTTAAAGCACATATTATAAAATAACTTAACTACAAAACTCAAGATTTCACTCAAAGGTGGATACGCCCTTTTGTCATCTAAATGATATCTGATCTAGACGTACATTTTGAGCTTATTTTTTGTATCTATATCCTCAAAGAAACAGTATGGACCCTGTTTCTACAGTGTCTGGTCTGGATCTAGACTGTTTACCTATGCTCAATATCAGCTAGCCGAATGACAGATAAGATTATTTTGACCTCAATGCAATATGGAAGATGATTTATGCTCTAAGTTGAGACCAAAGGCTGAAGAAATATGTTGATTTAAAGTAACTTTCTACAATTATGACCTGTCATCAATGTTAGCCACTAAAATTCATGACCTGTCATCAAAGACAGCCACTTCAAAATTGACCTGTTGACAAAGGCAGCCATTTTTCATCTACCTGTCATCTTTGATGGGATCCAGTAACTTTATAAAATCAAACTGCGGCTTCAAATTTAGCGGAAATGTAGCTGAATGAAAGTAGTTTTGTTGTATATAAGTGCAGACAGCAGACTTTGACGGAGAGAAGCACAACCGGAACAGATAACCGTTCTTTTCGACTTTTCTTGGGAAACCTCTGAAATGATGATCAAGTGTGGCTTTATTTGTGAGTGATATACCGTCAGGTTGTTTCTGTAGGATCTCTCATCACTATCAAGTGTACTCATCCACCACAGAGTATCAGAGGGCTTCTCTTACAATTTTGCCAACCGAAAATTATAACCTACCCTTCATGGGACATAAAATCCCGTATCTGTCATCATTGTTAGTAACCTGTCATCAAAGCAGCCGGTTGTACGGTGTGAAGTCGTCTGTTGCAAATAATTGATTAACATTGAAATGATTACTAACTAGTTAAAGTACCAAAGCAAACAGAGTGGATCCAGATCAGGCTATTCCAATAGGAGCAGTCTGATCTGGGTCCACACTTTTTCATGAAGGTTTTCAAAACTTTTTAGCAGACGACAAACAAAGACGACTTTTGTTGTGATTCAATTGCGTTTAATTTGGTGGTCCACTTATATGGCAAAGGAAAAAAATGACAAAAATTTAGTTGTCATTTCTTACGATTTTATAATATAACTATTATAATGATAACCATAAGACATGTCTGATCCGTATGTCTCAAAGGCTAGAGGTAGGGATCCATACACTTTGTATTGTTACAACGTACACTGCCTAGACATCTCTAATGCTCCTACTGAATTTAATGTTCCGGCCTGTGTAAAATCGCAAAACAACACACAAAAAAGTATAGCTCCGACGATAGAAAGTAGAATAAATGTACATGGACAAACTCACGAGCATACAGTTTGCAAGAATACTTGCAATAATAATTATTTGATAAGGCTAGAAGACCGCCAGCTTTTTGTGAAAGCTAATACTTGTCTTCTAACTAACGATCGACAATAGTGAGTTCGCGCAGCAACTGTACTAGACATGCGCAGTGCATCTACCAGAGTTTAACATTGGTTGTAACACGAACTCGCTCTATATTAGAGTGATTATTTCCCTTTACAGCAACAACAACAACAACTTAGAGGGAGCCCTCATTATTTCAATTTGGTTGACTACTCATATGCACTTTAGATAAAAATCGACAGAATAAAATCTAAATAAGCTAACAATGTCCCCAACAAGCTAAAGTGTTATTCTGTTCTATTCTATTCCACAAACAAAAGTTACCAGCTACTTTCAAGTTTCTAGCGAATAAATAACCATACCATTCAGCAGTTTAGAGTAAAATTGGTTGAATTTTATATATTTTATTTTATTTCATCTCTGATTTGCGTGTAAAGTCAGATAAAAAGGTATACGAATCTGCATACTGTCATGGAGTTGTCAGAGTTAGGCCTACTATACAAAAGGTAAAACCTAGAACTGTACACCTGTACTCTAAAGCAAATTGGGAAGGTATGAGGCAGGGCATGCAGGAGTTTGGGGCTACATTTCTTGCAACCTGCGAAGGAAAGTCCACCGAACAGCTCTGGCAAGAGTTTATGGGAGAGACTGAAACCCTCATTGGTAGGTATGTACCAACCAAAACACTAAGAGGCAGAAAGAACGTGCCTTGGATCACACAGGAAATAAGGAGAAAAATGAACAGGCGAGACAACCTCTATCATATACAGAAAACTACAGGTAAGGACAGCCACCGCCAACTTTTCAAAAAGGTGAAGTATGAAGTAGATTGCATGACCAAAACATCATACAACGCATATCTCCACAGCCTTGTTGGCATCACTGACAAAACACCTGACACAGATAGCTCCCGCCCAAATACCAAAAAGCTCTTCTCCTTCCTCAAAAACTGCAGGCAAGATTCCCAAGGCAGTTCACCCCTCAAAAAGGATGAACAACTGTGCACCGATAATGTCCAGAAGGCAAATCTCCTTAACTGCCAATTTCAATCGGTGTTCACCCCTAAGTCCCCCCTTACACTTAAACAGCTCTGCCAGCAGAAAGTTCAGGACCTCCAAGAATCAGGTCACTATAACCCAGATAATGTCCCTCCTGAAGCTAGGAATAAGTACACATGCATGACAGACATTACCATATCAGTAAATGGCATCAAAAATTGTTGCAAGGTCTCAAACCAGGCAAAGCACCGGGTCCCAACCGCATCAGACCCCTATTTCTACAAAAGCTCCACTCTGAGGTCGCTCCCATCCTACATGTGATCTTCTCTAAGTCTCTCCAGGAAGGTACCTTGCCCTCTGACTGGTTAAAGGCCAACGTTTCACCCATCTACAAGAAAGGAGACAAAACATGCCCTGCCAACTACAAGCCTATCTCCCTCACATGCATCCTATGTAAGCTACTAGAACACATAGTGACCTCAAATGTTGTGAAACACTTGGACAAACACAAGATCCTCTATGACCTCCAACATGGCTTCCATGCCAAGGGGTCATGTGAAACACAGCTAACTATGCTTATTGAGGAAATACAACAAAACCTGTCAGACGGCAAACAGACAGATGTCATCTTGCTGGACTTCAGCAAAGCATTTGACAAGGTGAGTCATGAGAAGCTAATCCACAAACTTCATGGTTACGGTATCCAAGGCGAAACCTTGTCTTGGATTAAGGCTTTCCTTAATGGTAGGTCACAGACTGTGGTCCTTGAGGGGTATTGTTCTGAGGAGGTACCAGTTACATCAGGTGTTCCGCAAGGATCTGTCCTTGGACTAATCCTCTTCCTGTTTTATATTAATGACCTGCCTGAAAAGGTTAAGTCCCAGGTAAGGCTTTTCGCTGACGATACAGCTGCGTACCTAGCCATCACAAAGCCTGCTGAGTCAAAGCAACTCCAAGATGACCTTGATACCCTCCAGGAATGGGAATAAGACTGGAATATGGAGTTTAATCCAGGTAAGTGCCAGGTCATTCGTATTTCAAGATCAAGATCACCAATCCCGACCCAGTATTCTTTACACGGCCAGACCCTTGAGGTTGTGGCCTCTACCAGGTACCTGGGTGTGGACATTGCGAATGACCTGTCCTGGAAGCCCCATATCACCAGAATAACAAATAACGCGAACAAGTCCCTTGGCTTCCTGAGAAGAAACCTGAAGGCTAAAAACCCTGAACTTAGAGAGTTAACCTACAAAGCTATAGTCCGTCCCCAGCTGGAATACGCTGCTCCAGTCTGGGACCCATACATACAAGAAGACATCCAAAGGATTGAGATGGTCCAGAGACGGGCGGCTCGATGGGTCCTGAGTGATTACTCACCTTACTCCAGTGTCTCAGACATGCTGGGAAGACTAGGCTGGCGCACCCTGGAACAGCGGCGTGCTGACTCACGACTGGTCCTATTCTATAAGATAGTGCATGGCCTAGTTGCCATTCCACTCCCAACATATGTCATACCCCTCAATCGGTATTCTCGGACAACTCATCCACTGGCTTTTAGACAACTCTATGCTAGGACTGACTATTATAAATACTCGTTTTCCCCTTGGCAGTGGTACAGTGGAACAATCTTTCGGCCCGTACCGCAACCCTGACAAACCTTGATAGCTTCAAACTTGCTATCTGTCAGAAGTGCCACTTCAGACCATAAATGTATACACCACTGTTTTTATCCTCAATTTTTCTTGTTTCTACTGTTTAATACACTAACACTACGCACTTTTATTCTGTTCTCCCTATCAGCTTTATTTTTAGGCAGTGGCTAGAGGTACGGATCCGTACCCCTAGCCTGGGAGGCTAGGGATACGGATCCGTATCCCTAGTCTGGGAGGCTAGAGGTACGGATCCGTACCCCTAGTATATTCTACCATGTCAGGCTACAGGTACAGACATATAACCCTGATGAGAAGTTATCATGATTATAAGTGTTCGAAAATACCTTGTTGTTGTGTAATGAAATACAAATCATGCAAGTCGCCATTTGCAATGCGGGATAACTCTGTATAGTAAATATAAAAACGAAACACGAATTCGGAAATGGGACAAGTGGTGCGGGATTTATGTTGCGTTTTTATTATTATTATTATTATTATTATTATTATTATTATTATTATTATTATTATTATTATTATTATTATTATTATTATAAAAGGAAGCCTAACCTCGAAAGGAAATATTTTTTGTGAAATTATAGTATCAATAATTGAAGAAGAATTGATAGATAAATTGTATTTTCTAAATTAACGTTGATTTTGGGTGCTCAAAAGAACCATCTCATCGAGAAGACTCTTTTTAGCACCAACTATATGTCTGAACTGACTAGAGAATGATTGATCTACGCATTATATATCCCACTAAACATAAAAAAGCGGGCCAGGGTCGGCCCGCCAACAAAATGCCATTTGAATGGCGTTTTGCTAGCGGACGATAAATGGTCCGACATTGTGTACTGGCTAGGACCTTTAGACGTATGGACAAACTTAATATTTTTTTAGATCCTTAAGGTACTTATGTTACTACTAAGCACGAAAACAAATAATTAAATTGTACGGACTGACGAACGTACAGACGGACGGATGGTGTGTACAATTGTATTTTCTATCACTTTCAACGCAAGTTTTTGGTGATAAAAAGAACCGTGAAGACTCTTCAAGTTGAGCACCAAAAATGTTTATCTGTGCCTTTTCAATGGTTCGCGAACTGCGCCTAAAGAATTGAACATTTTCTTCCTTCTGATACTGCTAGATGGCAATTTCTAAAGAGGAAAAGTCCTCAAACTTTTTCCCATTTGAGCCATTCTGACAAAGTAAGACTGAACATAATATTCTTTGAGTTTTATAAATGAGCAGCGAGAATTAGGCGGTTACATCAAATAGTTATTATTATAGGTATAATTATAGGTCTAGATACTGTTTGTATGGATTAGGCTAATTAAGGACGTTCTTAAGTTCTTCTGATGTCTTTGCGGTTGGACATTAAAACATTCAGCCAATCAGTGTAATTTGTTCTTTCAAGTTTAAAGATGTCTTTGTGGTGCGTTATGCCGACCAATTAATCACAGAATGTTTTTCGCACCTTCGCTTATGACACAAACCGAAAGTGAAAACATAAAAAACATGAATTATAAGTTTTAATTTGATTTAATAATAATAATAATAATAATAATAATAATAATAATAATAATAATAATAATAACAACAACACAACATAAATCCCGCGCCACTTGTCCCAATTACGAATTCGTTTTTCCTTTTAATATTTACTATACAGAGTTATCCCACATTGCAAATGGCGACTTACTGGATTGGTATTTCATAACACGATAACAAGGTATTTCTAACACTTATCATCATGATACTTTAGAATTTCTCATCAAGGCCATATGTCTGTACCTGTAGCCTGACATGGTAGAATATGTCAGGGGTACGGGTCCGTACCTCTAGCCTTCCAGGCTATGGGTACGGATCCGTATCCCTAGCCTCCCCAGGCTAGGGGTACGGATCCGTACCTCTAGCCACTGCCTTATTTTTAACTCTTACTTTTATCGCATGTTGTGGGGAACCCGGCACGTAATACTGATATGTGGGTGTATGCCGTATGAAGAGATAGATAGATAGATAGATAGATAGATAGATAGATAGATAGATAGATAGATAGATAGATAGATAGATAGATAGATAGATAGATAGATAGATAGATAGATAGATAGATAGATAGATAGATAGATAGATAGATAGATAGATAGATAGATAGATAGATAGATAGATAGATAGATAGATAGATAGATAGATAGATAGATAGATGTCCAATTTTCCCCAATTTTCAGCCAGTTGAATAATGATAGCTCTCTAGCTAACTGGAAAAGCTGTAATCGAAACTAGGTCAGCATAATAAACGAGACATCGGTATTTTCTTGGCTACGACAGATGAAATGGCTAGTTAAAAAGGTAAGAAAGTTATAATTATATTACTTGCAAAACTGTACGAATCTATCTACTGTCACTCTAGACTTCCACTGTACTATAGGCCTAGAAGATATAAAGAGAGATAACTACAGCCAATTGGAGCTTAGCTACAACCAACCAACATATGCGTTCAAACCAGGAACATATCCCAAGATGACTGAAAAAATGGTGACTGAGTCGTAAAGAAGCGACCAAATTAGGGACGTTTTGGCATGGGATCGTTTTGAATATGCTTTCTGGAGAAACTTCATTTCTGGGGAGTTTGTAATAAAAAAACAAAAACAAAACAAACCAACCAACCAACCAACCAAATATGAAAAAAAATCACATTAAATTAACCATAATTTAAACTGATGGCAGCCTCACACCGTTCATATCGTAAAATGAAACAATCGGCCTCAAAATACAATCACTTAGATGCTGTAGGATTGAAACTTTCTGAGGTTAATAACGATTTAACATAGATTATGGAAAATTGCGTAATTGAATTCGTGTGTACTTTAATTTCGGAAAATCTGGAAAAAAAATATACCTACCGTATTCGACTTAATAAACGCTCATGGTCATTGACTGCACAGTTATTTTTGAGTTGTGAATCCTCCAGACAGTCCATTTTCATCATTAATATAGTGATCAAACATGTTTTTCTATGCATTAACATCTGCTAGACACCGAGGGTGGTGGCGAGGGTTTTAGCGACCCCTGGAGGGGTCTAGCAGATGTTAGTGTATCAGAAAACATGTTTGATTGTTA
The DNA here is from genome assembly GCA_964019695.1 of Loripinus fragilis. Taxonomy (NCBI): domain Eukaryota; kingdom Metazoa; phylum Mollusca; class Bivalvia; order Lucinida; family Lucinidae; genus Loripinus; species Loripinus fragilis. Next base: position 45,800,876 of record OZ026526.1, read on the forward strand.
TTATTGCATAAAATCATTTTTTCACTTGAAAATTTTGGAAAAACTTCGAAAAGTTCATTTTTGTATTACTAGAATGGCGCAAAAGCATGAAGGATTTGTAGGTTTTGAAAACGCTTGTTCCAGAGCAAAGACTTACCTCATCTTAACGTCGTTAAATTACATTTATTTCTATGCACGTTACTGCTGATCACGTCAATTTTTGTGACAGCCCAGAATGCGTATATGTAAAGTACAAAAGCTGTGCATCAACAGCACGTGAATAGCCTGATTAATACATGGGTTTTTGCTGGTTAAAACATGGCTGTTGATAGCGTGCAACAAGGCTTTTTATGCAATAATATAGATTCATGGTGTTGATAATGATAGCCTGTGCAGGTCTTGATCAGCTAGGAGAACAGTGGCTCGGTGGTAGAGTTTGAGAGGATCCTGACCCGGCCTGGTTCCAAGATCTGTAGACTTAACGAATTAGGCGCGTCTACCGAATCGGACCCGAAAATGGCATATTATAATATTACATATGAAATGTGTAGAATATGTAATATATACAATTGCCCTGGTGGAATACAAACAGTGTAGACATAGGTGACAGGTCAGACATGATCATATGGTGGTAGATCAACAATATAAAAATGAGATGTTAGCCCATGGGTTCTAAAGGTGCACACTACGCATATATCTAAGCAGAATATAGATACAGATCAGCTGGCTTCATACTCTACTTTTCCAGTACTATAATTGGAAAAAAAATTAGTGTAAAATTGTGAATATTTGGATTATTTCCTTACTCATCAGTTTTAACCCTTAATCTGCCAATCGCAACGAAAGTGGTCTGCTTTTCTCGTCTGCTGAAATGTTTAAGAAGCCTCTATGGCAAACAGTGTGGACCCAGATCAGACTGCTCCTAAAGGAGCAGTCTGTTCTGGGTCCACGCTGTTTGCTTCTATAGTTAATTTGTCCGTAATGCTAGGCAATTATCTGCAGCAGATGACTTCAGCAGACAACATTTTCAGATGCATTTTTTTTCTTGGCCCTTAAAGGGTTAACATTTGTTTTACCCGTCTGACGTCCCCCACGGGGGTTAAGACGTATTGGAAGATAGATAGAATGAGGAAACAAAACTCTGAACATGAAGCCATCTGATCTGAACCTACATCGGTATATTTCATAAAGTGGTAATATTTTAACAAAAAAATCTGGCAACTGTGTGCACATCAGGTGAAAGTTTTACAAAGTAGAAATCAAGGTAAACTAAGGAATCATACAACAGCAAAATTCGTTTATATGATGATAGACATACTAATATACTACATGAAATGAAAAAAGTACATAAAAAATAAATAACTAATTGACCATTTTCGGTCCCGATTCGGTAATTGGCCAGATTCTGTAAATTTACAGACTGCTGGTTCCAGCTTCACTGGAAGCACTGTGATGTGATTGGATGGGTTAAAGTTGGTACATAGTCTACAGTGGACTTGAATATATGCAGCAGACATAACAAGAAAAACTATAACATGTGTTACATGTTATAAACGGCGTTGTTAAAAGGTTCTTATGAGTAATAATAGATGAAGGATAATAATGAAGTTAGTTTTTTTCACAATAAGATATACATTAAAGCAGCTTTGAATTGAGTCATTAAATGCTTGACGTTTCGCTAACACATAAACTATTCAATCAGACGGTGATGGGGAAGCAAGCTTTTGTGAAAGCTTATGCTTGTTTTCAAACCACAGCGTCACCAAGACCCTTCGATTATGAATACATAAATATTAGACTTCTTCCTTAACATAACTGCTTTGTATTAACAGCAAAGTAGTTATGTTGTAGATTTCTTCTGTTTGTGGACCTTGCCAACAAGGCAGCCAGATATATGTGTCTTTATCATTAAACATACAGTTTATATATCTCGCAATCAGTTGTGTGTCACACACTAAAAACAGCTTTGAATACAATCCCCGTGATTCATACATATCGACAGGAGGCTTATGTTTAAACATGGAATGGCATGGAGCCATAGGGTAACAGTATTAGGAGTTGTGTGTGGCGTATTAATTCATTTATTAAAAATCTTTTTATAAGTGAAATTCATAGTCCCTTCTCTAAGAATTCAGAAGATGACCTCTATGTGACTGGGTATTGATCACAGAAAATCAAAAGTCATAAATAATCTTTTTATGCATTTTTAAGAAGACCCTATAATGAACATCTGATCTAATTTTCAGGTCGATATTTGCATTTAAAATACCATTTTGATGCTTGCAAACTTTGGTTCCGGAATTTGGTCCCGAGTCCCGGGTATTGGTCCTGGCTTTTATTCCTTCCCAAAAATGATCTTTAATGAAAATCAATACTTGTTATCTTCAGTCTTATGAAAACCAATAATACTTGTCCGCGCGGAAAGAAAAAGCCGAAAGTTTGTGACTTCAAAAATAATATCCCATGCGTTTTCCTCCTTTAGATGGAAATAAATCAAACCCCAGTCATGAATTTGCAGGTGATAGGAAAAATCTACTATCATGATGATGCTTCCGCAATTGACACATGTATGCCTCAATGACATCGAAACAACAAATCGAATGACCTATTTTCCGTGTTTTGCCATTAATCTTTCTTAAGTGAGATAATTTTCTCTGCTTATTCATATTTTCTGCTTGCAGGCCTATTGTCGGTTCTGTTTGTTTGTTTTACATTTTCTTGCTCCTATTTTCTAATAAAATGAAAAGTTTGTTTCTGTTTTTTGGTGAAACGAAACAGTTAACCACGCACACTGATAAATATAGAAAGAATGACGTCACAATGATTTATAAAATCTACAGAAAATCAAAACTTTGCTGGTTTACATGTAAATTGCCAAATCAAAATCATAACACGTTCAACATTAATCCTTGCTCTGCACACAGATTTATGGGCGGGCCCCTAGATTTTTTTTCTCAACCAAAACATATGTTGTAGGTACGCATAAGAACCGTTTGTATGAGACGGTTCTTTTGAGCACCCAAAACACATGTTTAAACTGATACCGCAATTCTATGCCAACATTTTTGCTTAACTGGCCCTATGTATGGGTATTAAAATTGTTGGATAACCAAATAATTTGACTGAAATTATCAGGATTTTCTAAATAATCTGTATATTCTGTTGGTTTTGGGTGCTTAAAAGAACCATCTCATTGAGACGGTTCCTTTGAGGTTTCATAACATATGCATGGGTGAAAGTTCAAAATTTGCAACATCCTGAACTTTAGAAATCAAGTTCTAAAATTAGCAACTTATTTAAAATACAAGTATAATTTCATCTGATTAATGGCAGGCTTTCTATGGTCCGAAATTCTGCCACAAATCCTTATTTCTGGAATAATCTTAAAAACTTCAAACTTTATACCATGCATATCTTTTGGTTAAGAAATTAAAATATAACAAAATACTCTTTAATTACATTATATTCTCTGTTATTGAGCAGAAACACTTTACATGATGTACAGAAACATTTGAAATATATATAAAAGTTAACCTGCTCCATTTTAGTTTTTTGCAGATACTTGTATTTAACCCTTGCCATGATGAATATTTATATTTACTACACTCTTTCGCATTTTCTGTCCTTGTTATCCTTTTTCTTCTTATGACTCCTTAAAATGTGATATCAAGACCTAGATGAAATTACACATAATGATATGTGACATTTCATCAAGGTCTACACTTTCTGTCAAAAAATGTGAAAATTATATAATTTTCAATTGGAAATATTTACCAGTGACCCCTTCAATATGAATTCATTGGACTACATGTATCTCAAGTGCTAACCAAAAGGAAGAATCAATTAGTGTTAAAAGTGGAAAACAATGTAGATTCTGATAAGATGACCTTTGCCATAATCCAGCTGAACTGGATCTACAGTGTTTTCAAAAGCACTCACCCGAGTGCAGCATGACAAGGGTTAACAAACAGGCACATGTACATATACATATAGTATTAACTTTTTGATGCCAGAAAACTGTCCAAACAGTTTGGATCCAGATCTGGCCACACAGAATATTGTTCTTGCCCTTCATCCAGACTGTTTGAAATTATGATTGTTTTTATAAATGATATTTAGAAAAAGACAGCTTTAAATTTTTTTTACATGTCAGTAACATCGTTTTATTGTACATATATTATTTGCAAACTGTTTTTGTACCCAAATCTCTTCTAACAGAAAGTCAGGCTGGATCTGGAGCCAAACTGTTTGGCACTCTAAGGCCAAAAGAAAAATATGCATTGTTTCCAATTACATGTCCAAAATTTTAAGGATCGCTACATGTAGGTAGGCAAACTTTTTTTTATACAAAATATTTTTTTTTGTATTGAAAAAGTATGAAAATCCTTAAAGATAGTCTTAACATAGACATTAAAATCCAGAAAGTCTTCAAAAAAGTTTGAGTAGGCACCAAAATATTAGGGTGGGTAGGGTAACCGGAAACAAGACATTTTCTTATTTTTTTCCTATTCAATTTGACAATAAACCGCAGAAACATGGTCCGCATTATTGTGTAAAAAGTGATTTAATTAATTTTCAAGGCCGACAGAAGTGAGCAAATAATAAACCATCCATGTTTGAGCAGTCTGATCAGGGACTATTCGTTTGCTGGTTTCTTTCAGAGGAGGCCTCTAGATATATACTTTTGAGAGGTTTGACTTGATTCTTTACATCCCATCAACAATCTTTCAGTTATATAGGGATGGGTCTTATTTTCTTGTTTACCAACCAAAAGATGTAGTGGGTACTCAAAAGAACCACCTCAATCAGATGGTTCTATTTGAGCACCAAAAGTAAACTTTTAAAAAGTATTCACTATTTTACCATCAATAAAAAATAGATTTACACACTTATCTGGCGACAAAGACCGAAGATTATAAACATTTTTCATTCTCATCTCAACTTACATGTAGCATGAAATTGATCCTGCTCATAAATGTTATAATGCCAACAACTGTCGATATTCTTAAAGTTATGAGCAGGAAAAATATTAGATATGAGAGTTTTAAGTGGTATTTTAATTGGCCTTGTGAGCAAATTAAATTTCATGCTCAGCAGATTTGAGCATGAAATAAATGTTATAACCTCAGACCCTGAACTTACACCCAGTATATTGATTAGTCATGTGGTTAACTTAAGCAATGTATAAGGATTAGTCCCGAGATTATAAAAACTTTTCATGCTTTTCTCAGCTGAGCACAAACTTTATCAGGCTCATAAGTGACTAAGTGTTATAATGCCACAATTATTGGCATTTTAACAGTTATAACATACCTGTAGGTTTTGATATACACAATTTTCGAGCAAAAAATTATAAATATTTTCTTACCCATCAGTTTTAACATATTTTTTGGGTGCTCAAAAGAACCGTCTCATTGAGACTTCTTTTGAGTACCCACACCATATGTTTTGGTTGAGAAATAAGAATATTACATTTTTGGTGCACACTTTTAACTTAAGTCCTGGTTATAAGCATGGTTTGAAAGCAACCCAAAGTCTATTTTCAACATTTTTATGAGCATTTGAAATTTCATGCTTAGTTGAGGCGAGCATGAAAAACATATTTTAACTTCTAGGCCTTTATTCATGCAATATGTACAATATGAAAGGAAAGAATCTATTTTTGAATCGCTCCAAAAATGCTTTTGCTGCTTTTTTTGTGACATTTTAATAGATAACCCTAGATGTAATCAAGAATTTGCAAACAGTGAAGACCTAGATGAAATACAGCATAATGCTGCATTTCATCAGGGTCTACACTGTTTGTAAAGGTAAAAAAGATCTTTAGACAAAAGGATGCAATACTTTTGGAAATTATAACCTGACACCCCTAGATATGTACAATGGACTATCCCAAGTTTATTGTATCAAGCCAGAAGGAAGAAGCCATTAGTATACAAAGGGTTAAATAGCTTAATATTTTCCAGACAGCTGGGCTAGACTGTCCGCAGTATGTTGACAAATGCACTGGCAAGGCTGATGAAGTCCTCAGATATTTCATACCAGGTAAGGCCGACCTTAAAAGTTTTTTGGTTTACCGTGCTCCTACCTACCCTACCAAAACAGGCCCTAACCCGAAAAATTTATTGCCTTTCTGAGATTTTTTTTTCAATTTTTCTCTAATTCTGTTAACAAACCCTTCTTTAAAATCATTAAAAGCTGTATTTTAATTGAAGAAAGCATTCTTACCTTATATACAGCATTTGTAGACCTCTAAAAGTGATAGTATGAAGGTCATAAAATTATGCTGAATTTCCTAAAAAAAAAGAAAAGAAAGACCAACCTACCTACCCAAACTGAAATTGATGGGTAGGACTAGGAGCACGGCAAACAAATATATTTTTAAGGATGGCCTAAGGCAGTGCAATTTTATGCTCAATTTTTGTTTGTTTATATCAATCTGTTAAGTTATGTTTCATGTACATATAAAACCTTCCACAACAGGATTTGAATAATTAGTTCTTTGCATGCTGGGTAATTGTTCATGCTTTTGTGTCGTCTGCTAACTTTTTTTACAATTAACTTTTTCAAAAAAATTTCAGAAACACTACCAGAGTATCAAAGAGTTTGGATCTAATTCAGGGCCAACATTCTGTCAGTAATGATCTTGGTCCTGACTGTTTGCAAAGGTTATCAGTAGATGACAAAACCCGCATGATAAATGTTCAAAATTTTAAAATTTCAAACACTTTTCTCTTTCTGTTCTTGGAGATTATATTGGTTATCCCACATGCAACACCCTACAACTAGCGAGTTCCATTTGCCAGAAGTGACAATGTTTCTCTGATTGCCATTGGGCCAAACCTGGTTCGCACATGCCAAACAAGCATTTTGTTTTGTTTCATTGGATGTCCAAGGTTTCTGGCTCCGCGGGCTGGCTGTTCCTTTTGTGGCTATAGCTGTACCTACAGTAAAGTGGACACAGCCTAGAATGGATGACCGTGTCTTGACAGAAAAAGGTCTCTCTCATTGATGGTCTGACAGAAAAAGGTCTCTCTCATTAATTTTAATGAATACTTGGTCTTATTTTAATGAATAACCCAAAATTTTAATGAGATGACCAATGGGCTAAATAATTTTTAATGAATAGTGAATACCAGACCCCCCCCCCCATCCAGACCCTCATTACTGTAATTGAATGTCATGGTATGAGACTATGACTCAGGCCCCTAGATTAGAGTCCCTGATTCAAATTAATTTTCTTATTCTCAACTCAAACATATCTTGCGGGTACTCAAAAGAAAAAAATCAGTGAGCACCCAAAACCTAGTGTAAAATTAATGGATAAGAAACAATTCACAATTTTACTCTCAAAAATTAACTTGAGCTTAACAGTTGTATGTCATACATTTTGTATTTTGTAACCACAGATCCTGATCTGTTTGAAGAGATGGGAACAGCTAAGAAAGGAGACTGGCTAGCCGAACACAAGGAGTCTGGTCAGACCTACCAAAGATACATAACAGGTACGGTAAATGCCCTAAAGTTTTGAACACTAATCACCTGCGAAAAAGGTCTAGACAAACAAGGCAGACCCAGATCATACTGCTTCTGAAGAAGCAGTCTGATCAGGGACTCCCCTGTTTGCTATTCTGACAAGCATTTTGTGAATTCCAGCTCCTGAAAAGCAACAATTTATTTGAGAACAGAATGAAAAAAGTGTCAGACATTTTAGAACATTTACCGCATGTAGATCATACACGATTTTGGTACTTATTGCATCAGTGAGCAGAGAAGGATCAGACCAGCCTTAGCCAGAGCCTTCCTTCATGGCATGCACAAAGTAGGGAAGCAGAGGAAGACACAGACCAAGAATTAGACCTCTAGCCCCACTGGATATGTCAGCAAGGCATTTGCACAGGAGCACCAACATCTTGTGTACTTGCTGATATACTGACCTAGATCAGTAGACATTTCTGAACTAAAAATTATACTTGCAAATAGAACACTGAATCTCCACCAGCTTTGACATTGAAAGCATACTCTTGGGTATGGTGGGAAGGGAGTGCCAGGGTGGGTATTGTGACATAAAATTAGGTTATGGTAATTGTCGTATAAAGCAGATTTTTTTTCAATTAACTTTTTTACAATAAAATCTTTCAAGAATGCAATTACAGTGTCTAGCGGATTGGATCCAGATCAGGCCCAATATTTTGTAGGGCCTGATCTGGGTCCAAACTGTTTGCAAATATTATCAGCAGATAACACACATCACCATTTAACTAGGAGAAAGAGTTACACAGCTTTTTAAGAATAACCGAAATTTGGATTTTCAAAAGTTGACTCGAGCGTAAGTTTTATAGGGAAATTTTAATATGATGAATGGCTTTTTGGTTTCAGGTCCAAGATCATGGCCACATAGACGTCATGACACCATATATCTATTACCACTGACATTTGATGAGGAGCCAATACCAGAAGAAGTGTTGGAACCACTTAGGGAGTTTGCAGAAATTTTCTTTGGCATGAATGTCAAAGTTAAGAAAGTTAAAAACTGGAAAGGAAAGGTCAGTGATCGCTTAAATGATGGTGTTTACCAAGTGAATGCCGGGAATGTACTGGAAGCCATGCATGATCATATTCCCTCGGGAGCTTTCTGTACAGCTGGTGTAACCATGTGTGATCTATATCCTAGAGAGTCTTGGAATTTTGTTTTTGGACTGGCAAATTTAAGTGGCCGATGTGGAGTATATTCCTTAGCAAGATATTTATCAAACTTTGGTGATAATAGAACAACTGTGATAGATATTGAGAGGTGAGTTTAACTTTTTCCTTGTTAGCGGCGACTTTGCTCCCTAGGGAGCAGTCTGAACTTGGGTCTATATTGTTTGCAATATAGGCTACCAAAATATATATAAGCAGATGAGTAGGCAGACATTTGTCGTGTACACGGATCATATTTATTATTGCAATATATTCAATCTGAAGACTTGCAAGTTATGAGGCCAAGGGTCAGAATAGTGTTTATGTGTGTGCATCACAATAGTATCATATAATATGCTCACTGTTCAACTACATCATAACATGCATTCTATACTTTCATCATAAACTGAAGTATTGCACCCATTTTAACTCTTTACCCTTTACTCCAAAGTCTATTTCTAGATCATGACATCATTTTCCATTTTTAGACAACATTTAAAAAATTCAAGAAAAATTTAAGTTAAGTTTTGAATACTTTTGAAAAATTATGGAAAATGGAGCATTTGCTCCAAAGAGCAAATGCTCCCATTTTCCATAATATTTTCAAATACATGATATTTCAAATGCATCAAAAGGCATTATTATGGAGTAATGGGTTTAAGCGCCTGCAAAAATGCATCATGAAAATGTCTGCTGAAGTTGACTGCTGAATATATTATCTAATATCTATGACTAATGTAAGTGTAGTGGCAAACAGGGTCTACACTGTTTGATCAATATGCTTATAAAACACTTCAGCAGATGTCAAAAGCAGATGACTTTTGTTGTGATTGAGGCTATAAGGGTTTGGCAAAAGTATCGAACATTTCTACCTTATTAAAAATTGTTAAGTACAGATCATATATTACAATTTTAAAGGAATTAAGTGGGAACGGGCACAGCGAGTGAACCACTTATTTCCTTTATAATGGTAATATATGATCTATGACTTACTTATAGTTTTCTCTTTCCCTTTCCTTTGGAAATGGCTGCATTGACCACTTAACGGATTTACTTCATGATTTTTCTTAAAGATATTACAAATATTGACAAAATATGTGATTAAGTTGGCCAACATTTTTAAATTTCTGTGCAATCTGATTGGTTGTTTCACACAGGAAGGGGCAGAGTAATATATAAGCAGTCATACTGGCTAGTATGAAATTTTGTCATATCATTTATCCAGGCATAATATTTTTTGCTTTGCATGCTCACATACACAATGCATGGAAGTACATGAACCGTAGTTGAAAGTTCAGACCAAAAATTAGGCCTCTAGCCCCACTAGGCAGCTAAAGCAAGCATGTTAAAGGAATGATTTAAATGCAGATGTGGTAAGTACCAAGCTCTCACAACCTGACCAATATCTACATGGGTGAAACTTGTCAGGATTATTCCTGAATTCAGGATTTTGAGGCTGACTTTCCATAGAAATTCAGCCTCAAAATACTGAATTGGGCTGATTATCATAGCTTCTCTGGTTTATGTTTTGATTATCTAAGGACAAATGACCATTTTACCATGAAATTGTTTAATATTTTACAGACATATACTGCAAGTTTTTTGGTTTGAATTTCTAAAGTTTTAATAAAACTGGAAAGAGGGTTTAGAATTACATTGTATTATTTAACTATTAGATCGCTATATTGCCATGTGGCCTGCAATGTCCCGGTTTCTTGCAAAGCTAACAGATAGGAACCAGTTTGTGGTGTGGCTAGACAGTAACCTATGTAATAGTTGAATAATATGAAAAGATAGATATCTCAGGATTTGTGAAATTTCACAAATCCAATAACTCTTTTCTTATTACTCAACCAAAACATATGTTGTAGGTGCTCACAAGAACCGTCTCGATGAGACGGTTCTTTTGAGCACCCAAAACACATGTTTAAACTGATTGATAAGAAAATAATCACAATTTTATGCTGAAACTTTTTGCTTAACTGGCCCTATGTAATAATCTGTAACTTATTTAATATTATTTCACTCTTGTAGGGATTCCATTCCAACTGTATTAGAGAGAGCTTGCAAGACAATGTGTCATGAAATTGGTCATATGTTTGGTTTGAGACATTGTGTCTACTACAAGTGCATGATGAATGGCTCCAACCATCTGGATGAATCAGACTCGAGACCCAATGTTCTGTGTCCCGTCTGTCTCAGGAAGCTGCACAGTGCCTGCAAGTTTGACATAGAAGCTAGGTACCAGCAGATGTTAGAGTTCTGGAGCTCACAGGAGCTTGAACCACAGGTCACATGGTTGATGAAAAGATTAGAGAAACTTCATGAAAAGACATTGGTTAAGTGAAGTATCCTAATAGGATTCCATTATGAACATACAAATGCAAGGAAATAGAGACTGTGATATGATATTATTCCGTCCTTTTAAATACTATAATATTTTAACCCTTTGTATACTACTGTAAATTCGGAAATTTTTGCGAGAGTTTTATTTTCGTGAAACTTTGCATATGCAAAGTGTCATGAAAATAAAATCCTCGAAAAATGGCTAAGTAACTCTGCAATTTCCTGATACAGGTAAATCATACCCTAGTCGCGATTTTTAAGTGTTGCAAATGTCTTTAAAGCTATTCGCGAAAATAAAATTATCGCGAAAATTACCGGATTTACAGCATTGAATTCTTCCTTCTGGTTTGATACAATAATTAATCGTCCAGTGTATATATCGAGGGGCCTAGGTTATAATGTCCAAATACTATTGTATTTATTTCTCTTGAAATTCCTTTTTGTCAAAGCAAACAATGCAGATCCTGATGAGATGCCTAATTTTGTGCATTTCAACTGGTCTTCACTATTTGCCAAAGTACATGTTTACCAAATTTTAGACCCTATGGTTACACTGGTTAGCTGTGCATACCATTTTCATATACAATGTTGTGAATCTACATTAATGTAACGTCAAGTTTAGCCCCATAACGTTAGTAACGTATATTATGCTACGTCATTATCATATCATCATATGTTTATTCATTGTCTTTCCCAAACAAGGCTTTATATACGATCTCGCTGACATACAATGTATACTGGCCCATTAAATACCATGTTAAACATAGGAGCCACTGTGGTGTTGTGGATAAACCACTCAACTTGTAAACCAGGGGGTCACGGGTTCAATATCCAACTTCACCAGTCTGTGGGATGAGATAAGCTGTGGCCCTGTTTTCATAGGTGGGATGTTAAGCACAAACACCAATAATAAGCACAATGTGCACCTTACTTACCAAATTCCTATGAACTCTTTGAAAACAGTGTAGATCCAGATCAGCTGGCTTCTTTAGAGGCCAGCTGATCAGGATCCACACTGATTTTCATCCATACATGGGAGCGCAGTGGCTCAGTGATAGAGTACTTGACTCAAGACGGAACGGCCGTGGGTTCAAGCCTCACCGGCGTCACTGCCTTGTGGTCCTTGAGCAGGACATATTTATCCTAGCTTAGTACTGGTTCAACCCAGGAAGACCCGTCCCTGTTAAACTGAAAGATTGTCAATGCGACATAAAGAATCAAATCAAACAAAATCATCCATACACAAACATCAATAATAAGCACAATGTGCACGTAACTTACCAAATTTCTATAAACTGTTTGAAAACAGTGTAGATCCAGATCAGTTGGCCTCTTCCATACCATTTTCCATAATAATATGATTGCTCCACTGGTTTCATTTTTTGTGTCAATGCTTTACATCCAAGGCAACAATTTTTCAGTCATGTCTTTCTGGGTTTAACAGGATCTTTATGCAAGTGTCTTGCTCAAGGTCTCAACACAGTATCTATGATGAGTCTCAAACTAGGGACCTTGGATCCCAAGTCTAACACTCTACCACAGAGTCCCTGCACCCTTCCCTACTGGTTTGACCTGCACTCTTTCCTACTGGTTTGACCGGCAATCATACCTTCATGTAGCCTTAACAACCTATAAAATACTCTTTGTGCGCTAATAGAAGCATGTGCACTTATTATATGGGCCTGGACACAACAAAACCTGTCTAAGGGGTTTCAGACAAAGTGAGGCTAAAATCAGTCTCCTCAGCTACAGAGACTAGCTAGTAAAATTGCAATTACACTTGTAGCAATTTTGATTTTAACATATTTTATTTCTCTGATTCAAATTGACATACAAGACATATATACATACAATAGCAATCTATAGGATTGGAATGAAAGCTTAGAGCTTATAGATTTCCTTTCCCAAGAAATTTTAGATATGATACTTTCCAATAAGCGAATAATAAGGGCACTGATCAGACTGCGTGGATGCGCAGGCTGGTCTGCGCTTTCGTTAAGCCGAACCACAAAAACATGTTTTCTCGCGTTGAGGCCCATATCATAAAGTTTAACTTAAAAACAGGGCTCGCACTGCCATTAGCCATTGCAGCCATTTGATACTAAAATGTAGAGTGGCTACAAATACAAGTCGTTGGCTAAAAGTACACTCTAGGTGGTTCAAAAACTACATATTTGTGAAAATGTGAATTTTCATCAGCTGCTTTTATTATTCCTTCACTCTTAATTATTGTGCCATATTTTAATGTTTGGATGCTGGATTTTTTCAATACCATCAGGGTCTCAAACAGTTTGGATCCAGATCAGGCCCAACAAAATGTCAGGCCTGATCTGGGTCCAAACTGTTTGCAAAGGTTATCAGCAGATGACAAAAGTTGCCACTAGCTGGCAAAGAGTCAAATACAGAACAACTATTTGATACGACTTTCTGGCTAAAACCTTGGCTAAAGTCAATTTTATTTGGCTCCAACTTTTTCCATTTGGCTAAAACAAATTCTGAGCTAGAGTAAGCCCTGAAAAAGGTGTTGAAAGTTATTATCACCACAAATATAGAGATAGATGAAGGGAAGAGGAACTCATTTAAATATTTTTTGTTATCTTTATTTCTGTTTTTCTCTTTTGTATTATTATATTACAATATAAATACATTCATCTTATACATTTGTTCAATATTCTAAGATTCTTCACTCTCAAATCTTTCATACCATATGAGTCTCAAATCTTTCATACCATATGAAATATACATTAAAATCATGGAATTTATTTGAATAAGAAATGTAACCCTTTGAAGACCAGAAACAGTTACTTTGGCAAACAGTGAAGACCCTGTTGAAATGCCGCATAATGTGGCATTTCATCAGGGTCTGCACTGTTTGCTATGAAAAAATCAATCTCCAGAGAAAGAAATACACTATTTTTTGGAAACTATTGCCTGTGACCCCTCAATGTATATAATGGACCATTCTGACTTTATTGCATGTAAAAATGGAAAATTCCATTGGTCTTTATAGGGCTAAACAAGAAAATGAGATATTTACACAATTATTGAATGCCAGTCTTCAAATGTCAGATAGATAAGTTTAACAGACAATTTCAATATCATGTATATAAAAATTATTTCAGGTTTTTGGGGTTTTGAGGAAGTTTCGAGTCGCACAGATTTGATGTAAACATTCTAAAAAATTCGAACAGTTTTCTCTTTCTGTTCTCAAATATAATGTTAGTTGTAAGGGTGGTTTGTTTTGTTTGTGTTTATGCTTTACATCACAGTTAATAATTTTTCAGTCATGTTGGGACAACTTCCTGTCTTCCTGGGTTAAACCAGTACTAACCTAAAGTGTCTTGCGCAATGCAGTGACTCATGCAGCAGTGAGTATCAACCTAGCAACCAGTTAAAACCCCCAGTCTAACACTCTACCAACTGAGCCTCTGCACTCCTTTATAAGGGTTGGAATTCACATAATGTTAACAGTTTGTCAGTAGAGCAAACAGGGAAGACCCTGATCTGTAGCAATCTGATCCGAGTCTGCACTTTTTTGTCTGGCAGGCAATTAATGTTTGAAATCAGAGAACATCTACCATAAATATGCATTAAACCTGTGTGACTCACAGTTTCTTAAAGCCCCCAAAATCTCAATAAATTTATTAGTACTTGTGATGAATGCTTTTTCCCCCATCAACATTCAATGTTGGGGCCAAAAGGTGACATGATGAAAATTATTATTGTCCGTGTGGTTTAGATAAACCAATTTTTTTTAGCATAAAAATGTAAATATGTTCTTACCGATCAATTAAAACGTATGTTGAGGTTGCTCAAAGGACCGTCTCATTGAGACGGTTCTTTTGAGTACCCACAACATATGTTTTGGTTGAGAAATAAGAAAAATATTCTTTTGTTAAGAGTGCACTCTTTACTCATATTTATAAAATGATGCATCATAACTGGGTATAAATAAAACCTGTACCAAACGAGCCAGCACAAGATTTTTTTTAGTTATTGGCAGAGAAGGCCTAGACCATTCTACCCAAATTTGCAGTCTCATCAGAGCCATTCTGCCGCTAGTCACAAAGAATGTAAGTAGATGAAAACGGACCAAATATTAGACATGAAGCCTCAATAGCTACAGATCTATGTGCGTTTAAATAGTGACCTTAACCCTTCTTATACTGGAAACCCCTAAACAGGTACTTTTACAAACAGTGAAGACCCAGATGAAATGCCAGATAATGCATCATTTCATCAGGGTCTACATTGTTTGTTAAGGAAAAAAGTATCTTCTGACAAAAAAATTACATATTTTTATTAATTACAACCTAACACCCCTAGATATATACAATGGACCATCCTAAGTTTCTTGTATCAAAGCAGAAGGAAGAATCCATTAGTAGTACCATAATCTCGATGACTGGCCTAAATGATCTATCATGGTCATTTCATGCATACAAAAAGAAGTAAAGATTAACTGGTTATATAGTATTGTAGAAAAAATAGTAAAAATAAATGAATAGAAATTTACAGAATTGTATGCCCTTAGGAGTCAAATTTAGCACTTGCTAAATGCTAGTAGATTTTCCAAACAGCAAGTTTAAGTTACCACCACTTGCTAATTTTAGCAAGTGAATACAAGTGACTTAGTCACTCTCACATCAACTAATCTCAAAATTAATATGCAACATAGCATATACTGCTTGAAAAACAGTGTAGATCCTGATCAGCCAGCTTCTAAAGAAGCTGGCCGATCAGGATCTACACTGTTTGCACCAGGCGATATTTGGGGAAAAAAATTGGTACACAATCTTGTCAATACATATGCTAATTGAATATGTTTAATTTTCTAATTAGCGAAAAATGGAGTGAATTATAGCAAGTTGATCATCATCTTCAGCTAGTAAAAAAAGTGATCGCTTGCTTTTTTAGCAAGTGGATAAAAATCTTAAATTTGATCCCCTACCCTGTAAAATCACTTTCTAATGCACTTGCTATCGTAATGCGTCTGATTAGATGTTAGAAATTTGCCACAACATGTCTGCATCATACTGTTGGAAGTAGTTTGACAGCATTAATTGTGTCACATTTCATTGGATGCCATGCTGCTTTTTGAAGCTTGCTACATTCCAATTTGAGATATAAAAAAGATGTTAATGGTAAACAAGAGCAAGAATGGGGATAACTTATATTATTGAACTTTTTGGTAACTGTAAAGGCTGCACCTCATGAATGCGTAATTAGGACTGGTCTAGCTTAGACAAAGGTAAAAGATTAAAATGAGGCGAGATTTTGTTCAAAAGTAGCTGTATCATCTTGAGCCATTATCTCAGTAAAGAAGCCAAACACATTATTAAATCCTTAAAATGCCAGCAAAATAACTGCATCCGAAAATGTCAATTTAACATAAGCATAGAGGCAAACCGTGTGGACCCAGATCGGACTGCCTCTACAGGAGCAGTCTGATCTGGGACCACACTGTTTGTCTAAGTATGAGGCTTAAAATATTTCAGTGGATGACAAAAACATATAACATTATTTTTGATTATGAGCTTAAAGGGTAATAAATGTGGGTTCAGTGTGTTTACAGTTAGGATTTACATGCAATGCATGCCAAGAAACTTGTTAACTCTTCACCAAATTATAAATAGAACCTGATTACCTTCTATAGCAGATGAAACAGCCGAACCAAGATATGAATATTAAAGTTACTGCCTTTACAGTGAGTAAAAAGTTCTATTATACAACTGTTCATTTGGATAGGTTTGTTGTTGGGATATACAGTTGGAAATCACATTTTATGACTCCCCGTCATGTGTCGGCGTAAGACTAAATTTTAATCGTATATCCGATGATATACCCACCCAAATGAAAACTTTGCATACAGTTATCCTCTAAATGATGGCTACTACTACTTTATAGTACAGTTAATAGGATTCATACAAGCAAGGCTAAGTAAATTATAAGAAAAGGACCACAAATATATGAAAACTGCATGCTGGGTAACTTTTCATGCTTTTGTTGTCGTCTGCTGACTCTTTTCAAAATTAAATTTTCAAAACATTCTTTCAGTTACACTATTAAGAAAGTTAAACTGTTTGCATCCAAATCAGGACCGACATTCTGGTCTACCGTACACAAAGGTAAAAGCTGAAAATTAGGCAAGATTTTATTCAAAATTAGTTATCATCTTGCGCTCTTACCTCAGTATAGACCCCAAACACATTATTTAATCCTTCAAATGACACACGAAATAACTGCATTCCAAAATATCTATTTAACATAAGCATAGAGGCAAATGGTGTGGACCCAGATCAGACTGCTCCTGTAGGTCCTGATCTGGGTCTCAACTGTTTGCAAAGGTTATCAGCAGATGACAAAAGTCACTGCTAGTAAGGAAAGAATAACAGGACAATTTTACAATCAGATGAGGTGTGCAAAAGGTAATGATGGAAATGCAAATCGTGTAAACCCTGAACAGACCGTTCCCTCAGGAACTGACACGACTAATCCCTCAGAAACTGACCAGATTGTTCCCTCAGGAACAGCCTGATCTTGATTTTCACTGTCTAGGATTATCTGTCTGAATATTTAGGCTAAAAACAGTAAATAAGATATCTCAGCCGAG
This sequence comes from Loripinus fragilis, assembly GCA_964019695.1. Lineage (NCBI taxonomy): Eukaryota > Metazoa > Mollusca > Bivalvia > Lucinida > Lucinidae > Loripinus > Loripinus fragilis. The sequence goes on from OZ026526.1 coordinate 45,818,496, forward strand.
TTACAGACTCATACAATCCGGACAGTGAGCTCATAATGAGAGCCATTTTCAGAGAAATACAAATGTCGCTATCCATTCCACAATCTACAGTAAGACTTGTCTTAAGGGGCCACTCAAAAAGGAGACCAAAAAATGGTTTTCAAGACCAATTATTGCTTAATGCAGGTCAAAAGTATTGCAGAATGCTTCTGCAATTCTTTGGACCTTCATGAAGCTACCATTTGTCGTTAAGACCTTTGTTTCGTCTATTTGTGAGTGGCGGCTTAAGACAGATTTTACTGTACACTTACTACAAGATTTCCATAGTTAATAATGATTCCCAGTTTTACATTACACAAGGTTGACTTGCTTATTTTTGTTTGATTTGATGTTTTACGTTCCAGACAACAACTTTCCAGCCATGTTGGAATATTTCCTGGGTTGAACCAATACTAAGCAGAGGATAAAGTGTCTTGCTCAAGGACACAACACAGTGCCCCTGGTGCATCTTTAACCAGGGAGCTTATGATCTCAGGTCTAGCACAGCACGCTACTGTCGTGCAAACCAAGAGTGACAGTGACGACATGTTTTGTTTACAATTGCTAAATCAAACATTAACTTGTACACACCACTTGAGCTAGCACAAATCGATAGATCACTAATGTATTAATCCAATCCTGTGGATAGGATTAATACACAAGTGATTTATCGAATACAAGTCCCTGCTAAATTTGTAAACAAAACATGTCGTCACTGTCACTCTAAGCTGGCAGGACAGTAACTGTGCTCCTCATGGATTTGTCTAACTAACATGTGGTTAATATTTTGGAAAGATTCCAGCCAACAATAAGAGATACCTTGCAGACAATCACTTTTATGCAAACTCTTCTGCGCATAATCAGGCCTGAGGCTATAAAGTTTTTTTAGGGGCTTGTGCTGTCTGAATATCCTCTCAGAACAAATTGGTTGGTTGCCCATTATAGTCAGGAAAAAATATCAGAAAAGTTAACAAGTACAGGCATTTTGTGAAGAAAAGAGTTTGACACCTTGATTAGGGGTAATTTGGTATGGTGACTCCGAAAACCAATGTTGGCAAGCTGAGAAATGACGTCTTAATTACCTAATTTGCATCTTTTCAAAATGGCCGCCAAAAATCATGGAATTTGACATATTACTAAAATATGTTATTTTTTGAAAATGTTTTTCTATCCAAAATCATTTGTATTATATCCTAAGATTGTTTTACCATTAGAGTACATGGTTTTGGCGGCAATTTACATAATTATTCCAGGATATTACCGCATTCATGGTAATAAATGTCCGTTTAGTCTATGAAATCAGATATAAACTTGCCTTATTCAGTATCCTGCTATTTAAATGTTAGTTTTATTCATAGCACGATTTTGGACAGTTTACCAGCTTTTCAAGTAATAAATAAGAAAGAAACTTTGATAATCAACAAGTTGTTTTGTTTTAAAATGAATATGCCATAATCACCGTGTAGCATCGACTCCGGAACTTGCTACCAACTTTATCGATTATAAACAAATGGCAGGCATGACGACGGTAAGAAAAAGTTGTTATTATACTGCTTTATCACGGCGTTATGCGTTAAGATGGATATATTTTTATCTGAACATATTTATCTTTGAAATATACACCCAACAATGATATGAAAGTGATTTTTAGTTGACTTTTTTACTGTAATTGTAGCTGCCTGGTACCGCGAAAACTCATGTCAGCTTCAAAACTCGTCTTGTAATCTTGTAAGTGGAGGATGCCGATTCAATCCGCTACTATGCACATGTATTGACATCACTAGTGTATATATTGAAGCAAAAGTTTTCTCCAAAAACTAACGGAGCTGGATATAATCAAGAGAAATTCCCGACGACTTGAGTACGGCAATTTGTGACACAACACAGAATCACAGGACGGCGTCTTGCTAGTGAACAGTACGGCGACTTATTTTGAAAATGATAAAAATTCTACTCGAAGAAGCTGTCGTTGGGAACCAACCAATGTCCGTAATGATTCAAGAGGGCCAGTAATGGCCCAGTATGGTCTATTATGGATACATAGTACAAATTTGTGAAAGTATTCAATCAGATGTTCCCGGGTTTTAGGCTACAATACTGAGCGTGACGTTGAAAGGTAACGTCATAAGACATTATTTGTGATGAAATCGGAAATGTTATTTATGGGTCAGCATTAAAACACCAAACCACCACCAATCCTGACTTCAATTTTCCCTGTACCATCACAATGACACACTTCAGCACACCAACTCGTAACAAAACCTTTTCTTGCCCAGATAAATGAAACACTTCGACAAACCGTTGCCTCGTGTACTAACATACTTGCCGGGGGCGGGGGGGGAGGGGGGGACTCTGATATTTTCACACATATGTAGGTTGAGACATTTATTTTGAGGGGGAGGGGGGGGTCAAAATCTTTTGATTTCAATATTTTGGGGGATTTCAGAAAAATATTTTATTTGGGGGGTATATGTATATATAAATGAGAGTATCCCCCCCCCACACACACACACAAACACTGGGCATACATGCATGTACGTCTAAGTGCACCAGGGTTCGGTGCTTATCGCATTTGCGCATGCGTGAATCCAGATTTTCACTTTTTTTCGTCTGCTTATTTCACAGAGGGGCCATATGCTTAGGTCCCTTACCAGTTTTTTTTTCTAACGGAAAACTATAGTACTTGTATTAATCGCCCTGTGAGAGGCCCACGCATGATGCGCTAAAGTCTGCTTTAAAGGTTGGTTATCCTGGTGGAATACGTGCTGGTTAGTTTGCCGTTTGGCCTGGTCCAATATGGTTTTGTGGAGGTTTGGTGGTGCTTGAGGGTTTGGGTCCCTCTTGTATTGTACTGAAAATGTTGCAGGTATTCATGCGTGTATCCGGGGGAGGGGTCAGGGGTCTCTGGATCCCCCTGAAAATCGCAGAAATATAGTATTCCCTTGCAATGCTGGTTCAGATCCACTGAAGAATCACAAAGTTGTTAACTTAGTATTCAATGTTGGGCCTTCATCGGTTTGCCAGCAAATTCAATGGCGTTTCGCTGGTAGCCCGATGTCGTCACGTTAACAGTGTCCCCTATCGACAAAGTAAAAGTTGGACCCCTCTGCCAAAACATCATGCCCCCACAAGTATTGAAGCTTAACACCCCCCCCCCCTCAAGCTTCCTAGCTACGTCTATGTGGTTTTCGGCTTGGTGTAACCAGAGCCGTTTGAACTCGATTTAAATTTGAGTTCAATTGGCTTTGTGGTTGTGGGCTTCGGCTGGTATCACTTAATTATTTCCCTTACTACTAACACAAGTTTAAACTTTTTACAAAAAAGCATGGTCTACGTTTCAAATCCCTGACTGGGTCAAGTGCGGATCCAGAGGGGGGGCAAGGGGTCCGGACACCCCCTGGAAAATCGCAAGTTATATGGGTTTCTATAGGGAATAAGCAATAGGACCCCCCCTGGAAAATGTTGGACCCCCCCTGGAAAATTTTAGACCCCCTCTGGAACCTTGAAAAATGATAGTTTTCTTTGAAATAAACATTTGACTTCTGTAAAATAACCTGAGGACTAAAAAAAAAAAAAACGTTGTCAGAGCTTTTTTGCCAGATTGACCTGGACCCCCCCCCCCCCCCCCTGACGATAATTCCTGGATCCGCGCATGTGGGTGTCTAATCTCGATGCACTTACAATACAATTCAAGTCGAAATCGAGAGTACAGGTTAATTTTACAATTTGTAATAATTATTAACAATACTGATCGTCCTTTGTTGTCTTTTGGATCGTTAGATTGCCCCATGTGACTTGATTTACCAGGATCAAATCAAATGGCCAGACCCCCATAAACAAGCAAAAGTAATTAATTACATGCAAATAGCAGAGCATGTACAAACATTTAATGAGGGATTATTCCTGCCATACTGTAAGCTCAATAATAAATGCATTTGAAAAATATGTGAATTTTCCCTTTAAGGGTTAAAGGTTGTGAGCGTCTTTGTCAAGAGGAGTTCAAATGTCCACCCACGGTTGAAGAAATTAACCAAACCACCACATTAAACCAGCCTTTCGAAATAGAATTTACTGTCCTGCCAGCTAAGAGTGACAGTGAGAGCAACCTTCAGGATATGATTAAAACGGCATCTTCTAACGTGAGGTGTACTGTACAAGTCAATGTTTAACATTGTACTAGCATTGTACTAAATACTTAGCAATTGTAAACAAAATATAACGTCACTATCACTCTTGGTTTGCACGACAGTCGCTAATCAGTAAAATTTGGGCTCAAAAATCGCTAATCAGTAAAATTTGGACCCAAAATTCGCTAATCAGTAAAATTTACGTCCAGAAATCACCTGATCGGTAAAATTTAGACCTAAAAATTAGTAATCAGAAAAATTAAGACCCAAAATTCAGTATCTGTAAAAAAAATAGCCCCAAAATCCTTTATCAGTAACGGTTTATTTTAAAAACGAATTAGAATAACTTTTTTCCATCGAAAACGTGTCATTTCGATATTTGGTATTTTTTCGCCCAAAAATCGCTAATCATTAAATTTTAGGCCGAAATTCGCTAATCACTAGCACTTCTCATTCCACTTTTCGGTCAAATTAACCCTAAAATCGCTAGTCGTTAACTTTAAGGGCCAATATTCGCTAATCACCTAATTTTATGGCCATAATTCGCTGATCAGTAATCCCCATTTACACCCTTACGTATGTACATGAGATTTGGTACTACGAGCAGCCAAACGCTCAGACTAGCCTGTGCATCCGCGCAGTCTTGCCAGGGCCTTTGCTGCTCTCCCACACAATGTAAATGGATGGAGGTATAGAAGTAAGTCTCCATAAGATCTACGTCAGGGTGAGCATATTAAATAAAACTTTTGCGAATATGCGATAAGTACCAAAGTGTAGTGTGCTGGCCCATATCTGGTGCTGAGGTGTTTGGTGTGGTGTGTTTGGGGACATGATGTTGTTTGAAGCTGGAGAGGCTGGTTTTGGTGATCGTTTAGGGTCATTTGGGTGGTTTGGGGAGTTTTCACGGACAAACATGTCGATGCAAATTGCCATACTGTAAATTTAATGTTTTTAACAAGTTGCCGTACTTCGGACTGGTAAATTGCCGTACTCAAAGCGTTTTCTGTTTTTGATGATATATGAGTCAAATCAAGATCATTACAAATAAAACTTATACCGAACGTGATTGCCAATATGCTCATTATTTTGGCATTGAAAATGAGGTGGAAAACGGTTTTAAACAATGCAGAAACAAACATTTTTCGATGGGACATGCTGTTTTTAGCGGTACCAGCCGGCAGTGTTTCACGATGTTTTGTGACATACAGCAAGAATTGATCATTTTGGCGGGCACGGACAAGTGTTTGACTTCTCTAAAGATGAATTCTATTCACTTCGAAGGCAGGCGCTCATTACAAACCACTAAAAAAACGTTTGACTCACCCCACTACATGCCATGTCTTTGTTGACATTCGATTCACCTGGTACCAAGTTCCGGAGTCGATGCTACACCGTGATAATGTCCATGCCGAAATATACTGTACATTTTGTATCTATAAAAAGTGAAAGAATACACATTTCTGAGTACCCTATAGGGTCCAATTAGACCAACTTTGCACCATCAGGAAAACTTCTAATGTGTGTCAAATTGTTTTGGGAGACCACTTAAATGGGGAAAAATAATGCCTTAAAGAATAAACCCATTTGAGCTATGTGAAATTGCATGGTTTCCATGGCAACGCATAATGCCCTTTTCAAGAATGGATATGTCCCTACAAAAGAACTCATATCTCAGTAGCAAAGTACTCATATCTCAGTAGCAACTCATCCAAACTTTTAAACTTGGTACTGACTGAATGTTAAGACATATGACTTTCATCCAATGTTCAGATATGCAAATTATCAAATTTGCATATTCATGAATATTAATGAAAACATTAGAAATAAGAGAAAAATTGTAAAAAAAATAAAGGGGTGTACATGCAAATTTATCTACATCTCAGCTGTTTATTATCCTATACTACCAGCCTTGGACCTCTTGGCTCTCGGTTGTGATGTCTAATTGTGACGTTGTCACTTTCCCATTGATATCCTGGGCCAGGTGTGGTGCTTGATTGTATCTATTCCTGTCTTTGCCCTCTTTCTTACTTTGGTACCAATTTAATGCTAATACATAGCATGTTTACTTAATGGTCCAATATGCAAATTATCTAAGAATTGTATTCATGAACATTAATTAAGAAATTAGAAAAAATAGATAACAATTAATAGAATGTACATGCAAAATTAATCATATCTCAGCTGCTATGTATCCTAGATTTCATACTCACTTTCTAAACTTGTTCACAAATTTAAAGTCCAGAAAAAGTTCTATAATAGTGTTGTTTAATACGCAAATTATTTAATTTGTTTATTAATGAGTATTTTTGATGATAAAACCTTATTGATTTGTTTTCAATTTTTCTTTAGTTTTCTATAGTTTTCATCAATACTCATGAATATGTTTGTTAAATGATTGTATATCTGAACATTGGAATAAAATACTACGTCTCAGCCTTAATTGGATACTAATATAAATTGTCTAGAACAAGTAAAAGACGAGATAGGAGTAATTTTAGAAGTAGGCCCCCACTAATTTTTATTCGTTTTTTCTCTCATTTCTAAAGTTTACATTAATATTTGATAAATTTATAAAAAAATAGATTATTTCACCTTATGACTATTGAGTAAAGTAAAATGTCTTAGCTTTAAGTCTGTACCAAGTGTGGTAGTCTAGGAATATTAGCAGCTACGATATGAGTAATTTTGTAGGTACTTCCCTTTAATTTATTACCATTTTTCTCTCATTTCTAACATTTAAATCAATATTCAAGAATATAATCATAAAATGATTGCATATCCGAATATGGCATAAAATTTACTATGTCTTAGCATTTATTTGGTACCAAGCTTGTTAGTTTAGGACAATCAGCAGATGAGATATAGGTAATTTTGTAGATTGCCCATTTTAATTTTTCTACAATTTTTCTTTCTCTGTTAAATATTTTCAATAATATTCACAAATATGTAAATTAGATTTGTAGATCAGACTGTAAGGTTATAATACTATGACTCACTTTTCATTTGGGACCAATTTTGGAAGTCCAGAATAGTAAGCAGCTGACATATGGATTATAATAAGATAATTTGTATACCATACTATAGAGTTAAAGTACAATGTCTCACTTTTATTTGGTTATAAGTTTGGTAGTTTAGAATAGTTAGCAGCTGACATTTAGATTATGTTGTACGTACCCTCCTTATTTTTCTACATTTTTCTCTTATTTATCATGTTTTCATAAATATTCAAGCATATTATAATTAGATCATTTGCATATCGTACCATTGGATACAAGTATTTTGTCTAGGCTTTGATATGGTACCCAGCTTGATAGCCTATGATAACTAGCAACTGACATATGTGTAATGTGCATAGGTACACACCCTTATTTTTTCTATGAATTTTCTTTTATTTCTATTTTTATTAATACTCATGAATATGCAAAAGCGAAAATTTGAATATCTGCACATTGAATAAAAACTTTGTCTGGGCTTTAATTTGGTATCAGGGTCGGTAGTCTAGGATGAGTTGCTGCTTAGATAGGAATCATTTTGTAGGTATACACACATTCTTTAGAATCATATTGTGGATTTTCACATTATGGGGGGGGAGGGTAAATTTTTCTATGCACAACTCCTGACCCATGTTTTACTTTGCTATTTAGCAACCATTTTGATTCGCCAGCAACTGGCAGCTTGCTTTTCTTGAAGAAGTGAAAGAGAGAAAAATCCATGAAAAAATGTGCGGCACGCAAGTGTCGATCTTGTGTCTGCTTGCAAATGACCCAGCTACAGTGCCCGATGGGTTGCCATGGACACCATGCAATTTTATGTAATCCAAACAGGTTTATTTTTGGAGACAATAAGAATTTTTGGTATTGAGTGGTCCCACTGTACAATTTCGCACCAATGAGTAATTGTCCTTGGGTGGTGCAAGGTTAGTCTAATAAGCCCCCTCCCGAGGTGTGGGTGTGTGTGTGTGTGGGGGGGGGAAATAGTTATTCCATGATCTTATCTATATTTTTAGTTTCATAAATATTCATGAATATGCAAATGAGATTTATATATGACTATTGTATAAAAGGACTTGTCAAATTGAATCACTGAAGATAATAACATGCAACAAGGACATTTTGGGGCAGAATTCAGTTTATATAATGCATTTTTTTTTTAATTTTCCCTTTTTTCTGAAATTTTCATCAGTATTGATGAATATGCAAATTAGATAATTTATCTGCATATTAGGTCATTCCATCGGATGGAAGTACTATATCTAAGCTTTAATTTGCTATCAAGTTTAATAGTGGAGGGCGAGTTGCTGATGAGATACGAGTCATTTTGTAGGTACAGGCCCACTTTCTTTAAAATCGAATTAACCCCCTCCCCTAGCTGAAACTTACAGAATGTTATTTACATTGCCATATTTTGCTGCAAACAATAGAGATATCATTGCGATGCATTTTTTTAAAAGTTCTCTATTTAATGAAATCGTTTCTGACACATTTCGTCCACACAACATGCATGGACTATCATGAAAAAATCTTAACTAAGTCGGAAGCAAGATTTTTGCTCAAGTTGTCCCCCCTGATTACCTCTTGGTCATATTTTAGTTCTAATTGCATAAATCGATGTCAGTGAAGACCTTCAATCATGAAAAGATATTTTGGATTGATTTGTACCAGTTTGGCATCCTTAACACGTTACTCTACAGATTTTTATGGATTTTTCTTCAATTTGGCGGCCATCTTGAAAATATGCAAATTAGATAGTGAAGACGCCATTTTTCAGCTTGCCAACATTGGTTTTTGGATTCAGCATACCAAAATACCCCTAATAAGCATCTCAAAACCTTTTCTTCACAAAATGCCTGTACCTTCTTAAATAAGCGTCTTTTTCTGATTTTTTTCCTGACTATTAGGTGTGCCTATTTCATGTTATCTTTACAAATCTGATAAAATTTGTTAATAATCTCCCAAGATAATGTCACAGAGGCACTTTTTGGCTTAGATTTATGCTCAACTTTGTCAGACCTTGAAAATTAGTCAAAGTCAACAAACCCTTATCCACTTTTCATCTGTCTCAAATGTTTCCTTCCAAACCTATTTAAAATCTGCCAACTTGTTCTTGAGAAATTGTGAACACAAGCACTTTTTGGCTTGAAATTGGCAATGCATTTCAGAAACGACCTTGAAACTGGGGACATGGGCACCAAATACTAATCAAATTTGTCCTAATTTCATATGGGCTTCTCATGTATAAGCTGATCTTTTAAAGGCCCTTTATCCACGCTGCCACTTGTATAATTTTATAAAATTTCTAATATTCTCATAAACATCAAGTTTTTCTTGGCTTATTTTTCTTTCTGGCCACTGGACTATCATTTAATATATCGAAGTCCTGTATAATTGGTTGTTCCTCGGCTGCTATCCTCTGACGACCAGCCACTATACTTTGTTGTAGGTTTGTAGCTATCTGGACACCATATGGCAATATCTGCAAAAATGATAATATATTTATAAATATACTAGAATTCCGAGAATCGGATGTGTTGCCTGGCAAAACCTAAGTAAAAAAAGTGCCATAACTCAGTCAAAAATTTAGCCGATGATCTCCAAATTCGAACTTGACCTGTAATTAACAATATTTCTGTAAACTTTGAATGAAAATGATGCATCCCTTCAAGTTATTGATCGGAAATCAAAAGTGAGGTAAAACTTCAGTCTAAAAAGGGTATAACTTCGTCAAAATTTTGCTGATGATCTTCAAATTCGAATTTGACCTGTATTTAACAATGTTTACCCTTCTGTAAAGTTTGAATGGAACTGATGCATCCCTTCAAAAGTTATTGATCGGAAACCAAAAATGAGGCAAAACCTTAGTCAAAAAAGGGCCATTACTCAGTCAAAGCTTTGCTGATGATCTTCAAATTCAAACTTGACCTGTATTTAACAATAATTGATGCATCCTTTCAAAAGTTAATGATCGGAAACCAAAAGTGTGACAACGCGGATGGCGATGATGCAGAAGGAGACATGATCCCTATGTGTCTGCAATGCTTTTCAGGTGACACAATAACACTGGTCCAAATAAACAAAAGCATATTTTAGCCTTTTTTAGAAATAATTTACATGTAAACTCGATTTTTTATGTTTTTCACATTGATTTTCGGCGATAACTTTTGTATTATTAATTTTAGCAAACTGTGTTCGCGATGAAAGTTATAGTGAAAAATTAGCGCCGATTTCTCCAAGAGATCGGAAGTTTGTGGCACAAATAGATTTTTATGTACATAGATAAAGATTTTGCAATAAATTGAATACAGCCAAATTGTCTAAGTCTTTTATTGACCAGGGTGCCCACTCTTAGTCTGAAATGAAATTCCCTGACATTTCACTGACTTTTCCCTGACCATTTTACCATGCTTTCGGGCACGCCTCCTCCCCTTCCAGCCGTCTGATACACCGGCATTACATAAATACTGACAAACTAAATCCTTAAAATGTATGAGTTTTACATCAGGAATATGTGTTTAAATAAAAAAAGACACACAAAAGGAAGCAAGCGTGTAAGAAAAGAACATTACATAACTTTGTGTTGAGTAAGATATTTTCTTAATATGTTATACAGCTTAATTGAGCTGTTTGGGGAATTTTGCCAGGTGTAAATGGGAGCAAACGACCCCCAGGACATGGCCAATTTGGACCCCAGGGACATGGTTGGCACGATTTATGTAGGGGATCACTTAACATCACTACATGTGCTTAATATATAAGCTGTAGGCCTCATGGTCTTAGGGTGTTTTTTTTTTTAATATTTATAGTCAACATAAGATAATGGCCCACAGGGTGTGGCCAGTTTGGACCCCAGGGGCTTGATTGGCAGGAGACCACTAGATATTGCTACAAATTAAATCAACAAGCTGTGGGGCTTATGGCTCCAGCCACTTCAGAGAAGATTTTAAAAGTTTTTCCCAATTTAAGTCTATGGGAGCTTTATGTTACCCATGGCAGCCTTTCCCCTAGCTACCGCATGTGCTTTACATTAAATTTGATCAGAACTGATATATACTCCTTTGAAAATGGAAGCAGACAACGACAACAGACCATTAACTTAAAATAATGTGACCAAAAATTAAGTTTTAGATTATAATAACAGTTCCTATAGCCCAAAGATATATATATATATACACATATTAGAACAACTGGATTGCATATTATATTCACCCTAACACTATTAAAGTCATCATCTCATATTTGTTTGTTTAATTTTTGAGTGGTTAACCAAGCATGATTTTAAAATTCCCTGACTTTTGAAGATTTTCTAATTTCCCTGACCATTTTACAGAATTCCCTGACTTTTCCCTGACCTTGAAGAAAAACCAAATTTCCCTGACTTTTCCCTGACGGGTGGGCACCCTGTAATGATAGGTAAATTTCGTAGAGGCGTGACAGAAAGGGTTTGTCTCAAAAGAATATTCACAAGGGGTGTATATACAATTATTCAACGGCTGTTTATAGCATAATCCTGCCGTATGTAGGCTCAGAATGCACCATGCATATTCAGAATCTACTATGAGCATGATCATTTGTAGGTACAGAAGCTGTGATATCATGTGATGCGCCATTTTTCTCATATGCACGAGCTCCTAAATAGACAGTTTCGAGATGACCCAACTAGCTTAACACACAGGCGAATCTGGCGCGATTTCCAATATATTTGAACAAGCCATCTGTCGCCTTTCTTCTTGAATCGGGGCGGTGCAATGTAACTTTTTGACTGACATATTTGACTAAGTATATTTGGGCTTTTCTTAAAATGCTCAAAGTGTGCATCTATGCGCAGAGTGAATTGCAGCATCTATGACCTTGGAACCGCTTGGAGAAGTTGGGGCTAATTTTTCTCTACAACTTTCATCGCGAACACAGTTTACTAAAATCAATAATAACAAAGTTATCGCCTAAAATCAATGTGAAAAACATAAAAAAAACGAGTTTAGGAGACAGTTCTTTTGAGTACCCAAAACAAATGTTAAAATTGGTAGATAAGATAATATTCACAATTTTACAATCAGAATGAAAAGGATTAAGTTGGGCCTTCTCCAAGCTGAGGGAATGGGAAGCAGTTCGAGAGAACATATCTTGTCAGTGAATAACAAATGCTGATAGTAGTTGTACATCTGCACAAACTGATCAGCACCTATGTTATGGTGCATTTCACCTAGAGCTGTCATTTTCTGGAAAACAGATTCTTCAGACAGTGAACTATGCATGTGAGCACAATCATTGCTCTGGCTTTGAGGTTTTTTTTAAACTTTTTCATGCTCAACAAATGATCATGAAATTGTAAATGCTTGCTGAAAAATAAAAGATATTTCTTGCTTTAAAACTCTCATATGCTGTATTTACCCTGCTAACAAATGTTAAAATGCCTACAAGTGTTTATTTATAAGCAGGATAAAGTTCATGCTCAGTTGAGCATGCTAGTTTTATAATTGAGGGGCCACAGGCTATAGTTTTCATATTTCTTTCTCTGAAGATCGACTTTGTCTTGGCAAACAGTGCAGACCCTGATGAAATGCCACAATCCCAAAGGTTCCAAGACTTCAAAGGCTTAATTTATAATGATTTTGTCTCAGTTGACTAAGTTAACCAGTACTGGGTGCACACCTTTTCACCAGTAACAACTTAATTAGTCGTAAGGATATAATAATGAAAGTGAGTTGCTGAACCAGAGAATCAAACTAACTTACCTTTTGGTAATTATAAATAGCAAATATTGCCAATAATGTTAAGGGAAGTATTATAATGGAACCTTGACTCAATTCTTGCTCTAATGATTTCCTCTGAAAGAAAATGAAACAAAAAGTCAACTCAAAATCTTTAATTCTTTCCTTGCTTGCAGTGACAAAAAAGTCGCCTGCTGATAATCTCTGCAAAATTCAAGGACTTTTAAAGACCTTAGATTGATTTTAGAAAATTGATATTGTAGTAGTCATCACAAATTGGGGTATTATATGGTTTCCTTTAATTTTTTGATTCTTTACGTCCCAGTCAATAATCTTTCAGTTACGTCGGGACAGGTCTTCCTGGGTTGATCCAGTACTAAGCTAGTATCAATGTGTCTTGCTCAAGGACACAACACAGTGACGTCGGTGAGGCTAGAACCAGTGGCCCTTCGGTCTCGAGTCAAGCACTCTACCACTGAGCCATTGCGCTCCCCCCAAAAAATGGTTTCCCAGAACCAAATAATTCAGACAGGGAAGCATGTGCCAACATAACAGTCCCTGATCAGACTGCTCATCTTTGCTTTTTTGTCTTGAGCAAAAAAATTGTTGATAACTAGTAAGGATTTGTCCATATCGTTGAAAGATTTTATTTTAGAACTTCAGCCCTTTAGGAATTTAATTTTATTTCATATGAAAATAACAGCAAACATTTAAAGAATAAAGATTAATCTTTTCATTCTGGATACTGGTAAATAGATTCTTTGGAAAACAGTGCAGCCCTGATAAAATGCCACATCAGGCGGCATTTCATCAGGGTCTGCACTGTTTGCTTTAAGATAAAAACAATCTTCAGGGATTCATCATTTTATCGAAATTTGGATTGTTAACCCCTTTAAATACAAAATGGATAAATCCATATTTGCATCAATATGTATTGGATAATCCATCAGAATGAAAAGGATCAAATATTACCTTTGGCTTGAAAGTGAAGGTTATATGTCTGTAGGATACATTAGTCATCAGCTCGATCTCTGGCTGTGTAAACTCATGCGTAGTCTTTGAAAGAGAGCTTTCCAATCTCACTGTATACACCTGGGAAAATAGTGTTTTCATTGTACATTATATATCATAAAACAGGAATGTTGTACAAGTTTTAACAAATACACAGTGTTTTCAATCTTGTTGTGTTTAAAAATCAGTTGTATTTTACCTGTCTCATCTCTGTATTCACCGTCTTACATGGGACTTAATTAGTGTATACTGTAAATTCCGAAATTTTTGCGAGGGCTTTATTTTCAAGAAGCTTCGCGGTTGTGGAGTCTCGCGAAAATAAATCCCTCGCGAAATGGCAATATCACTCTGATGTTTACTGATGTAGTTAAATCATGTCCAAGCTGCGAATTTTAAACATGGCAAATATGTCTTTGAACGCTATTCGCGAAAATTTCCGAATTTACAGTAGATTCACTGTCTGCAAACATACCATATTCAGCCTATCAAGTGCACAGCACAACTTTTTCAAAATTCTATACCCCCTTTTGAAAACTGTGTAGATCCAGATCAGCTGGCTTCTTCAGAATCCTCAGAATCCAACTGACTGGATTCAAAACTGTTTTCCATCCACACTGTGAATCCATGATAATAATGAAATTACATTGCTTTATTGACTAATAGTTCATATAGTGTACATGCACGGATCCAGAAATTTTGCCAGAGGTGGTCCCAACTTTGCAACGTTTTTTTTTTTTGATGAGAGGATTCAAATAAGAGTTTAAACCGGCCATCATTGGCCCGCCAGTGAAATGCCATTTAAATGGCTCAAAATTGAATGCTGGCTATGTAGCGTTGTGATTTATCAGGGGAACCAGACCAGTATTGCTAAGAAACCCTCTATTTTTGTGATTTTTCAGGGAGGGGGATCCGGGTCCACTGCCCCCCCTCTCTGGGTCCACGCATGGTGTAAACAACCCAAAAGTACTCAATGTGCACTTATATGAGCATGTTACTTTGCATGAGACCTGAAGTGTTCATGGTTTCATGAACACACAAAAATTGAGTTTATTACTTATTTACATTTAATTATCAGTCAAGTACCACTTTTCAAAAAGTTTTCATGAATATCATTAGAGTGTCACAGATCCAGATCAGGCCCGACATTTTGTCCAAATCAGCAAACTAAAACGTCTCCACTACTAGTGAGGATTTTTTAACAGATCCCAGCCCCTTTTAGTGCCTACTGCAAGCACTAGAGCCCCCTCCACACCCAATTCATTTTGATATAATAGCACTTTAGGGCCCATTTAAATTTGGCACCACTCAAAGTGCTGACACTCAAATCACGACTTACTTTATCATCCATTTGTAGTGATGGCAGGTAGAAGAAACTGACCACACCCAGAGATACTGTATGTATCGGAACTCCAGGATTCTCATCATGGTACAGACGAACCTAAAAAAACAGTAAATCAATGGTCAAAACAGTAAGTCAATGGTCAAAACTGTAAGTCAATGGTCAAAACAGTAAGTCAATGGTCAAAACTGTAAGTCAATGGTCAAAACTGTAAGTCAATGGTCAAAACTGTAAGTCAATGGTCAAAACAGTAAGCCAATGGTCAAAACAGTAAGTCAATGGTCAAAACAGTAAGCCAATGGTCAAAACAGTAAGTCAATGGTCAAAACAGTAAGCCAATGGTCAAAACAGTAAGTCAATGGTCAAAACAGTAAGCCAATGGTCAAAACAGTAAGTCAATGGTCAAAACAGTAAGCCAATGGTCAAAACAGTAAGTCAATGGTCAAAACAGTAAGCCAATGGTCAAAACAGTAAGCCAATGGTCAAACAGTAAGCCAATGGTCAAAACAGTAAGTCAATGGTCAAGTCAATGGTCAAGATAAGCAAACTTTTTGAGTGTAACATTGTATTTTTTCCTACCCATCAATATTAACAGATGTTTTGGGTGCTCAAAAGTACCTTCTCAATGAGACGGTTCTTTCGAGTACCCACAACATATGGTTTGGTTGAGAAATAAGAAAAATAATTTTTTAAAGACGGATTCTTATCTGGAGTCCTGGTAAGTCCTTGAAAAGTTCGAACTTGCATAGTTCAAAGCACCCTCTGACTTGTATTAAATTCCGGATACATTGGATTCAAATAGTAGCACGTATTTATGAACTATTGTAATTTTTTGTTTGTGTTGATGCTTTACATCCCAGTGAACAATTTTGCAGCCATGTCGTGACATTTTTTCCTGTCTTCCTGGGTTTAACCAGTACTACGTAGAGGATATGGTGTCTTGCTCATGGACATAGCACAGTGACTCCCCAGAGTCTTTAACTAGCGACCCTTCAATCAAAAGTCTTATACTCTATCAGCTGAGAAACTGTGCTCCTCAAACCATATACTCAGGCCCCCAGATAAAAGTGCGTAACAGAAAATTATTTTTCTCATTTCTCAAACAAAACATATTTTGTGGGTACTCAAAAGAACCATCTCAATCAGACAGTTCTTTTAAGCACCCAAAAGACATGCTTAAACTGATGGGTAAGAAAATAATCACAATTTTACGCTAAAAAATTTGCTTAACTGGACCTATATATATACTACTTAACTCTTTGCGTGCTGAGTAATTTTTCCCTCGTTTTTTGTCGTCTGCTGGCCGTTTTCATATTTGATTTTCTCTAAAAATTCTTTCAGGAACACTGTCAGTGTCAAATGGTTGGGATCCAGATCAGGAACAACATTTTGTCAGTTGTGATCTGGGTTCAAACTGTTTGCAAAGTTTATAAGCAGACATCAAAAGTCTCCACTAGCAAGGAAAGAGTTACATACATCCTACTTTTATGAACAAATTAGGCCTAAGAATGAATTATGTGTTTCAGATTAACCAACCATGCCTAATTTTTTTTGCCCCCCCCCCCCCCCCCCCCCTAATTTTTAAGCATTTTTAGGGGGGATTTCCCAGTTTGGTCATATTGTTTCCCATCTTCTCTATGTTAAGACTTGTAACAACATTTTTTTTCCTACCTACCGTCATATAAACTGAAACACACATATCTTTTGTTTGGCCTTACTTACTTTCAATGTTGGTAAGAATTCCGAGAGTGTCACTACATTGCCACTAATATCCATCTGGTTCATACGTCTAAACGCTATCATGTTTACTTCAGTAAAGTCAGAGCTCTCCACCTGAGAATGAGAAATAAGCATGCTTTTAATTTTGATAAAGATCTACAATGAAAACATATATTTTCAAATGAAAAAAAAAATTGGGCATAAAGTTGTGAATATTTTCTTATCCATCAGTTTTTACATCTGTTTTTGGTGCTTAAAAGAACCGTCTCAATGAGACGGTTCTTTTGAGTACCAACAACATATGTTTTGGTTGAGAAATAAGAAAATTAATTTTTAATGTTGCTGTTGTGTTTATGTTTTCATATTGAGACATGAATGAATTTTTAATAACTCACTTATCCTGTATATTGCTTACACAGAGCAGTAAATAAATTTGCTATTAAGAAAACTGTCAATCAAAGGTTAAAAACATTATGAGGACCTGTCTTCCTTTGGAAAATAACATTAATACAGTCCATGCAAGGACAGTGTTTCCTGCTAAAATTTGGACTTCTGCATTTAAAATACAATGTACAATGTGACCTCTACAGTGGTATGCGTAATATTGATATTGCCTTTCTATTAAATCCAGGCACACATTACCAATGTTTCCAAGAATGAGATAACATTTTCAAACAAAATTAATTGCTTTAAGATACTTATAGTAGTTCTTAGTTTTTCTTATAATTGCAGGACATGTACAAAATATGAAACCTGTGTAAAATTGAACAGGTTTTAAATTTCCAACATTTTTGCAGCTGCAGTGGTATACATTTAAACTCCCAACATATAAGCCATAAAGCAAGAAAAGGACCCTTCAAATAGTATCTTGTTCAAGGACACAACATGGTGTCTCCAGTGAGGCTTGAACCAGCAACCCTTCCATCTCAAGCAGGCCTTTAGTTAAGAGTGCTTACCAAAAATTAATTTTCTAATTTCTCAATCAAATCATATGTTGAGGGTTCTCAAAAGAACCGTCTCAATGAGACCATTCTTTTGAGCACCCAAAACACATGTTAAAGATATTTACAAATTTAGGCTCAAAAATTTTGAAGTATCTAAACCTATGTTAAGTAAAGCACTCTACCACTGAGCCACTATAATCCTCTTTCAGCAGATGTAATAAGCAGACATTTTTAGGACAAAAAAACATTGGCAGGCAAGGGTTAAACATAGTCAATCCCATTATGACCAGTTTGTTCTTGTGTGTGGGTGTGTGTCATGATGCTTTATGTCCCAGTCAACAATTTTTCACTCAGTCATGTTGGGACATTTTCTGGGTTGAGCCAGTACTAGGACACAACCCAATGCATTGGCTCCAACCATAGACCAATAAATCTCAAGTTATAAGTAGCCAAATAAAAAATATGTGTGGGTCAGTTTACACCCTGAAAAAATTAGGGCAGGTAGGTAGGATACTATTTTTTTTTTAAAACTTTTTTTCTTGGAATATTCAGACTTGCTTGGAAATGTATTAAATAAGACAAAACTGATATAAAAGTGTCTATTTTTGAAGATATAACCTTATTTTAATCCTTTTACTTCCAATACCAAAGACTGAATGCATAGAAATTTAGATTTCCGTTTCAGATGGTCATTTTGATATGTATTTTTTCTCCAAATTCTAAAGTTGGAAGAGAATAGCAGAACAAAATTATTTTGTTCTGCTATTCTCTTCCAACTTCAGAATTTGGAGAAAAAAAGTTCAGGGAAGGGGGTAAAAATTTAGGGTAGGTCGGGTAGCCTGAACCACACATTTTTTTTCTTGGCCTAAGTAGAAAATATCCTCACCACAACAGATCTACTCTTTGGTGCAGCCCTCTCTATATGTCTGTTCATTTCTCCAATCTTCAGTCTAACTTCATAGCTGCAGCTCGGCTGAAACATTTTAAATAATGACTGTACAAAATGAAACTGGAGTTGTAGTTGATAAAAATAAAATTTATTCTAATGCATTTGCTTTCGTATCATGACATCAGATAAATTTGAGGCAGTATCCGAAATAGTTTGACGTCATTAATTTTGTCACCTTTTATTGGATGACACTTCATCTGCAATATCACTGTTTGCCAAAATACCCCTTTAGGGGTTTCCAGTATACAAAGGCTTAAGCACCCATATAATATCTTCTGATAGTAAATAAGGAACTTAATTGGCAAACATGCCCAGCTATCTAGATCAAATTGATCTCAAATTAACTTCAAATTAAAAAAATTCTTTGAAAGGCTCATGTTAACATAAGCCTTCTTTTTTTCTAAAAATCTGTGATAAAGAAAATAGCCTTTACATTTTTTTAGTTTGGTTGAGAAAGAGAGTGTGCTTTGAATATTTTAAACTGTGCAGACTGACCGGAGCCTTCACTGCTCGCATACATAAAGTATAGATGTAGATGAAGGCTCAGACCAAAATTTATACTCCTTGCTGGCCCATATGATCTGTGATTTTGGCATCTCTTGGTCACATTGGCTATTTTGTTGTTGTTAGCTCTATCATATGAGCCACCATCTGAAAAAGCTGTTTTTGTAATATGCAAAGAAAAGCGCAGACCAGCCTCCATATAAGTAGAATCTGATCAGCATTATTGCTTTTCATCTGTTAGATAGTGTACTAGCTCCATTAATTTTTTTTAAACTCTTACTAGCTAGTCTGTGAAGCTGCACAGCCTAGTATGGATAAAGCCTGCACAGGTTTAGATAAACAAACATTTTCAGCGTAAAATTGTAAATATTTTCTTACCCATCAATTTTAACATATGTTTTGGGTACTCAAAAGAACCGTCTCATTGAGATGTTTGTTTGTTTTGTTGCTTTACGTCCCAAGTCAACAGCTATGGTCTTTGCGGGACGGTCAGTTGACCTAACCACACTTTTTCCTGGGCAAGCTTGAACAAGCAGTTAACCAGTACTTTGTGCACATACTTTCGCTTGTAACTGACAACAACCCTTCTTGAATGATTCAGCGGAAGGGAGGAGAATGACCGTAGAAATTATTTCATGATCAATCTCCACGAAAGTATGGGACCGGGCCAGGATCGAACTCGCGACCCCTGGATCTGCAGTCAGACTCGCATCTGTTGCCAGACACGATACCGACTGCGCTATGCGGCCCGGTATGTTTTGGTTTAGAAATAAGAAAATTAAATTTTTGCTATGCACTCTCCTGAGCCTGGTAGCAAACCTTGAAAACATGCTAATTTGTGACACAGCTCATATGGACCTCGACGCGAGAAAAGCTGTCTTTCGGGTTTTTGAGACTTGGTCAAACACAAACCAGCCTGCTCAGCTACAGAGACTAGCTAGAAAATTGAAATTTCGCTAGAAACAAGTCTAGATATGATACTTTCAAATGAGAGAATAACAAAGGCGCTGATCAGACTGCCCGGATGCGCAGGCTGGTCTGCGCCTTTGTTGTTCGCAAGCCCCTGAAGACAGGTTTTCTCACTACAAGGCCCATATGGTTGATGCAAGAAAACTTGTCTTTGGAGTTTGATGGTTTGACTGGTCAAACACAAACCAGCCTGCTCAGCTACAGGGACTAGCTAGAAAAAAGAAATGTTGCTTGTAGCAAGTTTAGACGTGATACTTTCCAATAAGCCAATAACAAAGGCGCTGAACAGACTGCGCTGATGCGCAGGCTGGTCTGCGCCTGTGTTATTTGCAAACCCCAAAGACAGATTTTCTCGCGTCGAGGTCCATATATACCTGTAGGCCTCTAATTCTGTAGAGACCGTTCTGTTCTGTTTTACTTTCCTCCTGGTATGTTGAGCAGCTATCTTTACCAATAGCTTCAACTACTACACCAGGCTCTGGTTCCCCGTTCAGTGATGTAATCTGGCCGTAACAACTGAAAACCAGTTAAAAACAGAACTTTATTGAGTAAAGTTGCATGGGTGAAAGTTCTAAATTTTCAAAATCCTGATCTTTCGAAACTCTGATCGCCGATTACAAAAGTACCATGCACTGGGTTGTGTCCTAGTACTGGCTCAACCCAGGAAATGTCCCAACATGACTGAGTGAAAAATTGTTGACTAGAACTTGAGAGATTTTACTAGGAGTAGCTATATTATGGAGAACTCAACATACCTCAGAGAAGGGCCAATAACAACAACAAAACTTGCAGTATGCCCACTAAATATTCACAATTTGAAGTTTAACTGGTCAATTGTCTTTAGACAGACTGAATATAAATCAGAGAACCTATTTATTATTATCTCCCTTATTCAGCATTTTGAGGATGACTTTCTATGGAAAGCCAGCCTCAAAATCCTAAAATCAGGAATAATTCTGAAAACTTTCACCCATGGAGTTGCATTATCTTTACCCACAGCTTCGATGATTACCCTTTCAGTAATCTGGCCCTGAGGTCATAGGTGCAGATAATAGTAATTACTTTCTTACCCAGCAAAATCTAAGGAAATAAAGGGCTATGACTTAGTCAAAATTAAGCTGATGATATCCAAATTCAAACTTGACCTGTATTTTTTGTTTTGTTGCTTTACGTCACAAGTCCACAGCTATGGTCATGGCTGGACGGTCAGTTCACCAAACCACACTTTTTCCTGGGCAAGCTTGAACAAGCAGTTAACCAGTACTTCGTGCACATACTTTCGCTTGTAACTGACAACAACCCTTCTTAAATGATTCAACGGAAGGGAGGAGAATGCCCGTAGAAATTATTTCATGATCAATCCCCATGAAAGTATGGGACCGGGCCAGGATGGAACTCGCGACCCCTGGATAAGCAGTCAGACTCGCATCTGTTGCCAGACACGTTACCCACTGCGCTACTAGGCCCGGTTTGACCTGTATTTAACAATGCTTTACCCTTCTGTAATCTTTGAATGAAATTGATGCATTCCTTCAAAAGTTATTGATGGGAAACAAAAAGTGTGACGCCGCAGATGACGACATGGACCACGACATGATCCCTATGTGTCTGTCATGCTTTGCAGGAGACAAAAAAATAAATCACCCAAGAGTGCTCAATGCTAGTTTTTATATCACACCATTTCTTCTACAATGGATCAGAATATCTGAGATATTAGCCTGGGATAGAAATTCTTATCTTACACATGTTATCATTATTCCTACAAAATATCATCAATTTCAAGTTTAAATGGTCAATTGTCTATTAACTGAAAATAATACAAACTATCATATTCTGCCTTACTCAGCATTTTGAGGTTGACTTTCTATTGAGACAAACAACATTCCTAAATTCAGGATTTTGAGGCTGCCTCATAATCCTGAATTCAAAGTCAGCCTAAAAATCCTGAATTCAGGAATAGAAAGACAGCCTCATAATCCTGAATTCAGGAATGTTGTTTATAAGGTCAGCTTCAAAATCCTGAATTCAGGAAGCCCCAGTCAACAATTTTTCAGTAATGTCTTGATGTTTTCCTGGGTTGACCCAGTACTAAACAGTGATTACATAGTGTCTTGCTCAAGGTCACAACACAGTGCCGCCGTTAATTCAGAAATTATCGTGAAAACTTTTTCCCATGTACCTGTAGGCAGTCCTAACTCCGGTAATACTGATATCTACTGTGGTTCCCTCTAATACATCAATCATCTGAGAGGCGGGGTCAAACTTGTACTCTTTCATCATTGGCCGCAGGAAATACTGACCAGGACTCTGAAATACATGTATTACAGAAAATATTCACCAAGCCACAGGTAATATGGTATGCATTACACATGCCTAGAATGTCATGCCTTACAGCTTTGCACTTGGAAGTTGGAACTTTTCCAGATTTTTTATAACCTGTTGTTCTCAAAATTAGCTTCTTCTTCTTCTTCTTCAAAAAAAAAAATCCTAATAGTATCAGAGTGTCGAACAGCTTGGATCCAGCTCAGGCCCAACAAACTGTTTGCAAAGGTTATCAGCAGAAGACACTAGCTAGTAGACAAAGAATTAAACATGCATTTGTTTGATAATGCGGCTTCAAAAAGTTATTAAAAAATCTGGGCTCTCTGACAGGAACAAGTTTAGCCATTTTTGACCCTTAAAAAGCCTCCAAAAAATTAATCTTAAAATGCCGTCTGCTGCATATTTTTGATAACATTATTTGACTAATGGAAGTGTAGGGGCAAACAGTGTAGACCAAGATCAGACAGCTCCTAGGCCTGTAGGAGCAGTCTGATCTTGGTCCACACTATTTGTCGAAGAAGGCTTCTAAATCATTTCAGCAGACGACAAAAGCAGACGGGTTAAAGCAGAGAATGTGAGAAAACTTACCAAATCTATAAAAGCCATGGAGCCATCTTCTTTAGTGACATGGTTACTTCTGTACTGTTTCCCACCACTGAGAGACAGTAGAACATCGGAGAGAGCATTCCCACCTTCATCTGTTATCTGAAATAGAGCCCCCCAGGTTATGAAACTTTTTTCATGCTTTTTCCTTGATTGCCAAATATGTGTTTTACAGTAATACCTGTGTAAAACGGCCACTCAAAAATAGACAAAAAAAGATCTTAATGGCAAATGGTAGCTTAATGAAGGTCGAAAGTATAGCCGAATGCTCCCCTTGGAGCATTCTGCAATTCTTTGACCTGCATTAAGCAATAATTGGTCTTGAAAACCAATTTTCGGTCTTTTTGAGAATGGCTGATTTACACAAGTTTTACTGTACTTTAACCTTGACACATGAAAAAGAGTTTACTGTTTCTTGAAGTTCTCCACAATTCCATTCTATTCAATACTATCTTCCAGCTTTACAAGATAGGACCTGACTCTATATTGATGGCAACACTTAATTTGTATAGCACCCTTCTTATTAACAAAGGACCTCGGACAGTTTCCTATTCAATCTGCCCAAATTTTGACAGCCTGTGGCTAAAATAATGCATAAGTGAAAACTATCTTTTTGCGCTTAAATGAAACCCTAATGTTAAGTGCACCTAGCAAAATAAAAATATTTTGAAAATATTGCATAATTATGCCAGGTCTTTAGGGTTTAGGGGTATTTTTTGTGACCAAATTTTATTTCACAGAAAGTCAAAGTTTCGTCGAGTTTTCACCTGAATACATGTAAATATTATGTCTGCGGCATAAAACGGGAGACAAAAGTGATGCGTTTGCATAAAGTTCGGGTTGAGAAGACTTCATTGTTTCATCTAAAGAAGTGTGCTGTCAATGACTTTTGACTATTACCTGTAATGTTTCAATTTTAACCAGTTTGACTTGTGCACTGAGGTGTATCATATGTGCATACTGTATAAATCGTAGTCTAGATAAACACAGTTTTCGAGCGTAAAATTATATAATATATATATATAATCGGATTTTTGATTAACGTGCAGGTGCAGGGGCATCATCCACATCAGTGGGCCCCTTTCCAGGTAACTGGCTAGCTGCACGCATAGCAGATCTCACACCTGATCTCCAGGTGCTCCTTTCTTGAGGGTCAACTGTGGTGAGCTTCCACTCACGGCAGTCTTTCTCTGTCAGTTTCTTCCATGTTTGCTTGGGCCTCCCTGCCCCCCGCTTGCCGTCAATCTGCATATCATATGCTGTTCTGATTGCACCACTGGAACGCGCCACATGCCCAAACCAGCGAAGCCTTCTCTCTCTCAAAATGAGGTCGAGGTCCTCAAGCTGAAGCTTTGCCAGTAGCTCGCTTGACCTTACCCTGGATTGTTAATACTTTCTTACACATCAGATTTAACTAATAATTTGGTACTTAAAAGAACCTTCTCATTGCAACGGTGTTTTTGAGTACCCACAACATATATTTTGGTTGAGGAATGAGACAATTAATTACTTAGTACACACTCATAACTAAAGCCCTGATACATGCCATTTACCTACAGGTTTGTACAAAATAAGTGTCTAATAAGTTTTTATAATACAGTGTATTTGAGCATTTGACAGCATTCCCCCCCCCCCCCCCACCTGACCAATCATGCCGTTTTTATATGATGTGTGAAATGTTAAACTACAACTGTATGCAAAAGGATAAAAGGAATAGTTTGGTCATGGGGGGGGGGGGGAGCATTTCAGTAAAACTTTTTCTATTTCCTATATGTTGAATAGCAAAAACAGAGTTTTCAACCCATATTTTTTTTAATTGGTACTTGTCCAATGAGAAAACGGCTTTTGTGGATAATTCGAGGGTTGAACCTACTATCTTTTTCATAGAAAAAATATCATTTTCTTTGAAACCTTTCTCTGGTCATTTTTATGGGCAATCCTTCATTAAGACTGTCCGAGGTCCTTTATTAACTATTCTGTGAGAACCAATTAATTCAGGTTGTATAATCAGGGATTTTCTTAGGCCTGATTAGAGGTCGAATATCGGCCCTTTCCCAAATAAAAAATAAGCAAAAACTTCCCAAAATGGTGTATCATTACCAATTTCCTAGTTCTATATGTTGGCGAAAATTTCATGAAAATCCAAAAAAATAGCAAAGTTACAGATGCATGAAAATTTGCATAAAAATGTGACTATTCACATTTTTATACAAATTTTCTCGAGTTTTTATGAATGGCAATGTGAAGCAACAAATATGTTACAGCTTTACACTGCTAATTTCTTATATGATTTTTAATCCATTTAAAATGGCGGTCCAGTTCTTTTAGACTGCATGCATCTAAATTTTCCCAATTTAGATGGTCCAAATGCTTTTTTTCCCAAATTCAACAGGCCCCCGGCCCCAACTTCAGAAAGGTAGGAAAATCCCTGTCTATGTTCTCCACATTTTGATTCTTTTCAATATTTTCTATAAGCTTTACAGGATAGGACTGGATTCCATATTGATGACAACTCTTAATTTGCATATAGCTTCCTTCTTATTAATAGAGGATCTTACAGGAGTGCTAAATGAGCTGGGGAAAAGAGATCAAATGTGAGGCTTGCCGAGAATTTTATCTCTTTTTCGCAACCAGTTTAACAAATTCAATAATACAGGAGCACGAATGGTAGATTCTATATCATATGACGTTAAAATTATTTTGAAATCATATTTTTGGCGTAAGGGGTTTTGCCATATGCGTGACGTTAAAAGCATCATTTCATAACATTTCCCGAAAATCTGTAAGCCAAAAGTGGTTTATTGATTTTATTGCATGGCATTATTTCACTCTCAGACGCAAAGTCATGTGATAAACAAAATTTATTATCTATTCTGTGAGAACCAATTAATTCAGGTATAATTTTAATATGATCATACAAATTGTGGTTGTTGTGTTTGTGTTTAACGTCCCACTAACAACTTAGGTCATATGGAAAAGGGGGCACAGCTTAAAGTCTCATCCGACAGACCGGTGAAGCCAGGGATCGAACCTGGGACCCCTGGATTACAAGGCAAGCAGTTTATCCACTACACTATGGTGGCTCTTATTCATTGTGGTAACTTGTGTGAAGTTTGAGTTTAACAGTTATCATCACATGCATTATCCAGTGATTTTATTGCTTTTTTTTGGGATACAGCCTATGCCTTTTGAATTTGGGAATACAGTAAAGCTGTCTTAAGCAGCCACCCAAAAAGAAAACCAAAATTGGTGTTCAAGGCAGATTATCGCTTAATGCAGGTCTAAAGTATTGCAGAGTGCTCCAAGGGGAGCATTCTGCAATACTTTCGACCTTCATTAAGCCACCATTTGTCATTAAGATCTTTGTTTTGTCTTTTTTGACTGGCTGCTGAAGACAGGTTTTACTGTAAATCCCAATAAAATCCCCAGGTTGGGAAAAAAAATCTCCAAAATTAGGAAAATACAGGCCTTTAGAATTGGGAAGCCGCCTGCATTCGGCTGTAATATAGGCAAAATAAAATCACTGATAAATATCCACCATGCTACAAGCAGTGCTAGGATTGCTTGTTAGAATAATATACAGGACTTTACCTTGACGACAACTTTGCCGAGCTGGAATGCTCTGAAAACCAATTTCTCCCCATCTTCTTTAGCCAGGACATAGCCTTCTTTATCAGCCAACACATCATACTGGAGCTCCTTGTGTAATGGGCCAATTCTGACAAAAAAGTAGTCAAACATGTGTTAAAGTCCAGGCCCCGAGGTTATAAAACTTGAATACAGTCTTAAACTCAGAATAAAGCGCAGTGATTTGCTGCTTGCGGACATGTGTCCGCAAGCAGCCAATCATTGCACTTTATTTTAAGTTTGAGAATGATCTCAAATTTTATAACCTTGGGGCCTGGTCTCCAGATAAGAGTGCGTAACCAAAATTTATTTTTCTTATTTCTCAACCAAAACATATGTTGTGGGTACTCAAAAGAACCGTCTCAATGAGACGGTTCTTTTGAGCACCCAAATCAAATGTTTAAATTTATGGGTAAGAAAATAGTTACAATTATACGCTCAAAACATTTCCTTATCTGGACCAATGAAGTCTCTTTATTTGAGAAAAAAAGTGAGGTCAATCATGTGTTGACCAGTCTCTTTATTTGATCAAAAGGAGCAGTCGATCATGTCTTGACCAGGCTCTTTATTTGAGCAAAAAGAGCAGTAAATCATGTGTTGACCAAACTCTTTATTTGAGCAAAAAAGAACAGTCAATCATGTGTGGAACAGTCTTTTTATTTGAGCACAAAAGAGCAGTCAATCATGTGTTGACTAGTCTCTTTATTTGAGCAAAATGAGCAGTCAATCATGTGTTGGCCAGTCTTTTTATTTGAGCAAAAACGCGCAGTCAATTATGTGTTGACCAGTCTTTTTATTTGAGCAAAATATAGAGACTTCATTTGAGAAAATTTCTGTTTAAAACCTTTATCTTGCTGAATACTTCAATGTACATACTTTCACTTGTAACTGGCAAATGCTCAACCCTTCTACAATCAGAAGTAGAAGAATGAATGTGAATATATTTCAAGATCAATCTCTACGAAAGTATGGGGCTGGGCCGGGATCAAACTCAGGACTCCTGGTTCCACAATTTAACTCGCTGCCGATTGCTAGTATCAGGTTTAAAAAAGTGCTTTGAGCGATAAAAATTCACAAAATGAATAACAAAGATACCTGAATGTTCCAGACTCTTCTGTTTCCATGACAACAGGTTCCATCTTACCACTGGCTTCTACTACAGTGACCTTGACCCCAGCTAACGGTGGCCTCACTAAACCTTCTACAAACAGTCCTCTTTGGCCAGTAAAAGACAGCAACTCCCCGGGGCATGACTCTGTAATAGATATATACCAAGTCAGCCAGCACATGAGATTTTGGCACTTATTGCATTGTTGAGTAATAATGGCTCATGTGAGCCCGTGCAAAAGTGCAGACTCACAGGTCCAGAGCCTTCATGCTTGCATTCACAAAATATTTGCTGTGCTCATACGTCGTACTCACTTATGTTATTGTTTAATGGTTATGTTGGGTATGCTGATTAAAGAAGCTGTTTTCCATGCATTTTTACACAGACTGTGCACTTAAGTGACCTTTAATCCTGACCTGACTTGTAGTTAAACTAATAATACCACTATACACTGCCACCATTCTAAACCATTCACATGCAGTTTCATGATAATTTTTTATTGTTAGATTGGTACGACACCGATACAAATTGAAGCATTAACATTACATACTTTAATTTTGCGAATTTTGCACTTAAATGACCTTTAACATTTTTCACGGACATACGCTCAGTTGTTGTCTATGTCATGTTATACATGCAAAAAGTATCTTAAGTACATCCTGGATAGTGTCAGTGAATTTAATGGATGTTATATAGGCGGAAGATGACATAGAAAGGAGTGATTTGTCTATTATCTTGTTATTTTGCACCCAGTTGACCTTTGACCTAATTCTCAGTCCCAGGGACATTTCCAGACTTGGCATCCACCCCTATTGAGTTTAGTACATATATATAAACATAATTAGCATGGATGCCAGCTTCTACTCAATTTCGCCATCAAAAGTGAGAATAAGCCTAATTTGTTTAAATGGACAGCCAACTATTATGTTCTTAGGAAGCTTATATTGCACACATTATGGACCCAGATCAGGGTTCACAATTTTTACATCTATGAAAAAATCCTTAAGTGCACTTGATCTTACAGACAGGTTTTCTCTCGACAAGGTCCACATTATACTTACCGCCAGAAACAGTAACATCAACTGTAGCAGGTGTATACAACATTTCTGATGACTTTACCCAGGCCTCTAACCTCTCACCAGACCTAAAATATAATTTGAAGTGTTACTGTCGAGATAGAGCACAGGAGCTTGAAGTTCCATCCTTAAATCACCCCTATAGCCTCAAAACCAAAAGCTCACAATGTCATTACGTAGTAATGACCAGGAGTGAAACTAAATTTCAGGCACCTTTGAATCGCCGTTACCAGGAGGTTTTGGGGAAAACTGAACATCTAACCCTAAAAACTATGTCAAAAGGTCATGCGAGGCATGGATAACTTTTTCTGACATATCACTGAGTCAAAATAATGAGCGTTTGAAAATAAGGAAAAAATAACAGTAGCCATTCCCGCTCCAGTATCCGGTTTGACGCAGTGATTCCGAGCCTTTGTCACACTTGGAGAAAATACATTTCAAAACTTACAAACTCTTCAACCAAAAAAGAAACAATCAGTTAAATGTGTTCAGAATATTAAATAAATCAAACCCTTACATTTACTTATCACGAAAAGTTCTGTTTTTCCTAAACGTTGCGGAAATTCAAAACTGAAATCGTTGTTTTTCAAAGATCGTGTGACGTTGACGTCACACACAATTTGGCGTACAAAGCGTGACGTCAAGTATAGCGTCTTGGGGCTTATTCTGTAGATGAAAATGTCATTGTCTCATTGTTTATGCCCTAACAAATAGGTTTCCCGGTACTATATCGATTTAAAGTATATTTGAGACATTGTCCTGTTTGTCTGAACGTCACCATCTTGATCATATGGTAGAAGAAAAGTGATCGAACACTTTGACATTTCCGTCGCAACATTCACTGCCAATTGACCGGAAACTGGAGCCGGAATGGCTACCGAGAGCTTAGTTTCACTCCTGCTCATTACTACGTAATGACACCGTGAGCTTTTGGTTTTGAGGCTATTAGATGATATAAGGACCGAACTTCAAGCTCCTGTGGATAGAGATGCATGGGCGAATGTTTAACATATCCAAAATCCTGAATTTATTAAATCTAAATCTTAAAATTTGCAGTTTGCCACCAAAACATTTACATTTTCAAGTTTAAATGTTTTACTGTCTCAGTGCTCCAGATACCGTCTGTACAGGCGTAAATTATTGGTATGTTTCCCCCAAATATGTGTAGGGTTGAAAAATAGGACGTACCGAATATGGGTGCATTTATACTGGTAAGGTACATTTTTTTCTGTAATCTGTTTTAAAGGCCGCATACTCTTCAGTCAGAAGACACTTGATATTTAATTGATTTGTGTATCAGTCAAAACTTTAATGCATTTCAGTAATCCTGAATCAACCTGCCAGACTGCTTATCAATTTTTTTGTCTCGTTATAACTCCCCATCTGTGGCGTCCCTAGCGGTCATTTCTTCCCTTGAACATGTGTTTATGGAACAGAAACCACTGCCATGGAGTTTAATTTCGTGACGGACAGAGTAATTTTGAGTGAGCCAAGTAATGTTCGAATATGAAAGTAATGCTTCAGAAATGTAGCATGTTTTTGATCAATGTCAGATGGCAATGAAACAGGCATCCTTGTTCCAATAAAGCCAAAATAAAAAAATACCTGTGTTTAGGGTAAACCTGACCCTACCTAAATTTACTGTTGAAACCTAGAATTTTTTTCAGATTTTTTCAAGAAAAAAAAAATGAAAATAAATGTGTGCCACCCTACCTAAAATTTTCGGACCTGTTACCTGAAACACACATTTTTTTAATTTGGCCCAAAGCTAAACTTACTATATGCTAAATTACAATATTTCAGCTAGTCTCTGTAGCTGAGCAGGTTATTTGAGCCTCACTTGGTTGAATACTCTGAAGACAAGGTATCTCGCATGGAGGCCAAGATAATGTCCAATTTAACTCTATCCTTTCTAGCGGTGACTTTTGCCGTCTGCTTATATCCTTTGTAAACCGTTTGATCCCAGATCAGGACTGAATGTCGGCCCTGATGTGGATCCAAAGGTTTTGACAATCTGATAGTGCTCCTGTAATATTTTTTTTGAAAACATTTCTCTAGAAAAAGTCAGCAGATGACAACAAAAGTAGGAAAAATACCCAGCATCCAAAGAGTTAAAAGCAACCATGGTCATAATAAAGAGAACCCATTCCGGAAAGTCCGGCACAATTCGAGAATCTAATCAAGCCTCGGGTGTATGTAAGGCATATTACTACGTACGAAAAAGCTCCATTTTGTTGGCCGGAAAAGGCATTTGGAAAATTAGGTTTTTAGCATGTTAGTTCAGCCCTAGTAAAATACATTTGTCTGCTTACCCGAAAAGTTTAATCAGCAGAATAAATGAAGTTTATTTTTCAATAAAATATCGCTATAGCGATATTTTATTGAAAAAAACATAAACTTCATTTATGAATGTTTGTTTATCAGCAATCACACTTGTTATTGTGTTAACATGGTTTCTGTGATGTCAGCGTCATGCCAATGTCACATTATCACCCGTGTTATCAAAGTAATTCCTCAATGTAATCTCTGGTCTGATTCCATGGAGAAAAAACTACCAATTGGCCGAGGCAGTTCCGATTGAAGAGAACCATGCACTCCTCATCATTTCATATCAATTAATTTACGTGCAGTTTGCAGTCAACAGTGTCTTTATATTATCAAGCAATACCAAAAACAAAACTAAAACTTAATACTTACTTGGCCCAGTGCTGGAACTTGTAGACTTGTGGTCCCTTGAGTGGTGAACTGGTGTTGGCAGATGTTTTGGAGTCAGGTGTTAATGGATCCAAGGTCAAAGGTTCTTTCTCTATAGAAGATCTGAAATCAGGAATTTCTTGTTGCAGTGAAAATGTATAGTGAAGACTGGTCATCATTATTTCATCTCCGTCTCCATGCCCAGTGGTGTAGCTTACTAAATCTGCCAATTCACAGGCTGCACCATATGAATGACCATAAACCAACTTTCTGGTCTGAATTGTTCCTCTATTATCAATATTAACATAAAAATATGAATTCTAACACACCTCGCCTATAGAGTCAATGCTAAAAAAACATGATATATCAAACAATAATTCACAGTTTTGAAAGCACACACTAGCTGATGTCATTTGTTACTGCAAGATGACGTCACGGTGTAACGTCATCTTTACGCATGAAAGACGTTACAATTACATGTACACATATGCAACACAGTCCAACTATTGGCGGGTTTTCTTCAGTGCAATGGAGGAAAGTTGGAAGAAGCTGAAGACTTCAAATGTGTTTTCGTCGTTTATTGTGTGTTAGAATCGAAATAGATCAGCTCTAGTGCGTGAATTCACTGTTTGTCGGTCAGTTGTACGAAGATAAATCACTCGCGCTGCACGCTCGTGATTTGATCTTCTTTACAACTGACCTCCAAACAGCGAATTATTACTCAACAATTCACTGCTGGAGCTGTTCTATTTCTTAATTAACAAGACGAAAAATGTTAGGTGACAACCCTTTAATCTAGAAATCTGCAAATGGGTACTTTGGCAAACAGTTAGGACAAGGCTGAAATGTCGCTAAATGCAACATTTCATCAGGGTCTGCACCATTTTTTTTAAAAAAAAATCTAAATAATCTTCATGGATGGAAATACATCATAATTTGGAAATTAACCTTTGCTATGTTAAATGAATCCATTTCATCAATGCATAGAATTTTTTTCAAAATCGTCCAAACCCATTACTAGGTTCATTATGACTTTGTGATAAGACAAATACAATAGTGACATTAACCCTGGATAATTATATGTATTACACCCCTTCCATATTTCCTCCAATTAACTTACATGATTCCAATTTTTAGCATATATTAACATGAAGATTGGAAAACAATGTACATCCTGATCAGCTGGCTTTGAAGATCTTGAAAGCCAGCTGATCTGAATCTACACTGTTTTCAAGCCAGGATATATGTAAGTGGAGTATGGTTAACGTAAAACTAACTCTAATTATATCTGATCTTACAAGTATTTTTTGCTTATCATCCAAACCTTTTCAAGAATTTTAAAAGGATGTAAGTGTAATGAACTACCTGATAGTAACAATTATATCGCTGACTGGTTCTTCCACTCTCACAGCTCCATACACTAAATGGCTGATGGCTGTCAATGTCAGTGTTTCAGGAACTGAGCTGTAATAATAAAGCAACTCCTATAGCTTCATGGCTGACATTCTTAAATTTCATCGCTGAATTAACCCATCCTGCTTAACCTGGTAGAGCTATCCTCTTTAGAAAACAGTGTAGATCTGATGAAGCCATATGACCAGGATCTGCACTGTTTGAGATGCAGCCTTAGAATCCACTGTAACTATTAAGTGAAACCATGCAACTGAACTGGCCAGAAAACATAATGTGCAATATCAAAT
Organism: Loripinus fragilis; assembly: GCA_964019695.1. Classification (NCBI taxonomy): domain Eukaryota; kingdom Metazoa; phylum Mollusca; class Bivalvia; order Lucinida; family Lucinidae; genus Loripinus; species Loripinus fragilis. Next base: position 45,851,910 of record OZ026526.1, read on the forward strand.
CAATCAGCAGTACATGGGTTTCGAAATTAAATAAGGTTTAGCTTAATAATAAATGATCGTTCAAATGCATGCAACATATTAAAGGCAATAGGCTTGATACATTTGAGTTATCATTTATTCAGGGGTGTGGAAATAGTAAAAAAATTTCTACTTGTCCAGGGACACGTAAATGGCCAAAATGTACATGTCCAAAGAAAATTTTACTTGTCCGAGAGTACAAGTTAGCTTATACCTTTCTGTGCTTAAACAATTTACACTTTCGAAAACAGTATGAAACCATGCAGATTTCAACTCTCTTGTAAACAGTGTAGATCCAGATCAGCTGGACACACTGTTTTCAATGCAACATGTGAACTACAAAAATTTAGCAACTTTATACAAATTTTGCACTTGTCCAAGGACAAGTAAACTGAAATTTTCAACTTGTCCTGAGTGAAATGGGACCAGGTCGGACAAGTCGGGCATGGTATTTCCACAGCCCTGATTTATTGCCTATTTTCCAAGAACTGTGTTTTACAAGAAACTGTAGATCTATATTCTGGCTACTGGCAGCTTCCCATCAAGATGTTACATTGGTAGTATCACAAAATCATTTCCAATGAGCAAAAAAAACACTGATTCAACTCTGACATCATACAAGTCCACCCGGGGCATCACCCTGTTTCAAAATTAAAGCCTGTTAAATATGTGCCTTTTGTTTTAGTGTAATTATATATGTACTATGTTTGAATACTTATATGCAGTTTAATATTTTAATTCTAAACCACACCCTTGTTCAAATATTGTTTTGCTCTTCAATCCCTTCAATTTAATATGGGCCTTGACACGACAAAACCTGTCTTTGGGGTTTCCGACAAAGCGAGACTCAAACCAGTCTCCTCAGCTACAGATAGCAGCTAGATAATCGAAACTTTTTAAAAGTTTAGATACGATACTTTCCAATTAGCCAATAAAAAAGGCACTAATCAGACTGGGGATGTGCAGGCCGGTCTGCTCCATTGTTGTTCGCAAACACCAAAGACGGGTTTTCTAGCTTCGAGGCCCAAATGTATTTTGAGCATTTTCAGAAAAAGTGAGTTTTTATATGTACAGATAAGCCATCATCACAAATTATTGCATAGAACTTGATGTATGGAACAGTCTATACAAAAGGGTTATTGAAATATGCTGTCCAGCTCAAACTAATTAATGTCAATAATAGCTGATCTACATATTAGATATAACTTACGTATCATATGTGTACACATCCTTCTCAAACTTGTGACAGGAGTCTGGACTCAGTTTATACACACCTGGCTGGGCCAGACAGAGCCTGTTCTTGCCTTTGTTCAGTTCTACATATTAGACATAACTTACGTATCATAGGTGTATACATCCTTCTCAAACTTGTGACATGAGTCTGGACTCAGTTTATACACTCCTGGCTGGGCCAGACAGAACCTGTTCTTGCCTTTGTTCAGTTCTACATATTAGACATAACTTACGTATCATAGGTGTATACATCCTTCTCAAACTTGTGACATGAGTCTGGACTCAGTTTGTACACTCCTGGCTGGGCCAGACAGAACCTATTTTTGCCTTTGTTCAGTTCTACATATTAGACATAAATTACGTATCATAGGTGTATACATCCTTCTCAAACTTGTGACATGAGTCTGGACTCAGTTTGAACACTCCTGGCTGGGCCAGACAGAACCAGTTCTTGCCTTTGTTCAGTTCTACATATTAGACATAACTTACGTATCATAGGTGTACACGTCCTTCTCAAACTTGTGACATGAGTCTGGACTCAGTTTATACACTCCTGGCTGGGCCAGACAGAACCAGTTCTTGCCTTTGTTCAGTTCTGCATATTAGACATAACTTACGTATCATAGGTGTATTCATCCTTCTCAAACTTGTGACATGAGTCTGGACTCAGTTTGTACACGCCTGGCTGGGCCAGACAGAACCTATTTTTGCCTTTGTTCAGTTCTACATATTAGACATAACTTGCGTATCATAGGTGTATTCATCCTTCTCAAACTTGTGACATGAGTCTGGACTCAGTTTATACACTCCTGGCTGGGCCAGACAGAACCAGTTCTTGCCTTTGTTCAGTTCTGCATATTAGACATAACTTACATCTCATAGGTGTACTCATCCTTCTCAAACTTGTGACATGAGTCTGGACTCAGTTTATACACTCCTGGCTGGGCCAGACAGAACCAGTTCTTGCCTTTGTTCAGTTCTGCATATTAGACATAACTTACATATCATAGGTGTATTCATCCTTCTCAAACTTGTGACATGAGTCTGGACTCAGTTTATACACTCCTGGCTGCAGAGTTGGGGTAATCGTAATCTGTAATCACGATTACTTGTAATCAATTACTTTTTTCAGTAATCATAAAGTAATCTGTAATCGTGGATTTTTATGATTACAAGTAATCGTAATGTAATCGATTACATTGCAAAATAGCCTGTAATCATGATTACTTTACGATTACTTTATGATTACTTTTGCTTTTTTACAAAAAAAAAAATGAAACTGCTTAAAAAAACTGTTGTAAGTTGTACAGTGACCTATACCAGCAATAGATCAAAGAGAATAATGGATGTTTGAAACAAGGAAGGTGAATATGTTACCAACAATAGATCTGCTTCTGTGTTTAACTCTTAAACCGATCCAAAATAACTTTATGAGCCCTCATCTGCTGTGATAGCTGTGCATGCATAAATGAAGGATGACTTTTTGTATATGCTATAAGTATAAATATCTCATGAGCTGGCTCATATTTGTCATGAATTGACTGATATCCCAACAGTGTAAGTACGTAATATTTTCTTCTCCTCTGAACACCTTTTTGTGGTCTGCTGATTTTTTTCGAAAAATTCTTTCATGAATGATACCAGAGTGTCCAACAGTAACCCTTTCCATTTAGATGGATCATCCAATACATATTAATACAATAAGTATGGAAATATTCATTTTTTTTATTTTTGTACCAGTCAAAACTTCAATGAAATGATGTATTTCAGTCCCTAAAGATTGTTCGTATCAGACCCTTTTTGTCATCTGCTGATATCCTATGCAAACAGTTTGGACTCAATCAGGCCCAGCAATATACTGGGCCAGATCTGAATTCATACTTTTGATGCTATCCCTGAAAGAATTTGCTTCAAAAGAAGGGTAATTCTGAAAAATATGAACAGATGACAAAATCATGCAAAATTATCTAGCAAGATAGAAGTTTAGCAAATATATATAACATGCAGGAAAAGGACCCTTCTACAGTAATACAGTTGGATAGTCATGAGCCAAGCTCAGATTTGACATGATCTCATCAGATATATATTTAAAGTCAAAGCCTCCCATTTCTGAAAAAAATGTCTATTTTGAACATTGAATGACATTATTGGTCAACTTTTTTATTTGATCTGCTGTCAAATGAAATAAGGACCCTTTTCTTAAGTGTCTATTTAATCCTTAAGGAATTTTTATGACAGTTTAGTTTTTTAACACCTTTTAGCAAGTGTTAAATCTTGACCATTTTCCTGCTGATTATGATCTCATTTTTAGTTTTTGGTTTGATCTGCATAAGATCTGATTCTACAAAATTTTGTTATTCCACGAAACATGATTATCAGGATTAAATTTAATGAAGTAAAAGAATATCCAAATTCTTCGGTAATAATGGAAGCTGAACTAATTTACCTCAGGAGGACATGTTCTCTGAATATGATAAAATAGGGATAACATCCAAAATTCTTAATAAGTATATGGTCAAATTAAAAGAGCCCGTACCTCATACAGCATGCTTTAATGGTATGACTCAATGTTATATTATGGGATGTAGATGCAGTTTAGAAAATTTGATCAGAAAGTGCAGTTGTTCAGTCTGATCAGGATCTTCACTGACTGTTATCTTGTCATTAGTAAAACAAATGCAATACCAACAAGGGCTAGTATCTCTTACTGAATTTAAAACAGCCAAATATGGCTATTTTTACTGTACTCATGGACATCTTGCAAATACATGTAAGATAGATGAGATGTTCAAATGTGTATCCATGCTTATATTTAGAATAATAAGAGATTTTTTAATACTCTTGTTTTAATCATTATTTCATAATCATATAGTAAACCTTGTAGCTCTGTAAGTAGAATTGAGAACCATAGGCTAAGTTTTCTTTTCTTCAGGATAACATTCTATTAAGTCTTGAAATATAATAAAGTTAATTTTTTGCTCAAAAGTAATCATAAGTAATCATAAAGTAATCATGATTACTTTGCAATGTAATCTGTAATTGTAATCGATTACATTTTGAAAAAAGTAATTGTAATTGTAATCAGTAATCATAAAATTTCAAAGTAATTGTAATTGTAATCGATTACATTTGCATGTAATCGACCCCAACTCTGCCTGGCTGGGCCAGACAGAACCTGTTCTTGCCTTTGTTCAGTTCTACATATTAGACATAACTTACGTATCATAGGTGTATACATCCTTCTCAAACTTGTGACATGAGTCTGGACTCAGTTTGTACACTCCTGGCTGGGCCAGACAGAACCTATTTTTGCCTTTGTTCAGCTCAAATGATCCTACTGTACCTTCTTGCTTCTCATGGGCAAAATGCTACAATAAAGATAAGAGCAAAGCTCTTGAGTATTTGGTTCTAACAAAATTTTAGAGCGTAAAATTGTTACTATTTTCTTACCCAACAGTTTTGACATACGGTTTGAGGGCTCAAGAGAACTGTTTCATTGAGACAGTTCTTTTGAGTTTCCACAACATTTGTTTTGGTTGAGAAATAGGAAAGTCAATTTCTAATTAGGCACTTTTATTTTGGGGCCTGATTCTTATCACATATGTGTATTACTATCTTTAAATATGCATACACACCAATTAAGGGCTGATTGGGAACTGTCCTTTTCTATAAAGATGAATAATATTCAAGATTTCAAGCATTGAAAGTGTTTCCCGGCAAATTCACCTGCTCCTTACTCCTGATAATCCAAAAAGTAATCATTGGGAAGAGGCTGGGGTTAGTGGACATGTGAAATACGGTATATATATATCTATCATGAATGTTCGGTACAATCAGGAACTTCCATCTCCTGGGTCAATGCCATTGTCTAAGGATTACTTTTAAAAATTCTAAATTGACTTTTTGAAGAAAAAATCTTTGAGGAATACCATTTGAGACTTTTTGAGTTTCAAACAGTTTGGAACCATTTCAGGATAGCCCAAATGTTATGCTGATCTGGATCCAAACTTTTTGAAACTCTGATGGTATTCCGGACAGATTTTGAGACATTTTGTAGAGCCTAATTTGGGTCAATAACTGTTTTTAAAGGTTTCTGCAGGCAAAAAAAAGCTATTAGCAGGGTAAGCGATAAAAATAATCTTACCAGTGATATAGCATGTGAGAGAGTACATTTGAGGATATAACCAGTCTGTATGAAGCTGAGGTTGTCAATGTTACTACTAATCACTTCTATGTCCAGTGTTTTCTCCTTCCAACACAGGTTATCTCTCAGAACAGTCACTGAAATAAACAGAGGACATAATCAAAAAAATTTTGAACTTAAAATAATGAATATTTTCTTATCCATTTCGTTTTAACCCTTAAAGCACCAACAAAAAAATGCATCTGAAAATGTCATCTTTCGAAGTCTAACAGAGATGTCAACCCTAATTGTCACTCATCAGGAATATGAGTCATTTTTCAGGAATCTGGGGACATTTTCAGGAATACCAAATACACTGCTCAAAATATTTAAAGGAACACCTGATTATATTCATTAGGTGGTAACCTTAACCCCTGTCCTATTGACAAGCAGTGTTGTGCCCAGGTCAAGATTTCTGGGGGACACAGGTGTCCCTCTACCTGAATTTCAGGGGGACATTTACAAATTCTGGGGGACACACCAAATCTTTCAAATTTTACCTGTTAAATTGAATAGTTATCCAGAAATTTATGTTCATTTTGAGCTAAATGTCGATAGTTGTGGCTAGAGACGAGGTGTAGATGGCAGTGAAGGAGTTTCCGCCATTATTGCCCACAGCAAATTTACTATTTCTATATCAAAATAGATTTTTCTGGCCTTCTGCTTTGAAAAATCGAGTTTTACGGCAATTTCCGCGATTGTTGTTGTGTATTAGACTGGTTGAGAAATCAATATCCAATGCGACATTTATCATAGGTAAATACCAACCAATACAATGTGCCAGTCTAAATTGCGCTATTTACTTCCCTTTAATATAGCAAGAAGTGAGCAAAGCTCACATACCCCCGGCAGTAGCCATCAGAGGTTGTAACACTTTCAGAGAAACGACAAAATTGTCAAAGATTTCATAATCCTAAATCAAGTAGTTTCTGAGAAAACTTTGATGAAAAATGTCCATATGTGTTATATAAGAGTGACAGAAGGAAAAATTGAAAATTTGAAAAATGAAGGCAAAATGAGGATTAGCACCTTAGTTTTCATTTACACAATACACTTCTCCTACCTGAAAGTACACAAATAATTTCATAATCCTAAATCAAGTAGTTGCTGAGAAAACTCTGAGAAAAACGTCCATATGTGTTATAAGGAGTGACAGAAGGAAAAATTGAAAAAGAAGCCAAAATGAGCTTTAGCATCTTTATTTTCATTTACACAATACACTTAGCCTACTTGAAGGTGTACACTAAATTTGAAAACACTGGCTCCAATAGGAGCCGAGAGATCTGCGACAGAAATTTTCATTGGAGAGAAAGAAAAATGAATAAATAAAGGGACTGATAAGCAATATGTGGCTGTTCTTTTGTTACACAATACAACTAATCACTATCTAGCTTTGTACCAAATTTCAGAATCCTAACTTAAGTAGTTGCTGAGAAATCTTTGACAGAAAAAAATGTCTATATGTATTATATAAGAGTGAAAGAAGGAAAAAATGAAAATTTGAAAAAAAGAAGGCAAAATGAGGATTAGCATCTTAATTTCCGTTTACACAGTACACTTTGCCATCCTGAAGATGTAAACAAAATTTGAAAACACTGGCTCCATTAGGAGCTGAGAAATCTGTGACAGAAATTTCCATTGGAGAGAAAGAAAAATGAACAAATAAAGGGACTGATAAGCAATATGTGGCTGTTCTTTTGTTACACAATACAACTCATCACTATCAAGCTTTGTACCAAATTTCAGAATCCTAACCCAAGTAGTTGCTGAGAAATCTTTGACGAAAAATTTTTCCATTGGAGAGAAAGAAAAATGAACAAATAAAGGGACTGATAAGCAATATGTGGCTGTTCTTTTGTTACACAATACAACTCATCACTATCAAGCCTTGTACCAAATTTCAGAATCCTAACCCAAGCAGTTGCTGAGAAATCTTTGACGAAAAAAAAAGTTTACAGACAAACAGACAAACAGACAAACAAACAAACATAATTACAGAAAAGGCAAAAACTATATACCCCCTATATACTTCGTACCGGGGGTATAATTAGGTTACACTAAGGAGGGAAATGGTAGTAAACAGCGAAAAAATAAGCAGATTTTCTAGGTGCGCCCTTAGGCCCACCCTGGGTGCGTTTTTAAGGGGCATCAGCAGTAAAATCACCGGAATCCCACACTCTAGGCACAACACTGGACAAGCCATACATTTCACTGGTCAATAAGGTAGAAACTCAGCTTTTTTTTATATTTTTGCAAAGAGAGTCAAAGTATTGGATCAAAAAAGTTTTTGACAAAACAATCAGTGCTCAAGTTCATGGCTCAACTTTTGTAATTTTTATTTCTTTTTTTTAAAAAAATGGCAATTTTTTCTGTAACTCTGTAGAATCTTTGGAATTTTCAAATATCTTAAACTAATGATTTCAACAACATTAAAACGCTATTGAGCGCACAGAAATGATTGTGTTGTGGTGTTTGATTGAGAAAAATGTCTTTAAATTTGGTTTTAAAACAAGGCAAATTCAACGAATTTATATCCCCCGACGAAGGGTTATTTGAGAGAAACATGTAAATCACAAAACATAAATCCCATTTATCTAACCCTTAGTTAACCTTCAGTATCATTCAGATCACAACAAACGCCTGTCAAGTATGTTTTAGTGCTTAGTTCAATAAAAAAATATACTTACATCTGCACAATTTCAATATCTGACCCTTAAACCAAACCTCAGAGGTCAAGATTGTGTGTAAATTTAAAGTGTTACCTTGCATGTAGGTCTACACTTCTTCCACTTTACTTTGATATGCAACATGACCACTTTTAGAAAAGAACAAAAATGACCTTTTGACCCCACCCCAGGGGTCGTTGGTGGGTGTAATGACAGCATACTTGCTTTCATGGTGCTCTGTGCTCAATTCCCTTCAATTTGATATGCAACATGACTACTTTCAGTAAAAGATATAGTTTGACCTTTTGACCCCACCCCCTGGGTCAAGGGTATGTATGTGGGCAAAATTTTTGCTACCATGTTGCTGCCAGCGTCGTCAGCTTTAATTTGATATGAAACATGACTACTTTCAGTAAAAGATATAGTTTGACCTTTTGACCCCACCCCCTGGGTCAAGGGTGTGTATGTGGGCAAAATATTTGCTACCATGTTGCTGCCAGCGTCGTCAGCTTTAATTTGATATGCAACATGACCATATTCTGAAAAAGTTTAATTTTGGCCTGGGCCACACCCCCTAAGTCCACCCAAGGGGCTCAGAATCAGGCCTTCAAACTGAAATCCCGTTTGATATGTTATATATCTATTGCTGCTCTGCCTGCATGCAAAATTTCAGTAAAAATATTAATAATTGCCTTAGTTATTGCGAAATTTAAATATTTGACCTTTGACCCCTTAGGTAGGGTCAAAGGGGGTGGGGTAAAACTTTGACACTGCCATTCTTATCTATAGGCACTTGGCAATCATGGTCTATAGTGAGAAGTTGTTAAATATAATAGCTTTGATGAAATGTGAAGATCATCACACAAAAAAGCTAATATAGGTTTTGCCTTATAATTGCCTATACTTAAACAAGGGCAATAACTCAAGTGTTAAGGGGTCGATTTTGACCAAACTTATAGGATATTGAGAGTTCATGGTACTAATCATTTGTACCAAGAATGAATTAAATCTGAGCAATAGGTACTGAGATATGGTTCCGGACAGACAAAAAGTGCGGACAGACGGACGGAATGGACGGACGCAGCCAAAACTATATCCCTCCGACTTCATCGGGGGATAAAAAGAGGTATTTTTTAACAAAATTTGATTTTTACATAAAGCGTTCCATGGACATTTCTGGAAAGGGATGACTTCATTTTTATCAATAAACAGCATCCTTAATCGGTAACCAAACTTATCACAGGACAAACATGTTTTCGCCTCATTGATCCAACTCTTGCTATGAGTCTGACTATGAGGCATTTGTATTGTGATCAATGACAAAACATGCAGTGTTCCTTTAAATATTTTGAGCAGTGTATTTCACCAATAAAATTTTGTATTATGTTACAAAATGCACTTACACAAGACAAGCTTCAATATCTCCTAGCATGGTACCCTCATCCTCCCACCCAAAAGCATAGCTGAAAGCTTTACTTCGTGTTCTGTTATGGCAGTTGTTGACAGGTGGCTGACTTAGCCTTCCTTAGAAGCTCTTCAGAAAATGTTTGCTCATAACAAACAACTCTTGAGGAAAACATCCTGAACTTCAACTTTTAAAGCAGACAGCTTTTTTGCTGAGGAAGCCATTTTTGCAAACAATGAGTTGGGTTCTTAGTCTGGCTGCTGGCAGTCTTTTACCAGCTACGGAGTACTTTTTCCAATACAGAACAACGCACAAACCAGTCAGTTATTACTACCGGTGTTAAGGTATAAGTATCAACGGCAACATAAAATTTTCTCAAAACCAGTGTTTTGATAAGAGTAACATTCTTTATTTTATCTGGTACCATTTTAAAATCGTTATTTTGCGGAATTTTGACTTCCGAAATCATAATGCGAAATCACCCTTGAAAACAGAATGATTTCACATAAATCTGAATGGTTGGCATCTCTCGGACTCTAAGGGTATGTATTTTGGGTACTCAAAAGAAACCTCTCATCGAGATGGTTCTTGTGAAAAAAAATGGGATTTTCTACTTTAAGTATAACACTATGTTTGGGGTTCATTGGAATGGACCATATTTAAAGTAAACTGTGTTATAAAGGAACAATTTTACAAAGGAATTATAGGAAAATTACCTAGGTAAAATTACATAATGAAAAACTTTGTTTTGGATGACAAGAGAACACAAGTTTCTCTGAAAACACGGTTTAATTTCTTTTTGAGAATTAAGAAAACAAGTTTAGCGCAGTCGGTAACGTGTCTGGCTACAGAGGCGTGTCTGACTGCAGATCCAGGGGTCGCGAGTTCGATCCCGGCCCAGTCCCATACTTTCCTGGAGATTGATCATGAAATTATTTCTACGGTCATTCTCCTCCCTTCCGCTGAATCATTCAAGAAGGGTTGTTGTCAGTTACAAGTGAAAGTAAGCGCACGATGTACTGGTTAACCGCTTGTTCAAGCTTGCCCAGGAAAAAAGTGTGGTTAGGTGAACTGACCGTCCCGCAATGACCATAGCTGTTGACTTGGGACGTAAAGCAACAAAACAAACAAAAAAACAAAAAAATAAGAAAACAAGCTTCAGTATACAGTACATATATATGTAAATCAGTGATTTTCCCACTCACAACAGCCTTCACAGCTTACATACACAAGGAAAAGCATCAGAAGAAATTCAGGCCCAACTTCTACTCTAACTTACTGATTAGCAGAGCATTAGCATTTAACTCTTTTTTTTTCTGGAAACTCCTAAGCTGGTACTTCGGAAAACAGTGAAGACCCAGATTGAAATGCCGCAAAATGCGGCATTTCAGCTGGGTCTGCACTGTTTGCTAAGACAAAATCAATTTTGCGGCATTTCATCTGCGTCTGCACTGTTTGCTAAGACAAAATCAATTTTGCGGCATTTCATCTGGGTCTGCACTGTTTGCTAAGACAAAATCAATTTTGCAGCATTTCATTTGAGTCTGCACTGTTTGCTGTGACAAAATCAGTTTTGCGGCATTTCATCTGGGTCTGCACTGTTTGCTAAGACAAAATCAATTTGTGGCATTTCATCTGGGTCTGCGCTGTTTGCTAAGACAAAAAAAAATTAATCTTCAGAGAAATACAGTACTATTTAAAGATTATAACCTGTGACCCCTCAGTATATACAGTGGACCACCCTCACTTAACTGTTTCAAACTTTATGGAAAATTCCATTGGTCTACAAAGGGTTAAAGAATGGCTCCATGCATATGCAAAAGGTACCATGTTCTCATAAGCTGGCCTTACTATTCAACTTGATAATTGAGCCGTGACATGTGATTTCCAACAATGTGGTATGTTTACAAGTCAGGGTTTATACAGGCAAGATTGTGTAAAATGCAAGGACTTTTAAAGGACTTTCCTACTGTTTTCAAGGACTGAAAACTAAGAAAAACACTGATTTACACTTTAAAATTCTTCTTCTGAAATGCTAGAGTCCATTACTGAAGATATTAGTTTAAGATAATTAGGCTTAAATGAAATGTATGTGTGGTTCCTGTTGGCCTACCTACCCTAATTTTTTAACCCTACCCTAAACATTAAAGTGGTCTTTGGAGAAAAAATATCTAAAATGGGCACTTTTTCAGATTTTGTCACTATTTTCTTTGTTAAATGTTATAACAAAATTTAATAATTTCCCTACCTACCTACCCTAAATTTTTTTGGTATGCAACAGGAACAGCACATATATTTCATTTAAGCCTTAGTATAAAATTGTGGTGCCTTTATTTGGTGCAGCATATGCTGCACCAAATAAAGGCACCACAATTTTATACTGATTTTGGTCTCCAAAAACAGAGTTGAATCCTCCTGTAAGTGGTAAAATTCAAGGACTTTTCAAGGCCTTTGAGTGCTTTTAAAGCCAAATTTAATTTTCAAGGACTTTTCAAGACAGTCCTATATATTCAAGTACTTTTCAAGCCTGTGCGAACCCTGCAAGTGTAGAATCTGACGAGCCTGTGCACCCTCCTTTTATTGCTTAGAAACTCCAAACGGTGTTCAGTCAGTAGCTTAACAATTATAGAATACTCAAGCGACTAGCAAAGGCTCTGATCAGACTGTGTGTATGCACAGGCTGATCTGAGGCTTTGCTGGTCGCACATACCACATTGTTGGAAATCTCATGTCGCGGCTCATATGGTTAATGACATTCTGGCAGCTATAAAGGGCCTAGTGTGTACCTTTGTATTTTCCTGGCATCACATTGTCAAAGCTGAAGGTGGTCCCCTTGTCTGTATCTTTGGTGGCAACTATCTGCTTATCTCCCCTGCTCACAGCCTCTATAGACACTTCCATTGTACCACATTTCTCTGAATAAAAATAAAGTGAACTCTTGTAACTATTGCAGATAAGAAATTATTTGACAGTAAAACTGAGATTATTTTATATACAGGGTTCATACAGGCAAGTCTGAGTAAAATTCAAGGACTTTTCAAGGACTTCTAAAGGCCTATCCAACAGTTTTCAAGGACTTAAAGTTAATGAAAAATACTGATCTAAGTGTTAACATTCTGCTTCAAAATTGCTAGACAATAAAGGCACAACAATTTTATACTGATTTAAGTCTCTATCAACAGTGCTAAGCCCTACAGAAAATAGTAGAATTCAAGACCTTTTCATTGCTTTTGAGTGATTTTAAGCACTCTTCAAGGCAGATTTAATTTTCAAGGACTTTTCAAGAAAACTCTCTAAATTCAAGTACTTTTCAAGCATGTGCGAACCCTGATATATAAGTGATCAGGGAAGGCTCAGACAAGCCTGTGCATCCGTACAGAACCTTCCCTGTTTGCAAACATAAACAGTAAGGGGTGTAGATGATACAGAGGATCTTACATGAGTGCTCATGTTTTATTGAATTTATTAAACGAGTTGGGGAAAGGGATAAAATGCGAGGCTTGCCGAGCATTTTATCTCTTTTTAGCAACGACTTTAATAAATTCAATAATACAAGAGCGCGAATGTTAGATTCTATTTATCATATGACACATACTTTGAAATCTCAATTCTGGTGTAAAAACGTTATGATTTTGTCATCATGTACGCAACATTGTTATGGACGTCATAATGTTTCCTGTAAATCTATAAACCACTTGTGGTTTATTGATTTTATTTCATGGTGTTATTTCACTCCCAGACGCGACGTCATATGATAAACTAGGACTAAAATTCAAGCTTCTAGCCACATTAGATAGCTGTGCAGACATGTTTAAAGAGTGACATACACATATGTGATAAGTATCAAAATCTCTGTGAAATGCCTCAAATAGCATCAGTATTGTTACATAGTTCCAGAAAAGAAACCATTTGACGGCTCAGATCTCACCAATGCGCTAATTTGCTGGCCCAAATATGAATTAATCTAAAGGGTTTAATGATGTGTACATTGCACAACCCATGGGTCTGCACTATAATCACTATGTGAGTCTGCCCGTCCGTTACCAGTTAGTGAAAATCCTCATAACTTTTGAACCCAATGGCATATTTGGATCAAATTTTGATTACTTATTCATTTTAATATTGTCCATGGCCAGCCACTCTTATGCAAAACAGTGACTAGGCTTTGTAGAGAAAAACTTATTTTGGCAAAGCCTAGTCACTGTTTTTGTTTGTTTGTTTTGTTTGTTTTGTTGCTTTACGTCCCAAGTCAACAGCTATGGTCATTGCGGGACGGTCAGTTCACCTATCCACACTTTTACCTGGGCAGGCTTGAACAAGCGGTTAACCAGTAATTTGTGCACAATCTTTCGCTTGTAACTGACAACAACCCTTCTTGAATGAATCAGCGGAAGGGGGGAGAATGACCGTAGAAATTATTTCATGATCAATCTCCACGAAAGTATGGGACCGGACAGGGATCGAACTCGCAACCCCTGGATCTGCAGTCAGACACGCATCTGTAGCCAGACACGTTACCGACTGCGCTACGCGGCCCGGTAGTCACTGTTTTGCATACCTTTCTTGGCGCAGCCTAGTCACCTTTTTGCAAACCTGTGTCTCAATAATGTTAAAATTATTAGAAACCGCTTTCCTACGGAATCTATTTCAGAGCTGCTATTTGTGCACTTTGATAGATATGTTGAAACGCTCAGTTTGGCTACCCAAACATTGTTTTCAATTTAAATACCTAGAGTTTCATTTAAATTAGCAAACATTCAATGTGGGTTATGCATATTACTGTCAGTTGATTTCTTCTGTCATTCAGAATATATACAATAATAAGCCCTCCTTACCTATACAGGCAATCACACCGCTGACTTTAGCTCTGAACTGTGAGAACACCACATCTAACACAGGTCTCTTGGTTACCATGACAACTCGTTCAGAGGGAGATATCTGTAACCCTGCTTTACTCTCAGCATCACTAATATGTACCTGAAAAAATCATTCCAGTTCATCTGAGAACATACTTCTTGAGTACATGGGTGAAAATTCAAAATTTCCAAAATCCTGAACATTAGAAAATCAGAATTTAAGTCTGCTTGTTTGCCTTCAAAATAAAAAAAATCAAAGTTAAATGGTCATCGACCTTTACATAAACTGAAACTAAATCAGAAAATATATTTTATTATCTGCAGAATTCAGCATTTTGAGGCTGACTTTCTATGGAAAGTCAGCCTCGAAATCCTGAATTCAGGAACAATCCTGAACTTTCACCCATGTGAGTATAATCATGAGATAATGGCCCTTGTTGTCCTCCATAGGTTCATTTTTTAACATATATGGGTCAAGATATCTAGTTTTTGGTTGTTTGGGCTTCATGCTGATAATGTGTAAATAGGGTTTCAGCTGGACTGAAATTTACTTCGGACATTTTGTCTAAGCAGCCCCAATATTGTTCGGACATTTAGAAATGTTTTAGGACATTTTCTTTTTACCACCATAAACAGAAATTGCCATCTGCCCTTCTCATATTGAAACCAGGGGTAGTTTTGCAACCATTTCGGATGGTAAGTACGCCTGATTGACTGCTGGCTTTTTATTTAATGAGGAGACTAGAGCTTGTTGATCGGTGGAAGTGGGTGGGGTACTGTTTTTGTTGTTAGACAGGGAAAAAGACTGTTCAGGTAATGATGGAGCGGGCAAACTGTTTTGGGGCATACAAAACTTGAGTTCCTGTTGTTTCTTGGTGGCAATTAAGTTTTTTAGTCATTTTATTGGTAAATGCCACGATGCAAATATGCTGTCTGCTTTGAGTGAAATAAATGGAAGAAAACCAGTAATTCAATGTGCCAAGACTACCTGATGCTTAATAGCAAAGTACATGAGAAAGTTTGTAAAATGTGCATAATATGATACATAAGTAGGAATAATCCTCAAGGGACAGTGATAATGCCATAAGGGCAAGTATTGTCTGGTTCACGAAAATTGGCAGTCTAACTCTTTTACCATTAGCAAAGAAGAGTGTATTATTCCAGGCAGGAGCTGAAAAGTAATTTAAATTGCAGGTTTTTTGGTAAGTGTACCTTTGAAAATGATATCAGGTATACAATCCTCGATAGCGCAGTTGGGAACACAGTGGATAATCAATGATTGGTTGCAATGAAGGTGTCTGTGTTATCTAGATTTTTTTTGTTATTTTTGTGTGTGTAAATTTCTAAGTTATCACTCTTTGGCATAATGATGTTCCAAACGGAGTGAGTCAGTAACAGTAGATAGTTAGATAAATATAAAAGCATGCGCTTTACTATTAGCTTTTTACAATTTTCTTTAAACTTAGTCCAATTTCATTAATACTAAAACACTATCAAAACTTCAGCCACTTGGCCTTTGTCATGAAATAAATATCTGGATTTATGTTGTGAGCTACATCTCCATTGCATAAGCCAACCAGTAAATATAAAACAATGGCATTTTGACAAGTGTGGACTCAGACAAACCTGTGCAGCCTCAATTTAGCTTACAAACTTTAAATGATGTTTGGGTCAATTTCATTACGATCATTGAAATTACCACACATTTCAGCATTCCAACCGCAAACTTCATAATTGAGCCGTGACATGTGATGTCCAACAATGTCGCCTGTGCAGCCTCAATTTAAGCTTACAAACTCCAAATGATGTTTTGTCAGTAGCTTAACCGTCATAGAATATTCAAGCGAATAGCAAATGCTCTGATCAGACTGCGCGTATGTGCAGGCTGGTCTGAGCCTTTGCTGGTCACACATACCACATTGTTGGAAATCTCATATTGTGGCTCATATAATATTTAGCTAGTGGCGAAACCGTCAAGTAATTTGACTGCTGTGGACTTCTAAAATGTTGATGTGAGTTCGAACTCTGGAAGGGCCACATGCTTTTGTTGAAATTGTATCTCTATACCGCCAACGATCAGTTAAATACGCTCAGTATAAGAACCGTTTCATAAGAAGCCTGCCTAGGAACAATGTGACAGTATAACTGACTGACTGGCAATCTGACAAAGGCAACTCGGTTAACGCCCCAACTACATGTTACAGCAAGCACATGATGCATATTGAACATGTTAAAGTTACCAAAATAATGACCTTCAACGTATATCTTTTATGTTAAATGTTTTGAGTATTTAGCAGTTGTAAAAACTTTCAAGCCAGAAATAGGAACAAAAGGAGAAATATGATATGAAATGAAAAGATAAAAGCCCAAGAAAAAACGGTGTCTAACTAGGATTCGAACCTTATACCCCAAGTACTATAACTGCCCGCCTTATCCGCTCAGCTACATATCAAATACTTTTCATGCTTCTTTAATAATTACAATGATATTAATGTGATTTTTAAATACACCTGTATCTCCTATTTACATCAATCCACTTGTCTTGTATAATGGTAAGTCACTAAAAACTTTCGTGAATCACACTATAGCGTTTTCCACACACTAGTGAACAAAAACAATTTTTGACAACCATTGTCCTGCTGAATCCGGATTTATACTTCTTTGAAAACACTGTAGATCCATTTCAGATGGCTTCTCATGAAGCTATCCGATCTGGATTCACTCCATTTTCCACTCCGATTGAAAACTGGAATGATGCCGGTTAAGAGGAAGGAGTGTAGTACATAAAAATATTCAGCAAGACAAGGGTTAAAGATAAGAAGTGATTACAATTAATAACTTAGTTAAGAGTGTGTAACAAAAAACCAATTTTCTTATTTCTCAACCAAAACATATGTTGTGGGTACTCAAAAGAACCGTCTCAATGAGACGGTTCTTTTGAGCACCCAAAACATATGTTAAAACTGATGGGTAAGAAAATATTAACAATTTTATGCTCAAAATTTGTGTTCATCTAAACCTATGAATTAAGAGTATTTACCCTAACAACATGTTTCTTCATGAGACGGTTCTTTTGAGCACCCAAAACATATGTTAAAACTGATGGGTAAGAAAATATTAACAATTTTATGCTAAAAATTTGTGTTTATCTAAACCTATGAATTAAGAGTATTTACCCTAACAACATGTTTCTTCATGAGACGGTTCTTTTGAGCACCCAAAATATTTGTTAAAACTGATGGGTAAGAAAATATTAACAATTTTATGCTAAAAATTTGTGTTTATCTAAACCTATGAATTAAGAGTATTTACCCTAACAACATGTTTCCCCGGTTTGACTGTCGTACAGAAAGTCCCATCCTTGTTGGTTTCCCTGGAGACAGCCTCCGAGCCTTTTCCCTCTGGAAAGATGATGAGCTTGCGTTTAGATGGGACCTGCGAGAGACCTTCAGGTATTTTGTCAATACTCACTTTTCCACATAGACTGAAGCTGCAAAGAGAGAGAAAAATAAAATACAGACTTGCCATAACTTCATAGGATAGCACATTGTACTTCATGGATAACATTTAAAAGATTAACCCAGGGTGGGCTTACTAATAAGGGGGCCAAGTCGGCCAGAACTGCTTACATGTATGAGACTGATCATAACATACTATATAGCATCATGATAACCATGTTGGCTGTCAGATTAAATCAGAGCATTTAGCAAATTTTCTAAATAACCAGGCCCTGAGATTATGAAACTTTTTTCATACTCAACTAAGCACGAAATATTTCAACTGCTCATAAAAACTAAAATACCAACAAAAAAAGTTTCTTGCTTTAATTTTATCAGATGTTGTATTTATCATGCTAATAAATGTTAAAATGCCAACAATTGTTGGCATTTTAACATTTATGAGCATGATAAATTTCATGCTCAGCTGAGTTGAGCATGGAAAAAGTTTAATAACCTCGGGACCAAGTGTTGTTCTGCTGCCTTCCATTAAGTTTCAGAGTAATCTGACAAACAGTTTGGGAGGAAACGTTTGAAGACTGCCGTTGAGGCCACAATGTTGGATATCTGAATGGAACAGTTTTAGCAATTCTGAACCTCTGTGTTGCCCTAATGTCTTCCTCTAAGATTCCTTTCAATATCTCAAATGGCTTGTAAGTTGGGAGGTGTTTTTTTAAGAATTTCGAGATGGCAGCCAAGATGGCCATATATATAAGGAATACAAAGTTAGAGAAGCTGAAGTAATTATAACGAAAAATAGCATTAAATATAAATTGCTTTTTTCGTAGGTTGATGTTGTAAAGTTAGTTCAAAATACCTTGTTGCAATAATTTCTGGCAGATATGGAGTATTTGGTGTTATCTTAACTTCGAGAGGATCAAAGACAATATGTTCAGTTTTAGCTTCTATCTTGTACACCCCTGTTTTCATGTTCTCTAGCTGATAGCTTCCATCAGAGCCTGTCTTAGTAGCTGGGTTACCATTGAGTAGAATCTCTGCACCAACAACAGGAGAACCCTATGAAACAGAAGGTAGTCTTTTGATTTGATTCTTTACGTCCCATCAACAATCTTTCAGTCATATAGGGATGGGTCTCCCTGGGTTGAACCAGGCTAGGATTATGGGTCTTGCTCAAGGACACAACGCAGTGACACTGGTGAGGCTCTAACCCGCGGCCCCTCGGTCTCGAGTCAAGCACTCTATCACTGAGCCACTGCGCTCCCTAGAAGGTAGTCTGAGTTTCAGCAAAAGCATGTTTGTGTGTCTAACATCCAACATACAAATAGGGCTACAGGAATCAAATTTAAGATTTTTAACCACTTGCTTAATATAGCAAGTGATAATTTTTCTTACTTGCTTAAGGTGATGATCATCTTGCTAAGTTACTCCATATATCGCTAAGTAGAAATTTGAACCAATTCATTTAGTGCATGTGCTGACAAGGTTGTGTGCCAAAAAATTATTTCAAATATTATTTCTTTTCTGAAAACATTTTGGTTATCTTGAAAACAGTGTAGATCCAGATCAGCCAGCTTCTTCAGAAGATGGCTGATCTGAATCTACGCTGTTTTTTCAAGCAGTTTATGCTATGTTGCATAATTTGGAAAGAGTGACTTGTTTTCACTTGATAAAAATAGCAAGTGATAGTTATTTCAACTTGCTATTTTGGAAAAACTACTAGCATTTAGCAAGTGCTAAATTTGATCCTTGGGCTATATGGAGACTGTACCACAGCTTTAAGTCTCATCGGACAGACTGGAGACTGGGAATCAAACCTACAGCCCCTGTTTTACAAGGTCATCAGATAAAATGAGAAACATTGAAATCACCTTTCGGGTAACGGTATATAGCAGTTTGCCTGGATCTAACACTTGTTCGAAGAAATATCATGGACCTCAGGGCTTCAGATTTTTTTCAAGATTGGTGGGCCCAAGTGACCCATGAAGCAAACAATGGTGGGTCATTTTCTGAAATGATGGGCCAAAGCATATCAAACTCACCACAGTTGACATTTGGCTAGTGTACTCTACCTACACACTGACACAGACACTTGCATATATGCATATATGTATATTGACTGCTGATTATACAGTAAAACCTGTCTGAAGCGATCACTCAAAAAAGACCAATTATCGCTTAATGCAGGTCAGTATTGCAGAATGCTCTTTTCGACCTTCATTAAGCTACCATTTTCTATTAAGATTTTTGTTTTGTCTTTTTTGAGTGGCTGCTTAAGACGTGTTTTACTGTATTGCCAACCTACATACATGTACTTTCTGTTTTGTGGAGTTCATAGTCTTGCTATAAGATGAATATTTTTATTAAAGTGAGATATTTTTACAACCAAAAAGGATGGGTTGATGAGCCATATTTCGAAATCATGGGACAATGACCCGGGCCCACCATAAATCTGAAGGATTACCCATGCTGGGTAATTTTGCATGACTTTTTTTGTCTGTAGATTTCATTTTAAAATCACCCTTAAAAAAAGATTTCAAGAATAGTCATTACTGACAGAGTGTCAAACTAGTGATCTATTTACCTTAGCTGAATCCAGAACCTGCCCACTGACAGAGAAGCCGGCCACTTGGAAGTGTTTTGAGAGTTTCTGAGAACTGTGAGCCACCTGGAAGGGCAGTTTTTCAGGAACAACATCAAAGGTTATCAACTCTCCCTTGTAGAAAGGCTCCTGCAAAAATAAATGCAAAAATAGAGCTCATACCATGACAGACTTCCAGATAAGAGTTTGTATTAGATTTTTTTCAAATTTCTCAACCAAAACATATAGTGTGGGTACTCAAAAGAAACCATCTCATTGAGACGGTTCTTTTGAGCACCCAAAACAAATATTTCAACTGATGGAAAAGAATAAATTACAACTTTTAAGCTCAAAAGATTTGTCTGGACATATGCTACAATCTAAACCAGTTAACGATACAAAATGGGAATAAATCACTTCTCACAGTCTACTATAGAAAAATAAATGTTAATAATACAGCAAAACCTGTGTAAAACAGCCACTCTCAAAAAGACCAAAATTTTGTTTTCGAGACCAATTATCACTTAATGCAGGTCAAAAGTATTGCAGAATGCTCCAAGAATGCTATAATACATCTGACCTTCATTAAGCTACCATTTGTCATTAAGATCTTTGTTTTGTCTATTTTTGAGTGGCTGTTTTACACAGGTTTTACTGTATATTATTTATTACGGACCATGTTTCCCACCAAAACTGCAATTTTGGAACATAAAGATACAATATTTAAAATTGTCCAAATGCTGGTATCCCTTATATGGGAAAATTTGCCTACAGCAGGAACCTGGATGCATTTCACTATAATTTTCAAAGAAAAAGCTTCTGAAAATACCAGCCTCATGTTTAAACAGCTTTAAACAACATTGTGTTAATGCAATAGAATGACCAAATGCGATTGTCATTCTTGTATTTTTACCTCATTCAAACCAAAATCCTACCCAAAACTAGCCACTTTTCTTACTGGTATCTTTGAATATGTAATATTAATGTCAATTTACAAATTTTCAAATGTTATAACATTACTGCAAGACTTTATTTACTTACCAAAGTATACTCTCCAGTAGCTAGACAGGGGAACGTAAACTTGCCAGTGGCGTCTGATGTCACATGACATAGTAGACTACTCTTCTCGGAGGATCCAACACCGGCTACTGCTGACTTGTCACAATCATACACATCCTGTTGAAGAAAATAAAAGAACCAGTGAAAGATAAAACCAACAATTTGACGTGGCTCTCAGTCTGATCTGAGTCTCTGTTGTAAGCTCAATGGGTAGATAAGGACCCTAGCTTTCTCCATGTGCCCCGGTAGGACACTTAACCCTTAAAGCATGAATCACAACTGCAGCAGACGACAAATTTTGCGCAATCTTTCCCTATTTTCGACACAAATAAAGTATGATATTTCATGAGAGTTGTCTGCCAGCAGACGATTCTCATGAAATATCATGCCTTATTTGTTATTTTCGAAAAAGCAGCAACATTTGAAATTGTCGTCTGCTGCAAATTAAAGGTGGCGCTTTGAGGTTAAATATGTTTGGTTTGATTCTTAACTTCCCAGTCAACAATTTTTGATCATGTCGCGATAGGTCTTCCTGAGGTTGAATCAGTACTAAGCAGCGGATAAAGTGTTATGGTCTCGAAAGGACCATAGGTTTAGATAAACAATTTTTTAGCGTAAAATTGTTAATATTTTCTTACCCATCAGTTTTAACATCTGTTTTGGGTGCTCAAAAGAATCATCTCATTGAGAGGGTTCTTCTGAGTACCCTAAACATATGTTTCTGTTGAGAAATAAGAATTTTTTTGTGACACACCCACTTAACTGAAAGCCTGAGGACACACACAACACAAGGAGTCGTGACCAGCGAGGACTCTTCATTTTGATAGATTTACAAAAGTAATGTTGATAGATTCAGTATGGATTTGTCCATTTTGTATTCTAAGGTGTTGTAAATTTGAACATATTCTGACTCTGCAGATTGTTTATCTAAGCAAAAAGTACAGACCCAGATGAAATATACTGTGGCATTTCATCTGGGTCTTCACTGTAAGCAAATGTACCTGTTAAATACAAACAGTGATCTTGCCAGAAGGATTTTCTTACCCCCCCCCCCCCCACATATCACACTCATAATAGATTATATTGCTTTCATACCTTTCACTTCCCGTGATTTTATTTTGAAATAAGCTCCCAGTGGTTCCTGAATAGGCTGAGGCCCAGCAGTACTGGTTGATGTCATTTTGACATTGCAATGGCGTCACTTGTCGACTTTGTGCAACATCTTCCAATACAAATAAAAAATCAGAGAGAAAACCCTGGATAGCTATCAAAAAGAAATTAACTTGGATACTCAGAAACAAGCATGCTTTAATACACTATGGCCTAATATTGTCAGAAAAAAGATGAAAGGAAATCACACAAGGGTTAAATGAATGACATATTAATATTTCCTACCCTAACTCTTTTATAGCCTAAGAATGCATTTTTACACTTTTCATGTCTGCCTATTGTCAGAACAAAACGCATCATGCATTTTGCTCTGACAATAGCCAGACAGGAAAGGTAATAAAAAATCTCATTCTGAAGCCATAAACACTTGGTTAGGTGGTAAAGCAGATGGGTAAAAAAAAATTTTTTAATTTTATGAATCTACTGAAAAAAATTAGGTGAAAAATTTCTCAAATCTAGTTACATACCTCTTGCTTCACAGTGGAAGAATACAGCAGAAAGTAGACTCCCTTGATTGGCTCTCCCTCACTGAACACTTGGCCCTGGAAAAAAGATTCATTTGAGAAATATTGGGAAAGAAAATCTATAAGGTCTAAGCTTCCATTCCAATCCTATAGATTGTTTTTGTATGTACAGTAAAACCTGTCTTAAGCGGCCACTCAAAAATAGACAAAACAAAGGTCTTAATGACAAATGGTAGCTTAATGAAGGTCCAAAGTATTGCAGAATGCTCCAAAGGGAGCATTCTGCAATACTTTTGACCTGCATTAGCAATTACCAGTCCTTATATCCAATTTTGGCATTTTTTGAGTGGCTGTTTAGGGCAGGTTTTACTGTATATATGTTTGGCATTTCAATTTGAATTAGAGAAATAAAATATGTTTAACTAATTAAACCAAGAGTTATTCTTATTATTCCAACACTACAGTTTAACAAATTAATTCAATGTGGTCACTGCATAATTTGCAAGTGCACTGGACAATGCAGATACAGAGCTGACAGATATACTGCAAAGTTCATTAATTTACAACATACTTCATAGGTCAGAGTAATCAACGTTTAACAGCGTAAATTTTGTGAATATTTTCTTACCAATCACTTTTAACATATGAGCCACAATCTATGAAAACCAGCCTAAAAGATGGTCGTCAAAATTTAGTTAATTACACACACTTAATCTACAAAGTGTTAAGAAATTATCCTGCAAATTTTATCAAGCTATCTCCATTTTTCATGGAAATATGGTCTTTTGAACATATACACAGTCTAAACTTTAACATAGAATGTCAGAAATGTCATGACAATGCTAATGATGTCAAAGTTAACTTCCTGATTTACCGGTTTGTTGGGTGCATGAAAAACATGTTATTTCTTGCTAACATTCTTTTTTTTTCCTTAGCATGTGTGCAATGGAATTCACAGAAAAGTTGACACCGATTCATATTTGCCTAAAATTGGCACGATCTGAAAACGACTGACCATACTATAAAAATTCTGACAGTTGCTTAGATAAAGTTGTTGCCATGGAAACATATGACATGATAACGAAGAAGTTTAATCAGAAATAATTGCCAGTTATATTCAACTATCCACCTGAATAGGTTTTATGGCTTATTTTTAGGTGTTTTTCGAATGATTTTTACAAAAAAATGACATTAAGGCCGTTTTTCATAGATCGCAGCTCATATGTTTGTCTCATTGAGATGGTTCTTTTGAGTACCTACAACAATGCTTTGGTTGAGAAATAAGAACAGAACGTAATTATGCACTATTATCTAGGGGCCAATACTTGTCTCATGTCTCATGTTTTTTATCAAAATGTTAAGCCTACAAATTCTACAAATGTAACAGAAAATGGTGTAGACCCAGATGAGATACTGCAACTTACCAGGGTTTTACTATTCCATTCTATTTATAAATAATCAATTAACTGAAGAAACCATTGGTCCAAACAAATAGTCCCAGATCAGACTGCTCCTGGAGGAGCAGTCTGACCTGGGACTATTTTGTTTGCACATTATTTGCTTTTCTTACCGGAGTAATTTGGCTCTGGCACTATAGAATTTTTATATGTTTGCATTGACGCTTTAATTGCAGTCAAGTTGGGACATGTTCCTATCTTCCTGGGTTGAACAAGTACTAAGAAGAGGTCTGAGGATAAAGTGTCTTGCTCAAGAAAACAAAGCAGTGCCTCTGGTGAGTCTCAAACCAGCGACCCCTCTATATCAAGTCTAACACTCTACCACTGAGCCACGGCACTCCTCATCTATAGAGTTAATCTAAGGTTATGTTGTAGAGAAAAGAATAGTTTTCAGACACTTAAAAGAGGTTGGCTAAAGAATATCAAACATTGTGCTAAAATTTAACTATACTTACAGACACACTATATCCTGCTATGACTAGGCTGCTCCCAGCATTTCCATTATCACTGCTCACTGTCACCTTGGTTTCAGCCTGGAAAAAAAGTAACAGCCCTACAGGTCAAACTCAATAGAAACAGTATTTGAGGATAGGTCGAGATATCAAAGAAATATTTGAGTTTAAATTTGTATTTTGTAACATTTGTTTTGGGTGCTCAAAAGAACCGTCTCATTGAGACGGTTCATTTGAGCACCCACAACATAGGTTTTGCCTGAGAAATAAGAAAATTAATTTTTAATTACACTCTTATCTAAGGGTCTAATCACTGAGTGAGTAATAAGAAGTCCTTTTAAACCTAAGTGTACAGTTATGTGCCAAAATAATCTATGCAATATGTGTTTTTAAAATGTGCTTTTTGATTTCAACATTCATGATCAATATCCATTGAAAAAATGCATTTTTAAGCATGAAACAACGCAACTAAGTTTCTAGAATTGAGGTTCAATGTACCATTTTTCGATATGTTATATCAATCCCTCCTCCAAAACTGGTATCTGATATAAAACGAGTACAGGTAGGCACCCCTAGTATGAAGAGTGTCAGGTGTAGATAGAAACTTTCATGGGTGGATCCAGAGGGGGGGGGGGGAGGGGGTCCGGACCCCACCCCTGAAAAATCACAAAAAATAGTGTTTCTTAGAATACTGGTCTGGATCCCCGAAAATGACAAAGCTACCAACCAAGCATTCAATGTTGGGCCATCATTGGCATGTCAGCGAAACGCCATTTAAATGGCGTTTCGCTGGCAGGCCGATGATGGCCCACTTTTAGTGCTATTTGGATCCTCTTTCCCCATATCCAAAAAAAAAAAAAAATTGGACCCCCTCTGGCATGACTTTCTGCTCCGAATCCTGATTCGTTAAACTGCACATCCCTTTTGAAATCATATCATTTTCCTAGCTACAGACTGCACCTAACAAGGAGACTTTACATTACAAGTTGGCAAGTTAGAAGTTGATAAATGGCAAACTTACCTTTAAAAACCTGAGATCAGCCTGCTTTGCTGTTACCATATAGTCTCCAGGTAGTACTTTGCTGAACTGGTAACTGCAGAAAAATAAAGAACAAATCGATGAAACATATTTGCATGCTATCTTGTAGATGATATGAGCCGTGACATGTGATTTCCAACAATGTGACATTTTGACAAGGGTAGACTCAGACGAGCCTGTGCAGCCTCCTTTTAAGCTTAGAAACTCCAAATGATGTACAGTCAGTAGCTTAATAGTCATAGAATATTCAAGCGACCATCAAAGGCTCATATCAGACTGCGCGTATGCACAGGCTGGTCTGAGCCTTTGCTGGTTGCACATACCACATTGTTGGAAATTTCATGTCACAGCTCAAATGGATGAAACATTTTTGCATGCTATCTTGTTCATGATATGTGAAAAATCATCATTCACCCTTCTGCCCTAAATTGTTCTTCCTGACACATGGAATACTTTAACCCTTTACCTACTAGTGTCGTCTGCTGATAACTTTGGCAAAAAGTTTGGACACGGGGCCTGATCAGGGTCCAAATAGTTTGACACTCTGATGGTATTCCTGAAAGAATTTTTGGAAAAAGTTGATTTTGAAAAAATTCAGCATAGACAAAAAAGCTAGAAAAATTACTCAGTAGGCAAAGAGTTAATAGAAAGAATATTCACTCTGAAGAAATGTTCTTTAAAAATAGTTCATTTTTCAGATTACATTTGCAATATTTTGCCAATATTTTTGTCCTGAAAATGACATCTGTTTATTACTTCTGCTGCATATATTCAAATGCACTCTAGAAGGTGTTTAACATAGAATATTTACATTTCCACTGGGAGTCTTTAAATGAACCTTTACATTTGAGATGTGGTTCATACCTTCATGAACAAATCAATTTAAGCCACACCCACATACGCCATTCAAGTTTTGTTTTTTGTTTGATTTGATTCTTTACGTCCACTCAACAATCTTTCAGTTATGCGGGACGGGTCTTCCTGGG
This sequence comes from Loripinus fragilis, assembly GCA_964019695.1. Lineage (NCBI taxonomy): Eukaryota > Metazoa > Mollusca > Bivalvia > Lucinida > Lucinidae > Loripinus > Loripinus fragilis. The sequence goes on from OZ026526.1 coordinate 45,878,934, forward strand.
TTGAACCAGTACTAAGCTAGGATAAATGTGTCTTGCTCAAGGACTACAATGCAGTGACGTCGGTGAGGCTCGAACCCGAGGCCCTCCGGTCTCTAGTCAAGCACTCTACCACTGAGCCACTGCGCTCCCTGCGCCATTTGAGTCGGCTAACATCAAGTCCATCCAATAACGTTGCTTGTTTACTGACATTTGTGTGACGTTGAAAACGTATCGCCATGATGTTAAGCGCGAAAATTTGGCGTTTTGGCTATTCCAAACCCTACGTTATGTCTGATTTAATTCAAAATATCTGGACAACCAGTCAAGTTAGGTGAAAAATGAAGATGATACTTGACTGACAATATAAAATGTAAATATAAGTAATGAATTCAATTTTTGGAAGGTTCATGGAATCATGAATACTTCGGGTCTCTTGCAAAGTTAACGTGAAGCCCTTCGGGCTTCACTTACTTTGCACGAGACCCAAAGTATTCATGATTCCATGAACCTTCCAAAAATTGAATTCATTTCTTAATTAACATAGATGTAAACACTATGAATCCTGATCAGACTGCTCCTTAAGTGCTGCTTCAGACTGATCATATTGTTTGCAATACAGTCAATCAAAGTACATCAGCAGATGATAGAGCAGATGATGTTAAGTCAAGAATTGCAAGAAAATAAATATAGATTTTCCTAAAAATTCTGAGCTTTTTGCATCTACGATTCACAGAGGTTTTACATTGATCCAGATAAGCAAGCTTTTTGATTCTAAAATTGTGATTATCTTCATTAATAACTTTGCTTCCATTTAAACATGTGTTTTTGCTGTGATAGGTTTAGATAAATATAAATTTTCAGCATAAATTTGTAAATATTTTCTTACCCATAATTTTAAGCATATGTTTTGCATGCTCAAAAGAACTGTCTCATTGAGATGGTTCTTTTGAGTACCCACAGCATATGTTTTTGGTTGAGAAATAAGAAAATTATTTTTCTGGTACTTAACTAAAGGCCTGGGTGCTCAAAAAGATGAATCACACTAAAACTGTTCATTTGATTACCAGCAACATCTGTTTTGGTTGAGTTTATTAATAAGAAAATAATTGTTCATTATACTCTAATCTGGAGGTCTGGGGTCATACATGAAATTGTCCATGCATTTAGTAACTTAACCCTTTGTGGACAGGAAACCCCTAAACAGGTACTTTGGCAAACAGCATAGACCCATAAGGCCGCATTTCATCAGGGTCAGCACTGTTTGTCAAGACAAAATCCATCTTCAGGGAAAGAAAAATGTTAGTCCTGATCTGGGTCCAAACTGTTTGCAAAGGTTATCAGCAGAGGACAAAAGTCACTGTTAGCAAGGAAATAGTTGACCCATATAATCCTAGCGTCCTTTTTGTGAAACATAGGCAAAACAGTGAAGACTCAGATCAGACGCCATAAGACCTGGATTCTGACAGCATCTCCACTGTTAGCTTACAAAATGTTCTTTTGAATTTGAATAAGTATGAAAAATACCATCCAACAACCCTTAAAATGGAAATGGACAGGCCCAATTGATAAGAGTGGGAAATTCCACTCGGCTGAAATGGATTAATAAATCATGTTAACCCTTAAAGCGCCAAGAAAAAATGCATCTGAAAATGTCATCTGCTGAAGTCGTCTGCTGCAAATAATTGCCTAACATTACTGAAGAATTAAGTATAGAAGCTAACAGCATGGACCCAGAACAGACTGCTCCTAGACTGCTCCTATAGGAGCAGTCTGATCTGGGTCCACACTGTTTGCCATAGAGGCTTCTTAAACATTTCAGCAGAGGAGAAAAGCAGAACTTTTGTTGTGATTTGCGCTTTAAGGGACAAAGCATGTACTACAAAACTTCTTACCTGCCCTCACTATTTGTTTGAACTGTCTGCAAAACATCAGCAGAACCTGCCTTGGACAAGGTCACTGGTACATTAGCTGGCCCATTTGGCTGACCCTTACTCACAACCTGGGGAGAAAAGAAATTTCTGAAAATCATCAGCAGCACACGTTAAAATCATTGTATGCATTTTATTTCATCTGAACATGATAGACAAACCCCAACAGAACTTGATCAGTCTATTCTGCAGCGGAAAATCTTTCACGACTATTCCACACTTCTGGTTTAAAATGTGAAATTTTAACCCTTAAAGCTCCAATCGCAGCAAAAGTCATCAGCTCTTCTGGTCTGCTGTAATGTTTAAGAAGCCTCTATGACAAACAATGTGGACCCAGATCAGACTGCTCCCTTAGGGTCAGGGTCCACACTGTTTGCTTCTATACTTAATTCGTCAGTAATGTAAGGCAATTATTTGCAGCAGATGACTTCAGCAGACGACATTTTCAGATGCATTTTTTTCTTGGCACTTTAAGGGTTAACTATTAATTTGACAGCATTTGTCAAAGATTTTTCACTTTTTAAAAGAAGAACTGTGACTTCAAGTAAAAATGAATAATCCCTGAAAATGTCAATGCTTTACAACAAATTATGAAGTGTACAGAACAGTTCAAAGTTTGTACCTAAAGTGCATGCTTAAAGCCAAAAGTCTTAGATTAAGCTGCACTTACCGTAACGCCGGTTTTCATGTTATTTCGGAAAAGAAACGGCGAGTCTGATAGTATCAAAATGTTTGATTCATATTCATCTTAAATCATGGAAGACAGTAACATTTTCAAACAATCAAACAAGTTTCTGTGTAACATTTACTATTGATGTGAAGTGTTAATTTTTTAAATGATGGTACCTTTACTCGGCTTTAGTCTGTGCAAGACGAAGGAGACATTTTGAAATGCAATGGCTTCAAGCCTCGTAGCATCTCGGCAAAGTCTTGGTTTATTTATAGAATTAAATTTTTGCATGACAGAGTTTTACCTTCTGAACTAGCATAAAAAATGTTCTGTGATCATTTATAAGTTTGCTTCAGTGTATTAATTAGCCTATAAAAAATTAAGTGAAACTCAAGGTCAGACCATATACTATTTTTCCAAGACCAGGATGTGTAACTTGATAGGGGACCACTAGGTGATACTACATTTCAAATATCCAGGCTCTTATCTTGTGGTCTCAGACAGGAAGATTGTCAAAGTTTGCATTCCAAAATCTATTTGAGCTCTTTGTATAAATCAAAAATGTGTCATTTAAGGATCAGTCTTGCCAAGTTTGGCCAAATTACAGCAATTAATAAAGGAGATACAGTAAAACCTGTGGCCACTCTCAAAAGAAGACCAAAAATTGGTTTTCAAGACCAATTATAGCCTAATGCAGGTCAAAAGTATTGCAGAATGCTCCAAGAGAGCATTCTGCAATACTTTCGACCTTAATTAAGCTACCATTTGTCTTTAAGACCTTTGTTTTATCTGTTTTTGAGTGGCTGCTTAAGACAGACTTTACTGTATCACAATATTATATAAGCCAACTGTTGAATGCTCATGACCAGCATCAAAGAGTCATAAAAGATCAACTTGAGCATGTTGTGCTCAAGTGAGCTAAAAATACATTTTTTGTGCATGAGAAAGGAGCCATATAGATATGGTTCAAAATTTTGAGCACTAAAATTCCTTTTATGAGGCCTAATTTTACACCGTACCCCCCAAAAAATATAGCCTCAGAGTAAGATTTTGTTTTACTTTTCATGGCTGGTTTTTATAAAATGCAGTGCACAATAGGCAGACATAAAAAGAAAAACTGTAGTGTAGGCAGACATGAAAAGTAAAACCATAGGCAGACGCGAAAAGCAAAACAAAATCTTGAAAAGTTATATAATATTAAAATAAGCTGGTTTCTGAGAAACAGTCATGAATATGCAGATAATAACAAATTCTACCTATTTTCCAGAGCTCAGGTAGAAATAGTCTCGGAGTCCCTAATCTGGCTTACTTCTCCTTATTTCAAATGAGTGAAACATTTTAATGATTGCTTATATATTATTTATAAAAGACAAGAATTGGCTTTCAGTATACCCCCACAACATGATGTTCCTCCTTAAAATGCTTAAATTTGCTCAAAGAATTTACCAAATAAAAATGATCCAAAAAAAGACCTATGTAAAGTTAAAGATTAGCAATGAGAAGGGTCTATTACAATAAAAAAAATAAATAAAAGTTATCATTCCATTTTTTCATGCACATCTTCAATATGTCTGTAACACAGTTGCAAAGTATTAAAAGGATATACTAAAAGGTTGTAGGAGGAGTTGATTTCACAAAGTATTTAATAATGTTTGGTCCAAAAGAAGCCAAGTTGAAAATGCTATAAATTTATCAAAAACTATTTTTTCATCATTACACTTCTTCATGCACATCTTCAGTATATCTGTAACATACTTGCAAAGTATTAAAACAATACACTGAAGGCTCTAGGAGGAGTTGATTACACAAAGTATGCACTATCAGAAATATTGCAAGAATTACAAAGTGGCATAGCTGCTGCAAAACTGATCCTTCAGCCCCTTTTTTCCTTCCCAACATGCAACATCTAACGGTTAAGGTTTGCTGCAAATTTGATCCAAATTGGACAAAAGCGACATACATTATTAAAATAAAAACACTAAAAGTTGAAGGATTAGGACTGAAAGACGGACAGGCTGTAAACAGTATACCACCTAAACTATGTTTGCAAGGAGTATAATTAAAGATTTATGTTCAAGGACGTGACTGAGAAATCTAGCCAGGGCTGCCACCACTATGGACTCCTGGGCTTTGTCCATGGCTTGAACACGACTAACCCGACCTAGGTTTCGTCTAAAATAAGACTCGTCAGGGGTTTCCTGCTATGTTTGGACTCTGTGATCAAGAATCCAATGATGCCTGAACAGCAATCATTCGTGCTTTATATAGTCGTGGGAAGCGGCTCCAAAAGCGGCTCTAGGCTCCCCAAAACGGCTCCTGGAGCCGTTTTCAAAGTGAGGCTACATGGCTCCCTGGCAACAGGCCAAAAAACGGCTCCTGGCTTTCAAAAGTGGCTTGGGGAGCCACCTCAAAGTTGAGGCTGTATGCTCCTAAAATGGGCACAAAATCGGCTCACCAGCTTCAGAAACCAGCTCAGGGGCTGCACCTACGACCTGCCTTTTCTTTGCAGTAGAATTTGCAGGGTGGGGCCTTGCTTCTGGAGTGTATTCCTGGAGGTTGGCGGGCTGTGTCTGGCCCCCATCTTACCAGTTCCCATGACAATATAAACGCCTTTTGTGACCAAAATTAAGAGGCCTACAGACACATAAACAACGTTTCCAATCATCTAAGAATGTCACGTTAGGTTTATGATGGACAACATTGCTGAACTCCCCGGCATGTGGATAAATTATTTTGGGCCAAGGTGAGTTTTCACCGTTTAAGGAGTTCTATTTGGAGTATGAAAGATGTTGTCTGCAATGAATCTGGGAAGACGTCCGTGAGTGAACAATAAGAGGAAAGTGACTGCGGGGTGGTCGTCTTGATCCAAACTCATCTTGACCCATTTAAGCGATCATAGCTGCTTAGTACATTTGGCATTTTACGTCTGTTGACGTAATGGTTGCTAAGCAGTCTCTTCTAGCCCATGTTGATTGTAGGCCATGAAAGTATAGGAGATGGAAACTTCCGTGGACAGAGACATGCTGCTTATGCCTGCTGTACTGGAGAAGCGCATGCTAATGTATGGGGTTTCTCGTTTTTGACAACTGGGTGGCAGGTCCTGACCAGACTGAAGTGGTAAATGTTCAAGGACGTGACTGAGAAATCTAGCCAGGGCTGCCACCACTATGGACTCCTGGGCTTTGTCCATGGCTTGAACACAACTAACCCGACCTAGGTTTCGTCTATAATAAGACTCTTCAGGGGTTTCCTGCTATAATTAAAGATTTAGACCAAACATCTACCTAAAAGCTACCTAAATGCAGGTAAACTTCTCCCTCTCTAAGAGCTCTAGCCCCAGCCCTGAAAACCCAAAGTAGCAAGTACAGTTTCTAAGTGTGGCCAGAGTATAAATGTACCTTTCCATCCAATGAGAAGCCTGTGAAAACAAAATTGATATCTTCACCAAGGCTGCATTTATCCTTCTCTCCATCCACCTGTATCTCAATACTTTCAGGCTCTGTGAGGAACAAAAAATCATCGTCTAGTTAACAAATCATTGCAAGACTATATCTGTCATAAGCTATAATTACTATTAGTAAACCTGGGATTAAAGAGGTGAAAGGAATTAACAACCAGCATGTGTTAGGGTTCCTTTTTAGGCAGAATTTTTTTTTATTAGTTGATTTACAAACCCTCCTACTGTAATTTTCCGGAAAGAAGAAAAAAAATTGAATTTCTAATTTTTTTTTTTATTTATCCATCGACTAAATATTATTTGTTTCGCTGAAAAAATAATATATTTTTGAGGTCCTGTCTGTGTATTTTTGAGAGTGACACTGTTAAAAGTGATTGTCCTTTGCAGATTTTTAGGAAAATTATGAAATATTTAAAGATTTAATACAGACTGTTGGTTTACTTGTACTATTACTAGTTATACTGTTTGTTCTGGAGATATTATCTGAAAATGACCAGTTTTTCTTCGTTCCCCAGACCCTAAATCTGAAAAAAATTCCCGTAAATCAACTAATAAAAAAGTCTGGCCTTATTGAACAATATACATGTTTTGGTATTGCAGATACATTCTGCATTACTATTAGTGTTGGCCTAAATTAAAATTTCATTTTCTTATTTCTCAACCAAAACATATGTTGTTGGTACTCAAAAGAACCCTCTCAATGAGACGGTTCTTTTGAGCACCCAAAACATATGATTAAACTGATGGGTAAGAAAATATTTACACTTTTACGCTGAAAAATCTGTGTTGTTTTTCAAGATCAATTATCGCTTAAATAATGCAGGTCAAAATTATTGCAGAATGCTCCAAGGGGAGCATTCTGCAATAATTTCGACCTTCATTAAGCTACACTGTACCATTAGTCATTAAGATATTTGTTTTGTCTATTTTTGAGCGGCCGTTTTACACAGGTTTTACTATATCTAAACCAAAACATGTTGCGGGTGGTAAAAAACCCGTCTCAAAATCAATGAGACAGTTCTTTTAAGCACACAAAACAAATGTTAAAACTGCTGGACAAGACATAGGCCGGTAAAATCTATTTAAGCCCCCCTTGGCTTCAGCTGCTGTCAGTTTTTAGGTGGTGGCTCTGTTGTTGTTGATTCCTAGTTTATTGTTCCTCCTGTTGTTGGTGGGTTTTTTTGGTTTGGTCCTTGTTTTGTATGAATTATACTTTTTCAGTATTGCAATCATCTGGTTGTGGAAGAGAGAGCTGGTTGCTTTACTTTGATTGTTTTCAGTTTTTAGATGTTGTGTGGTTGTTATTATTCTGTGTCTCTTCTTCGCGGTGCCATATGTTGGTCTGTGGTCTGTGATTGTGGCATTCCCTGGCCTCAAGGTTACAAAACTTTTTTCATGCTCAACTCAACTGAGCATAGAATTTCAACAACTCATAAAAACAAAAATGCTGAAAAATGAAGACTTTTCTTGCTTTTAAACGGCCCAATGATGTATTTATCATGCTCATAAATGCTAACAAGTGTTGGCATTTTAACATTTATGGGCATTTTAAATTTCATGTTCAATTGAGTTGAACATTAAAGAGTTATATAACCTCGGAACCAGGTCATACTCACTAACTTTTTGGTCAAAATTTGACGTGACAAAGTGCTGGTGTGACCTCGAAAAATAAATTTTTGCCTATCTCTTCCTATGAAACGTACCAAATGTCCATCCTTTTGGTGGTTCAACCTTCAGTATAAAATCTCCCTTGTCGTATAGAGGTATAAGATAGTAGCCAGTATTTGGTGCACAGTCTGTCTGGTATTTAATACTGCCATGCGGTGTATAAAGCTTCACCTGGAAAAACAACACAAAAACAAGAAGTAGTCTGTATGAAACTATTCGCAGATGATGCAAAGTTGTATTCACCAATCAAAGAAGAAAATGACAGAATTAGGATGCAAGTTGGTTTAAAAAATGCTGAAGAATGGGCTAAAATATGGAAAATGTTCTTCCATATCAAGAAATGTAAATATCTTCACATTGGAAAAAATCATCCAGACACACAATATATCATGTCAGAGGACCAAAACCCAACAGAAGTAACGCGGGTAACAAGTGAAAAGGATCTAGGCGTCATATTCGACGAAAAATTGATTTTTAGAGATCATATATCCAAAAAGGCTGCGATAGCAAATAGGAATCTTGGACTGATATTTAGAAGTTTTACCTATATTGATACGGTCATGTTTCTAAATTTGTATAAATCCCTGGTACATCCACACTTGGAGTATGCAACCTCAGTATGGTCACCGATGTTCAAAAAAGACAGTATCACACTGGAAAATGTACAGAGAAGGGCAACACGCTTGGTTAACTCACTCTCAGGTCGCACCTATGGGGACAGATTAAAAACATTGGGACTTCCAACTCTTGAATATAGACGTTTAAGAGCTGATGAAATACAGGTTTATAAGATCCTCAACCAAATTGATCGAGTAGATATAGATAAGTTCTTCACCATGTCAGAACTGTCGACAAGAGGTAACAACCTGAAAATCTTCAAACCTCGGTCACGACTTAAAGTGAGATCCAGTGTTTTTTCAAACCGTGTTGTTGATGTGTGGAATTCTCTACCAAACGCAGTTGTGACGGCACCTTCACTGAACGCTTTCAAATCAAGGCTGAACAAACATTGGCACGGACATGAGCTCAAATTCAATGCACCATGCTACATCCCGGGTGAAACAGTGTTTTCAAATTTTGTGAGAAGATGTTCAAATGGGTCTTTAGAAGTTGCCTAGCAGCTTGGTACGACCTCGGTAATGGTGAGTTAATGGTGAGTTAGTCAAATGCCTTTACTAGGCAACTTTTGACGTGAAGAAACCGGACTTTGTGCATGACCTAGTCAAAAACCTGCAGAGGGGTTTTCTTGCATCAAGGCTTATTTAATTTCTAAGCAGCGACCCAGCACAGCTACTGCTCCTGTGATTTCATGCAGCACAGGCTCATCTGAGCCTTCGCTGCTAATCTTAGCCTTTGCTGCCAGTCTGATCCTTCGCTGCTCATGTGGCAGAAAAAAGTTTGGCGTAAATCAGAATCCCCAACAAGAAAATTATATCTGTACAAAACCAAAAATTGGTAACTCCATAGTGTTGGATCTTGTGGAGAAGTTGACGGTGGGGGACTGTATATGTTCCTGGACTTGGCATATGACGCTAACAGCCCTTTTCTCTTAAACAGTGATACGTCATATCATGCTCTGGATCATCATAGGGCTTTAGGCGCTCGGTAAATACACAGGTAATTCTCTGTTATCTCAAAATATTTTGGTGAATTTATAACTTGCAATATCTTTAAAACTACTCAAAATTATGCGTTGAAATGTTCAGTATCTATTAGAAATATTTTCTTTTGATATAGAAAGTGATTATAAAATAATCGGACATATTTACTGACATATTTTGATTAAAATTCAGGATTTGGAAGACTTTTTAACAAGTGTTTCAGCGGAGCTCTTCAGGGTGAGGTTACATAAAGCCTAAAATACCCGGATGACTTAATAATAGAACGGCAGTATTATTCCCAAGTGGTAATCTGGTTCACAGGTAAGTTTTCTGCTGGTAAAAAAAGTACCATTGTTACCCCACCCACCAAATCAGCAGGTATCGATTTGGAAAAATACCTCTACTAAGGAAAAGTTTATTTCAACATCAGATTTAACGAATCCACCACATCCTAATACGCCGTCTGCACAAGCCAGTTTAAGATATAGGGACAAGAACAGTGAGACAAATATGAAATTGCGAATCATTTCGATCAAAATTACACGTTCGCCGGCGAATTCCGGATGTTATAAATGTCGCTGCTCGATTAATATTTTGCCGACGTTGTACTCCCCAGTCGGTCACCCTAATGAATGCGGGTCAACTCGGCCTTGAGTCAAGTCGGCCGGATGCTTTATAGGCCAAGAGGTGAGATAAAGACAGAACTTCAAGCTCTTGTGGGTTAACTCGGCCCGGGTATAGATCACCCTGGTCCAATAATGCATATTTTTTTCATAAGGGGTGCCAGTATGAGGTGTGTTTTATATATAAAAACATGTTCAACAGTGGCGGATCCAGGGGGGGTGCTTTAGCACCCAAGCTGAGTCCTTCTTCTTCTTCTTCCTCCTAGTGATATGCAGGGCCCTCTCTAGAGCATCGTCGCATATTGAACTATGTACAAGGGTGCTGTGAGGCGTACCTAGTGCAGTTAAACACAGATACAAACGGCTAAAATCAAGTGTCTCTGTATGAAGCTAGTAGAGGTCGGCTAGGCCAGTCTTGAAAGAGTCCAAGGTCTGGGCGGTGGCGACATGCTCTGGCAGTTGATTCCAAAGGCGAATTCCTGTGGGGAAAAATGGGTGAGGGTACACATCAGTTCTGCAGAATGATAGCATGTAACGTTGGCTAGGGCCTATAATGTGCATAACTGTGGCTGGGTGTAGGTACTATGCAACTGGTATGTCTACAAGATCATGGGTGATGCGATACATCATCACTAGCCTGGCTTCAGTTCTTCTCTGTTGTAAGGAACTCCAACCGAGATTAGCAATCATCTGGCTGGTACTACTTGTGGTCTTATAGTCGCCTGTGAAAAATCTTGCTGTTCTACATTGAACAGCTTCGAGCTGCTGTATATTTCTGGCAGTGTAGGGGTCTCAGGCGGTAGCTGCATACCCAATCACAGGTCGGACGAGTGAAGTGTAGCACTTGACCTTGATCTCGCTTGGGCATCTATAGAAGAAAACTAAGAACAATCTTAACCTACCTTTTTTCTTCTTAATGGCCATGGTCCGTAGGTACCTTTTTGCTAGTTCTGTAAGCCTGGTTAAAAAGTCAGCACCCTAGAGATCAAAACGGCTGTTAATTGTCACAGCTAGTCATAAAATTAAGTTTTCTCAATCAGCGCTGACCGACTGCGTAACTAGACAACCAGTTACCTCTAAATTGTACCAAATTAGTGCTGAGATATAACCATTTTACATGATGATAAGATATGCAAATTATCTAATTAGTATAATCATTAATATTAATGAAAACATTAGAAAGGAGAGAAAATCGTAAGAAAATAAATGGGAGTGTTTCTACAAAACTACTCATATCTCAGCTGCCATTTCTCATAAACTTCAAATCTTGGTACCTAATCAAAGCCTAGATGAATGTCTTTTATCATGTTATTTGATAAACAAATTACCTAATCTAAACATTCTTACATATTAATTAAAACATTAGAAATGAGAGCGAAAAATGCAGGAAAAATAAGGGGGTGTATTTACATAATTTATGCTATCTCATCTTTTAAGTTCCCTGGATTACTTCACTTGGCACCAAATTAATGGTAAGAAATGGTCCGTTTGCCCAACAGTCTAAAATGCAAATGGTCTAATAGAAAAATTCATGAATATTAATGAAAACATGAGAAATAAGAGAAAAATCGTAGAAACAAATAGGGAGAGTGCCTACACATTTTCTTAAATTTTCAGTTACATATTACCCTAGAGTACCAAACTTATATGTAATATATGTGTATATAAGATATTTAAATTCTCTTATCATCAAATCCATGAATATTAATGAAAACTATAGGGATAAGAGAAAATCGCAGAAAAATAATGGGGATGTACTTACAAAACAACTCATATCTCAGCTGCCACTAGTCATAAACTTCAAACATTGATGCCGTATCAAAGCCTAGTTAATGCTTTATATTCAAAGGGTTGATGTGCAAATTATCTACTTTAAATATTTATACATGTTTATGAAAACTTTAGAAAATAAGAAATATCGAATTCAAATTAATGGGGGTGTACCTACAAGACAACTTATGTCATGGTTGATAATTATCTTATACTACTAAACGTGAATCAAATAAAAATGTTTTTTCTTAGCATGGATCTGGTGCCAAGTTTGTTAGTATATAACACTTTGCAGCTGAGATATAGCTAAGTTTGTTGGTACACTCCTGTCATTTTTCTATATTATTTGTCTTATTTCTAATGTCTTCATAAAAATGCATGAATATGCAAAATATATTACTTGCAAATTAGATTACTTTCATTCCTTAAGATGTTATGTCAAAGCATCAATTTTGTACTAAGTTTGGTTGTATAGGAAAATAACCAGCTGATTTATGGGTAATTTTGTAGATAAAACTCCTTAATTTTTATCTTAGATATTTGTTTTCATTAATACTCATGAATATGCAAATTATACAAAAAGGTAGTTTGCATAAATGAAATTGGGATAACAATGCATGCGTCTAAACTTTAGTTTAGTACCAGGTTTCGTAGTCTAGGATATGTAGCAACTGAAATATGATTGATTTTGTAGTTACACCTCAATTTTTGAGAACCAAATTATGGGTTGCCATGGAAACCATGCATTTTCACATAGCTCAAATATGTTTATTTTTAGGACAATTTTATTTGCAGTCAGGGGGTCCCACTTAACAATTTGGCACAAAAGAAAAAAACGCCCAAGGAGTGCAAGGTACATATAGATCTAATTACCAACCATCTCACTTCACCTGGTTTATTGTGTAAATGTGATTTCTATCATTGTTTTAAGTTTTTATGTATTTTCATGAACATGCAAATGTGATAATATTCATATAGGACCACTGAATGTATTGACTTGTCAAAATGTATCACTCATGATATGAAACATTCAACAATGATTATATAGGGATGAAATCAACTTATTTATGTTTTCCCCTTATTTATTAACGTTTTTATTAATATTCCCGAATATGCAATTCATGTAAATAAAAGATAATTTGCATATTTGCCAATGGAATAAAAGGCCCGTGTCTGAGGTTTAATTTGGTACCAATTTTAATAGTCTATAATAAGCATCAGCTGAGATGTTATTGATTTTGTTGGTATACCCCCATACTGCGACAAATAGATAAAAATCCATGTTTCTAAGATTTAACTAGGACTTAGTTTAGTAGTCTAGTAGCAGCTGAGATATGAGAACTTTTTTAGTCACGTTCAATGCTTGATTCCGTTATGGGTTGCCATGGAAACCATACTTTTCACATATCCCAAACAGGTGGATTTTAGGACGGCCTTGTTTCGTATCTCGGGGGCTTAATAAACAATTTGGTACCCTTGAAAAAATGTCCTTGGGGAGGGTGATGCACGGTAAGCTAAATTGTCTCCCGTACCTATGCTGTAATGGTGTGCAACCGCCGGAAATATACAGAATCATGAAACATGTGAGCCGCGACATATGATTCCCATTAATGTGGCATTTTGACAAGTGTATACTCAGACGAGCCTCTGCAGCCTTCTTTTAAGCTTAGAAACTCCCAGTGATGTTCAGTCAGTAGCTTAACACTCATACAATATACAAGCGGCGTGCAAATGCTCTGATCAGACTGCGCGTATGCGCAGGCTGATCTGAGCCTTTGCTCAGCTGGTCGCACATACCGCATTGTTGGAAACCCCATGTCATGGCTCATGTGCATTTTTCACAGGTTTTATATTTTGTACAGTTCTTGTGGTAGTTACAGCAAAAAAGTAATGGCACATGTTTTTGAAGCAGTTTATTTTTTAAACATGCTGTCTTCTCAGACGAGCCTCTGCAGCCTTCTTTTAAGCTTAGAAACTCCCAGTGATGTTCAGTCAGTAGCTTAACACTCATACAATATACAAGCGGCGAGCAAATGCTCTGATCAGACTGCGCGTATGCGCAGGCTGATCTGAGCCTTTGCTCAGCTGGTCGCACATACCGCATTGTTGGAAACCCCATGTCATGGCTCATGTGCATTTTTCACAGGTTTTATATTTTGTACAGTTCTTGTGGTAGTTACAGCAAAAAAGTATTGGCACATGTTTTTGAAGCAGTTTATTCTTTAAACATGTTGTCTTCTCACTCTTGAAAGTATTGGTAAAGTACATCTGGATTTCCAATGTAACGTAAATGTATATAGAATGACTAATCTATCCACAGAAGCTTGAAGTTCGATCCTTATATCGCCTCAATAGCCTCAAAACCAAAAGCTCACAATGTCATTACGTAGTGACATTATGCGATTTTCGTTTTTAGGGTTTAGAAGTGATATAATGATCGAACTTCAAGCTCCTGTGATCTATCCACATAACGCATACCAGCTTTTAACGCAACAATTTTTATTTATTTGAATTTTTCAATTTTTGAACATTGTATTTCTGTTGTAGTCAAATCGCAATTTTGGCGTGAAACTTGGTTGCTTTTTTCAACATTATAGTTCTGCTTTATCGAAGAGGACAGATCTCCACATTTGCACATTTTCTTTTTTGTTTACCCATTCTTATTAACAAAATAATTTGCGTTTTCTATGGGAAGCGTACGGCAGCACTGAGGGGTACGGAAGCGTATATGCGCCACCACTTGCTACTTAAATCCGTCAGAAAAAGACTGTTTTCTGGCGAAAATGTCAGAAATAAGTGGATTTGATGCGATAATATTTAGAATATTCAAATATATTGCGTTTAGATAGTAATTTTTATTTCAATGGTCAATCTTTTGTCGACAAACGGATTAAAGAAACAGCATGCAGGTCTTATTTTCTTGTCTGGCAAATTATTATCTCAATTGACCAAAAAAGTATGTTGCTCCTCGCAAAAAAGATATTGCTTTAAAGGAGTTGTAGCAATATTTTTGCATCTTGCTTAAAACTATTGCTTTCCGTTAGAACGTTTTGCACCTTGAAAGTAATACTTCCTGCAGTAAGAAGAAATAAGAAGCGAGCTGTATAAATGTTTAGCGTAGCCAGTTGAGTATGTTGTTTTGATAAAATTATATTTGGCACTTCGGGATTTTTAAAAACTTTTAACGAAATTAATGCTATTTATCAAAGAACTATACATAATTATGACGCGATCACAAAATATTTTACTTTTGATAACATAATTATCGCGTGTTGTTTTTAAATAAATTTTGTGCCAAATAAATAATAAGAAGTGCTAATAATTTTAAAGTCTTGCTTCTAGTTATATCATTTTGCCAATAAATATATTGACATTATAACGAAGAAAACGCAGGTGATAGTTGTTTTCACATTTTCTCTCTTAAATATTGTGAAATAAGACGAAAGAAGATGATTGATTTAAACGCTATGTTGATGCGATCAAGCAGTTGTAGAAATTATTTCTCTGATTTAGATCTGATCAAGCAATTGTTGAAATTATTTCTTTTAAATAATAAAAGTACATGAAAGTAAGTAAGGGTGCAAAGATCAGGAATCGATACAATCAAGTACCACAACTGACCCCCCCCCTTAATTTAGATGTGGATCAAGACATATAGATATTTGGTTTGCATGAAAGGCCCCTAACTTATCAATGCATCATCTACCAGAACATATAAATCAAGATATAACAAGGAGATAAAGCAAAGATAAGGACTCAACAGTTAATAAAGCTGTATACAGGAGCAAAAGAAATCCAACAGGTAAACCCCGGTGGGCCTGACAAAAACAGCCAAAGCATCAGGCCCCTACCATCTCATCAATAGATAAGTCTTTAAGTCGGAACCGTCATAGAGTCTGAAGTCCCACCCACCGGCGTGCAATTAAAGAGGAAAGCAAAGTTGCAAACCGTGATTGGGTTGACCACCAAGAATGCAGTCTGTTGCAATTAGTTCAAAGACCTTGCAGAGTTGTTTCTTCAATTCTCATAAATTCCTTTCTGCATACATCAGTGCTAGCATAAACAGCGGACCAGGTCTGGACAACAAAGGAACAGTGTCCAGCCTAATAGGCCTGCCTTGTTTGCGATCAGTCTGAGATTTAGGGAAAGTTATATGTGCTCTATATGAAATGTCCTAACACTCCTGGGCCTTCATCTATAATACTTTCGATACATAATAAGATGGGAATTATACTGCACTGTAATGAACCCGCTAACTTCTTCAGAAAGTAACTGACTATGATCAGTAAACGACAAATCACACACTACAGCCCTGAACACTAACAACCACATGTACTTAAGAAGAAGGGTAAAGTAAAGCCAAACAAGAGGATTGCAATACTAGAAAGGGCACTTAATACTACACAACAGAAATGAACCACCATCAAGAACCCTGCAAAAAATGGCAGTACCAATGAAAAATGAGTTAACAACAACAGAACCAACGCCTTAGAACGGGCAGCAGCCTATGCCGCAGATTTGTCTGCTATGGATGCATTCTTAGTACCATAATCGTCAATTCTGTTAAGTTAGGCGAAGACAACATTTAAAAACTGTGACGATTCACTGAAACTTGTTAGATATTTTAGCCATATGGACCTGAAACTGAGGACTAAGAGAAAAAATATTCTGAACGTACAAAAAGCAAAGAATAGGGTGTATTGTTTGCTTTATTATCGTCAACTAGATTTACTTGTGAAATATGAGAGTCAACCTTGTGAAATATGAGAGTCCACCCCTGGTCGAAATATTGTTGTCTGAGAAACACATGACTGGATAAATCCTTCATATGCATGCTGTCTGTGAGATCGATTTGCTAATTAGAAATGTAATACTAGTTAACATTGGTTGTGTAAGTGATATAATTTTTTATTGTTCGAATTTATCCTTCTTTTGCAAACAGTACATACACTAGCCAGTCTTCTATGTTTCTGTAGCACTCTTACGTGTAATCATCAGTTACCATCATTATAGCATATAAGTAAGCTGTGCTTCACACAAGGTAAGGAAGAAAGCAAAAATCAGGAATCGATGCAATCAAATGCCACATATGACCCAGGAAACCACACATGAAAGTGACAACAACGAAAGAAAATATCACGTAAAGAGAGCCAAGAGGTTATCCCTTTCCCAGCAGGTGATCGCAAGGCCGCAAGGACCAGACAAGACAGCATAACTTATATTAAATTCAAATAACAAAAAGATCCACAGAAGAAAAGCTAGTAAAAATTACCAGTGGGCCTAAATATGTTTTAGGGTGCCAACTTCACCATTGTGTCTGTAGTGAATCAAGACAAATATATGTTTGGCTTGCATGAGAGATCCCCAACCCATCGATGCATCATCCACTAGATAATACAAATTGAGATATAAAAAGTAGATGAAACCAAGATAAGGACTCAACAGCATATACAACTGAGTACTGGCACAAAAGAAATCCAACAATCAAACCCTGGTAGTCACAAGACCAGGTCTCCACCCCACCCCCTCTATAGACAAGTCTCTACGTAAGAACTGTCACAGAGCCTGAGGTTTGATCCGCCAGTGTGCAACTAAAGAGGAAAGCAAAGTTGCCAACTGATAGCTACCGAGTTGACCACCAAGCATGCAGCCCACCACTATAATGTTTTAACAAATCTCTTAAAATGAAAAACTATTTTAATAAACTACGCGGAAAAAATATTAGAGCCAACAATTTTCTTTAACTTTTGCACTCAGTCCCCACCATAGATCCCTGGGTCAAAAAAGACCTATATCAAAACCAATATATATGCGGGGTAAAATTTAGTAAAAAAGGTTTGCCAAGTTAATGATACCGATAGCCTTGTTTAAGAAGTTTTTGAGTTAACGGCCAACAGAGAGTGCTGAAATCAGCAACACAGCAAACTGGACAAGCTGAGAAACACGAAGAAAAAGTAAGTGAGTATGATCAGGAAATACCAAATTCATAAATTGCAGACAAACCCATGGTACCACGAGGAAAAGCCACACAACAATCACGAGACACCAGGAAGACAAATTAAGCAAAGCAACCAGCTCTCTCTTCCCCATCAAGATGATTGCAAAACTAGAAGGGGCATAAAGTAACATACAACAAAACATAGAACAATTACAGACTCCCACAAACAACAAGTCAACAACAGAACCACCGCCTAAGAACGGACAGCAGCCTAAGCCACCGGGGGGGGGGACTTAAATGCATTTTACTGGTACCAAATCTTCGCCCTAGCTTCCGCTGTTGCTAAAGTACAAGAAATGTTCAGCTCGCATGGACTTATTGCAATGTATCATCATGGAGAAACACTCTAATCAAATTAACTCACTACAAACAAAGACTTTTGACTATTACCTGTAAATGGCTTACACATAGATTATACATGTTATGATTCCAGTTCAATCATTCTGTCCAGTTCACTGAGGTGTATCAGAACTACATACTGTATACATGCAATTGTAAATTGATGATAAGCTACATGTTTATACAAAATAACGCTTAATAAGCTTTTGTATTATTTGTTTTGAGCATTTTGACAGCCTTCACACCAGCGCATTCCATACCCTGACCAATCATCCCAGTTTGTAGGTTGTGTGTAATGTGAAACTACAACCATATGCAAAAGAATAAGTTTGCTCACGGATGAAAGCACTTCAAATATTTTTTTCTATTTCCTATATAATAACAAAAGCAGAGTTTTCAGCCCATATTTCTAAATCGGCACTTGTCCAATGAGAAAAGCATTTTTGCCAATAATTCGGGCTGTACCTACTAATCTTTCGATGGAAAAAAAATACCCTTTCTTAGAAACTGTCTATGGCCATTTCTATGGGCAATTCTTCATTAAGACTGTCAGAGATTCATATTAACTTCTTGTCTTACCGCTATCAAAAACAATGTAATAAAGCACTGCGAAAAAGTTAATGGCTAGTCTGATAAGAATCTATTTTGGTCTAGTAAACATTCAGGTGAAGTATTAGATAAACTTAAAACTAGGGATTTCAATGCGGTCAGTTTGTCTACATATGCCTTTTCAACTCTTTAAACTACTTAACCTCATATTTTAATTAATGATAAACTGACTGTTCTGATTGAACGAAATTTCCAAAGAGAAGGCTCTCCTTACCTTGCATGAAATGACAGAAACACGTGTTTCACTTTAGAACAGCCAAATTATATCATGCACGGTCTTGTTAAAATGATTGTTTGGTTGGAATGCATTTTTATACGATTGGGGTCACTTAATTGGATAGACAAGTTGTTGGGATTCCTTTGCGCTCCCCAGATTGCAGATTCATTCTAATTTTGATATGAGACGGACTTTATGATGTCTCTTACTGATGATCAATAGGCTTATATTATTCAGGGGTTTAACACTACATCCAGATATTTGGATGATATTTTAAGCATACATAATACACTTTTTGACGATATATTAATTCAGATGTACTCTTCAGAGCTCCAACTTAATAAAGCTAATACCTCTGATACCAAAGCTGTGTTTTTGGACTTGAAGTTTTCCGTTTCTAATGATATTGTTTCTACCAAAATTTACGATAAATATGGCGGTTTTGATTATGAAATTGTTAGTTTCCCATTTTTAGATGGTGATGTTACTCACTCTACATCATATGGGTTTTATATTTCTCAACTTATCCGATGTGCTAGAGTATCTAGTCATGTTGCAGACTTCAACTCTCGTAAAAATATTTAACTAATAAACTTCTTAAACAAGCCTATCTGTATCATAAACTTTGCAAATGTTTTTCTTAGTTGTATTGCCGATGCTTTGACTTGAAATCAAAACTCAATGGCAGACTTAAATCTCTGTTGCGCCAGGGTCTTTCAGAACCAGATTTTTGTAGCGACTTAGTGATAAATTAAAGAAAACCATTGTCATTAAGAAAATATTATCACAGTTTATCAAAATAATTTCTCAGAGATTATAAAGATTGGCTATAACATTTATGCATTTCAACAAACTGCATATGCTTGGTATTTTACCCAACAACGATTGGCAACTTTGCTTCCTCTTTGATTGGACGTCGGTTGCTCGGACCTCAGATTCTATTATTACCCAGGAGACACACGACCAGAGTTTAGAATGTGGGGAGGAGCTTCAAAATCAGTGTTTGTTTTAGTGTTAAAAATCTGTCAACATCAATTTGCTAGCAAGACTCTCAGTTGTTAAAATAACAATCTGCATCCTGCATTGTGACAAGCATTTTTACAAATCTACACCTTACCAGAAAGCTTGATTAATGTTTAGCCAGCAATAACTTTTTTCTTAAAATGTTGTCTGCATTTCTGGTCTGCTGCACACATTTAAATGCACTTCAGACTAATTTTTCATGGAGATTTCTTTTCATGGAAGACAATGTTACGAGGGAGCAGTCTGATCTGGGTCCATATTGTTTGCAATATAATCTACATAAGAGCTACATAAGAACATCAACAGACTAGGGAAGCAGACGATAAGTGGCTAAATACTGTTTCATTTGAAGAAACAATTACATAACAGTAATCTTAATTTATGTGTGTTTTGTAGAACACATGTGTAAGCTTTAAACCAAATTAGGTGGCACCAAAACTGCCACCCCTTATAGTATAAACTTACACTTATTTTTGCGCAATAAACAATCAGCGATAAAACACTTTCCTATGATAATTCCAAAATATTTCTACCTGAAATATGGTGGCAGCTGAACTGCCACCCCATATGGTATAAACTTACACTTATTTTTGTGCAATAAACATTCTGCGGTAAAACATTTTCGAGTAACAAGTCGTGAACATTTCTACCTGTCGTTAGGTGGCAGCTGAACTGCCACTCCTTATAGAATAAACTTACACTTATTTTATGCAATAAACAATCTGCGGTAAAACATTTTCCAGTGATAAGTCCTTAATTTTTCTACCTGTTGTCCCCCCTGTTGTTAGGTGGCAGCTGAACTGCCACCCCTTATAGTATAAACTTACACTTATTTTTGTGCAAAAACAATATGCAGTAAAACATTTTCCAGTGATAAGTCCTTAACATTTATACCGGTAGTTAGGTGGCAGCTGAATTGCCACCCCTTATGGTATAAACTTCAGTTAAATAGCATACATTTCAGAATTTGGTGACAGCAGAACTGCAACTGATCCTTGTGTAACATTACAATTGCTTTAAAAATATGTTTTATTCGATATTCACGATCTAGATTACAGCAACAACAATAACAGGTAGAAATGTTAAGGATTTATCACTTGGATTTTTTCATCTCATATTGCCTTAGTACGAAAATAAGTGTAAGTTTATACCAAAAGGGATGGCAGTTCAGCTGGCACCTAATAACTTGTAGAAGTGTTAAGGATTTATCGTCTGAAAATGTTTACCTCGTATTGTTTTAGTATAGAAATAAGTGGAAGTTTATACAAAATGGGATGGCAGTTCAGCTGCCACCTAATAACAGGTAGAAACTTTAAGGATTTATCGCCAGATAATGTTTTAACTCATATTGTTTTAGTACGGTAAAAGTGGTAAGTTTATACCAATAAGGTAGGCAGTTCAGCTGCCACCTAATAATAGGTAGAAATGTGAAGGATTTATCACCGGTAAAAGTTTAACCTCGTATAGTTTTAGTACAAATATATATATATATATATATCTGTTATTAGGTAGCAGCTGAACTACCATCCCTTTTGGTATAAACTTACACTTATTTTCGTACTAAAGCTGAGACATCTCTACCTGTTATTGTTGTTGCTGTTATCTATATTGTGACAATGGAATAAAACATAGCTTTTATACCAATTTATTAATGCGATAAACATTATAACTTCCAGTTTCCCAGGGAGCACACTGTATAAACAATTAATCTTGCAGTTTTGAAGAGCAGATGACATTAAATAAATAGTTGCTGCTGTGGAGATGGATTTAATGTTAATTGACTTACTAGAATCTAGTAAGGCAATTGGTCTCTGTCCTAGGGGTGTTATGGTTCTGACTTTAAGCCGTATCCATATAGCAAATGGTTGGTGCCTGATGCTTTGTCTGTTTTCCGGCCCATCGGCTTTTATGTGTTGGATTGCTTTTGCTCAGGTATTCAGTTGTAAGTCCTGATCTTAGATTTATTTCTATTCTATATCTTGATTTATATATACTAGGAGATGGTTAAGGATAAATTATGGATATTTAATGCAAACCAAACATCCATGTCTTGATCTATGTCAGAATTAAAGGCAAGGCTGGTACCGTGAAACTAGTTTAGGCCTTCAAGTAGTTTTCTTATTTACTTTTTCAAGGCGGTGCTTCTTTC
The DNA here is from genome assembly GCA_964019695.1 of Loripinus fragilis. Lineage (NCBI taxonomy): Eukaryota > Metazoa > Mollusca > Bivalvia > Lucinida > Lucinidae > Loripinus > Loripinus fragilis. Next base: position 45,900,965 of record OZ026526.1, read on the forward strand.
GTGGATCTTATTTGTGTGTTTTTGTCTTTGTCATACTGCCATGCCTCTTTTCTGCAGCCTCTGTGGTCATCTGTTGGCAAAGGGTTGATTACTTGCTTTACTTGTATGTAATGTTTTTTTTGCTCTGTCACTTTCCCGTATGAGGTCCTAGAGTCTTTCTAATACTACAAGTCTTTGTATCTATTAACTTTCTTACGTCCTATTCTGTGAATTCTTGAAAAATAAAATTATACAATCTACAACATTCTCTGTATTATCCTGTCACCCTAAATCCTTATACAGCCAACAACACAGAGGTCCTGCAAAAAATCCAGCTTTCTCATGTCCATTGAACATATCCAACAGTTAAGTGCAGAAAAGATCATACATCAAAGGGGAAGGTATATTCGTGATACTTTTATGAGTCTCCTAAGTTAGGGTAAGGAAGTGGTTTTTATCGTTTAGGATTATAGTTTGTTTGCTTGTTTTGTTGCTTTTCGCCCCATTTCAACAGCTAAGGTCATGGCAGGACGTTCAGTAAACCTTACCACACTTTTTCCTGGGCAGGATTGAACAAGCGGTTAGCCAGTACTTCATGCATATACTTTCGTTTGAAACTGGCAACAACCCTTCTTGAATGATTGGGCCAAACAGAGAAGAAGGACACTAGAAACTATTTCATGATCAATTTCCACGAAAGTATTGGAACGGACAGTATCAAACTTGTGACCCCTTGATCTGCAGTCAGACTCGCATCTGTGGCCAGACACGTTACCAACTGCACTACGCAACTATGTAGTATGGATTATAGTTAGAAGTAGTAGGTTAAAGTTGGTGGGAAGGCATGGTTTGAGGTTTAAGATCATCTATCATACCCCTACTTATCGCACTCTATCAACAGCTATCCAATACAATCATCCAATCTGTCTACCACAAATAGTCAGTTAAGTATAGTTTAGTTTATGGTCCACTCAAAATAAATCTTGTCGTCACTATGATACCTATCACTTCCACCTGGCTTTCTAGAATTACAAGACCTAACCTTCCCTCGCCACAAACTCCATTCCTACCCTATTAGAGGATGAATAAAAAGTAGCATTGCGACTACAAGCATATATGGCATTCGGGTACATTATAACCAAACAGTGGTGCCCTGACCAGGATAAAGTGTAACAGAGTCTGGTGAGTGATATCACAGAACAGTGTTCTACATGAACAAGTGAGACCAAGAAACGAAGTTGTATGTCTGGACTACGCAGCTAGCTAAAGTATAGATGTTACTCTTTGATGAGTATCTTCATCCATCTTACAGAACAATAGCTTTGTGGCCAACTGCTTCTTTGAACAAAATGTTAATTCTAACCAATAGGTATAATTGGGGGTAAATTTTTTGAACTGGATTTTTAATGAAGCCTTTGACCAACTATGAAATCATAGATATAAGATTCTTCTCCTGTATGAATTGACCTGTCACAAGGTTTGTCTTCTGTATGAGTTTATATTCTTAATAATCTTACATATAAGGTGTAAAATTGGTGCTAGATGTAGCTTTAACGGTAGAAACTAGATGAGTTAAGTAGAGTTCTCATCATATTGTATCAATTTGGGCAATGCTATTATGTAAACACTTCATTAAACAAAAATCGTTGAATTTTACAATCAAAGTATGGTGTTATTTATTTGCCAATCCATAACAGGGAAAAATACTGAACACATCAACCTCTACCACTAAAATAAGCTTGGTTATTCAAAACTAAGTCGGTATTCAAGTATGTTTTAAACTGAAACATAATTGTTGTTTATTTTTATTTTGACGAATTAGGACAATATGTTTACAAGTATGAAAATATGTTACCGTTCCTTTATTTTCATGCAATTTGGTCAACATATTCTAAACGTATATGGGCATTTTTATGTTGAAATGGTATCTTGACAAAGATCGCAACGTATTAAAATTGTAATTTCAATTTTGACCAAATACAAAATATACACTTTGCAAAATTTCTAATTGGTCACCTTACATTTTTACGCTAGTTTTGAAAGTAAGATTATTGTATACAAAATGCATGCTTCTATAGACCAACCAAGACTCTGCAGGTCATTTCATTTAAAAATAACTGGTACTTCCTGCACAGATTATGCTGGAGTAAAGGTACCCTCAATTCAAAATGTCACATTTTTTCTACAATATGAAATATTCTACAGAGACGCCCTCCATTTGTATTTTTGTTTGTTTGAAGATGTGTCTGACTGCCGTGATCAGAAACAAACATGCTTCAAATGATTTGCTCCAATCCTCGTTTCTGTTATGTAATAGCATGAAGACAAATACTACCAGTAGCTAGATCATAGGAATCAAGCTTTATGCATATAATTTTGATAGGAAGTTGGCACTGTTCTGCACGCCTTATTATCTGCGACACAACATTGAAATTTTCAGTGAGTATTCATTACTACTAGATGTCATTGTTCTACTTTAGAAATTGAAAATATTAATGCAAAGTACAGTCAAATTGACTTTTAAGTTTTACATTCAAACCGGAAGTGCGCAGCAGCAGTGAAATGTTTATCATCATAAAATGCATGAATCAAAGTAAGAAAAACGACAATGTTCTGTTCTGTTTGAACTATCTTGTTAAGATAAAATAAAATGTGTACAACAATTTGAGCACGAGCGACAAATGATTTTCAAAATACTATAAAAAATATGATATTTTATAAAATGCGTAAGACATCTACTTTTGTCACAATTTTAAGTCTTTGTTGTTATTTTGAAGTCGGCTAAACCCGTTTCTTACCAACTGAAATTAAATTTGATATACTACTTCACTCAAACCATTTTTCTTCCAAAAAGCATATTTTTGCATTTTTAACAAAAAAAAACGTGGATTGAGAGACAACTTTTCTGGAAGACCGCTAAACTTTTGCCAATTAAACCGCACATATCTAAGCAAACATAATTCCAATGTTATTAGCTCTTGGTCAGAAATAATGAGTTTAAAAAGTGACCAATTAGAAATTTTGTTAAGTGTACAGTTGCAATTTGGGGCACCATGGCATAAAAATAAATTTTGGCCACTATCCTGATACATAACAAAGCCATTTATAGTATCAACGAATTTATTAATGATATCGTTATTTCATAAAACATTTTGCGTCCGTTACACGATATGCCAATAACTGTAGAAATATTAATAACAGGGTATCCTAAGGTGTGGTAGTGATATCATACATGACGGCATTATTTAAAATGGAATTGCATAAAAACTCAAATGCACCATAAATATAAAAGTCATACCCACAGCGATATCAGCGTAATATTATCAAATTTCAAGCGTGGGCAGTCACCCATGTTATTTTCCCATACATTGTCATAGCGCCTTTGTGCTTTACATGTTCATTTGTTATATATACCCAGCAAAAAAAGAAACGCACCACTACATTTTTTTTCCATTAAGATCTCCTTTTAATACGAAAATGTTAATTGTCATGAAATATAAATTTCTGATCAAATCTCACTAAAAATTAAATGTGACGTAGATGAGTATCTGTACTTTCCCTGTATAGGCACAAAACACATCAAGGCGAAGGGTAAATGAGACTGGAAGCATTAATTCAACACTACTGTTTACATGAAATTTCGAGTATGCTTTACATTAGCAAAGTATGAAAACGATATGTTGTCATCATGTGGGACAACCAATGTGTTTATTGATGCTTTTTCGTTGTTCCAAAATTCATTTTCATCAGTTAGTATCATTTGAATTGATTAAAACATTATTGAAATCTTTATTGTGTGTAAGGTTTATCTCAAGTCTGGAATCGTTATCCAAAGGGAAGTCACAAAACATGGGCTACCTATCGTTCAATTATCGCGAATGATGAATTTAAAGATAGAATTTGCAGAGAATAAGTGTCTGGGTACAATTTGGTCTACTGAAATGAATCCAATTGCTTGAACTTATCAAGCAAGAGAGCATTATAAAAACGCTTATTTCCTGTGACTTTACAATTTGACCCCCACTTGGTTCATGACCAATTTTCATTAACATAATTTCGACGCTTGATTGCAAAAGACGTGTGACGCATCAGTATCTGGCATACCTTTGCACTGATATAAACTAAATTGGCCTATCACTTGTTATCTTCCTGAGAGTTGAACCGTTCTAAGTGGTGCGTTTCTTTTTTTGTCGGGTATAGTTAATTTAATGTGTATGCTATAATTCACATGTATTGCACTTAGATATTAGCGCGGATCTTTATAACATAGATAATGCTTGTGAGTACATTATATTTGTTAGATGTTTATACTTAGTTAAAATAACCAACAAGCAATTGGAGACCAGCACCCTGGCGTCATATTAAGTTTAACGTCCTTCTTGACGTCACGTTGTAAACCGTATTACATATGTTGCTTCAAACCTCCATATATTCATCAATATTGAAGATAACTGCTTCCAATTTTCAGGAAATGCTCTTAAGAGATAGTACTTTGCAGAGACACCATGAGCTAGATTTTGATGAACACAACCATAAAGTACCTTTTGTCATATCCTGGCCCATATATGTGTACTTAAATAAATCTGAATGTTAACTCAGAAGTATTTATTCAAGGACTACCATCATCGTTTCCAGCGTAAGAGGTCTTGTGAAAACCAATTGGTTATATTCGTGCTCAATCTACTCAGCAGACTGTATGGGGCTGTGAACCATGGCCACAAACAAACATACTGTATCATCATGTTTTTGGGATCGCAGATGTGCCATAAAGAAGGCATTTGTTACACGCATAATTTATCATATATAAGGTTTTATAACAGTTAAATTAGGGTGGATTTAAATCATGTCCAGCCAACTTTGTATATGATAGCGTTCCATTTCAGCAGGTTTATACAGATACACATAGGCTCTTTTCTATTGGCCAGCTTGTCTTATCATAAGATAGAAATTTTGGGAGAGGCGGCGGTTTTGGCTTGTCTTAAGAGCAATTACAGGAGTTCGCTATGCAAGGCAGAATGCTTAACCCAGCCAACGCCCAAACGCCACCACTTTTCAGTCGTTTATTGATTATTCATTACTATAATGGACTGACCTTTCCAAACAAAATATTTCATCAAATAGATTGGAATGTATGACGGTTCATCCAGTATTGAGTAAACTTGGATTTTTCAGTCAAACTAGACCTTTGTCACAAGTGCTAGATGAATACGCACATGAAATTAATTAATGGATGGGGCAATTTTAATTCATGAGATTCTTTCAAATCATTTAATTGTGCTTACAAAAAATGGTATAGCCTTGAAAAAGGTTTATATTCTGTGGACGGCAGCATATCAAAATTGATCACTGGGTGTTGGATTGCCACCCACCTCCCAATGTAGGTAAACCACAGTTTTTATACCTTTTGCACAGGAGTGGGTTTTGCTGGATGGCAAGAACATTGCACGGCGTGATCATACATTGGTATTAATTTATGTCAAGTTCTCATTTGTTTATATTTGATCAGATCAATGATTTCATTTTGTACCCTCCATGTCTCTGTAATGGTTAAAACAATCTTTAGTTAGTATAGGGGAGCCTATAATATTATGATAAATTAACAGCTACACCATTAGAATATAGCTTGTGATTTATTCAAATCATGAGGCTACACCAATAAAATATAGTTCTTAAGTCCTTTGTCATTTTTTTCAAATCATGAGGCAAATTCGTTTCATGACATATAGCTAAAGGTAAGATCACTTACATGTTCAAATGAGAGATCACTTTCCTATTGTTTGTTAGGGAATACCTTCTTGGGTCACCTATTCTTAGGAAGTATACTAAACCATTCAATGTGTTCAAGAGACGAGGAATGTTTCTCAATGTTTTCTTATTGCAATGCCAAATGGCGTGTCTGTTGCACACATTTATATACAAAACCTACCATTACCTCATCTGTATATGGTACACAGTTCTCCATAATCACTAATTATGTTTTGAACTTGACATCATCTGATCTGGTTTATTTTATACTAATTGTGGCATGCAATATATTGGGCAGTCTGGTCGATCCTTAAAGACTAGATTTCATGAGTACTTTATTAAGATGAAAATGCCTAAAAAATGACACTTTTCTGTATTGCCATTTGTACCAAACAAAGTTGAAAACTGAAAACATTATTTATAATCCAAATTCTTCATCTAAATTAAAAATAAAAACTCGAAACTGAGTTAAATTGGATAAAATGATGGCAATCACATTTTCCTATGCCAAAAATATAATATTTCAAAAATGTCTGGTTTTGATGCTCTTTCTCTTTTGAATGTAAGAAGCGTTAAGTTAGATCTCATGGTTAACGAAGAAAAAAAACAGCAACGTTTAGTGTAAATTATGTGCATAAGAAAGCATTGATACTTCTCTAAAATATCTTTCAGTTGTTTTGGATAAGAACGGTCACCATAGTTAACATTTATTTCTTAGTTATTTACCTTGCTCAGTTTTACGCAATTTAGAGTTAGAGGCTAATAAAATTACAATATAGCTAACAAATCATAAAACGAAGCCCTTTTGACAAGGTGTTAGGTTATGTTAAGCATTTTCTTTGTCCTTATATCGATTCTAAGGTCATCAATAAATGCCATTTTATTATAATTCCAAAAGTTTAAAGTTTTTCGATTTACATAGTATCTTTAAAATAATTGGATCCTCGATTTCCTTTGTTCCAAATTTCTTTAATTATACAGAAATTCCTAAACATTAGCCATAAATAAAATAAAACTATTAAATATACTATGTATAATTTTAATAAATCTTTACCAATACCTATGTGAATATTGATTCCAATACTATCAAAAAGCATGTAATAATACCGCGAAAAAAAGTATAAAAGATCTGGTAACAATCTATTTTCTTCTATTTAAAATTCTGGTTTAGTAAAAGAGAAATTTAAAGCACTGCGACCAGATTGTCTTCATATGATTTTTTCCACTCTTTGCATTACTTACACCATATATACAATGCGACCTTTTGGTGGGACATAGGCAAACAGTCTATACCCAGATCAAATGACGCATACAGAAGCATCAGCTCAGGGTTTTATGACCATTTCAAGGCGGTACTCCTTGTTGGATCATTTGTGTTTTTGTGTCGTATGTTTCTCATGCTTTCGCGTCTATTCATTGCTGCATTGTGTTCACCTGCTGGGAACGGACTGACCTCTTGGCTTTTCATGGTGATTTTTATTGTATTTTTGTTACTTTCCAATCTGGTATCCTGGGTCAGGTGTGGTGCTTGATTGTATCATTTCTGATCTATGCCGTCCTTTTTACTTTTAAACTATTTGCTTACAGAATATTATATAAGAAATTGAATAAAGATGAAAATACCATCCAACAACCATTGCAACGGAAATGGACTGGTCCAATCGATAAGGATGGGAAAATACATTCTGTATAAATGAGTTGACTCAAAATTTGATTTAAGATAAACTTATTGGTCAAATTAAAAGATCTTTCCATATGAGAAGTGTCAAAAACTAAAGAAAACATCACACACAAAAGAGGTCAGCCCCTCCTCAGGCATGAAACACAAATAACAAAAAAGGATCAACAAAAGAAGCACCTTCTTAGAATGGTCAGTAAAAGTTACTGGAGTGCCCAAACATGTTTGAAGGCGCCAACTGCACCCTTATTTTTTATATGGATCAAGACAAATAATGTTTGGTTTGCGTGAAAGATCCCTAACTGATCGATGTATCGTCTCTTAGTAAATATAAATCAAGATTAAAAAAAAGATGAAACAAAGATAATAACTCAACAGTATATTCATCTGAATACGGAAGTAAAATAATTCCAATCGTTAGATGCAGGTGGGCACAACCACAGACAAAGCATCAGGCCCTAACTATCTCATCTTTAAATAAGTTATATCTTGATTTATATGTTTTAGGATATGATGCATTGATAAGTTAGGGGTCTTTCATGCAAACCAAACATCTATGTGGCTTGATCCACATCTGAATTAAGGGTGAGGTTTGCGCCGTTAAACGGGTTTAAGCCCTCCAGTAAAATATTTTACTGACCGTTCCAAGGCGGTACTTCTTTTGTGGAACTTTTATGTTTTTATTCTGTATTGTGTTTGCTATGTCTTTGTGTGCGTCTGTTTATATGTGCTTTTTGGTCACCTGCTGGGAAAGGGCTGACCTCTTAGCTCTCATTTGTGGTGTCTAACTGTGAGTTTGTCACTTTCCCATTGGTATCCTGGGTCAGGTGTGGTACTTGATTGTATTGCTTCCTGATCTTTGCACCCTTACTTACTTTAAATCAAAACCATCATAGAATCTTAGGTCAACCCGCCAGCGTTAAAATTAAAGAGGAAAGCAAAGTTGCTAACGGTGATTGGGTTTGCCACCAAGCATGCAGTTGGGCGCAATGCATTTATTTTATTACAAATCATATAATGAGAAATCATTTTAACAAACTGCATCAAACAATTATTGGAGTCAACAATTTCCATTCATTAATACACTAATTCTCCGTAATACTCTGGTTCTGAAGAGAGATTTAAGTCCAATATTGAATTTGTATACCAAATCATAGCATAAGCGGTAAAATTTTGAAAAAGTTTTGCGAAGTTTATGAGACATATAACCTTGATTAAGAAGTTTCTGAGTTAACAGTAAATTGCGAGTGTTGAAAGCAGTAACAAAGCTAGCTCTAGCAAATCAGATGAGTTAAGAAATATAACCTCCATAGGATGGCGAGCTAGGAACATCACCATCTAAAATGGGAAACTGACAATTTCAAAATCATAATCGTCCCGCTTATCCTAAATTTTGGTCAAATGTAAGTAAAAAAACGAGGCTTCAGTATAAGTGGTATTGGCTTTATGAAACTGAACTTCTGCAGGGTATATTTGACTTTCCATGTCGCATTTAATTAAGTTATGAGGTGAAGTAGTGTATATGTAAACAAACTGGTCACATTGGAAAATCTAGCTTAAAGTTTATCAAATATTTCAAAGGCTTTAAAGATTTATCTATAGATGGGATGGTTGGGACCTGATGCTACGCCTGTTGTCAATCTAACTGAGGTTGAACTGTTGGTTTATTTTGCTATTGTATTCAGTTTTATGTACTGTTGAGTCCTTTTTGTTTTATTTCCTTTTTATACCTTGAGTTATATGTTCTAGGAGATAGTTCATGGATAAGTTAGGGATAGTTCATACAAACCAAACAGCTATGCGTCTTGAATCACCAAAACAAAGGGGAAGGCTGACACCATGAAATTAGTTTAAGCTCTCCAGTAATTTTCTTTCCGACCGTTCCAAGGTGGTGATTCTTGTGTTTGTCATTGCCTTCTGTGATATATTTTAAATGCAGCCTTTAATTATAGCTATGGTTTCCTCTTTAATTGCACGACGGTGGGTCAGGCCTCAGACTCTATGACGGCTCTGACGTAAAGCTTTAATCGGCGGGTTGGTGCCTGATGCTTATCTGTAGCTGGACCCACCGTGGCTCAACTTGAGGTTTTCTTTAGCTCTGACTATCTGTGAGTCATGAGCCCTTTTCTTTGTTTCATCATGGAGTGTTAATTTGATTAGAGTGTTTTCCATGATGATACATTGCATTAGTTAGATGGCCTCCATGCGAGCTGAAAATTTCTTGTACTTCAACAACAGCAGAATCTAGGGCGAAGATTTGGTACCAGTAAAATGCATTTAAGCCCCCCGGGTTGCTGAGGCCGCTGTCCGTTCTAAGGCGGTGGTTCTGTTGTTGTTGTCTTTTTATTTATTGTTAATCCCATTGTGGGAGTCTGTAATTGTTCTATGTTTTGTTGTACGTTACTTTATGTCCATTCTAGTATTGCAATCATCTTGATGGGGAAGAGAGAGCTGATTGCTTTGCTTAATTTGTCTTCCTGGTGTCTCTTGATGGTTGAGCGGCTCTTCCTCGCGGTGCTAGGGGTAGTCTGCAGTTTGTGATTGTGGTATTTCCTGATCATACTCACTTATTATTTTTGTGGTCACCTGTTGGGAAAGTGTTAACATCTTCGCTCTCTTATATGGGATGGTCCTTGTGCTTTTGTCTTTTTCCAATATGGTGTCCTGTGATAAGTGAGGTACTTGATCGTATACATTCCTGATCTTTGTCTTCTCTCTTATTTTGGTATAAATGGGGATTTTATAGTCTGGTATAGAAACGTCCTACCCCTAAAAAAACAAAATATCAAAAGCATACAATTCTATGCAAAATGGTTTTGCATTTTTGTAAAGCAGTGGTAGTGTACATTACAATTAATGGACAGTATTGTACTCCATGTGGTGGGATGGGATTAGGTGACTCAATATAAAAACGGACAGGAATGCGCGACTCACATAAATACAAAAACAGCAAAAGTGATTTGAGAAATAAATGTTTGGACCACCAATTTTCCAAGGTCTTCACAAAGAATATCATACAGTTGCACGAAAGTTCTAAACAATAATTTAAAGTGATGCAGCCGTGGACGGGCTAATGGGGTAGACGGACGGAGCACAAAAAGCCAAAATATCAAGCAATTTTTCGTCAGAGGATCAATTACTTGAAAAAGTGTTTTGAGAGTCATGTATATCCCTAGCTGATGTCCTTTCTGTCCCAGTCCAAACTCCCCCATGCCCCCCAAATCTAAAGACGTCCTAGATTTTGAACTCTTGCAAGTAACCATGTATCTAAAGTAGTCAAGTGGAAGTCAGCCATGCATGATACCAAATATGAATATTGTCAATGTTGGTAAAATATCTACACAAAGCAGTAAAATAAACTAGCACTTTTTAAATACATCCAAGATTTGACCTCTAGCCCTACCCTGGGTCATAAATTACGAGGACTGATATAGCGGAGAGAAAGTCAGCCTGAAAAACGTAAGTTGTTAAATTCAAATGACTACATACAAAAGATCTTTAAGATGTCATTGACATTAAATTTGACCTCAAACCCACCCCAGGACAAGAACCAAAGAGTTTGAAGCTGCCCAGTCGAAGCCTGTCATAAAAGATATCAAATGCCCATAAATGTTTATTTGGGGTAAGATGAAAAAATAAAAAAAAGGCTTTCTCAAAGGTGTCCTAGATTGTGACCTCCCCCTACCCTGGTTTAGCCCCAGGGGTGGGCATGAATGCTTTCAAATCAATGGTTGGTAAAATATATGCATAAGTCAGAAAAAATAAAATAGCACTTTAAAGGTGACATTAATGTTGACCTCCAGCCCCACTCTGTGTCATGAACCCTAACGTGTGCGGTCACACAGAGATAGTCTGTCTTCATTAGTATCTATTGTTCAACACAAATGATTCTATAAACGAAAAAAAATAAGATGATCTAGATTATGTCCTCTAACCCCACCCTGGGGCATCCACCCAAGGCTCTGAATCCGTCAAGTCAAAGTCAACTATAAATGGTACCAATTGTCCACTGTACGAATGCTTTCGAACAAATGGTAGGTTAGATATCTGTGTAAGTCAGAAAAGAAACAAATCAGCTTTTTAAGATGTCCTAGGTTTTTACCTCCAGTCTCACCAAGGGGCAGGGACCCTTATATCTGGAAGCACGAAGAAAATGCCAATGATACAGGGTTACTATTGTCCAATATGAATGATTTCTTATATGGGTTTACAGAGATATGTACCACTCGAGAAACTCTTACTAAAAACTTTGTCATACTTTTTAAAGATGTCCTATATTTTGACTTCCAGTCTCACAGAGGGGCAAGGACCCTGGGGTCTGACATCATGATGTAAATGTCAACTCTCCAGGTTAAATACGTTTCAAATATCAGTGCTTTCTGATCAATGGTTACTGAGATTCACATCACTGGAGAAAATGTAATCAAAAACGTTGTCATTGTTAAGAACGAATGAACAAATTACCAACAGACAAACAGATTAACGGAAAGATGAAAATTATAAACCCCTCTGCATAAATGTGGGAGTATAAGTAGGTAAAAACTATATACCCTGTAAAATAAGTGAACTTTACATCCAATGGTGTGGTATCTGAACTTTCTCTGCTACTGGTGTAGACTTTTTACTGTTTGTTATCTATGTTCTGTTTGATTGTTCTGGTCCATAGGTAACTACAACAATGACAGGTTGTAATGTTCAACATGAATCCGCCCATGATTTGCTTTATTATTAAATTATGTTTAGAATATTGCTTGTACAACTATTTGAAATATTGTATCATGGGAAACTTATCCATTTCCACAAAGGACATCGGACAGTCTCCTATTCAATCCGCCCAAATTCGGACAACCTGTGGCTAGGATGATGCATATTTGACAGCTATATTTTTGTGCTTAAATCAAACCCTTACATTTAGTGTACCAAGCAAAATAAAAATATTTTGAAAATATTGCATGATTATGCCAGGAAATTAGGGTTTAGGGGGTAGGGGTATTTTTTGTGACAAAATTTAATTTCACAGAAAGTCAAATATTCGCCTGGTATTCACATAAATACATGAAATTATAATGTTTGGGGAATAAAACTTGAGACGAAAGTGATGCGTTTGCATAAAATTCAGGTTGAGAAGATTTCATCCTTCATCTTAATAAGTATGCTGTCCATAACTTTTGACAATTACCTGTTGTGTATCTGACATGTTCACTGAGGTGTATCATACCTGCATACTATATATATACTGTATATATATATACGTTTTTATAATAAATTGTTTTTGAGCATTTTGACATCGTCCCCCCCCCCCCGTGATCAATCATGCCATTTTTATATGATGTGTGAAATGTTAAACTACAACATCATGCAAAAGGATTACTTTGGTCACGGGGGGAGCACTTCAGTAAAACTTTTTCTATATGTTGAATAGCAAAAACAGGGTTTTCAACCCATGTTTTTGAATAGGTACTTGTCAAATGAGAAAAACACTATTGCGGATCAGTCGAGAGTTGGGCCTACTATCAATTTGATGGGAGAACTATCGTTTTCTTTGAAAAATTTTTCTGGCGATTTCTATGGGCAATCCTTCATTAAGACTGTCGGAGGTCCTTTCATTGTTCCTTCAGTGGTAAATTATCAAGATGGACAACAGATCAGTATATATTTGTCATTCATCCTTGATAAGTTAATCCTTTTAGCGCCTGCAATAATGCATCTTAAAATGGTGTCTGCTGCATTTATCAGAGATATGCAGCAAACACCATTTAAGATGCATCATTGCATTTAGATTCTACATGTACATGTACAAAGAATACTGACTTATGCAAGTTGTAGATGCAGCCTAATCATTTCAGCAATTACAAAGAGCAGATGCTATTTGTTGTAATCCGCGTTAACAGGTTAATTTATTTTTTGACCCAAAACACACAAACCTTTGAATCTTAAATCCTGGCAATTCATCACCTGAAATTATTTAAAATCAGGACAACTCTACTCATGAGAATTTGTACTTAGCGTGTATCTGTGAGAAGCGAAGGGTTGGCTGAATCAGCCCAAAAAGTGTAGGCTAGCCATAGCAAATATATCATCTTATTTTTTCGGCAGGGGACGGTGTAAAAAGGGTGTAACTTTACATCCAATGTGGTGGCAGCTGAACAGCCACTGCTAAAGTAGTAGCAAAATTGTTGCGGAGAAGAAAATGATCGTACAGACTAATATTTTGTCAGGGGGTGGGGATGGCAAGACTCCTCAAAGCCATATCAGTGGCTCATCTATGGAAGTTTGTATGGGATTTCTCTTTAGGTATAATTATATAGGGGTCAAATATTATTTTCTATGCATTAACATCTGGTGGGCCCCAAAAGTGGCGCTGAAACCTGAGAGTGTAAAGCAAGGGTTTTCAGAACCCCCAGGGGCCTATAAGATGTTAATATAGCTGTAAAGCATGTTTATACTCACTTACTACTTTTCATCACTGTTATCTGATTATTGCATTAAGAAATGTAAGAATGCTTGAAAATGTTATGGTTTTCTGAAGCCAGCAACAAAGACTGCCGAGAGGTTGCACTCTACGGCATCCAATCTGGGTCTTAACAAATAAGTTTAGCAGATTATACAATAAAGCCATTAAGTATTGAGTCATTCAACTCAAAATTATGAGAAAAGGAACAATATAAAACATATGTAGTAAAAAAACTGGATTAACTCTGCAGTGGAACTGTCTTAGCCATACTGTGACTATCTTTGCCAGACCATGACTATATCCGGGCAAAGTCCAATCTTTGACATTGTCTTAAAGAGACAGTGATATCAAAACTCTGATCGCTGTCCAAAGCATCACAATGCTGTGAAAAATGCAGTTGGCGTTGTTGTTGTTTTCATCAGAAACGATATACAACTAAGAAATTCGAAGTGGGAAATACATCTTGCACTATTTAAACAACTAAAGCATATATTTGACATTTATTTAATGTTAAATTAAATTTAACTGTCCCCTTCTGTTATCCGTCCAAATTGTTTCATGATGACCTAACGGTGATTTTTTGAATATTTGTGAAGGAGTTGGGCACCAGTGGTGCAGTCGCCCATTGTCAGTCACTGATGCTCTTACTGTGGACTCCTTATTCATTTTTATAAGGTGATGTTCATATTTGGAACAACTATTGCCTAGGGATGTAGATGGCAATATGTTATTTAGGTGTAGTACTTGATTGTATCGATTGCTGATCTTTGCCCCCTTTCTTACCCATGTTTTTTGGTCACTTATATGACCTCGGGACCAAATGAAAAGGTCAAATAAAGTTAAATCTTCATTTTTAGATTCAGGGTTTTTTAAATATTAAAATATTTGGCACACTTAATGCTATTCAGATTACCAATATGACCTTGCGGTCAATGGCCAATGTCAGATATGCTTAAAATCTGTCTAAAACTTGTAAGGTGATCTCATTTTCCTTTTAGACTCATTGATGTTCATATCTCTCACAATAATTGCGTATGGGGTGAAGATGACAATAGGTTATGTACCACATGTATGACCTTGGATGGTCACATAATAAAAATTATATTATGGTGGATAACGTTATTCTTAAATCCCAGACAGCCCATCCTCCGAAAAGTGCAGATGGAAAGGCACACTTTACCAACTGGTCCTATGGATTTTCTCATGGGTCCAAACAGTTTGAGTTGATAAATTGTTCGCGAAATACTAGGTATATGCTTTAAAAGAACATATATGCTAGAATGTAAGCTTAGAGATGGCAATTTCCTGAATGGCGGGGAAAAGATAAATACCCTTCCTTGAACCATGTTGCGAAGATTTCAGTGCCTTTCTACTTTGGGGAAGAGAGAGTTGGCTGCTTTACTTAAATAGTCATCTTGACGTCACGTTACCCTGGTTTGATATACAGTGTGTGATTGTGGCATTTCCAAGTCTTACTCAATGTTTGCTTCTATAAATTAGAGTTTATAACTTAAGCGTAGTTCAGAAACGGTTGCAGAATCTTTTTTCAGAACTTTCTGTCATAGGACTTATTTTTAATGGCTCATGACATTGACAGGAACCCCAAAGACAGCTTTTCTTAAGCCAAGGCTATATGATGTTTGTTAACTGTGTTCTTTTCTCATATATCAATAAAGTATCAGAAGCATTTTTGACGTGTGAGCAAAACCATAAATTGAAGAAAACCTATGTTTTTGCACAAAGAGACTTGTCCCATATGCTTAGTATAGGCATTTACATAGTCTAATCAGGAGAGCCTTTGTTGCCTGTAGAAAGAAAGCTAAGAATTTCAGCTATGAGAATCGCGTAACACCAAAGACTCCTGTCAGATAGTGTATGCACTGGTTGTCTGAGTCTTAACTGAATGCTTCGTGTAATGCATTAAAATCTGAACGCATACATGGCTAGAATAGAAATGACAGTCTATTCAATGAACATTCTGAGCTCTTGGCCCCATTCAATTGAATCGGATCTATGATGTACATGGAGGGTCATTTGCATCACATGATTATAACTTCATAGAAACCATGTCTACACAATAACATGTCCGATTTTAAGGAAACTGAGTAACAATTTACATCTTAGATTATTTATTTTATTTGAGCTTAAAAAATAGTCAAACTATTTTTTCTCAGACCAATAATTGTTTATGGAAACCCTTCTATTCCGAAAGTTCAATAAAATGCAACACAATATATGTTTCAAAATCTAAATCTAGTGTGCCACAACCATAGGAAATAGCTGGGTCAGGGCTATACAAGTTATACTATGTTATGTACTGGTTATAAAATATTTACAATGGAGCTGAGAATGTATATTATATAACCTATACAAAATATAACCTATACCTTTATCATAGAAACGCAAAATAGATAAATACGCTACATAGATGACATACAATCCTGCTGGATTTATAAGGTACTGGCTTGTTTCCTAAAACTGTGCAAGCAATGCCTTAAAAAGCAATTCATTATCCTCTGACGACTGAGGAAGTAGAACCATCTCTGATACTTCTGCTTTTCGCCCTTATATTGATAATCACAGTTATTGTATGGGACAGCACATCAATACTGATCATCACGCATATAATTGACTCATACCATTCACACATTGTACACGATTGTACTGTGAAAGTAGTCCGTAGAGCAAAGAACAATGAATTAATGATATGTAACATATTGTGTTCCAGACTGTACGTCACTGCTGTTCTTGGCACTGATTCTGTGGCAGTTCCAGTAACGACAGAATATGTCTAAGTAATTTTGTATAACATTTGAGAGACCAAGCCATGATGGTCGTAGCTAGCACTATAAAATGTTATTTCATCTACCAGATTGTCTTCTAAAATGCGCATTACACAGCTCCACAATGCTTCTTTTAACTGATTTGCAGAAGAACGACATAAAGAAAAGATTCTTGATCCTGCAACTTTATCATCATGTTGATATCTTAGTAGAATTCAAATGTCTTTCACAAGCGAGTTTTCTGTGCCAGCCTCTCTTCTGATCATCCTTGGAATTCTCCTGATTTGCTTTGTGTGCTTGTAATCGTAATACAGTCCTGCGACATACTTGGGATTATTTTGGTGTTAAAAGTCTTAGCCCCAGAGTATATCCTTGGAGAACCCATCTTTAGCACCAGGAATGGGAAACTCTGATGGTAGGAGATTGTAATAACTATCCATATGTACCAAGAAAGCGGGACCATGCCTACTTTGTTTGTGAATACTACAAAGTCGTTCACCATCAGGATCAATTGTCTTCAAAATAAGCATTGCTGTTTTCTGTTGTACTCTCACGCCACATATTGTATCATAAAGGTCTACAACCTTGACAAACATAAAAAAAACTGTGCAATTTCATTATTTTTGATACCGCAGCTGTGATGGAACTTTGACATTGACAGCAACACGAATTGTGTCTTGTTGATATTCGTTGTTGTAATGTCCTGACACCGATTGATATACAGGATGTCTGTATTGATGTAGCCCTGTTCAAAATAGTACCAAACAAAATCTGTTATACTTGTATTTTACCAGGCTCTGGAAACACTGCATCCACACTACCAATAGTAAACACAAAGACATTCGCCTACAAAATACAACAACAATTTAGTAGTATCAAATAAGTCTTTTTTACTAATTTAAGAGTTATTTTTTTATTTATTATTTTATTTCAGAAACATCATATAACATGTGCAAGCACAAGTCGTATTAGCATACACAAGTATAAGCAAAATGTGAATATTAAGTTATCACAACATGGGTAAAACATGAGAAAATGTATTCATAGTATCAATGCCTCCCACCAGTCCGAGACCCTTGCACTGACAGACACTTAAATACACAGTGGATCATCGTTTAGTGGGAATCCTTTTCAACTTTGAAAATAGTAAAGATCCTGTCAGCGTGAGTGTAGCTGAACCGTTTGATGTATTTCAACCAAACGTGCATAGATATTTACTTAGGCCAATCGAAAGGAATTATTATATTTTCATGACATTGACCTAATATTCGAAGTCACCAGGGTCATATACAAATGTAGCTATATGAATAAGCCTTTAAGGCACTCGCTCTTCTGAACCAATGAATAGATTCAGACCATACTGGTAAAGATATACCATTGGGAGGGCATAATTGCTGATTACATTTTGGTGACTTTGACCTAGTTTACAAGGTCGCCAGACTCATTTAAATCTATAGAATAGCCTTGTCTGTTCTGTCTTCTGGACCAATAAAAGTATTAAGACTGAACCGGCACATTGTCTGTCCTGTCTTCTGAACCAATAAAAATATTTTGACTGATCTGGCACAGATATAATATTGGAAGGACTTATATATAAATATATAAAATGATAATAGGGTTTCACAAAATAATTGCCATGGTGGTCATTTTGAAAAACAATCGATTTTCAAATTTTATTCCCCAACTTCCAGTTGTATATATAATGCTGGCATTTTTGTTAGTTGCATCTAGATATTATAGGGGTTCAAAGATGTAACATCAAAAATGCGATCACCATGGTGGTCATCTGTATAATGTTTCATATTGACACATCAAGCTGATATTTTTGGGCATCAGGTCATCTGGTAGTTTTTATTCGGCCAAATGACAATATCCAATATGGCCACTATACTAGAATAAGATTTAAAACTTTTTGTCATTAATGCGGTTCTTTTAAGTACCAACAGCATATGGGGAAAATAAGATACTCTTTAAATTAGGCACCGTCGTACCGAAAATGGCTACCTTCAAATTGAGATACTTGATAAGCTGATGCGTTTGAGTAGCTAAATTCGAAAAAGTGCAACTATTAAACCTACTGCATAATATATTTATATAACGTATGTAAGCTATACTTTACACTAGAAAAGCGTACCGTCCTTCGAATCGTTAAGTGGATACCCCCTGTGCGGGGAAAGACACCCATTATGCAGGTTAAAGAGCACTGCGTTAATTTAGATATGGTTTCGTGTACGCCTTTATGACAGTTCGGACTTAAGGACTTATATATGGATGAGATGGTTGGGGCCTGACGCTTTGGCTATTGTCATACCCACGGGGGTTTTACTATTGGATTTCTTTTGCTCCGGTATTCAGTTGTATGTACTGTTGAGTCCTTCTGTTTGCTTTAACTCCTTTTTTAATCTTAATTTATATGTTTTAGAAGAAAATTCATGGATAAGTTAGAGGTATTTCATGTAAACCAAACATATCTGTGTCTTGTTCCACATTAGAACTAAGGGGGGTGGTACTGTGAAACTTGTTTTAAGCCCTGCAGTAAAAATAGTTTTCCTGACCGTTCCAAGGCGGTGCTTCTTTTGTGGATCATTTTTGTTATTTATGCATCGTGCTTGTCATGCTTTCTTGTCTGTTCATTGCAGCCTCGTGGGCACCTGCTTGGAAATGGCTAACCTCTTGGTTTGCTTGTATGTATTTTTTTTGTGTATTGTCAATTTTTCATGTGGTTCCCTTGGTCAGGCGTATATTGATTTATGATCTTTGCCTTCTTACGTTCTTTCATCTCGCTACCCAGTGTGTACAAAGTATACCTGACGATAATACTTGTGAGGGCTTCAGGCAGTATATAGATAAAGGGAAAGAACAAAAAGTTTATTGGTTTGGGGAATGCTATAACCAAAGCAACATTGTCCCACAGAATAGCTGCTATGGGTTTTGATTAAAGTGAGAGTAAGTCAATAATTTTAAGCAAGGATAGCTGTATTCGTTTAAAATATGTTATGCTTCTAGATATGTATACAGCTATGGTATATTCGAACGCTACAGTAGGTGTATTCTTAGGCTACGCAGTAGCTGTATTCGTAGGCTTCCTTCGAACACAGCTACGGAGTAGCTCTATTCAAAGATAGCCTTGTTGAACTTTAAATTTATCATTTCGTAAGGTCAACGATAATACATTTTGGGCGCTTTCTGACGTGTGAATATAAAATGGTTTGTATGTGTCACACTTGTGAAGAACTTGTGTTACTTTTTTCTCAGATACGAAAAATCGGCAGCAAATCCTCATACAAGTGAAAAATGGTACAAAATCCTCATACATGTGAAGAATTTATTGATACTTTCTGGCATGGAAAGAATTGCTAAGTATTCGTCACATCTGTGACCTGGATTTTATTGTGCCTCCTGCAAAGCAAGGCTGACACATAGGGATCATGACTCAGGTGGCGGCGTCGTCGTCGTCTTTTATTTCCGATGGAAAACTCTTGAAGGTGTGCATCAATTTCATTTAAACTTTACAAAAGAGCCAGGCATCATAAAATACAGGTCAAGTTTGATAATGGGGATAATCCGCAAAATGGTGACTGAGTTATGGCCCTTTTTGACTTAGATTTTGGCTAAATAGTCAATTTGAAATTAGAGGTCATTTGCAAATTTTTGACTGAGTTATGGCCCTCTTTTAACATAGGTTAAAGCTCATGCAAAAGCTATATTGGCCTTTTTTGTGGTTTAACTTCACATTTCTCCAAACCTATAATATCTGACAACTTCTCGCTATGGGCCATGGTTAACAAGTGCCTGTAGATAAGCATGACAGTGGTGAAACATTTACCCCACCCCCCTGACCCCTTAGTTGGGGTCAAAGGTCGAATATCTAAATTTCGATATAATTCAGTGAGGTGTCAATATTTTTACGGAAATTTCGCATTCAGACAGAGGTACAAAAAAGACGAAACATATCAAACGTGATTTTCGATGGAAGGCCTTTGTTTGTACCCCCGGGACTTAGGGATGGGGTCAAACGTTCAAAATTCAACTTTTTCAGAACATGGTCATGTTGCATATCAAATTAAAGAGAATCACGAATGCAGCAACATGGTACCAAATAATTTGCTCGCAGACACCCTGACCCTGGGGATGGGCAAATAGGTCAAAATTTACCTTTTTCAGAACATGGTCACATTGAATATCAATTTAAAGGAAATCAGAAAATGCAGCAGCAAGGTAGCAAACATTTGCCCGGAGATGTCTACCCCCTCGCCCCGACCCTGGGGATGGGGTCAGAAGGTCAAAATTCAACTTTTTCAGAACATGGTCATGTTGCATATCAAAATTAAAGAGAATCACGAATGCAGCAAGGTGGTAGCAAATATTTTGCCCGCAGACCCCCCCCCCCCCCTACACCCCCAACCCTGTGGATGGGATCAGTAGGTAAAAAATCAGTTTTTTCAGTACATGGTCATGTTACTTATCAAATTAAAGAGAATCACAAATGCAGCAACATAGTAGCAAATATTTTGCCCGCGGACACCCTGGACCCTGGGGATGGGGTCAATAGGTCAAAATTCAACTTTTTCAGAACATGGTAATGTTGCATATCAATTTAAAGGGAATCACAAAATGCAGCAGCATGGTAGCAAATATTTTGCCCGCTGACCCCTACCCAACTACCCCACCCCGACCCTGGGGATTGGAGTCACTTGGTCAAAGGTCAACTTTTTCAGAACATGGTCACGTTATATATCAAATTAAAGATAATCACAAATGCAGCAACATGGTAGCAAATATTTTGCCCGCAGTCATCCCTGACCCTGGGGATGGGGTCAATAGGTTAAGGTTCAATTTTTTCCAAATATGGTCACGGTGCATATCAAATTAAAGAGAATCACGAATACAGCAACATGGTAGAAAATATTTTGCCCGCATACACCCTCCCCCAGAACCCTAGGGATGGGACAATAGGTCAAAATTCATTTTTTTCAGAACATGGTCATGTTGCATATCAAATAAAATGGAATCACGAAATGCAGCAACATGGTAGCAATTTTTTTGTCCGCAGATCCCCCCACACACACCTACACTCGCCCCTGACCGGGTCAATAGGTCAAAACTCAGCTTTTTCAGAACATGGTCATGTTGCATATCCAATTAAATGGAATCACGAAATGCAGCAACATGGTAGCAACTATTTTGCCTGCAGACCTCCATGTTCCTGCCATGGCCAATAGGTCAAAAGTCAACTTTTTCAGAACATTGTCATGTTGCATATCAAATTAAAGGGAGTCATGAATGCAGCAACATGGAAACAAATATTTTGCTCGCAGACACGCCCCCACCCATGGTAAACTTAGGGGGCTGGAGAAATGGGATTTATGTTTTGTGATTTATAAGTTTTCTAAAATTACCCTTTGCCCGGGATATAAATTTGACATATTTGCCTTGTTTGACTTCTGTTTGGCAATGCAACACATCCTCATCTCGGAATTCTTGTGTGAATAATTGGTACTTATTCCTCTTTCATGTGTGAAAAATTGGTACCAATCATCTTACATGTGTAGAATTGGTACTAATTCCTCTTACATGTAAAAAATTGGTACCAGTACCTCACGCATGAGAAGAATTGGCACCAATTCCTCACTTAGAGAAGAATTGGTACCAATAATTCACACATGTGAAGAATCTCATTTTGATATATAGTTGCCTGTGACTTCTAAATATGGAATGCGTGCCAATGTAGAATGCAGCAGCTTTGTGGGGTACTTTATCGATGTGAGGAATTTGCATGATTGCCACATGAAATTTGAGTACGTGCATATTTCTCTCACACATGAAAAAATATTGGTATGAAATCGGTGACGTATTGGTACCAATTATTCACGCGATGTGAGAATTGGTACCAATTCTTCGCCTGAAATTTACGAAGTGTAAAAATTACGGTTGAAAATAGCCCTACAACAACGCACCTTGTGCTAGTCAAGGTGACTTCTAGTCACAATTATAAAGACACTCACAGGCACACCACGTTGAAACTTTCCACAACCAACCCAATTCAAACAACCACGCCACGTGGCACGTAGAGGCAAAACAGTTATCTAAAATCTGTGATTTACACAGTTAATATATATATTATACTGTACAGTAGTCACCTTCTCTATATTGTGAGATATATACTACTATAAAAACACTTTAGAATAATTAAATACTTACCTTTTGTTACAGAAAAAATCCTTTTTTGACCATCGTCAGACCTCGTGTCTTCAACAGCCTCCGAGTACTAAAGGTATGGCGTAGACAGCTAAAACTCTTCTCACAAAGAGCTTTAATGAATTGTTTAGTAGCGATTTCTTTTCGAATTGCGTAAACATTTTCTCGAGAGAGTAATAATTATGTAACAATAAACGAAAATATCAAGACAATGCGACATAATAATAGCAAATTGCAATAACTTAATGCATCGTGTCGTGTTTTTTATTTGCTTTTTCAAGTAAAACATATCGAAAAGGTTGATATTAACGCGAGAAAAAATAAAATATTTAGCGCGAAAAACAGTCTTTTTCTGACGGATTTAAGTAGCAAGTGGTGGCGTATATACGCTTCCGTAGAGGGGACATGTGAATTTTTTTTATCTCGTTCCCACGACATAATCATCTCGTTCCCACGACATAATCATCTCGTTCCCACAAGATAAGATCTCATTCCCACGACATAAGTTCTCGTGCCCACGACATAAGATCTCGTGCCGACGACATAAGATCTCGTGCCGACGACATAATTATCTCGTTCCCACGACATAATATCTCGTTCCCACGACAAAATATCTCGTTCCCACGACATAATTATCTCGTTCCCACGACATAATCCACCAATCAGGCCTTATGATGGACGCCATGCATTCTGTGTCTGTGGCTTATTGGATTGCTAAATAAATAAAGGGTTACGTTGCAGAGGCAATACAGCATGTATTGAAACAACAACATTAGATTCGTTTATGTTTAAGACATTAAAGAAGGTGTTAACTGTGTACACGCAGCTGTTAATTTTGTACAAGGACATCTTTCTGGATTAGGACGACTTAATGGCTATCGTATGATGTAGTCACGTTGTAAGGAATATGGAATCAAAATGAAAGATGCTAGTTTGATACACACTATTTGGATCCAGTCAGAGTAGTTTCAGGCGAATGAGATGCAAGGGTTACCATGCTTTGACCAAAGTTCATATGGCATACAGACGGATATTATATTGGGCTGTGTATAAATGGGTGCATATGTGAACTTTCTCTCAAAATTATATGGGTAAATGTTTATCAGACCATAAATTACCCAAAACTCATTGGTGGCTACTTTTTTGAAGCTGCAGTTACAGCCAATAGTGGATGCCCCTCGAAAAATAAGGACAGACTACGGAACATGAAACGAAGATGTATGCTATAGCAGCATTTCAAACATTTCTAAGGCGCAACAATCCTGATGATGACAGACGATACATGTATGGTACAAGTACAAGAAATCAAAGGACTGAGAGCTGATGTGGTATTATACAATTTTGGACTGAATTGTTCAAGCACCTATTAAACAAGACAGCGGGAGTTTCATTGGAGAATTTTTGGACAGGAATCTTGTATTGTTCTGTTTCATATCAATACTGTAGTTAAGATTTACATATATAGAGAGGTTTTTTTTACTGTTTAAGATGAATGCCAGATATATTTCGTGAATTGCAGTGAAAAATCAGTATTTTTCAAGAGTGCGTAGCACGAGTGTATCTGTTGATATTTTCACCACACGATATATATTTGGTAAAAGAAAAGTAAATTTTCTGGTCGTTTTTGTCTGATTTGGAAGTTTCAGTGTGTTTATAGATAATAATGTTGGGTTTCCTCATAGTTTACACCTGGAAAATGGCTTAGAAGAAAATTTAACGAGTGAAACTAAAGACGCCAGCGATTTAGTGCGCAGGCCTAAGGATTGATGTAATGTGCAAACTAACGATAGCCAAGCCAAAAGCGTCATTTGGTTTGAAATTGACGTCATAACGCTGGTATTGTTATATCATTAAGAATCTTTTTGAAAAAATTCCAGTCCAAGAACTATTAAAGAAAAAAAACTTGTTTGGCTGTAGTGAAATGATATGTAGATGAGATTCTTGTATGCAATTTTAAAGCTTAGCATAATTTTGCACGTTTGACGTCACACATGATCTATATGATGTCATATTTATAATGACGTTTTATAATGTGTCTATCTTCCAAAAGTCAACCACATGAGTTGGAGTCTCTACAGATCCACCACAGACTTCACATTGACTTGCAGCCACCTGTGAAGTTTCATGACGTAGTTCCAATATTTCAAAAACCGAGACATTTTTTATAAGAGATACATTCTCTATATATACGATGTACCAGCCTGTGAAGTTGCATGCCATACTTACAAATGGTACCTGAGATATGATTAAAAATTGTCACAGACCGAGGTAAATAAACCGCTGACATTTTGCAATAAATGGACAAGCCAAAACAATGGTTTTCATTCTTCACACTTCACAGTTTGAAATAAAAACGTTATTCAATGAATGGAAGACAACGGAAAGGGACAATTCACAGTTCATACTTAATGGTCTAACTTAACTTCATACTTCTAAGTTTACACTTTACAGTTCACCCTTCAAATTGTATTCTTTAGACGGCTTACTTCAGACTGCAAGCTTCACCCTTCCTAATTCACATTTCATACATCAGAGTTCAGGATTCGCACTCCATACTTCGCACTCCACGCTTCAAGCCTCAGTGACTGTCTCCAATCTTTAAACACGTGACTGTGACCTATTACTGACTAAAACGGCGAGTGTTTCTGTTTTGCTACGTTTTATAAAGTGTGAAGTATAAACTATTAAGTGTAAAGTATGAAGTGTGAAGTCAGAACTATAAAGTGTGAAGTATGAAATGTGAACGTTGAGTAAGAAGTGTGTACTGTAAAGTCTGAACTATGAAGTATGAACTGTGTACTTTGAAATGTCTCTTTCTGTTGTCTTTCATACATTATTTAACGTTTTTAAAGAAAACTATGAAGTGTGAAGTATGAATTGTGACCTTTGAATGACGTGTCACTATCTGTCTGTCTGTCTGTCTGTCTGTCTGTCTGCCTGTATGCCACACACACACACACCCACACACACACGTGTACATACACACACACACACACACACACACACACACACACACACACACACACACACACACACACACACACACACACACACACACACACACACACACACACACACACTCGTTTTAGAAAACTATGAAGTGTAAAGTATCAAGTCTTAACTGTGAAGAATGAAGTCACCACCGGTTTTTCGTAGTTTTCATATTAAATGCGTCGAATTCAGTTAGTATCATGTGTGCACCTCAACGCAATGCACACTGTATTCAGTCTATGGAACAGTGAAAATCAGATTCGTCAAGCTTCATCAGAGGCCATACAATTGTGTGCAGAAGAAGCAGAATTCCGCCCTACCATTCGATATAACGACGATGTCTTCCATCATGAAAGATAAAAAATCAGGTGCCAGCATCTGATGCCCAAGAAGCAACAGACATATTATCAGCTTAAATTATTAAGGAAACACATCTTGATTACAACTGCATTTATATAGAAAGGCAAATCTTCCAGTGAAATGGGGACTGGTCAGCGATTTTTTAACATTGAATATTTATTGAAGAAATATCAATTTTTATGGGAACTGCAGTTTGAGTCTTTTCAGGGTTTTTTCATTCTTTTACTGAAAATGATAGGTTTAAAACCAAATCACGAACATAAAGATTGAAGACAGAAAGCCTTGGCTGTTTCCTTCTTATGTTGAAGTAAATGGGCTTACTTTGGATGTCGATTAATGGAAGTAAACGTTCAGATGAATATGACGAATGACAAAAAATGGCAATGCTTAATATACGATTAAATTTTTTCAATACATTATGAAAAGCTAAAGGAAACAATATTCTACGACCCACAGCAGTAAAACTGACCTCTTGTGACTGAGGCTTTGGATTATGGGCGGTAGTACTGATATAAGTGACAATTACTGGGACTCAGAGTTGTAGTACAGATCTCAAGTGACAGGCACTGGGACTCAGGATAGTAGAACTGACCTTAAGTAACAGGTACTGAGATTCATAGCAGATTACCGACCTCTAGTGACAGGTACTGGGGATCAGGGTAGTGCACTGATCTCTAGTGACAAGTACTGAAAGTCAGCTTAGTAGTCTACTATCAGATACTACGACTCCTAGTATTAGTACTGACATATTGTGACAGTTACTGTAACTCAGTGTATTAATACTGACCTCTAGTGACAGGTACTGGGGCTCTGGGTAGCAGTAATGACCTCTAGTGATAGTTACTGAACTTAAGGTAGTAGAATTAACCCCTAGTGACAGGAGCTGGAACTTATGACAGTAGTTCTGGCATCTTATAACAGTAACTGTGACTCTAGCAGAAGTGAAGTTTAATGACCGACACTGGGATTCAGGGTATTATACTTTCTCTAGTGACAGGTTTTTGGTATTTTCTACTGACCATTCCAAGGCGATGCTTCTTTTGTGGATCTTTTTTGTTATTTATGTTTTGTGTTTATCATGTTTTCATGTCTGTTAATTGTAGCCTTGTGGTCACCTGCTGGGAAAGGATTGGCCTCTAGACTCTCTTGTATGTGATGTTTTGTTGTGTTTTGTCACTATCCCATATTGTATCCTGGGTTAGGTGTGGTGCTTGATTGTACCCATTCCTGATCTTTGCCTTCTTTCTTACTTTTAGTACAAATCACTAGGAATCGGGGTAGTACTAATAGTTTCGACCTCCAGTGAAATGTACTATGCTAGCAGTGCATGCCTCTAGTGACAGTTTCAGGAATTATGAGCAGAAGTACTGACCTCTAAAGAAAGATATTACTACCAGGG
Source organism: Loripinus fragilis (assembly GCA_964019695.1). Taxonomy (NCBI): domain Eukaryota; kingdom Metazoa; phylum Mollusca; class Bivalvia; order Lucinida; family Lucinidae; genus Loripinus; species Loripinus fragilis. The sequence goes on from OZ026526.1 coordinate 45,928,552, forward strand.
CTATTAGCACTGTGACAAGTAATCAGACTTTGAGTAGTTTACTTACCTTTAGTGGCAGTTACATGTACCAAAACTTCTGGGAGGTAGTTTTGAACTATGAGGACAGATACTGGTACTCAATTTATCAGTAATGATCAATACTGGCAGGTACTGGCATTCAGGGTAGTGTATTGACCTACGGTGACAGTAACTGGGAATCTGGACAGCAATATTGACCGCTAGTGACTGGTACAGGTACGTAGGCTACAAGTACTTACCACTTGTGACAGGTATTGACATCAAGGTTAGTGTAATGACATCTAGTGACAGGTACAGAATCTCAGGGTAGTGTACATTAAATACCTGAATTTTTATACTCTAAAAGTGGTACCACTCACTATGGGCTATAGACAGCAGATCAAAGGTCAATCTTAATGAGGTGATTATAAAAGGAGATCCAATAGAGGATCTATGTTCTTTGTTTCTCCTTCAAGGTGTCGTGGCTTGGTCTGTAGTGTGTGATTGTGACATTTCCTGGTCCAGAGACAGATACTGAGATTAAGGGCAGTGTACTTGCATCTAGTGACAGGTACTGAGACTCAGACGCTAATGGTGGCTGCGCTGAAAAATTATTAGAGCCAACAATCTTCTTCAACTTATACACCAAGTCACCATAGAAATCAGGATCCGAAAGTCCTTGGCGCAAGAGAGATTTAAGTCCAACTTGGAATTTAGAAATCAAATCATAGTATCGTCTATAAAATTTTGAAAATGTTTTGAGAAGTTTATGATATCGATAGCCTTGTTTAAGAAGTTTTTGAGTTATCAATTTATTGCGAGTGTTGAAGCCAGCAACATAGCTAGATGCTCTAGCAAAACGAATGAGTTGAGAGATATAGACTCCATAGGATGTAGAACGAGGAACATCACCATCAAAAAATGGGAAATTAACAATTTCAAAATCAAAGTCGTCACGTTTATCATAAATTTTGGTAGAAACAATATCATTAGAAATTGACAAATGCAAGTCTAAAAATGCGGCTTTGGTATCAGAGGCATTGGCTTTATTCAGTTGGAGCTCTGAAGGGTATATTTGACTAACCATATTGTCAAAATAAACATTATTAATATTTAAAATATTGTCCAAATTTCTGGAAGTTGTGTTAAACGTATCAATGACATCAGCCTGCTTGTCATCAGAAACAGACATCATAAAGTCCCTCTCATAACAAAACAGGAATAGATCTGCAACCAGGGGAGCACAATTAGTGCCCATAGGGATCCCAACTACTTGTCTATAGAGTTTGTTGCCAAATCGAATAAAAATGTTGTCCAACAAAAAGGTCAGCGCATCACATACATTTTGACACGACCATGCATGATATTTTTTAGATTTTTCTGAAGTAAAAAATGCATTTCTGTCATTACATGCAAGGTAAGGAGAGCCTTCTCTCTGGAAGGTTCTTTCAATAAGATCAATAAGTTTATCTTTAATTAAATAATGAGGTAAAGTAGTGTAAAGAGTAGAAAAATCATAAGTAGAGAAACTGGTCGCATTGAAATTACTAGCTTTAAGTTTATCTAAAATTTCACCTGAATTTTTAATAGACCAAAATAGGTTTTTACCGAATCTCTCCTATACCTTTTCACAATATTTGATAACATGTTTTTTAACAGCTGGAAGACACGAGGTTAACAATTTAGAAAGTCCTGAGGTCGTACAAGAACTAGAATTAGCAATAAATCTTGCTTTGTAGGTTTTTTATGGAGTTTAGGTAACCAGTCCAACGTAGGAACTTTGTCTTGATTTTCTTTAGCTTTGACACCAAAATGTAGGGCTTTATGACAACCATACCCATCAACAATCACCCTCTCACTTAAAGAAGGCTGCAGTTTATAGGCATTAGTGTCAACAAGCTCACGCTTAAGAGTATTAATATAATACAATCGTCAAACAACTACAACATTGTTAGCAGCTTTATCTGCTGGAACCAAAACATAGTTCATATGAAAATCCTGGATACCTCGTTTAAGATAAGAAAAGAAGATTTAGGTTTAGGGGGCAAAAGATGTGTATTACAAGAGTAAAATGAAATACGAGTATCAATAATTTAAAAAATGTTAATCTTCCATACTTTCAAGGCATCAGGTTCAACATTTTCCCATTTGCACCAACGATTACTAAAGTCATTTAAAGAAGCAGCGATCTCTCTACGACATTTAGAGAAATCAATGTTAGAGGGAAATCTATATTTAGGACCTTTAGAAATGATATTGCGAACTCTAGCGTCAGGAATGACATTAAGATTACCTGTAATAACATGCCCTGCAGAGGGATATAAATGATTAGAATTTTTACAATCTCAGGACGCAGGAGTATTGGAATCTATATCTAAATCATTTACAATTTCATAAAAGTTAAATTTAGTAGACCTAATTGGTTTGTTATATTTATAACAAATGATAGGAGTTTCAGAATTATTAAAGTAATTTGGAATAGATGAAATCACTTAATTATCCTTGTAGATACTATGTAAATCAATAAACTCAATACCTTTATTAATGAATGGAATTTTGACAAAATGTTGTTTATGGTTGACCTCAAAATCGATATAAGGACTAAGGAAATGTTGAACATAACACCTTGTAAGGAGTGCTGTTTTATATAATTTGTTAGCTCTATTGTAAAGTTTATTAGCCTCGAACTCTAAATTGCGTAAAACTGAGATAGGCAAGGAACTTAAAACTGAAAATAAGCCAAGCTGACCATGATTAGTTAAAGCCAAAGAAAGATCCTTTAGAGAAGTATTTAAGCGTTTTTCAGTGCAAATTTTGCGCTTAATGTTGCCATTTTTATGTTTACCATGAGATCTACTTTTACGTTTTTACATTCCAAAACAGAAAAAAACATCAAAATCTGGCATTTTAGAAATGTTGCCTTCATGGTATATATTATCATTAAAGCCTAAGGAAAAGGTGATTGCAAAAATTTAATCCATTTAAGTTCAGCTTCATGTCTCTTTATATTTTTTAATCTAGTTGATGAATTAGGATCATATATAATTTTTTCAACCGGCTGAATTATAATTTTACTCGTTGAATGACCATTACTTTTGAAATGGCGATAAAGAAATGTATAATTTTTTTTAGGCTTTTTCATTTACGAAACCCTTATATATATATCCGTATTTTCAATATTGTAAATACAGTCACGCCTTCCCTGTTTATCTACTGTTCAGAATTTTAATATTTGCCTCTCGTCGATAAATATTCAGTGTAATTTAAAAGACTTTAAGCACTATGTTCGTTTGGGTGCAGATACTCACTCTGTTAGGGTATTTCTGCCAATTTAAACAAAATGAATTAATACAAGGGTCATCCAATAAAGAATGAGACTTTCTTCATAATATGAAAACCTGCGTGTGCATTTAGTTAAAATTCACCATAATAATAGTATGACATCTTAGTAACTCAGGAACATAAACAATATGTTTGTGATTGATAAGTTGCCATAGTAACGGGATGTTTTGTGGAAGGACTTGAAGACGCATGGCCACGTTTACATTATTTTTTGAATACCAACGGTTATTGAAAGTCTTTTAATTTCACTCATAGATAGAATATAACCTCTTGATATAGTTTCGTCTACTAAACAATCTTAGTGTTACATAAAATGCTATAAAAGATGAACCAAATATGCATATCCTTTATTTTGGTTGCCTAGCAACCGATTTACTTGATTTTTTATAAACACACTACTTTGTGTTGCTATGGTAACTATGTAGGTGAAGGATATCCCACAAAATGTTTCGTTATCTGCAGCTTATTGTTATTAAGTATACATGAACAGAACTGTGTTCACTTTAATTGCCTTTGACTATTTGATATTAACTTTTAAAGTAAAGAGATCAGGGAAAATACCGGTATTTCTTGAAAATTTGATTTTTTAAGCTTTGTTTCTATGGTAACAGCTCAAGAATCTGAAACATTACTTTCCCCTATTGGCTATAGACAGATTGCATGAGCATATATAAGTACTAGTAGAAAAATAAACTATACATCTTAATCTGTTTCTATGGTAACCACCTATAGTGAGCCGTCCACGCATGTTTGCCCAGTCTTCTAATGTTGCCTAGCAACAAAAGTTGGAACTATGTAAAACGTCGAATATGGTACATTTGAACAGCCAAAAAGACGAGCTAGCTTTGAAAGAAATTTCATAAGCCTAGCATGTAAATTCACTGAGCTATAGAAAAAGTCTCATTCTTTATTGGATGACCCTCGTAGTTTCTCATAGTTCAAATACCATGATAATCTTAAAAATCGCCCTAAACAACAATAATAATCGAAAGTAAGCTGCACGACATTTATTGGTGACATTGATTTATGCATTTGTAAAAAAAAACACAACAGAAATTATCAGCTGAAAAGATTCATTTTTTAAAAAAGTCATAATCACTCAAGACAGGAACAGTTAATATATTGGCACATGCATTGGTATAAGGCATGTAAGGTAAACCGCTATATCCATCCACTGCTTTCGGATGATGAAATCTAAGCCTTGGACTTGGGTCAAACCCAAGAGAGGGTATGGTATCTAATCCTGTCACAAATCCTAATAAATTCTGCAATCCAGTTGGTTCATCTGAAAGAAGAATAAAAACGAAATGATCAACTGATGATTTGACTTATCAAAATATTGAAAATTGATATATGAATAGCGTATTGGGTTCTGGCAGAAAGCAGAAATTGATTTAATCTGATGCAAGGGGTGTGAGAGTTGACACCTTATATACTAATTATCACAAACAGACTCGATGAAAACGAGCCTGTCATGTACCAATTTGATAGGTTCTCTTTATTTCTAAAGTGTCCATTTTTCTAGATTATTTGTTGTGCCATTTCGAGTTGGTAGAATTTTTAAAACTTCTTTTTGTAATAATGGCATTCTTTCATATTCTTGTCGTTAAAGAACGTTGCAGAAAGCAGAATAAGTCAGTGCTAGGGAGCGTGCTGGTTGTGTTATTACCCATTTACTCTCCTGAATAAAATAGACTCAATGAAACTGAGTCTGTTGTTTTCACATTTTTAGGTTCTCTTAATTTTTAACGATCCATATTTTCCATATTATTTTGAAGTTATTGAAAAGTATGTCAATTTTAGAGACCAATGCCGTGTCAAAAATATTGCACATCTCAAATATGGAAGCCTTGTGCCAGGCTATTAAAATATTACGCCCAAGGCATTGCTGTTTTTATTTTGACAGTCAGACAGAGGAAAAAGCGAAAGTCTGATAATAAGAATTTAGGACAACTGACCAAATTTAATTGTCAGAAAGTGTTATGATTCTATGCATCTCTTCCGGTGATAAATTCTAAATTGAGGACACAGGAGCTTGTCACAACCCCTTAGAATAGAAAAAGTAGGGCTTTGTTTACTTTTATATTTTACAGATACACGCCTACTTATTCTAAAAAAAGTATGACTAGTTCTTGTGATTGAGGTTTATTCCAGCTTGGCGATGTAGTGTCTCAAATAAGACATCCATGAAACCTGACCATGCAAACTTTGCACATTGTGTAGCCTAGTATGAGTTGAAATAACTCATGGAAATTTTTAATTGCAAGCGCTATCTTGTTTTTCTTAAACTTTGGAAATGTTATCAGGATATTATATCTTACATGGCTTTGATATCTGTAATAAAACATGTATTAGGTTGCCCCTTTGTGTAGCCAATTTATATGTTTTAAGCAATCCATAAAAAAGTACCCATCACACATGCGTACAAGTCAGTCGTCTTTTCGCTTGTAGTCCAGTCAAACTAGCGATAGTTTTAGCCAAACCCAAAACAAAATGCAACACAAAGGACAACAATTCCTATGTATCATAAAAAATAGGGCAAAATCTGAAGATATGAAATTGGCCTTTTCGCATGGTTTCAAGACATAAGGTCTGTCTGCCTGTTCAAATATACTGGTTGTATGCTCTATTTTGATTACAGAAAAGTTTACTTACTGGTCACGAATTGCGTTCAAACATATTTAATATTAATTAAGGAGATATATCTTTCAAACGCTCATACGTGCATGAAATTTTTCCTGTATAAACAAAAATGCTTTATTATCAAGGAGACGGATACCTTTGGCCTCATTGTTGATGAACACTTTATACATCTCACATAGATCACTTTACCACCATACAGCTTTTGAGCAATCCACAGCATGCTTATCAGTCTTTCTAGAGTCACTTCCTGGTTTGATACCGTTTACAATTTTGTGACACGCTGGGTGAACTTTAGAGAAAACCATTTGCATGAACATAAACTACAATTATCTGACAACAATATTTAGAAGTATTTTGACCCAAATATAATGTATTTCTGTTATTATTTACATTTTTTTCATTTTGACCTTGAAAAGTTCAAGACCAAAAATTGTAAATATATATTTTTCTATCAAAAATTTATACATTTTGGGCGAAAATACTTCTAAATATTGCAGTCGGATAATTGTAGTTCATATTCATGCAACTGTAGCTGTATGTTGGGGCGTAAAGTGATCAATGTGAAATGTATAAAGTATTCATACAACAACGTGGCCAAAGGTATCCGTCTCCTTGATAAAAAACATTTTTTGTTTATACAGGAAAAAGTCATGCAAGTAAGAGCTTTTGAAAGATATATCCCCTTAAATGCTTCTTGGGTGATTTTATAATATTGTGTTAGTTTAAAACGGTATCGAAAAACACACCCACTAGGTTCTGCTTTTTTACAACTATTTTATTGTAAAATTATTATTCTAGTGATGAGTTTTGCAGTATAAATATAACATTGTTTGTAAAACAAGATAAGATTTACTTTTAATAAGAAAATAAACACTGTCACTAATATCTCCTCTGACCACAGCAGTAGATTACCGAAAATGTATAGCAATAAAAACTTCAAACGAGCAGCATAGAAAAAATACTGAGCAACAAAATAGTGCAGTTGATTTGCCCCGTTATAGGTTGAAAGAAAATTATACCTTATAAGTAACAGCTGAATAAAGGTACATTCTTATGTTCTATCAAATATTTGCTAAAGTAACATATATAGCCATATAAAATATGTCATGAGGTCCAATGTTTTTCAAACTGTTGTCTTAGACAGTTTATCATATGACGTAACTGTTATTCAGTGAATAAGGTCATGTCATAAATAATGTTATGACAACAAGTTGCATGAACTTTTCGGCGGGATCAAGTAAAGTCATAACAAAGTCTGTTACAACAATGCAAATTTTCATTAAATAAACAAACTTTGAAGGCGATAAAATTGCATTTGAAAGTTCATATAATGTTTATCAGAATCTTACACTCGTGGTCATTTCATTTTGAATTAATTAAACTCGCCAAGAGCTCATTTAATATATTTCATATGAAATGATCACTTGTGTAAGATCCTCTATATAAAATAGAGCCCAAGGTGCTAAGTTATGGTGAATTCTAACTTTTGTAATATTCATCTGAGGAGAAATAAAATTAACCCATACAGTTATTTAAAATCGATCAACTATTTTGCGTACCCAGTTAACTGTTAACATAGTCAGCAACACAATAAAGGCTAGTGCTATTTGTATATTTAGGTGCAATGTTTAGAAAGTATGGGAAAGTTTAGTGTATACCTAATTTTCTACGTGTCATTTTTTCAATAATTTCCAAAAGAAATCATATTTCTGTCACATTGAAACCAATATAAATCTCTGACTGTCTCTATTGTCATTTGTATTATATGTGTGTATCATATAGTATACTAAATGTTGTCTTATCTGACAGCTAGTAGCAAAAGTCCAAATTTCATTGACATTAGATAAAATATATGTTGAGCTCTTTTATTTTAATTTATAAATGCTTAAATGAAGATTTGACCAGCTATTGAGAGTTTGGTACATATCAGCAAATGCGTCTTTTAATTGATCATGCTCACGCAGTGGGCTAGCTTCTAAAGTCTGGTCTGAGCCTTCCTCTCCATCCACACTTTGTGTATGCGAGTAGCAAAGGCTCTGGGCAGTCAACAAATTTGCACATAAGCGACTGAGCCTTCATGACCTGTTATTGCTATAAGTACCAACGTCAAATGTTTTGGTTTATTTGATTTATTTTTTGCGTTACTAGTTATAATCTTTTCATTTATTTGAAATCTGTATCAAATTAATAAGATGTAATATATGTATCAATGATATTAAATGTTCTTATTTGGCATGTTTAATATAAAATTTTATATAAAACAATGTTTCACTGTTAGACTAGGTCTAAATGACTGAAATAATGCAGAAATAATACACTTTAACAAAACTGCCAATACATTATTAAAGTACGAGGGTCAGTCAAAAATAATCAAGAGGTGGTTGATATATTTTGACTGGGTTTGGCACTTCTGACAGACACTTAATACATATATAGAATGAACCTGCATGCTTCATTGCATATAAAACTTGTTGTCTTTTCAATTTCAATATGTTGTTGCTAGGCAACCGAATTGTTCTATGTTTTGTTGTACGTTACTTTATGTCCATTCTAGTATTGCAATCATCTTGGTGGGGAAGAGAGAGCTGGTTGTTTTGCTTAATTTGTCTTCCTGGTGTTTCGTGATGGTTGAGTGGCTATTCCTCGCGGTGCCATGGGGTTGTCTGCGGCGGTAAGTGATTGTGGTATTTCCTTATCATACTCACTTACTATTTTTAATACTCACCAATGAATAAACGCCTAAGATTTAGGCACCAGAGGCTAGATACTTATAGGAAACATGTGAAATATATTCATTTTTTCCAGAAATGTCATCTCTTATATCAAGTTGATGTTCTTGCCCATTTATGATGCCATGCAACATATGTTACGGCCTTTAACAAGTTTCTTCGATGGTGTTCTTAAACCTGCAAAATCTATAGAATTCTTTATTATATGAGCAAGACAATCCCAAATATGTAAGATACCCAGCAGCAGGAATGTTTTATATAAATTTATTTACATAATACCTACCAGATTTGGCTCCTTAAAACTGGGTGTATGGGTTGTTTAATTGCTCATATAATACAATACATTTAAAGTAGAAATGCAAACTTGGTTTTTCACCAGGCCAAATGTGTATGTAAGTACAAAATAATCAAATTATTTTGAAATAAAAAGCACAGATCGGCTATAAAAGTAAATGTTATTGGTCACAATTTACAATTTTAAAGGGTAATCTAATTAAAGTAATACTCATAACACAGTAGGTAGCTGTAATTTTGCTCCAAAAGCTTTTATATTTAGCTTAAGTAACCAGCATGCAGACTATATGAGTAATTCAAATAATTAGACAGTTTAAAGCCTTCTTTCTGTAGCTTAAACTTTTAAGTTTCTTTTTCTTAATTCAATAGGCCTATGGTAACATATGTAACAGGCTCTCAGAGACTAATACCCAGGCGTACAGAATGCAAAAATCTCTTAAAAGACACAGCCTGAAATTCCCTTTAAGATAGGATAAGTTTGCGAAATTCCCTAGTTGGGAGCAAAAACATTAGCAGCCATCAGTCTAGAGGTGGGCCCCGAGAAATTTAAACTTTTGAAAATATTTATGCTGGAAAATGGAGGTTGGGTCTTGACCCCAACACCTTAAGATCTGCGCATATGATACAAACAGGGAAATAAACATGCATCAATGCATAATAAAATTCGTTGTGAAAAGAATTGAATCATACTAGTATTGTCTTGATATAAATGATCACGAATCAATGTATTGTTCGTTCTGTTGATAGCGCAAATACCAACAGTTGGACAGTTTAGCTGCATATTTGATGATAATTATGAGATATTTTATTATTATTTCTCAATTAGGCGATTCTAATGAACAACATAAGCATAAGTTTTACGAGAACAGACCAATTATGTGTTTTGGTTATCATAAATACACACACCTTTTCTGGTCTACTGATAAGCTGGGTATTTATCATGTTTATGTTAAATATACGGTATTTTGCATGCAAATTATATTAATCGAGAAATAATTTATTATCAAAGTCACATAAAGCATTGACTTAACCACCATGTGATTAAAATACATGATATTGCGTTAAAAAATAATTTGTGTTGGTTTAATACGACTTTAGCAATACAAACTATAGCTTTAATGAACAATTTCTATTTATGGTCGCCATATTGATGACGTCATAACTAGCCTCAGACGCGGATTTGAGATGGGTGACCACCTTCAAATTCAAGGTGACCCCATTGAAGACTTTGATATAGGTCACCATAAATCGGCACACAATTTGCACGGGACCTATTTTTTGTCCATAAAGGTCCTGACTATAACTTAGAAGTCAAAAACTGGTTTCTGTTGTTGAAGTCATCAACTTATGAACATGCTCTTGCAAAACGAATATGTTGTAAAATGATTACACCATAGGAAGAGAAGCGATGAACATCTCCATCAAAAAAATTACAAAATTAAAATCGCCCCCTTTACAGGTTTTGGTATTAACGTTTAAAATGACGCGTATAACAGTTTCGCGTAGGTGTTGGTAGGCGGAGCAGAACCCATTGTTCCCTTAGCCAAACTTTCTACGGTTGGTCCGGGTCGAGTCGGATTGATAATCTGGCTTAAAAGATTGGGAAATACCACAATCATACACTGCAGACCACTGAACCCACAGCATCATGAGGAAGAGCCACAGAACATTCACAGTAACAAGACATCCACAAGACAAATCAGAAAAGAAAAGCAAACAGCTCTCTCTTCTTCTTCAAGATGATTGCAAAATTAGAAAGGACACCAAGTAGTGCACAACAAAACATAACGTAAAGCTTTAATCGTCTGGTTAGTCGCGGCCTGGTGGGCCCACCATGTCTCAGCTTGGTTTTCTGTAACTCTGACTATCTGTGAGTCGTGAGGCCTTTTTTGTTTCATCATAGTGTGTTAATTTGATTTGATTGCTTCTCCATGATGATACAAAAATTGCAATAGTTAGGAAACCTCCGTGCGAGCTTAACATGTTTTGTGCTTTGGTACCAGTAAAATGCCTTTAAGCCCCCGGTGGCTTAGGCTGTTGTCCGTTCTAAGACGGCGGTTCTGTTGTTGCTGATCTATTGTAATAATGTACTTCCCATTGTTTGTGGTGGTTATGTCTTTGTTTGTGTCCATTCTAATTTTGCAATCATCAGAGCTGGTTGCTTTGCATTTATTGTCTTGCAGATGTCTTGCTAATGTAAATGTTCTGTGGCTCTCCCTCATGGTGGCGTGGGATGGTATTCAGTGTCTGATCGTGGTATTTCCTGATTATACTCGCTTGCTCTTTGCAATAGAACGGGAGTAGGCTAGTGCCTTCGAATCGGACTTCTAATCCCTTTGTAATTCTTCAGGGGCGGGGGAAGCCCGTACTCCCATCCGTGCAGGGTTTAAGAATTAACATATCGAACTTGTCGCATTTTCAATTTAAAAATAAATAGATAAATAAAAATGAAATTTTAGCAACCTCCAAACTATCCCCATTCTGTATTTTGTACATTGAACTTAAGACAGGATCCAAAATTGCATAGAAATGACCCCCCAAAACGAGTCCAATTTTGTTTTTCCCCCTCCCCAAAATATAGACAAAATCTTCATACCCCGCCACATCATTTTTCTGATCCCCACCCCCCCTCACCATAAAAAATATATTTAAAATTTTGAGCCAACAAAAACGGTTCGAGCCTAAGTATACATGTAGCCTATATGGAAATATCAGAGTAAACCCACCCCCTGGGGTTCACGCCTTACCAGGTCGCAAATATAGGGTTTCACGCAGCTGTTTCGCAACGTATTTGGCTACGATGTCATTATAATGAACCCAGTGAACACGTAAAATCGGACCACTAATCGGCCCGCCAGCAAAACGCCATTCGATGGCGTTTCGCTTGCATGCCGATAGTGGCTCGATATGGGATGCTGGCTGGGAAATACCACGCTAATCTATGGCGAGGGCCTGTTTTCATGGGACCTGAGTTTTGGTCTCACTGTTGAAAGCATTTGCTCATTTCTGCTTGGGCAAATCTTTGGTCAGCTGGTCGGGCATTCGAGGTCTGATTGGCTATTGATCTTTTGCTCATTTTACCCGCCACACATGCATTTTGTGAGATGTTTTTGAAGTTGTGCGCGAATCTTGGCAGCCATTTTTGCGATATGGAATATGTGATGATTTTTGGGGAAACGTAAGTCTTTTATTAATATAATTTTATCTTATGATCATACATTTAGGTACTATTGTTCACAAGTTGTGACAGAAAATGGCCAGACAGAAGCATTGAGCAGTTTTGTCACTGGAGATATTTGCGGCTGTAGAGAAGTGCGGCGCGGATAACAAAACTAATCTTATAGTCTCTTTGCTTGCATGCTTTTGTTGTCGTCTGCTGACTTTTCAAAATTAACTTTCAACAAGCGTCTTTCAGTAACATAATCAAAGATAGATCCAGATCAGTAGGCCTACCGAAGTTCTCGGTCCTGATCTTGGTCCAAACTGTTTGCAAAGGTTATCAGCAGGCGACTTAAGTCGCCAAGGATTAATCATACATGCTCCCTCCAAATAGGTCTAAATGATTTGAACCTGTTAGTCGGCTAAGACAGCATAGGCCTGCTCACACTGCCACTTAGGCCTATCGCATGTACGAGCAGTTTAGGTTCAGACGAGCCTGCACTTAGTTGTTTGCACACTGCACATCTGAGGTTCGTAGGTAAAGGCTTATGCAGTTTATGGTTTCGAGAAGATTGGTCAGACTTGGTGGTGTTGATCCACCGTACCGCAAAAAAAACAAAAAAAAAAAAAAAAAACAAAAAAAAACAAAAAAAAAAAAAACATGCGGCTACTGCAGTTGCATATATACTTTGTCTAGTTCGCTGAGTTGCCCCTCCTTTATCGAAAGCTGAATTGTCCTTTTGTTTCTGGTGCACAGATATGGCCAATTTTGTTGATTTTACTATTTCAAATGGAAGCTCTGGGACCATTACTCGGTATTTGCTTGACTAGATAAAGGGAATCGTCAGATCCACTGTGCTCTTGAGCTAGACCTAAGATTAGGCCTAAGAATGGATTTTTCTGTTATGTCCCATTCTTAGGCCTAATATTTTGGGTCACATTTTGTTCAAATAGGAACACTCTAACATTTGACTCAAACTCTTATAAAAAGACCAATTTGTCTGGTGTAAAAACTATTGCAATAGTAAGTCCCTTACCTCTAGTTGATGTTCACACAATAATATGTCAAAAATATTGAAAATCCACTTTTGTAGAAGCAAATAATGATTTGTTTACAAAAGGCAGTGGCTAGAGGTACGGATCCGTACCCCTAGCCTGGGAGGCTAGGGATACGGATCCGTACCCCTGGTCTCGGAGGCCAGGGGTACAGACCCGTACCCCTAGTATATTTTACCATGTCAGGCTACAGGTGCGGTCCTACAGGTACAGACATTTAACCCTGATGAGAAATTCTAAAGTATCATGATGATAAGTGTTAGAAAATACCTTGTTGTTGTGTTATGAAATACCAATCCAGTAAGTCGCCATTTGCAATGTGGGATAACTCTGTATAGTAAATATAAAAACGAAACACGGAATTGGGACAAGTGGCGCGGGATTAATGTTGTGTTATTATACCCGCTTTTTCGTTAGAAAAATAGGGTATATTAATTTCGTACCAAAGTCGGTCCGTCGTCCGTGCCTCTGTCCGTCTGTCCGTCACGTTTCTTGTAATTGTATCTCCTCCTTAACCATTGGACATAGCAACTTCAAACTTTGTAGATGCATAGATCACATGATGTAGAGGGTACTGGGCGACAATTCCTGTGACCTTGACCCCAAGGTCAAGGTCTAAGGTCAAATAATGTATTTTCTTGTAAATGCATCTCCACATAAACTTTTGGAAGGAGCAACTTCAAATTTTGCCTGTGCATAGGTCACATAATGTCGAGGGTACTTGGCAACAATTCATGTGACCTTGACCTTTGGGTGGTTCAAGGTCAAATAATGTATTTTTTTGTAAATGCATCTTCTCCTGAACCATTGGGCATAGCAACTTCAAAGTTGGCAGGTGCTTTGGTCACATGATGTGGATGCTACTGGGCAACATTTTGTGTGACCTTGACCGCAAGGTCAAGGTTATATAATGTACTTTCTTGTAAATCCATCTTCTCCTAAACTGTTGGATATAGCAACTTCACATTTTGCAGGTGCATAGGTCATATGATTTGAAGGGTACTGGACAACATTTTGTGTGACCTTAACCACAAGGTCAAGGTCATATAATGTATTTTCTTGTAAATGCACCACCTCCTTAACCATTGGACATAGCAACTTCAAACTTCACAGGTGCATATGTCACATTATGTAGAAGGTACTGAGCTACATTTTGTGTGACCTTGACCCCAAGGTTAAGGTTATAGGTAAAAAAGCGGGTATTTGCGATGGTGTACCATCGACTGCAGCTCTAGTTATTATTATTATTAAATCAAATTAAAACTTGTTAGTCATGATTTGTTTTTGCTGTTTTCACTTTCGGTATGTGTCATTAGCGAGGGTGCGAACAACATTCTGTGATTAATTGGTCGGCATAACGCACCCACAAAGACATCTTTAAACTTAAAAGAACAAATTACAATGATTGGCTGAATGTTTTAATGTCCAACCTCAAAGACATCAGAAGAACTTAAGAATGTCCTTAATTAGCCTAATCCGTACAAACAGTATCTAGACCTATGATTATACCTATGATAATAACTATTTGATGTAACCTCCTAATTCTCGCTGCTCATTTATAAAACTCCAAGAAAATTATGTTCAGTCTCACTTTGTCAGAATGGCTCAAATGCTGAACATAGGGAAAAAGTTTGAGCACTTTTCCTCTTTAGAAATTCCATCCAGCAGTATCAGAAGGAAGTAAATGTTCAATTTTTTAAGCGCAGTTTGCGAACCATTGCAAAGGCACAGCCACGGATACCATGAACGTCTGAAGTATTATGAGGTATCATATCATTGTATACGCGGTGGCAAGGACTTTAAATCCAGGATTACAGGAATGAGAGAACAGAGGTAATCTATCTATCTATCTATCTATCTATCTATCTATCTATCTATCTATCTATCTATCTATCTATCTATCTATCTATCTATCTATCTATCTATCTATCTATCTATCTATCTATCATCTGTCTGTCTGTCTGTCTGTCTGTCTGTCTGTCTGTCCGTCCGTCCGTCCGTCCAACCGTCCATCCATCCATCCATCCATCCATCCATCCATCCATCCATCCATCCATCCATCCATCCATCCATCCATCCATCCATCCATCCATCCATCCATCCATCCATCCATCCATCCATCCATCCATCCATCCATCCATCTATCTATCTATCTATTTATCTATCTATCTATCTATCTTTTTGTTTTGCAGGTCATGACAAGTAAACCCAGCCAGCACACTATGTCGGACCCACATCGGTCCGCCCACAAAATGCCATTCAAATAGCATTTCGCTGGCAGGCCGACCCTGGCCTGCTTTTTTATGTTTAGTTTTGATGTTAGTTTTGATACAATGCGTAAATTAAGATAAATAAATAAATGAATAAATAAATAAATCAACTATTATATTTTCAGATAAACATTTTTGGTGCTCAAAAGAGTCTTCACAATGAGATTGTTCCTTTGAGCACCAAAAACTTACTTTAAAAGTGATCGAAAATACAATTTTACACACCACCCGTCCGTCTGTACGTTTGTCAGTCTGTACAATTTTATTATTTGTTTTCGTGCTTAGAAGTAACATAAGTACCTTAAGGATCTAAAAAATATTAAGTTTGTCCATACGTCTAAAGGTCCTAACAAATAAACCCAGCTAGCACACAATGTCGGACCAATATCGGTCTTCTAGCAAAAGGCCATTCAAATGGCATTTCGCTGGCAGGCAGACTCTGTCCCGCTTTTTTATGTTTAGTTTTGATGTTAGTTTTGATATAATGCGTAAATCAACTTTTATATTTTCAGATAAACATTTTTGGTGCTCAAAAGAGTCTTAACGATGAGACGGTTCTTTTGAGCACCAAGACCTTACGTTAAAAGTGATAGAAAATACAATTTTACACACCACTTGTCCGTCTGTCCATTCGTTAGTCCGTACAATTACATTAAAAGAAAATAGAATAATAAAAAAAAATCAATATGGTCGATCATGTTCGACTCTTCTTCCTGAAAAATCTATTCTTCCAGCTCATCCATGGGCTAACATGGCAGGTCGACGTAATAAAAAACGCTTTTACATTTGTTCTGAAGTTATTGATAGTATCACAGATGCAAATTCTAGATGTTTAGGAGGTGGTTTGGGGTGGTTTAGATGTGGTTTGCAGTGGTTTGGGGTGGTTTGGGGCTAGCATGACAGGTCAACGTAATAAAAAAGTTTTTAAATTTCCTCTTCAATTATTGATACTATCTCAAAAACATATTCTGGGTGTTAAGAAAGTGGTTTGGGATGATTTAGAGGTGGTTTGGGGTGTTTTGGGGGTGTTTTGGGGGTATTTCCACGGACCCTGACAGGTCATATCATTTCACGAAAAAAATATTTCCTTTCGCGGTTAATCTTCCTTTTATAGGATAATAATAATAATAATAACACAACATAAATCCCGCACCACTTGTCCCATTTCCGAATTCCTGTTTCGTTTTTATATTAACTATACAGAGTTATCCCCCATTGCAAATGGCGACTTGCTGGATTTGTATTTCAAAACACAACAACAAGGTATTTTCGAACACTTACATGTATAATCATGATAACTTCTCATCAGGGTTTTTTGTCTGTACATGTAGCCTGACATGGTAGAATATACTAGGGGTACGGATCCGTACCTCTAGCCTCCCAGGCTAGGGGTACTGATCCGTATCCCTAGCCTCCCAGGCTAGGGGTATGAATCCGTACCCCTAGCCACTGCCTTTACAAAAAATGTCTCCAAAACACATGTGCTCAACACAATGACATCACAGTGTTATAAATGGCTGAGTCCTCCACGAAAAAAGCATGCAGTGACCATTGGCTGTTTTGGTCACATGATAAAATCTGCTGGGTTGGCACTGGTTCCATGTTCGAAATAATATCTTTTAATTATACATACTGGGCAGGGGGGCATACTTTGACCTTTGAGAGACAAAATGGGTAGATATTTTTTTTGAAAACGTTGATTATTCTGCTTTGTATATCTTTATAGTTCATTTTGCTGATGCACTTAATTTTATTTATATGTACAGAATGTGGCCCTAGCTTATAGAATATGTTGAACTGATGAAAATAAAATAAATGCTTACAACTTGCAAAGTAAACAAACTGTAGTATAAACAAATCACTAATTTTGCCTCTATTGTACACAAAAACCATAACCTTGTTTGACCATTATGAATTTAAATTTACTTACAAACAAATTTATGGTCCCAGAACTACTCTTGAGCAAGACACTTTATCAGACTGCTTACAATAGTTACATACATGAAAAAGATTGACTGGGACCTAATTAATCACCAAAACAAACAAGCAAAACAAAAATGCTGATCAGGCTGGGCTGTGCATGGGCTGATCTGCAAATTTGTTTTTTGTTTGTTCCTCATTGTGTGGCTCATTAGATTTACATTCCTATTTCAGATACAAACTCTAGGATGCAGGGAGATGCATGCCATTGCTGGTAAGATTGACCATTGTGAATGAAAAGGCCAATGGAAGAAGTCTATGAGTGGTTGAAGGGAGCAAAATCTCTGGTGAGTTATATATATTCACATTAAGTCTTTGCATACTGGGTAATTTTCATGCTTTTGTTGTCATCTTCTGACTTTTCAAAATTAACTTTTTCCCAAAAATTCTTTCAGGAACACTGTCAGAGTGTCAAACAGTTTGGATTTAGATCAGGACAGACATTTTTTCAGTCCTGATCTGGGTCCAAACTATTTGCAAAGGCTGACGGCAGATAACAAAAAGTCGCCAATAACAAGGAAAGAGCTAAAATTTAGAAAATTTGAGCGCTAAAAAACAACAGAATATAGGTCCTGATCTGGGTCTGAGCTGTTTGCGAAAGGTTATTAGCAGATGACAAAAGTCGCTGCTAGTACTAGCAAGAAAAGAGTTAATAAACTTATACACACAGAATAAGGATACATTGTGGACCAGCTTTAGAAATTCACACTTTACCCTAGTAGTACATAGGGCCAGATAAGCAATTTTTTAGTGTAAAATTGCTTATATTTTCTTACCCATCAGTTTAAACATGTGTTTTGGGTGCTCAAAAGAACCATCTCAATGAGACAGTTCTTTTGAGTACCCACAACATATGTTTTGGTTGAGAAATAAGAAAAAATAATCTTCTGTTACGCACTCTTATCTGGGGGCCTGCCCTAGTAGTAGTTATGGGGCTATTTCTTATTCTCTATTTTCCATGCTGGTTTCTAGACAGATTAGGTTGTAAACTTAATGCAGAGTATCAGCAAATTAAGAATTGGGACAGTCAACGTGAGATTTTGATAGTTATTGCATCATGGAGCTTCAAAGGTATATAGTTAAAACTCCAGATTCTATGCTGTTCACATTAATAAAGTATGGATGTAGATGAAGGCTCAGCATGACCAAAATTTAGACATATTCAGGGATTTTTTCCCCCAATCTTCAATTTTTTTTTTTATTTTTAGAACAGAGGTCAATCAAACTGTATGTCTGTATAAAGTAGATCCATGTGGCAAGGTTTTTGTACCTTGTTCCTAGAAGTGTACATGGGATAACCATATGTTTAATGTATTTTAACCCTTGGCCTGCTGCCTGAATAATCATGGCACATTCAGACACATGGTTTTCCAGTTAGTTTAGTTTCATGAGGCTGCATGGAAAACAGTAGATAGGTTCATCAGAAGCCAGCTGATCTGGATCTACACAATTAAGAGGATATAAACTTAGAGAACTCCATCTCAGTGAAAGTTGCACAGGTTTCAGGCACAGATCCAGAAAGTTTTGTGTGGTTGGTGGGGGTGAGGGGGAAGGGGTTGAAAATTTAGATGTTTTTTTGCATCAGTCTTCACTTTAGTCATCATATTTTTTAGGGGGTAGAGGGGGTCCATACCAATATTCTTAGCGGGCCAGCATTGGCTCCCCAGGGAAACACCATTTCAATGGCGTTTCTCTGGTGGGCTGATGATGACACCCGGTTATGACAATATGTGTATCCAGAATGATAAAGATTAATACAACACATTTAAGAAAGCCATCAATGCTGTCATAAAGATTAAAAGAATATGGAGTCACATTGTAGAAATTCCAAATGCTTGGATATTTCGGTACCTGCAGATTTGTTTTAAATACATGCCATACCTCACAATGTGAGATAAAATCTCACAGAATTTGGCCCTTCAGACAGAAAGCCGATTCCCATAAGATTTTCAAATCTCACAGAATTTTCAGACCATCTAAAAACACATTTAAAAAGAAATAATCATAAATCACACTTTATTATGTTTATCACAAGTTTCTTACATTAAAATAAGGCTTTTTGGTTATTTTGAGGGAGCTCTAAAGTGATTTTTGTGAAAATCTCACAGAATTTTATCAAATCTCCCTTAAAATTTTGGTTTATCTCGCAGATTTCTGTCCACAGATTATGGCATGTATGTTTTTTTCCCATCAAACAATTGAAGATACACATTTCACGTGGCATCCTGATCAAAATATGAAATGCTAAACATTTCATACTTTGATAAGGATACCACATGAAGACATGTGCAACTATAATGTTTGTCAGTGCACCCATATACAGATTTACAATACATAACTGTTGTTTGTTCCAGTCCAAATCATGGGGTATCCCGGCATATCAGAAGTGAACAGACTGGTCGTGTAAGAAATTTGTCAAAGAAGAAAATTGGTGAGTTACAGCATTCGCTTACTTTATTAATGGTAGTGTTTATTCTTAACCCTTATAATGGTAGCACAGCACTTTCACTTCAGTTTTCCTGTCAGTTCAATCGAGTGATTTCAAGGGAGCGCAGTGGCTCAGTGGTAGAGTGCTCGACTCGAGACCAAAGGGTGGCAGGTTCGAGCCTCACCGGAGTCACTGCGCTGTGGTTCTTGAGCAAGACACATTTATCCTAGCTTAGTACTGGTTCAACCCAGGAAGACCGGTCCTTGTTTAACTGAAAGATTGTTGATGGGATGTAAAGAATCAAATCAAACAAAAATCGAGCGATTTCAATTAATAGGATGAGCCTCACCGGCTGTCATCAGGGACCAAGCTAGGGGGCGACTAGGGCGAAATGGTCGCCCTGGGGGCCGAAATTTCGGCCTAAATGGGACCCAGGGAGAAGTGGGAGTCTCCCTAAAAAAAAAAATTTTTTTTTTTTTTTTTTTTTTAGGGAGACTCATTTTCATTCTGTCACCACACAAATGCAAGCTGTGGTGACATTATCAGACAATCTACTACCACTGCATCGTGTTTCTCCTTCCATTAAATAGCAATAGTATGTGCTTCTAAATTGACAGAAAATGTCGTAGTTTCGCGCTATAATTTCTCCCTATCTGACTGTCACTTCTCCCTAATTGTCCTGCAGGGAGAAGTCACTTCTCCCTAAAATTCTGGGCCAGCTTGGTCCCTGCTGTCATGTGTGTCATTGGTATGTGGCTACCATGTTTGCCAATGCAACCATATATACAAATTTACAATATATGTATACAACTGTTGTTTGTTATACCCGCCACTTTAAAAAGTGCGGGGTATTATGTTATACCCTCAATTCAAAAAATTGCGTATGAGTGTCTGTCTGTCTGTCGGTCTATGTGTCTTTACATGCCCACGATACATTATGAGGTTAGCAATCTGTACAGCCGTGTTTAGTGAGGTTAGGGTTAGTACAGTGTGGTGTTATGGGGTTAAAATGGGCTTGTGGGGTTAACCTTGTGAGGTTAACCCCATAAATTTGCAATGGCCACGGACCAATAGGAACCTCAGAATGTCCGTCCTGTAAGTACGGCCCTCTGTACGTCCATCCGTCCGTCTGTCAGTGCATCATTTTCACTATCTGCTGGGCAAATAAGTACATAGCTATGGCCCTTGATTGACATTAGAAATTGGTTTTCACTCTCTGTCTTTGGCATTCCTTTATTGATTTTCTTCAAACTTGGTATGAGAGTCGATATTGTGAAAGAGTGTTTTGGGTTTGCAGATGGGTAAGTTTTGACAAATAAGTACAGAGTTATGGCTGTTGATTGACGTTATAAATTGGTTTTTCACTCTCTATCTTTGGCATTTCTTTACCGATTTTCTTCAAACTTTGCATGAAAAGGTCTAGTTTCAAAATGATTTTCTTTGCATTGAAAATATCCCGTGGCGGGGTATGTTGCATGCCTGCAGCGCTTTTATTTTAGGCTAGCAAGTAATTATTAATTATGCAACAATATTATGCCCTTGCAATAATCCTTATTCTAGATATTTTGTAGGAAAAACTCAAGTATTCATTATTCTAAAACTAGTATCCTGTAATAGACATATGCCCCCATGGTAATATATTGTAATTGTATGAACAGCTGATTCCTACTGCCTAACTCACAGCTCTTTTGAGTTTGTGAACATGGTGTTAGATGGTACATACAGGCCTTTAACAAAAAGCAAAACATTTGTTGTGGGTACTCAAAAGAACCGTCTGACAATGAGACGGTTCTTTTCAGCACCCAAAACATGTAAATACTGATGGGTAAGAAAATATTTACAATTTTACGCTAATTTTTTTTGCTTCTCTGATCCTGTATACATACTACACAACTCTAGAAAACTTAAATGAGCTTGTACATGAGATTTCCAACAATGTGGTATGTGTGACCAGCAATGCTCAGACCAGCCTGCACATATGTGCAGACTGATCAGAGCTTTTGCTAGTCACTTAAATATTATATGACTGTTAAGCTACTGACCGAACAGCGTTTGGAGTTTCTAAGCTTAAAAGGGGGCTGCACAGGCCTGTCTGAGTCTACCCCTGTCAAAATGCCACATTGTTGGAAATCACATGTCACGGCTCAAATGAGCTTATACATGAGATTTTGGTTCTTATCTTATTTCAGCCCTAATGATGTGGTATCAGAGAATGTTGGTCGGATCATGTGAACAGGCTGATCATGTGAGAAATTGTCAAAGAAGAATAATGGTGAGTAATAGAAATTGCTTACTGATCTGGATCATAATTAAAAATTGCAAAATATTGTGACCAAAGGATTTTTTTCATCCATCACTTGTTCGTCCATCCATAGTCACTCGTACGTCGTCAGTTAATTTTTTTTTCAAACATCTTCCAAGCTCTGTGTGGAATGTCATCAAACTTCAAAGGAAGGATCTTTGGGTAGCCCCCTTTCAGAGTTGCTCAAATAGTTTCATTCCATGAGAATTCTAGCTGCCATAGCAAACACTTTAAAAATGGCAGGGTTTGAATATAAATTTGCACAAATAATCCCAAGTTTGGAGAAAGTATTTTGATCCATTGAAAAACATGGCGCCAGTTTTTCCTATGTAAATACATTTGTGTTAGGATATCTGTTTTAAATCTCGTCTAACACTACTGGGATATTTTGAAAAAGATTTGGCACAAATGATCCTTATGTGACCTTCCTCCAAGGTTAATTTTGATTGGTTGAAGAAAAAAAACTGTCAGTGGGTGGGGTCTGTTATAGGGTAAACTTTGTAAATTGTCTTATCCAAACCTTATGGGTCAATTTGAAATATCTTGGCACATATGACCATTGGGTGGAGCCATGTTTTCCTTATAATGTAGGGACATTTTTTAAAGAATATTTTTTTCAAGAGCTTCACACATCTGCGCAGTCTGATCAGCATCTTTGTTGTTCACTGCCTATAGATAGTAGAATAACCAATCTTTCTAAGTCCAGAATTTCAATACTGTAGCTTGTTTCTGTAGCTAAGGAGGCTGGTTTGAATCTTACCTGGCCGGTTATACCGAAGACAAATTTTTGGATGGGATACCTCTTATCTTTAGTCCTTTGGTGATTTTCATTTTGTTTGGGCTGACAAGTAGTTCACTTGATTAAGGTTTCGTTATCTCCATAAAAAAACACCAGTCATATTTTAAAACTTTGCCATTTTTTCCATCATTGGACCCACTTGACATAGAAAGCTTCAAAATCAATGGAAAAACTTTCTGTCGGGTCTGATCTGGATCTAAACTGTTTGCAACTGCTGTCACCTGTGTCAATACATTGTGTCCTTGACCAAGACACATTAATCCTAGCTTAGTACTTGGTCAACCAAGGAAGACGGTCCATTACGTAACTGAAAGATTGTTGATGGGACATATAGATTCAAATGAAACACAAAAGCAAAGAGTTAATCCTTAAAGCGCCAATCACAACTGCAGCGGACAACAAATTTTGCGTCATCTTTCCCAATTTTCGACAAAAATAAGGTATGATATTACACGAGAATCGTTTGCCAGCAGACGATTCTCCTGAAATATCATGCCTTATTTGTTATTTTTGAAAAAGTGGCAAAATTTGCAATCGTAGTCAACTGCAAATTATAGGTGGCGCTTTAAGGGTTAAATGTTGTCTTTTTTGTTTTGCAGATGAAGAATAGCTAGACAGTGAGATCAAGCTGGACGAGAAGATATTTTGTAACATGATCGGTCCCTGTGGTTGCGAGCTGATACACAGATATAACAGAGCAAGATTTAAAGGTAGTTTTCTTCACCTTATATCTTTTAACCCTTAATGCGCCAATCGCAACAAAAGTCATCTGCTTTTCTCGTCTGCTGAAATGTTTAAGAAGCCTCTATGGCAAACAATGTGGACCCAGATCAGACTGCTCCTTTAGGAGCAGTCTATTCTGGGTCCACGCTGTTTGCATCTATACTTAATTCGTCAGTAATGCTAGGCAATTATTTGCAGCAGACGACTTCAACAGACGACATTTTCAGATGCATTTTCTTTCTTGCGCTTTAAGGGTTTATTACCATAAAGCATATGCTTGATAGGTATGAGGACTTTAGTTAAGAGTGCATAACAGGAAAATAATTTTCTTATTTATCATCCAAAATATATGTTGTGGGTACTCAAAAGAAACGTCTCAATGAGACAGTTCTTTTTAGCACACAAAACATATGCTAAATATTATAGGTGAGAAAATATTTACAATTTTACGCTAGAATTTTTGTTTATCTAAACCTGTGTAGGTATTATGTAGTCTGTTGTCCATTTCTATTATCCCAACCTTGATGGAAAAAAGTTTAGCAATATACTTTGAGGATTCACAGTTTGGAAGAAATAGGACTTTTAATTTCATAGTGTCAAAAATATATGTTGTCAAACGTTCACAAGTACGATGACATTAACAGGTTGAGATTTCACATAATGTTAAGTCTGATTTTATGCCCCCTTGCTGAAACAGCTTATCTGGCAATAGTGAAAATAGTTTTTGACTAAAAGTTTCATTTTTCTGTCCAATGTTTAGATCTAAAAGCAAGAAAGTGAAAAACGGTTTAAAACTTGATGTTATGTTCACCCTTTTCGTACAGTTTTTAGTTGAAATCGTATTTTTCCAAATTACCTCCCTTTCAATTGAATAACGTTTGAAATTAAAATGCTCAGCAGATCAAATCCTCACTGTGAAGTTGGATTTTGTTTCTTTTGATCACTTGCGGGTAGCCATTAGGTCATTTTCAATGAACTGACGTGTTTGCGAACCTGCCAATTGAAAAGATCTAATGCTTCAAAGTTCACCTATGGGAAACACCATTATGAATAATTGCTAAACTTTTTTCCCTCAGTATATATACTGAAGTGAAGGTCTGTGAAACCTATATTTCACTGTTCTGAAGTTCTGCTAGTGATATATATATTGAAGCTTTATTATGTATGGATAATATAGATTGCAATGATTCAGTATGACCTTTGATCCCCAGTGGCTCAGTGGTAGAGGGTTTGACTTGAGACAGAGGGGTTGCCGGTTCGAGTCTCGCCGGCAATACTGCATTGTGTTCTTGAGTAAGAAACATTTATCCTTGCTGAATACTGGTTCAACCCAGGAAGACCTGTCCCGACATAACTGAAAAATTGTTGACTGGGACGTAAAGATTCAAATCATACAAAACAAAGGCACATCAATATTGGTTCTTCCTCACCTAAATCATTTTTTCCAAAAAAATTTTCAGGAGTACGATCAAAGTGTCAAACAGTTTGGATCTAGATCAGGCCCGACATTTTGTCGGGCCTGATCTGGTTCCAAACTGTTTGCAAAGATTATCAGCAGACGACACTTGTAGGCAAAGCGTTCTCCATTCACACTCATGCATGCAGCATATGTATCTTGTGGGACTGCAGGTTTACAGTGCAGTGGCTCAGTTGGTAGAGCGTTAGACTGGAGATCAAAGGGTTGCTGGTTCTAGCCTCTGCAAGACACTCATTTGATGCTTAGTACTGGTTCAACCAAGGAAGACGGGTCTCGACATGTCAAAAAATTGTTGACTGGGACGTTAAAAATCAAATCAAAAATGGTCAGATACTTTATCTACATCAAGCCTCACCAGAGCTATACTGTGTTATGTCCTTGAGCCAGACACTTTATCCTCTGCTAAAAAGTACTGGCTCCGAGGATGTAAAACTTAATTCTTGCATGGGAATTCGTTACGCGAAGCTGTTTGAAGCCTCTAAATCCATGTTCAAATCATGAGATTCACGTACTGTTTGAACATGGCTTTAACTTGAAAAAGCCTAAACTGGGCCCTGATTTGCATGCATGACGTTACAGTGGAAAGCGTTGCGGCCGTGACTGATCATTTCGCCGATGCTTTCGTTCGCGAAAACGTTGCACGCGTATATATGACGTTGTGGCGACGTAATGACGTTCAAAATATGACGCTGATGCCATTTTGTTTTGAGAAATCAAGTGTAAGAAAGGGGATATTTAATGTTTAAGTGACATTTTCAGCGCGGTTTATCCTGAAATCAGTTAAAATATGCAAGAATAACGATCACACCTGTGTGTTTCATTGCATTTACATTTGCCGGGTCCCTCGAACGATGTTTGAGCACTCGGCCTAACGGCCACTTGTTCAAACAGCTTCCTTGGGACCCGGCATATGTTAATGCATGAAAAAACATGTGTGATCCCTATATTCATGCTCTCAGCTCAACTGAGCATGGAATTTAAACTGTTAATAGAAATAAATTGCTGAAAAATAAAGACTTTTCACCCTCCCAAACTCTCAGATGTTGTGTTTGTCATGTTAATAAATGTTAAAGTTCCAGCAATTGTTGGCATTTATGATAAATTTTATGCGTAGTCAGGTCGAGTATCATATACTTAAGGAATCTTCTAACGCATACAGTAAACAATTTACTTCAAAAGCTTAATTATGTTAAACGCATTCAAGATTCTGATGTGAAACAAATATTAAGTTTTATTCATATCATGTGTAAAAATTTCAGAACAATACGTTAGATATTATGCAAATTACTGCTTCTTTAATTTGAAAGGGTCAAAATCGAAAGTCACAAAAACCTGAAATTTAGGCTCAAGTCGTTTCACTAAGGCAGTTTTACTTCATTTGTCATACTAAACAATGAAACACGTCAATTTGTAATGAGAAATGTATGCAATTCACGGTGGGTCATGCTTCAGACTCAATGCGGACCTTGGCATACAACTTTTATCAGTGGGTCAGTGCTTGATGTTATTCTTTGGCTGGGCCTGCCGTGGCTCAAATGAGGGTTTTCTTAAGCTGATTGTCTGTGACTTGGGGGCATTTTTCTTTGTTTTATCAGATTATGTTTATTTTGAATGTTTCCCAATAACGCTACACTGGATACATCTGGATACATGTAAGTAAGGAAGCCTGCACGCGAGGTTTGCTTTTTTTCTTTGGTTTGACATGTTAAAGCAAAATCTAGGGCGAACATTTGGCAAATAATAGTTAAAGCCCCAGTGACATTGGCAGAGCGTTCTAGGGCGGTAGTTCTGCTGTTGTTGATGCATTGTTTATTGTTGCCACCCACCATTGTTTTGCGTTTTTTTTTGTGTATGGCTGTTGTTTTGTTGTGCAGTACTTACTGTCGTTTGCATTTTTTCGCTGAGAGAGAGAGAGAGATGGTTGCTTTACTTTTATTGCCTATAAATGTTATTTGATGGTAAGTGTTCTGTGTCTCTTCCTCACGGTGCCATGGGTAAGTCTGCAGTTTGTTATTGTGGCTTTTCCTGGTCATACTTACTTTTCCATGTGATTTTTCTGAAGTTCAATTTTAAAAATCAACATTTTGAGCACTGTCAGCAGGGCTCTGTTGTACGCCAACAGAATAAATGATTTACCAAAGCCATTCTGCTACCCTGTTTGAAACCTAATCGAGCACATATGCGATGTGATTTTCAAGAAGTATTAAATTACTTGCGTATGCGTTTTGTCTGTGCAATTTTAGAGATGCAGAAGATATAAGTTGGATAATTTTCTTATTCTATGAATAATTGAAAATGGTGCACTTAACCTTTGGATACTTAAATTCTTATCGCACAAAAAATGGAATACATTCTGTAATGTTTTTTTTGTTTTTTTTAAAGTGGTCAATTTTTTGCGACTTTCGCTTTTTGAAGTTTTCAACTCAAACTTCAATATCTTAAATGTTATTAGTCAGTTGTCTCTGAAAATAACCATGCGCTACTGGGAAACATTGTTCTAATGTATTCCAAAGTATCTTTTATTTTGAAAATCAAATTTTTGAGAAAATGGCAAAACAAAAGTGTATGCGTTAGAAGATTCCTTAGGTGTAAACATTTTATAACCTCAGGGCCTGGTTTAATCCTCGAAACATCCTGATTTGTCTTAGAAAATATTGTTGACTGGGAGGTAACAAACAAATAAGCTTTATCTACTTTGATGAAGACTGTATTTGGTCTTTGTAAACAGCTACATGCGACAACACAGGTTTAGATAAACAAAATTTTTCAGCGTAAAATTATTAATATTTTCTTACCCATCAGTTTAACATATGTTTTGGGTGCTCAACAGAACCGTCTCATTGAGACGGTTCTTTTGAGTACCCACAACATATATTTTGGTTGAGAAATAAGAAAATTAAATTTTCATTACGCACTCTTAACTAAAGGCATGTGACAACATGGTGAAAATTATGACTGAAATATGAGTTATGCTCAGAAAACTGCAGCATACATTTTGCAGTGTTCAGTGCATCACTCGTATTTCGGTCGAGGTTTTGTTAAAAATTTATTTCTTTTTATCACATGACGTCCCATAAAAAAGTGATATATAACTAGAATGCTAAAAAAATCGATAAACCACTAGTGTTTTACAGATTTAGTAACATAACAAATGATGTCCATTATATCATCGCGTAAAATATGACGCAATCTTAACGTTTTGACGCCAAAAATGCAATTTTTGAATAATTTTAATGTCATATGATAAGTACAATCTAACATTTGTGCTCCTGTATTATTGAATTTATTAAACTCGTTGGGAAAAAAATGATAAAATGCTCGGCAAGCCTTGCATTTTATCACTTCTCCCCAACTGGTCTAATAAATTCAATAAAACATGATCACTCATTAAAGATTCTCTATGTATACACATTACAGCAAAATTACAAGCACTTAAATAAAATAGTTACTAATTTTTACAAAAGGGATTCAGAAAAAATTCTATAGACTGTTGTGAACTGAATGTACCCCTGATTTGAGATTTCAAGATAGAGCAGCATAACATCGCAAAGTACAGTCTCTGCATCATGCACGAGGTCATATAAAACCACACTCATTCAAACAAATTTTAAATGAAAAATAAAACGTTAACCACTGAAACCTAATACAGTAAAACCTCAAAAATTTTACCTCCTATTTTTCTATACACTCTCATTTTTGAAATAAATTTCGGACACAACGGATTCATTCATGAAATATTTTATGAACTATTTTAAATATTATCCATAATATATAATGTTTTGTGTGCGTAAAAGAAACATCTCCCTGAGACTTTTCTTTTAAGCTCACAAAACATATGTTTGATAGGGAAAAAAAACTTATAATAATCTTTTTTTTTTATATTCTTATGTCTACCTCCCTATAATTCAAATTTTTGATACTATGAAATAAAATCTCTAGACCCTAGGATTTTGAATTTACTAGATACGACTCGTATGTTGCACCTATTCTTTCTGTCCATTGATTTTGCCTTGTTATACCCCCGGTACGAAGTATATAGGGGGTATATAGTTTTTGCCTTTTCTGTAATTATGTTTGTTTGTTTGTCTGTTTGTCTGTTTGTCTGTAAACTTTTTTTTTCGTCAAAGATTTCTCAGCAACTACTTGGGCTAGGATTCTGAAATTCGGTACAAGGCTTGATAGTGATGAGTTGTATTGTGTAACAAAAGAACAGCCACATATTGCTTATCAGTCCCTTTATTTGTTCATTTTTCTTTCTCTCCAATGGAAAAAAATTTCGTCAAAGATTTCTCAGCAACTACTTGGGTTAGGATTCTGAAATTTGGTACAAAGCTTGATAGTGATGAGTTGTATTGTGTAACAAAAGAACAGCCACATATTGCTTATCAGTCTCTTGATTTGTTCATTTTTCTTTCTCTCCAATGAAAATTTCTGTCACAGATTTCTCAGCTCCTATTGGAGCCAGTGTTTTCAAATTTTGTTTACATCTTCAGGATGGCAAAGTGTACTGTGTACATGGAAATTAAGATGCTAATCCTCATTTTGCCTTCTTTTTTCAAATTTTCATTTTTTCCTTCTCTCTCTCTTATATAATACATATGGACATTTTTTTTGTCAAAGATTTCTCAGCAACCACTTGAGTTAGGACTCTGAAATTTGGTACAAAGCTTGATAGTGATGAGTTGTATTGTGTAAAAAAAGGACAGCCACATATTGCTTATCAGTCCTTTTATTTATTCATTTTTCTTTCTCTCCAATGAAAATTTCTGTCGCAGATCTCTCGGCTCCTATTGGAGCCATTGTTTTCAAATTTAGTGTACACCTTCAAGTAGGCTAAGTGTATTGTGTAAATGAAAATAAAGATGCTAAAGCTCATTTTGGCTTCTTTTTCAATTTTTCCTTCTGTCACTCCTATATAACACATATGGACGTTTTTTGTCAGTTTTCTCAGCAACTACTTGATTTAGGATTATGAAATTATTTGTGTACTTTCAGGTAGGAAAAGTGTATTGTGTAAATGAAAACTAAGGTGCTAGTCCTCATTTTGCCTTCTTTTTTCAAATTTTCAATTTTTCCTTCTGTCACTCTTATATAACACATATGGACATTTTTCATCAAAGTTTTCTCAGAAACTACTTGATTTAGGATTATGAAATCTTTGACAATTTTGTCTTTTCTCTGAAAGTGTTACAACCTCTGATGGCTACCGCCGGGGGTATGTGAGCTTCGCTCACTTCTTGCTATATTATTATTGCTTCAGATGACAAATGACAATGACATGGGATGTTCACGCCTTTGACCCAGACACTTGCTCTAGTTTCGGATGTGTGAGCCATTGTCCCAACATCTTCCCTCACAGATTAGCGCTATCAACTCCAACAGTCTATGAAAGGTATGAAGTAAGCAAACTCTGTACAAAAGAGAATACAATGTCATCAACTATATGGTAAATTTTCTAAAATTTTGAACACCTTTCTCTTCTCAAATAAAATGTTGGCTTTCAGGTACTACCGGTAGGAATTCACAAAATGCCGTCAGAATAGCAAACAGTGAAGACCCTGATCAGACTGCTTTTGAAGAAGCAGTCTGATCTGGGCCTACACTGTTTGTCTAGGCTGGTTTGACAGGCAACACATTCTAAAAAATTTTGCTTTTTCAGGGCAGAAAAGCAAGCAGTGAAGACCCTGATCAGACTCTGGGTCTGCACTGTTTGTCTAGGCTTGTTTGGTAGGCAACTAGTTCTCAAATAAAATGTTGGTTTTCAGGGCTAAAATTCACAAAAATGCTGTCGGAATAGCATACAGGAAAGACCCTGATCAGACTGCTTTTGAAAAAGCGGTCAGATCTGGGTTTGCACTGTTTGCCTAGGCTTGTTTAAAAGGCAGCTAGTGTTTGAAATTTTATATCATTTACCGTAAATTACTTTGCTTTGTTAAATCCTACACATCACATCAGGCAGGTGGCAAGTGCCAATGAACTGTTTAATATAAAAAAAAACCTTCATGAATAGACTGCAAAACTGCAGGCTTCTAGATAAGAGTGGGTAATAAAGAATTCTAATGTACTTGAATTTGTAGCGAGACATCTGCTTGGATAATGTCAAATATTTGCAACAGTATATCCTCTGATGATATACTGTCGAAAATAGTTTGATGTCATTAATTACGTCACATTTTGTTGGGTGACGTGCAGCTTCATGGGGCATGCAATGCTCCTTTTTGAGACGAAACTGCAGAAGTGCATTAGAATGGGTAAACCATATTCAAAATTTTCATTTGGGGAGGAATATCGTCAGATATACAGTTGGAAATCACGTTTTATGGCTCTGCTCGCAAGTCAGCGTAAAACAAAAGTTCCAACTGTATATCCGACTATATACCTCCCCAAATTAAAATTTATCTCCTAAATAATTTTTAATTTCTCAACCAGAACATATATTGTGAGTACACAAAAGAGCTGTCTCAATGAGGTGATTCTTTTGAGCACCCAAAACATGTTAACATTGTCATGATTGATGTACATGTATTAGTATATTAAAATTGTTAATTTTGGATTGTGATACATGTCAATTATGTAATAATTGAGCTGCATCACCTGAAAACCTGAGAACGCCATGTGCGACAACAATGAGACTAATCAGGCTGATCAGTGGTATTGTCTTCATCCAAGACACTAGGCACTTATCAGACTGCATGGACAGGCAGGCTGGTCTGCTCCTTTGTTGTTTGCATGCATCTAAGTCAGGGTTTCTCGCCTTAAGGCCCATTTGTTATCGTATGATTACAGTAAAACTTCAATGGTTCAAACACAAATGAAACATTTATTATGGTTAACTCATTGCATGCTGGCTAATTGTTCATGTTTTTT